>CM058047.1:27155904-27760904 GCA_030169165.1 Centaurea solstitialis
GTCTATCTATCTAGGTCAAAAGTTTAACCCCCAACCAACGAATTCAAATACCCAAAAAATTTCGAATCAAATCGGAACCCCCAAAATCACACTAAAAAACCCAATAACAAACCATTAACAATTAAAACAAAAAAAACTTCTTTCCCAAAAGGTTCATCTATCAAAATAAGTCCCCACAAATTTAAAACTTTTTACTAACCCTTTTAGGGAAAACATCAAAAATGATAATAGAGAAGACTTTATATGGGACCTTTCCCGCAACAGATGACCCCGGGGAATCAAAAATGTGTATCGGCCCCAATTTCTCTCTCATAATAAACCCCAAAAAATATAAAAAAGGTGAAAAACTCTGGATGATTTTTTGTTGGTTGATGAAAATGAAAGATGTTTTTGGACTAAAGGAAAGGGGATCAGTTTTTAAAAAAGGGAGTGGGAGTGTTTCGGATCGCGAGGGGGGAGTCTTTCGGGGGAGACACTTAAAAAAAACCCCTATTTTTCCCTTTTTTGGCAATTCCTTGGTTTTTTCCCGTCAAGGTCATTCCCAACTTCGCGGTGCAAGTCTTAAAACCCAACGCGAAGTCAGTAAAAAGGGCATGAACATTCTAAAAAATACACACTTCGAGTTCCCAAATTTATAAGGAAAAAACAGTAGTACTTATCATGGTAATATTGACTCCCCAAGTGGATGATTTAAATTAGCCAAAGGTATGGTTGTATTGGTTATTGTAGGAATTTAAGTCTAGGACACCCTAACATGCGATCATTACGGTTGTCAACTAGGTTGGTCTTCCTAGTCCCAATACATAGACTGATTGTCAGGCAATCTAGTACCAACTACCCAATTCTATCACTATTGCACGGAATTCTACTATCTGGCTACTCTCGGTCCGAGCTAACCACCTAACACAACTCTCCAGGTTTCCGAAGGGAAGGTCAAGAAAGGTTGATTAACCTATCGGAGTCTATCTATCTAGGTCAAATAGATACACCCAACCAACGAATTCAAATACCCATACAATACGAATCAAATCGGAACCACAAAATCACACTCAATAAACCAATAACAAACCATTAATCAATTAAAACATAAAAACATCATCCAAAAGGTTCATCTATCACAATAAGTACCACTAATAAAACTACTTACTAATCATTACGAAAACATCAAAAATGATAATAGAGACAGACATTATATCGACCGTACAGCAACAGATGATCGAGAATCAAACACCATGTCGTATCGGCACAACTCTCTCTCTCACTAATCAACCTAAAAATATGAAAAAGGTGTAACTACTGGATGACTAGTGATGGTTGACTGCAAATGAAAGATGATTCTTGGACTGAAGGAGGGGATCAGTATTTAAAAAGGCAGCTCGGAGCTCGTTTCGCGATCGCGAGGCGGCAGTCTCGCGGCGTGAGACACTTAAAACAACCCTATTTTTCCTTTTTTGGCAAGTTCTGGAATCTTCCGTCAATGGTCATTGCCTACTTCGCGGTGCAAGAATCTTCAAAGCCAACGCGAAGTCAGTGAAAAGCATGAACATTCTAGAAAATACACACTTCGAGTTGCCAAACTTAATAACTCGCGGACGCGAAAAGTGTTGATCCAGCTCTCCTAAGACCTGATGAAATGATAATGATCCTGAATCTTTACTTAGTGAATAGGTTTTTACTTCTGTTATAGCTTGAGGAATTATCACTGAGTCTGTTCAGTGTTATTCCATGTTACTTATGCTGTAACTTAACTTTATAGATCAGGATCAGGATCAGGAGACTAACGAGCCTGTTCTACAGTCTACTGATCCTGTCCACTGAAGTGAAGACCTCCTCCTGAAGACATTAAGATCATACACAAAGAACCATCAGCGACGTCGAAGAAATAGCTGATGACAGGAACAGCATGCTCGTGATCTGAAGACGGAACTCAGTGATAGCAGTCTGTTCACTATCGTATGACATCCTGAAGATTCATCAGGATACACGTGACCCTGAACTTCCTCAGTTTCAGGAATCTAGTCACTGATCAGTATCCTGATCCTGAAGGATTAGAACAATGTCTTAGTCTAATGCACAAAAGGATTATCCGCCTTTTCTGACACAATAGTACATAAGGGCAGTTACTTTACTGTTCCCTCCGTACTTATCAGACCTTAAGGCAACTGTTTACAAACATCCTCTTTTGCACACCATGCTAAGAGTATTTGTTTATAGTAAATAGTACAACAGACCACTCACATTGTGACACGTCACAATAGTAGGTCTGCATGCATTTAATGCATGGAGTATAAATAGGACGTGAAGAGATGTTCTCCATACTTCTTCTTCATCCAAAAAATACTCAAGTCCTTTCTCTCTTATTCCCTCTATCTTCTTTCTTTATTCTCTTCTCACTTAGTGCATAGTGAAAGAACTTAGATTGTTTAGTTTAGACTAATTGTCTTTTCTATTTCCGCAACAATCTGTAAATTCATATTGTTTATAAAACAAGAATTTAAAAGTGAGAAAATTGTGTGATTATATTCAACCCCCCCTTCTATAATCCCAAACACTATCCTTACTTGAAGGTCACCTACTTGGGACCAACAAGTGGTATCAGAGCAGATACAAGCTCTCATTTTCTTCTTAAGAAAAATCTTGTGATCCTCTCTCTTCTTATTCTATGGCTCTTCAAGCTAAGGATAACTACTTTGATACCGGCTCTGCTGGAAAGCCTCCTCGGTTTAACAAAGACAACTTCTCTCTTTGGAAAACCAGGATGGAACTTTTCCTCTCTGGTTCTGATCCCCAGATTCCTTACTTTCTGGAAAACGGACCACATGTGCCTACACAAACCGTCCACCCCATTCCTGCTGCTGGTGGCCAACCAGCTGTTCCTGAAAGACAGCTGGTGAAGCCCGTAACTGACTGGAATGATGAAGACAGACGGCTGGTCAACATTGACACCAAGGCTAGGTCTCTCATCGCCATGTCACTCCCTGACGATGTATTCCACTCTGTCTGTCACCTTCGCTCTGCTAAGGAGATATGGGACACTCTCTGTGTTCAATATGAAGGTACTGCCGTTCTCATGGAATCAAGAAAGATTTTCTTGGTTCGTCAGTACGAAAGCTTTATTCATCAGAAGGATGAAACTCTCTCCCAGCTACATCAGAGATTCAACTGTCTTCTGATTGATCTGAAGACCATCGGTACTACCTACTCTAACTCTGAGGTGGTTACCAAGTTCATGGAAGCTCTTCCTGAACATTGGGAAATTTACACCTCCTGCTTAACTATGTCAAAGGACATAAAGACACTCACCCTAAGTGAGCTGTACGGTATTCTTCTGAACCGTGAACAACAGAAGAAACTGAAAAAGAATCTCATAAGAGATTCTAAAGAATCCAAAAGCACATCTGTTGCATTGGTTTCTGATTCAGTTCCTCCTGTTGCTGCCACTTCTTCTTCAGTAACTATTACTGAATTAGAATCTTCTGACTCTGACATGTCAGAAGATCCTGAATTCAATGAATCTCTTGCTCTTTTAACCAGATCTTTCAAAAAGTTTGCCAAAAAGGGAAACTTCCACAAAAAGAAACATCTTTCTATTACTGACAAGCCTAAGTCAGATCCTGTTGACAAGGCTACTGCTATCTGCTACAACTGTCAGGGCAAAGGACACTTTGCTAATGATTGCAGGTACAGAAAAAGTCAGTTTGCTCCCTCCTCTGCTAAATCTTCTTCCAAGAACCCCAAATACCAACGCCTGAAGGAAAAGTACAAGAAGATGAAAACTCAGCGTAAAGGCAAAGGTTTAATCGCAGAAGACTGCGACTGGGATGATGTCTCCTCTGATGACTCGTCTGATGAGGAAGATACTCAAGTGGCACTGATGGCCATTATTGAGGAACCTACCTTAGCTCTCATGGCTAAGATAGAAGAGGTTCCTGAAGAGATTCCTCCTCAGGATCCTGAAGCTTCTTCTTCCACAACTCCTGAAGCTTCCACCTCTGTGACTGATTCTTCCAGTCAGGTACCTATTCCTCTCATCCCTCTTGAAAGCTTAACTCAGTTGGACCTGGTCACTCTCGATCTTTACAAAGCCCTTAATGGTAAAACCTCTGCTGAAAAAATGAATATTGATCTTAGAGGACAACTCAAAGAATGTCAAGAAAAAATAAAACAGCTTACCATTTTGGAAAAAAAATTATAAGGACCAGGTCACTGTAAACAAAACTCTTTGTATTGAAAGAGAACTGGCTCTTGCTGCCAAAGAAAAGGCCCTTGCTCAATTACATGCTGAAAAAGTCACCATCAAAGGATGGAGTGACGCCTCTGAAAAAGTTGATGAAATATTAGCTTCAGGGAGGTCCGACAAAAGCAAAAGAGGTCTTGGATTCTTTCGTGGATACAAGAAAGAAGAAACTAAGCCTGATAGTTCCATGCTCAAATTTGGAAAATTTGTTTCTTCTATTCCTCTTCCTAATACCTCTGAAAACACTCCTTCTTCTTCTTCTAACACTTACCCTGAAGGTGCTCCTAAGAGCAAAAAGAATACAGTTAAGGATAAATCCAAAACTCAAACACCTTCAAAGACCAAGGGTCCTAAACCCAAGAACAAAGTTCTGGGTGGTGGTCCTTCAGTCTCTGGAACTAAGTCTCTTTCTCAGAGTCCTGCTCCCAGACTGAAGATTGACCTGAAGCAAAAGACTCAGGAGAAGAAACCAATTCCTCCAATGTCCAATGCTAAAGGCATACTTGGTACTGGTCCTGCTCACCTAAAGTTCAAAAACTTTCTGGACCACTCTAAACGCTTTCAATATCGCAAATGTTATCACTGTGGATTAAATGACCATATTGCGAGTAAGTGTCCTGATGCTACCAAAGCTGAAAAATCAGCTAAGGTAAAGAAGATTCCCAAGACTGAGAAATCAGTCAAAGGAAAGAAGGTTGTCAAGACTGTTCCTTCAGTCAAGACTCCAGCCTCCTGTACTGATACTTCAGTAAAGGCTGACACTGATTCAACCAGTCCTACTGATACTTCTGGATCCATAGTTCTATGGGTACCAAAGAAAACTTAAACTCTATATTTTACAGGATAAGGGCATCTGGTACTTGGACAGTGGATGCTCTCGACATATGACTGGTTCTAAATCTGTCCTCACTAACTACCGTGAAGAAAGAGGTCCTGCTGTGACCTTTGGCGGAAACGGTAAAGGCCAAACCCGAGGGTATGGCACTCTTACCAACGGAGTAACTACTTTCAAAAGAGTTGCTTATGTTGAAGGCCTGATGCATAATCTTCTGAGCATCAGTCAACTGTGTGATAAGAATCACAAAGTTTCTTTCTCTAAGAAAAAGTGCAAAGTCAAGAACAGGAGAAAGGAAGTTATTCTCAATGGTGTTAGACATGCAGATATCTACATCATCAATATGAATACTTCCACTGATAACTTCTGTTTCGTATCACGTGCCTCCACTGATATGAATTGGCTCTGGCACAAGCGTCTCTCTCATCTCAACTTCAAGACGTTGAATCAACTCTGCATCAACAACCTGGTTATTGGTCTTCCTGACTTTCGCTACACAAAGGAATCTCTTTGTTCAGCATGTGAGAAAGGAAAACAGACCAGGGCTAGCTTCAAGTCTAAGCAGATTTCCTCCATCAGCTCTCCTCTACAACTTCTCCACATGGATCTCTTTGGACCCGTTAATGTCCAATCCATTGGTGGAAAGAAATATACTCTGGTAATCGTAGATGAATATTCCAGATATACTTGGGTTTTCTTCTTACGTGCCAAGAGTGATGCTCCTGAAGAAATCATCATGTTCGTCAGGAAGATGGAAAGACTCAACAACCTTACTGTTCGATGAATAAGAAGTGACCATGGGACTAAGTTCAAAAACAGTACCCTGGAATCTTTCTTTGAACAAAAAGGCATCTCTCAAAACTTCTCCTCTGTGAGAACTCCTCAGCAAAATGGTGTTGCTGAAAGACGGAACAGGACGTTGATTGAAGCTGCGAGATCTATGCTGAGTGAAGCCAACCTTGCCACTCAGTTCTGGGCTGAAGCCGTAAATACTGCTTGCTATACTCAGAACAGATCTCTGATTGTCAAGCGTTTCAGAAGAACCGCTTACGAACTCTTTCGTAATAGGAAACCATCAATCGAACATCTCCATATCTTTGGTTGTGTCTGCTACATCCTGAACAACAAAGATAATCTTGGAAAGTTTGATTCCAAATCTGATGATGGAATTTTCCTCGGATACTCATCCATTTCTAAAACTTACCGTGTGTTCAACAAACGAAGACAAACCATTGAGGAAACGATTCATGTCAAGTTTGATGAATCGGGTCCTACCTTTCCTCACCCAAATGATAATACTGAAATCAATCAGTGGGCTGACTCTTTCTTTCAAGTCCCTGAACCTCCTATTGCTGATCCATCTCCTCAAGACCTTCCTGATGGTTTTGAAGAAGATCCTATACCACCCACTGATATAACCACTCCACCTCTCATAAATGCCACCCCTATCTCTCAAATCACACCACCTGAACCTGATCTACCCACTAACAGTGAAGAATTCTCTCAAACCACTGTTAGTGAACCCTCTCCTACCAATCTTCTTCCTGATCCATCATCCAATGAAGCATCTACTTCAGGACAGGTGTATCAACCACCTGCTCTCCGATGGACCAAAGATCATCCCATTGATCAAGTTCTTGGAAACCCTTCTTCTGGTGTGAAAACCATACGTCAGGCTGGTAACGTCTGTCTTTATGTAAATTTTATCTCTGAAAATGAACCTAAAGAAATAGATGATGCCTTGCGTGATCCTGCCTGGGTCTCAGCCATGCAGGAAGAGCTAGCAGAATTCATCAGAAACAATGTCTGGCTTCTCGTCCCTAGGCCTCGAAAACGTACAATCATTGGTTCCAAGTGGATTTTTCGAAATAAACTTGATGAGATTGGTACAATCATTCGAAACAAGGCTCGCCTTGTGGCTCAGGGATACAGGCAGGAAGAGGGCATTGATTACGATGAAACCTTTGCTCCTGTTGCTAGGCTCGAAGCAATTCGACTCTTCCTAGCTTTTGCAGCACATATGAACTTCAAAGTTTATCAGATGGACATTAAAAATGCCTTTCTGAATGGAAAACTTAATGAAGAGGTCTATGTGGCTCAGCCTCCTGGCTTTGTAGATCCTAAGTTCCCTGATCACGTCTACAAGTTAAACAAGGCTCTCTATGGGTTAAAACAGGCTCCTCGTGCCTGGTATGACACCCTCTCAACCTTTCTTCTCTCTAAAGGTTTTGTTCGTGGAAAGATTGATAGCACTTTATTTCTAAAGAAATATCCTAAGCATATCCTTCTTGTCCAGATATATGTCGATGACATTATCTTTGGATCCACCAATCCCAAACTCTGCGAAAAGTTTGAGTTGCTCATGAAATCTGAATATAAAATGTCTATGATGGGCGAACTAACATTCTTTTTAGGACATCAGATCAAGCAATCTGAAAAGGGAATCTTTATCAACCAAGGTAAATACGTACATGAGATGCTGAAGAAGTTTGATCTCACATCCTGTACACCAATGAAGACTCCAATGGCTCCTCCTCTGTCTCTTGACAAGGATTCCAAAGGGAAACCTGTTGATGTGACTCTCTATAGAGGAATGATTGGCTCACTGCTGTATCTTACAGCGAGTCGTCCTGATATCATGTATTCTACATGTCTCTGTGCTCGTTATCAGGCTGAACCAAAGAATCCCATCTGACCGCTGTAAATCGGATCTTCAGATACCTGAAGGGAACTCCTAACATGGGTCTTTGGTACTCCAAGGACTCAGGGTTCGATCTAACAGCTTATTCTGATAGTGACTTTGCAGGATGTAAGATCGACAGGAAAAGCACTACTGGTGGTTGTCACCTATTAGGTGGCAAGTTGGTGAGTTGGACTAGCAAAAAGCAGAACTCTGTGTCCACATCAACTGCTGAAGCTGAATATGTTGCAACAGGAATATGTTGTGCTCAGGTCCTGTGGCTGAGAAATCAACTTCAGGACTATGACATACAACTCTCCAAAATTCCTATCTACTGTGACAACACTTCAGCAATAGCCATTGCTAACAATCCTGTCTTACACTCTAAGACAAAGCACATTGAAGTGAGATATCACTTCATCAGGGATCATGTGATGAATGGTGATATTGAACTCCATTTTGTCCCTACTGAATATCAGCTTGCTGACCTCTTTACAAAACCACTGGATGTGACGCGTTTTAATATGCTCCTCAGTGAACTTGGGATGTTAAATCCTGAAGAATAGAAGTTCTCAGGACAAACAGTTGTTAAAGTCCTTATAAAATATTCTCTCAGGACCTCTTTTCTTAACAACTCCTGAATAACTCTTCTTCAGAGGATGACTCTATTCAGTACTTACAAAATCTTTGTTCATATTCGAATACTGATGATTCTCAGGTAAGTACTTCTTCCCTCTGCTACTGAAACCTTATCGCATTAAATGTGATAAGAGGATTTTTCCCAAAACAGTACTTATCTGATAAGTACTCTGATTCCCATAAACCATATCTTTCACCAAAATGGAATCATCCCCTGAAAAGGTGGTTTTTAGTTTTTCAAATAAAACAAACTTTTCATCTGCACTGACACGTAATGGGACGTTTCCTGTTCCCCACTACGTGTGTCAGGCGCGTGAACGCGCGTAGAACTCCCTTTTTCATCATTACGTTTGAATTTAGCCGCTCTTTTCTCTCTCATCCATTTTCTCTCTCCTACCACGAGGTATAAAAACCTCATTCGTAATCCTTTTCACTCTTTACGCTCACATAATTCTCTCTAAGCATTCAAGCAAGAAAAAGCAAGAATCTGCATTCTCAAGAACACCAAGAACACACACTTACCACTTCTTTAACAAGATCAACGTAAGTTTACTTATGTTCTTTGTTCTTTCCACAATCTAAGTTGGCATTCTTCTCTAAAAACAACTTATTTTGATAAACGTTTTTCCAAAAACCCTAAGATCACTTCGTTTGATCTTAGTTTTCCCAAAATCTTCTAAGATTTTTGTTAAAACTGTTTAAAATGATTTTTCTTATTTCTTTTAAGAACAATCATAAACTCCTATTTTGATATCTATTCATCAAAATAGAAGTCCTTTTTAATACCAAAACACATTCCTTTTGTGTATTTTGGTATCTAATCTATTCTAAGTATAAAGGATTTCACCATTTTTATGAACATATTTTGTGTTCATTGAAAAATGAAGAAAAATGCATATTTTGGACTCTTAATCATCCATATATGTTATTTTTATGTTTAACAGGATGGCTGCTACTACATCTACATCCCTGGACGCCCAGCTCTCATCTGAGGCCACACCTCTGCAGGCTACTGAGAGCTTGCCGATTATCATCCCACAACACGACGTCCAGTTCAAGCAGAACAACGTTGTGGGACTGTTCGACATCCCAGTAGACAAAGATTACCTACTGCCTGCCAAGGAATTTCTGCTGAACAGCCCTCTGAAGACGGCTTTCACCCTTGACCCCAAGCCAAACAAGCCAATGCTGCAACAACTCTGGTCAACAGCCACTGTTGCCAAGGAGAAGAATACAAAAGGTGTCCTGCGAGAGGTCATCAAATTCCAAATCAAGGAAAACATCATTTCCTTTGGTTTCGGAACCCTCAGGAACGTGCTCAACTTCCCAAAGAAGAAGCGCTTTCCTCCTGTCCCCTCCGCTGACGAGATCATCGAATTCCTGGACGCCATAGGCTACAGATGGCCTGTCAACAAGGAAGGCGTCCTGCTACCAAAGACGGGTGCCACTGTCCATAAGTCAGGACTAAACGCTACGTTCTATTATATATGGAACACGTTTGGCCTGTGCTTATCGGGCAAGACAGGGAGCACGGAGCAGTTCCCTACAGTCATCCAGCACATGGTCTACTCTGCGATCAAAAATCGCGAGTTTGACTATGCTCGCTCCATCTGGGACGACATGGTGAAGAAGGTCCGGAGCAAGAACCGGGTCGTCAACATTGCCTTTCCCAGGTTTTTCTCGGCCATCCTGGAGCTACATTTGGGGGACAACTACCCCAAGATTGGAAACTCCAACAACTACTCTCTTGGCCCCAGGTTCCTGGACCAGGTTGCTCATCATCCTGACGACGTCCCTCTCTCCGACGTCCTAGTCGTTCCTGAACCTCTTCAGGATCAGGATGCTGAACAATCCACCTCTCCCACCACAGGTACGTTTTCTCTCATCTCTTCCAAACCACATTCTTCTACTTCTATGCATGCTATGTCAGTAGCTAACCCCATACTGACTTCCCCAGCTGCAACCACAACTTCTGCGCTCCAGAAGCGCCCCCAACCATCTTCTGCCACTCCTCCACCTCCTCCAAAACGCGCCAAGGCTAGGGCGCAAAAGAAAAAGAAACAGGCGGCTGGTAAGAAATATTACATTACCCTGCCCCATTACTTTAATAAACCATCCCCTTTGTCTAAACATTCTTCCACAGCAGATACTCCTATCTCTGCTCCTGTTACACAAGAACCTGAGGTGGTTCAACTCGAACCCTCAGAGAATGAGGGGGGTAATCGTTCTGATACCCTCCTAGCCTCAGGTAATATTTCTAAGCAATCTATTACTGTTACTTCTTCTATGAAAGCTAATGAGTCTTCTAGTGCTCACTTAGCTACTCTGTCTACAGGTTCTTTAGGAGCAGGTTCTGAAGGGCATCACGATGACCCCTTCAACGATTTCATTCTTACGGATGCCGAGCATCAGCTGAACACAGCTGAGCTGCGCAGGCAGTCCGCTGAAAGGAACCTGCATGAGGCCCGCACTGCCCTCCAGCAGAAGGAGGAAGAGCATTCAGCACGACTCCAGTCTTTACAACAGGAGCTTGCTGCTGCCAAAGCTGCTACAGCCGCTGCTGAAGCCGCCGCCGCCAGTGCCACTGCCGCCGCCGTCGCCGCGACTCCGCCGCCCACGGCCGTCACCCTCTCCATTCCTTGTCTGGATAATATCCACGACAAGGTTTCACAAGTTGCCTCCTCTTCCACCAACCTTCAGGCATCTATTGATGACCTGAAGGCAACGGCTCTCCCTGCGCTCTCCACAGAGATCAACAACAGCACCAACTCTCTCACCACCTTCCAATCAACGGTGGTTCAGAGATTGGATGCTCAGGAAGCCGCTCTCCGCGCCATCCAGGAGCAGGTGACAGGGCTCTCCTCTGCTGTCAACGCCCTCACCTCTGCTCCTGCGCCGCCTCCATCCTTCACCACGGCGGACAGGGAGGTGTTGCAGTCCCTGATCTCATCATCCTTCATCCAGCGCAAAGTCCTCAGTGACATGGCCTCTCTCCTCCAGAGGAGTGTGTCAACAGCTGCCTTGGTACAGGCACCTGCTGAGGGGGAGAGACAGCCCCGAGACCATTCCGCCTATTCCCCCTCCACAAACTGGAGAACCACAGAAGACGGGGGAACAATGAAGACGACGATGATGATGATGAAGATGATGATGATGATATAGACGACGACATCTTCGTCGAGAAGGTTCCTGCTACCTCAGCGCCCATTCCAGGGCTCGCACAACCTCAGGGGGAGAACCCTGATGCCTCTGGTATGTCTCCACTACCATCCTCTCCCTCTACCTCTGATAATCAACCTATATCTACTCTTCTTAAAACCAAACCTACCCCTGAAACCATCACCCTAGACTCCTCACCTGAAGACTCCCCTCCTAATAACCTTCAAATGGTTATCTACCAACCTCCTAAACTACCTTCTCCTGAACCAACTCCTGAACTCACCTCTCACCCTGAACCTGAACCTAATACCCAAGCCGATCCTGAAACTCAAGATGTCAACTATGGCTCTGTCACTGGTGACATTATTCGCCTAATGGAGAATAGTCCCAATGAACAGACCAGGGCTGAATTATCTAGAATGACCTTCAGGATCACACCCCTCAACCAAGAAACCATTTCTACACGTCCTGCAACCCGTTTCAACCAAGAAGCCTCTTCATCCAGAACCCCTGAAATCCGAGCCACCCCTGAAACAATATGCCTTTCATCAGATGATGAATTCATCTCTGATGACTTCTCTACCCCTGCTTCTTCACCCAGATCACCTCCCTCAAACTCTCCTAGATCTGAAGGTGAAAATTACCCTGACAATTCCTTTGCCATTGACAGGGATGGGCGCTTAGACGCCGTGATAGAGCGACTCGAGAGTACAAGAGTAAAAATCCCTCTTCGTACCTCTTGTGACTCCGAGTTCGCCTATCTCTCGCAGGAGGAGTACAACGAGGCTGTACAGGCTCAACTAGAGCACAATAAAAAGCAGAAGGAAGCTTTCCTCTCTGCTCAAGCCGCTCGAAGGCTTGCATCGGATTTTGTAGATGAAGATGCAGAAATAAGTGCAGATCCTATCCTTGCACAGAAGGCTGTTCTGAAAGTCTTCAACAAAAATGCAGAGATACAGACTGGAGAAGTAAATGCTGAGCTTGACTGGTGCAGAGATCGGTTACACCTCCGAAAGCATGGTGCTGCCATCTCAGGAATCCATCTTCGCCGATCTAGAGGCAAGAAAGGTAATCCTGGTAAAACCTGGATCACAGTCAAACGCTCTGGAGTAAAGGACGTAGAGCACACTCTGGACAAGTTAGATCGCTACAACTTGTCAGAGTGGAACGAAATCAGATCCGTACTTCCCAAAGCCAACAAGAACTATCGGGCTGAAGTAGAAGAAGTCATTGAAGGACTTATTGCTCGCATCAGAAGGACAACTGAAATACCTGATGACCTGCTCCATTACTCCTCAGTCCTATCTCAGCAACCTGTTCGAAGATCTGCAGGCACCTCTACAAGAAGACCAACTCCCTGTCTTCCCAGAATGGTTGTTAAACCTCTGGACCTCTCGATGCTTGATCTTTCATTCCCTCCTGGAATCTCTCTATCTGAAGGACAAGTAATCAGAGAACCTGTTCATGGCATTTGTGTTAGCAATAACTCAATCCTACGCTTTCAGCGCTTCAGTGAGCTACACATAGCGCCCTATGAACATCTTTTGACAGTTCTCTTCACTGCACAACAAGATAAGAAAAACCCAGACAACAAAGAGGTTATTCGCACTGTCAGAGCTATACTTGATCACAGACTTGCCTTCAGCGACACTCCTGTTCCTGTTTGCGTCAAGACTGAATACATTAGCGAAGAATCTGATAGTTAGTTATCTTGTAATTTTTCTTTTCTTTCAGTACTCCTGTCATGTACTCTTGTATTTTCCTTACTCTTGTAATATTTAAATGAGATTAATGAGAATGCAATTCAGTGCATTGTACTTCATTCCATCATAGTACTGAAAAAGATCCCTCAAAACAGTAAATGGGACATGTACCTTTATGAGTTCTATTTCCTACTGTTTAGTTCTAGACTTAGATTTATTTCTAACTTTTCTAGATTAAGACAATTACTCTGTTGTCTTATCATTATCATTTAGGGGGAGATTGTTGATCCAGCTCTCCTAAGACCTGATGAAATGATAATGATCCTGAATCTTTACTTAGTGAATAGGTTTTTACTTCTGTTATAGCTTGAGGAATTATCACTGAGTCTGTTCAGTGTTATTCCATGTTACTTATGCTGTAACTTAACTTTATAGATCAGGATCAGGATCAGGAGACTAACGAGCCTGTTCTACAGTCTACTGATCCTGTCCACTGAAGTGAAGACCTCCTCCTGAAGACATTAAGATCATACACAAAGAACCATCAGCGACGTCGAAGAAATAGCTGATGACAGGAACAGCATGCTCGTGATCTGAAGACGGAACTCAATGATAGCAGTCTGTTCACTATCGTATGACATCCTGAAGATTCATCAGGATACACGTGACCCTGAACTTCCTCAATTTCAGGAATCTAGTCACTGATCAGTATCCTGATCCTGAAGGAATAGAACAATGTCTTAGTCTAATGCACAAAAGGATTATCCGCCTTTTCTGACACAATAGTACATAAGGGCAGTTACTTTACTGTTCCCTCCGTACTTATCAGACCTTAAGGCAACTGTTTACAAACATCCTCTTTTGCACACCATGCTAAGAGTATTTGTTTATAGTAAATAGTACAACAGACCACTCACATTGTGACACGTCACAATAGTAGGTCTGCATGCATTTAATGCATGGAGTATAAATAGGACGTGAAGAGATGTTCTCCATACTTCTTCTTCATCCAAAAAATACTCAAGTCCTTTCTCTCTTATTCCCTCTATCTTCTTTCTTTATTCTCTTCTCACTTAGTGCATAGTGAAAGAACTTAGATTGTTTAGTTTAGACTAATTGTCTTTTCTATTTCCGCAACAATCTGTAAATTCATATTGTTTATAAAACAAGAATTTAAAAGTGAGAAAATTGTGTGATTATATTCAACCCCCCCCCCCCTTCTATAATCCCAAACACTATCCTTACTTGAAGGTCACCTACTTGGGACCAACAAAAAGCCCACTGAGTTGAGTTTGTCCAATTTCCACGTTTTTTCGCCTTTTTTCGTACTTTTCTGTTCTACGGCCTCCAAAACTTACAAAAGTGAGAATCAGCCCAAAACATGAGTAATCAGATCAGAAATGGGTGAGAAATGGGGTAAAATCAGACAATTAAGTACGACCAAAACATGTATAATTTTGATGTTATCATACGCGTTTCTAAACGGGAATCTAGAAGAAGAAGTCTACATGGAGGCTCCACCAGGTATGAATTTTAATGGGAAAGTTTGTAAGCTAAAAAAGGCTTTGTATAGGCTGAAGCAATCACCTCGAGCTTGGCTTGGTAGGTTCTCGGCGTTTATGAAGAAGATTGGATACAAACAAAGTGATGCAGACCACACCTTGTTTGTTAAAAATGAAAACAAGAAAATTACTGCACTTGTAGTATACGTAGATGATATGGTGGTAACAGGTAATGATAATGAAGAAATAGCTAAACTTCAAGCAAAACTTGCTACTGAATTTGAGTTAAAGGACTTCGGTGAGCTTAAGTATTTCTTGGGTATTGAAGTATCAAGATCAAAAACTGGAATCAATATGTGCCAGCGGAAATATATAGCAGACCTGTTAGCAGAAACTGGGATGCTTGATTGTAAGCCTATCGACACTCGGATTGAAACAAATCATGGTCTGGCTATATTACCTGATCAAGTTCCAACAAATAAAGAGAGATACCAGAAGCTTGTTGGAAAACTTATTTACTTGTCGCATATGAGGCCCAACATTGCATATGTTGTAAGTGTTGTCAGCAGATTCATGCATGCTCCTAGTGAAGAACATATGAAGGCAGTATATCACATTCTTAGATATCTTAAAGCTACGCCTGGGAAGGGTTGTTTTTTAGGAAGAATCAAGACCGTAGTTTGAAGGGATACACTGATGCAGACTAGGCAGGTGACCGAACAGACGGTAAATCTACTTCATGCTATTTCACTTTTGTTGGGGGAAATTTGGTTACGTGGAGAAGTAAGAAACAAAGTGTAGTCTCAAGATCAAGTGTAGAAGCTGAGTATAGAGGAATGGTGAATGGTGTATGCGAACTACTATGGATAAATTGAATTCTTCGAGACATTGGTGTATCTCTAACGAGCCCTATTAAACTTTATTGTGATAACGAATCAGCTGTGAAGATAGCAAATAATCCTGTTCAACATGACAGGACTAAGCATGTTGAGATCGATAGGCATTTCTTGAAGGACCACCTGGAGCGGAAAACAATTGAATTACCACATGTAAGCTCAGAAGATCAACTGGCGGATATGTTAACGAAAGCAGTGTGTGGGAGAGTGTTCGAGTGCTCTCTTGACAAGCTGGGAATGCTGGATATACATTCTACACCTTGAGGGGGAGTGTTAACAAGAGCAACTTCTAAAGATAGATAAGATTTGTTGTATTTATTGTATAGATATTATTGAGGCCGTGAATTAAGGCCCAAGTTAGGATAGTTTGTTCCAATTCCCTGTATAAATTCTTGTGTAATTGTGTGGTGAAGAATAATAAAAGTCGGAAGTTTTCTTCCTCAATATTCACTCTGTTACCGACTTTACTGTGTTTGGCAAAAATAACGGCGTAATTTGTTTAAGTTGAAACCCGTTTTTTAACATATTTTAGCCGGTATACGATATATGGCTAAAACGTGAAATGAAATTTAGGAAAGTAAAAGATATAAAGTGGATAAAGGTTATAAGTATAAGGGTAAAGTTTTTTTTAACATCTTTTAGCATGTATATGATAGATGGCTAAAACGAGAAAATGAAATTTAGGAAAGTAAAAGGTATAAAAGTGAATAAAGATTATAAGTTTAAGGAGGGTAAAATGTAACTTTTATATTTAAATTAATTAAAATAACATTTGGTTACTATTCATAGGAAAAAATAAAAATAAAAAACTGGTGAATTACTGTTCATAACAAAAAAGAAATAATAAGGCTATGTTTGGCAAACTAGCCGATAAGCTAGCTGGTAGCCGATAAGCTAGTTGTTGATTGATAAGCTTGCTAGTACGCCATCCGCTATGGTGGCGGTATGAGACCGGTACCGCTACCGGTACCAGCGGCAACACCGCCGCGGGTGACCGGTAGGGTCACCGGTACCGGTGCCAACGGCATGGCCACGTCAGTCTCAACAGCCCATTTCTCTTTCGTTTGTTTGGAAAAAAATACCCCCCCCCCCAAACGGTCATATAGCCGTTGGGGTTTTAAATATATATATATATTCTTTTTAACCTTCAATATATATTTTACCTCTCTCTCTATAATACATACTCATTCTCCATTCTCATTCTCCTATCTTCTTCTCCACATTATCTTCTCCGCATCTTCTTCTCCACATCTCCAAAAAATATCGGTTTCTGATAACGATGATATAGATCTCGTTGTAAATCAGATTATTATGAACAACATTAAAGCGACGAAGTTGATTAAGGAATTGTTCGATAACAACCTTCTCCAAGACGAGGTTGGACAACCGTCGAACAAAAGACCGAGAGGGCCGCGTAAAGATAGAGGTCGTGAAGAGGGACACGATAAACTTGTCGCCGACTACTTTGCCAAACACCCGGTGTACAACGACGTCGACTTTGACCGCCGGTTTCGTATGAGTCGACGACTATTCTTACGGATAGTTAACAATCTAGAAAGAGAGGTTGATTTTTTCAAGCAACATTGGGATGCAAAAGGCGTGAAGGGGTTTTCTCCATTTCAAAAGTGTGCGTCCGCTATCCGTCAATTGGCGTACGGGTCTGCTTCGGATGCTTTCGATGAATATGTTGGTCCCAAAGAGGTGACCTTCAAGCAAGGATAGTGTTTGGGATTATAGAAGGGGGGGCTTGAATATAATCACACAAGTTTTCACTTTTAAATTCTTGTTGTATAAACAATATGAATTTACAGATTGTTGTGGAAATAGAAAAGACAATAAGTCTAAACTAAACAATCTAAGTTCTTTCACTATGCACTAAAGTGAGAAGATGTAAGAAAGAAGATAGAGGGAATAAAGAAAGAAAGGATTAGGGTAGATTTAGGATGAAGAAGAAGTGTGGAGAACATCTCTTCAAGTCCTATTTATACCCAATGCATTAAATGCATGTAGACTCACTTTTGTGTACGTGTCACAATGTAAGTGGTCCTTTGTACTATTTACTATAAACAAATACTCTTTGCATGGTGTGCAAAAGAGGAAGTGTGTAAACAGTTACCTTGAGGTCTGATAAGTACGGAGGGAACAGTAAAGAGACTGTCCTTATGTACTTTTGTGTCAGTAAAGGCGGATAATCCTTTTGTGCATTAGACTAAGACATTACACTAATCCTTCAGGATCAGGATACTGATCAGTGACTAGAGTTCTGAAACTGGTGCTGTTCAGGGTCACTTGTATCCTGATGAATCTTCAGGATATCATACGATATTGAGCAGTCTGCTATCACTGAGTTCCGTCTTCAGATCACGAGCATGCTGTTCCTGTCATCAGCTAAGTCTTCGACGTCGCTGATGGTTCTTTGAGTATGATCTTGATGTCTTCAGGAGGTCTTCATTTCAGTGGATAGGATCAGTAGACTGCAGAACAGACTCGTTCGTCTCCTGATCCTGATCCTGATTACTATAAAAATAAGTTACAGCATAAGTAACATGGAATAACACTGAACAGACTCAGTGATAATTCCTCAAGCTATAACAGAAGTAAAAACCTATTCACTAAGTAAAGATTCAGGATCATTATCATTTCATCAGGTCTTAGGAGAGCTGGATCAACAATCTCCCCCTAAATGATAATGATAAGACAATAGAGAAATTGTCTAAGTCTAGAAAGAGAAAAAAAATTCTAAGTCTAGATAAAACAGTAGGAAATAGAACTCATAAAGGTACATGTCCCATTTACTGTTTTGAGGGATCTTTTTCAGTACTATGATGGAATAAAGTACAATGCACTGAATTGCATTTTCATTAATCTCAATCAGGTTACAAGAGTAAAGAAAATACAAGAGTACATAAGTGAAGTACTGAAAGCAAAATTACAAAAATATTCTAACTATCAGAGTCTTCGCTAAGTTCTTCAGTCTTGACTACGATTGGAACAGGAGTATTACTGAAGGCGATTCTATGATCGAGTATAGCTCTGACAGTGCGAATAATCTCTTTATTATCTTGGTTTTTCTTGTCCTTTTGAGCAGTGAAGAGAACAGAAACCAAGTGTTCATATGGTGCTTTGTGTAGCTCGCTGAAACGCTGAAAGCGTAGAATCTTGGAGTTGTCGCTTACACAAATACCATGAACAGGTTCTCTGATGACTTGTCCTTCAGAGAGAGAGACTCCTGGAGGGAGTGAAAGATCAAGCATCGAGAGGTCCAGTGGTTTAACTACCATTCTGGGCATGCAAGGAGTTGGTCTCCTTGTTGAAGCACCGGCTGATCTTCGAACAGGTGGCTGAGGCAGTGCTGAAGAAGGCTGGAGAAGGTCATCAGGAATTTCGGTTGATCTTCTGATGCGTGCAATAAGTCCATTAATGACTTCTTCTACTTCAGCCCGATAGTTTCTGTTGGCTTTGGGAAGTAGGCTTCTGATTTCATTCCACTCTGACAAGTTGTATCTTTCCAACTTGTCAAGAGTGTGTTGCACATCCTTGACTCCTGAGCGTTTGATGGTGATCCATGTTTTTGCTCTTTTGCCGCGAGTTCGGCTGAGATGGATTCCAGAGATAGCAGCACCATGTTTTCTGAGTGTAGGCGGTCTCGGCACCAGTCAAGCTCTGAGTTCACTTCTTCAGACTGAACTTCAGCATTTCTGTTGAAGACCTTCAGCGCGGCCTTCTGTGCTAGAACAGGATCAGCACTTATTTCAGCGTCCTCTTCAACAAAATCCGATGCAAGCCTTCGAGCGGCTTGAGCGGAGAGGAAGGCTTCCTTCTGCTTCTTATTATGCTCCTCCTGAGCCTGTACAGCATTGTTGTACTCTTCTTGCGATAGATAGGCGAACTCGGAGTCCCAAGAGGTACGAAGAGGAATTTTTACTCTTGTACTCTCGAGTCGCTCTATCACGGCGTCTAAACGCCCATCCTTGTTGACAGTAGCAGAGTTGTCATGGTAATTCTCACCTTCAGATCTAGGAGAGTTAGAGGGAGGAGATCTGGGAGAAGAAGCAGGGGTAGAGAAGTCATCAGAGATGAATTCATCATCTGATGAGAGGCATATGGTTTCAGGAAGGGCTCGGGTTTCAGGGGTTCTAGAGGAGGATGCTTCAGGGTTAAAGCGGGTTGGTCTAGAAGGAATGGATTCAGTGTTTAGAGAGTTACTCTGAATGTCATTCTGCTTAGTTCAGCTCTTGTCTGTTCTGATGGACTGTTCTCCATTAGGCGAACAATCTCACCAGTGACAGAACCAAAATTCACATCATAACATTCAGGGTTATCTTGGTTTTCAGGTTCAGAGGTTTGTTTAGGAGAAGAATGAGGTGTTGGTTCAGGGGTAGGTTGTTTGGGTGGTTGGTATACAACTAATTGTAAGTTGTTTGTGGGTGAGTCTTCAGAGGAGGTGTCGAGGGTGATGGTTCCAGGTGTAGGTTTAGATTTAAGGAGAGTAGAGATTGGTTGGTTATCAGAGGATGAGGGAGAGGATGGTAATAGTAACGTACCAGGTGCACCGGGGTTCTCCCCCTGAGAGTGTGCAGGCCCTGGAGTGGGCGTTGAGGCTGGTACCTTCTCGACGAAGAAGGTGTCGTCGTCTTCTTCATCATCATCATCGTCATCATCTTCTTCATCATCCTCGTTTGTTCCCCCATGTTCGTTAGTTCTCCAGTTGGTGGAGGGGGAATAAACGGAATGGTCTCTCGGCTGTCTCTCCCCCTCAACAGGTGCCTGTTGTAAGGCAGCTGTTGAAACACTCCGCTGGAGGAGAGAGGCCATGTTGGCGTTTAGCTTCCTGTTGATGAAGGAAGACGAGAGCAGGGACTGGAGAAGTTCCCTATCGGCCGTGTTGAACGATGGCGGCGGAGGAGGAGCAGTGGTCAGTGTGTTCACTGCGGTGGCAAGTTCAGCCACTTTCTCCTGGAGGGCTCTAAGGCCAGTCTCCTGTGCATCCAACCTCTGCACCACAAGTTGTTGGAAGTTGGTGGTGGAGGTGGAGTTGTTGTTGACCGCTGTGGAGAGAGCGGGTAACGCCGTGGCTTTCAGGTCGTCTACAGACGCCTGAAGGGAGGAAGAGGAGGTAGCCACCTGAGAGACCTTGTCATGGATGGCATCCAGACAAGGTATGGTGATGGTGACACCAGTAGGAGCAGGGGCGGCGGTGGCGGCAGCAGTAGCAGAGGCTGCGGCGGCTTCGGCGGTAGAGGCAGCGGCCTTGGCTGCTGCAAGCTCAAGCTCATGGCCTGAAGCTGGGCCTTGTGAGCTTCTTCCTGTTGCTGGAGCGCCGTGCGGACCTCCTGCAGCTGTCGTTCAGCGGATTGTCGACGTAGCTCAGCTGCGTTCAGCTGACGGTCGGCATCCGTGAAGATGAAATCGTTGAAGGGGTCATCCTGATGGAGTTGGGACTGCCCTTCAACTGCTGCTCCTAAAGAACCTGTAAACAGAGTAGCTAAGTGAGTACTAGAAGACTCAGTAGCTTTCATAGAAGAAGAAATGGCAATAGTATGCTTAATAGTATTACCTGAGGCTAGGAGGGTATCAGAGCGATTACCCTCCACGTTCTCTGAGTGTTCGAGATGAACAACCTCAGGTTCTTGTTGGACAGGAGCAGAGATAGGAGTATCTGCAGGTGAAGAAGTTTTAGATAAAGGAGACGGTTTATTAAACATTTGAGGCAGGGTAATGTAGTATTTCTTACCAGCTGGTGCCTTCTTTTTCTTTGACGCCTTGGATTTGGCGCGTTTGGGCTGGGGTGGAGGAGAGGAGCCAGAGGGAGGAGGGCGCTTCAGAGGCGCCGAAGAAGTTGTTGCAGCTGGGGAAGTCAGTATTAGGTTAGCTACTGACATAGCATGCAGAGAAGAAGAAGAAGATGGTTTGGAAGAGAAGAGAGAAAACATACCTTGAGCAGGAGCAGAGATGGGTTGTTCCTCTGCGTCTGGTTGTGCTTCAGGGACAACCAGGACTGCAGACAGAGGGACATCGTCAGCTTTGGCAGACAGCTGTTCCAGAAACTTCACGCCTAAGGCGTAGTTGTTGAAGTTTCCCTCTGTTGGGTAATTGGTACCCATGTGCAGTGCCAGAACTGCAGTGAAGAACCGGGTGTAGGGGACGTTGACCACCCTGGTTCTGTGTTTGATCTTCTTGATCATGTCGTCCCAGATACAGCGGACATAGTCAAACTTGCGATTTTTGATCGCAGAGTAGACCATGTTCTGTATGACGGTGGGGAATTGCTCTGTGCTCCCCGTCTTCCCTGTCAGACAGAGACCAAACGTGTTCCATATATAATAGAACGTCGCGTTTAGCCCCGTCTTGTGGACAGTAGCAGCAGTCTTCACCAGAGGATGGCCTTCCTTCACAGGCCAGTTGTAGCCGATGGCATCCAGGAACTCGATGACATCGTCAGAGGAAGGAGCAGGAGGAAACTTCTGCTTCTTGGGAAAGTTAAGGACGTTCCTCAGGGTCCCTATGCCGAACGAGATGATGTCGTCCTTGATTTGGAACTTGATCACCTCGTGCATCTTGCCCTTCGAGTTCCTCTCCTGGGCAGTGGTAGCAGTGGACCACAGTTGCAGTAGGAGAGGTTTGTTGGGCGCCGGGTTCAGAGTGAACGCCGTCTTCAGGGGACAGGAGAGGAGGAAGTCCCTGGCAGGCTTCAGAAACGCCTTGTTCGCTGGGAGATCAAATCGCCCAATTAAGTTGTTGGGTTTGAACTGCAAGTCATGCTGGGGAATGACTATCGGAAGGTTTCCAGTAGCCGTCATGAGAGTTGTTGCCTCAGAGGAGAGCTGGGCGTCCAATGATGTAGATGTAGTAGCAGCCATTCTGTTAAAACATAAAAAAAAACAACATATGTGGATGATTAAGGATCCAAAATATGCATTTTTCTTCACTTTTCAATGAACACAGAATATGTTCATAAAAGTGGTGAAATCCTTTATACTTGGAATGGATTAGATACCAAAATACACAAAAGGAATGTGTTTTGGTATTAAAAAGAAACTTTTATTTTGATGAGTAGATATCAAAATAAGAGTTTATGATTGTTCTTAAAAGAAATAAGAAAATCATATAAACTGTTTTAACAAAAATCTTAGAAGAGTTTGGGAAAACTAAGATCAAACGAAGTGATCTTAGGGTTTTTGGAAAAACGTTTTAACACAATAAGTTGTTTAGATGAAGAATACCAACTTAAAATGTAGAAAGAACAAGAGTAAAGAAACACTTACGATGATCTTGTTAAAGAAAAGTGATGAGTGTTCTTGGTGTTCATTAGAGAAACAGTTCTTGCTTTTTCTTGCTTGAGTTCTTAGAGAGAATTATGTGAGCGTAAAGAGTGTAATGGATTACGAGTGAGGTTTTTATACCTCGCGGTTGGAGAGAGAAAATGGATGAGAGAGAAACGGGCGGCTAAATTCAAACGTAATGATGAAAAAAGGAGGTTCTACGAGCGTTCACGCGCCTGACACACGTCGTGGGGAACAGGAAACGTCCCATTACGTGTCAGTGCAGATGAAAAGTTTGTTTTATTTGAAAAGATAAAAACCACCTTTTCAGGGGATAATTCCATTTTGATGAAAGATTTGTTTTCTTGGAATTGGAGTACTTATCAGATAAGTACTGTTTTGGGAAAATCCTCTTATCACATTTAATGCGATAAGGTTTCAGGAGCAGAGGTACTTACCTGAGAATCATCAGTATTCGGATGTTGAACAAAGATTTTGTAAGTACTGAATAGAGTCATCCTCTGATGAGAGTTAGTTCAGGAGTTGTTAAAGAAAGAGTCCTGAGAATAGTTATTCTATAGGATTTAACAACTGTTTGTCCTGATAAACATCAATCATCAGGATTTAACATCCCAAGTTCACTGATGGGCATATTGAAACGCGTTACATCCAGTGGTTTGGTAAAGAGGTCAGCAAGCTGATATTCAGTAGGGACAAAATGGAGTTCAATATCACCATTCATCACATGATCCCTGATGAAGTGATATCTCACTTCAATGTGCTTTGTCTTGGAGTGTAAGACAGGATTGTTGGCGATGGCTATCGCTGAAGTATTGTCACAGTAGATAGGAATTTTAGAAAGTTGTATGTCATAGTCCTGAAGTTGATTTCTCAGCCACAGGACTTGAGCACAACAGATTCCTGCTGCAACATATTCAGCCTCAGCAGTTGATGTGGACACAGAGTTCTGTTTCTTGCTAGTCCAACTCACCAACTTGCCACCAAGCAGGTGACACCCACCAGTGGTGCTTTTCCTGTCGATCTTACATCCTGCAAAGTCACTATCAGAATAAGCTGTTAGATCGAACCCTGAGTCCTTGGAGTACCAAAGACCCAGATTAGGAGTTCCCTTCAGATATCTGAAGATCCGTTTTACAGCGGTCAGATGGGATTCTTTGGGTTCAGCCTGATAACGAGCACATAGACATGTAGAATACATGATATCAGGGCGACTAGCAGTGAGATACAGCAGTGAGCCGATCATTCCTCTGTAGAGAGTCACATCAACAGGTTTCCCTTTGGAATCCTTGTCAAGTGACAGAGGAGGAGCCATTGGAGTCTTCATCGGTGTACAGGATGTGAGATCAAATTTCTTCAGCATCTCATGTACATATTTACCTTGATTGATAAAGATTCCCTTTTCAGATTGCTTGATCTGAAGTCCTAAAAAGAATGTTAGTTCACCCATCATGGACATTTTATATTCAGATTTCATGAGCAACTCAAACTTTTCGCAGAGTTTGGGATTTGTGGATCCAAAGATAATGTCATCGACATATATCTGGACAAGAAGGATATGCTTAGGATATTTCTTTAGAAATAAGGTGCTATCAATCTTTCCACGAACAAAACCTTTAAGAGAAGAAAGGTTGAGAGGGTATCATACCAGGCACGAGGAGCCTGTTTTAACCCATAGAGAGCCTTGTTTAACTTGTAGATGTGATCAGGGAACTTAGGATCCACAAAGCCAGGAGGCTGAGCCACATAGACTTCTTCATTAAGTTTTCCATTCAGAAAGGCATTTTTAATGTCCATCTGATAAACCTTGAAGTTCATATGTGCTGCGAAGGCTAGGAAAAGTCGAATTGCTTCGAGCCTAGTCACAGGAGCAAAGGTTTCATCATAATCAATGCCCTCTTCCTGCCTGTATCCCTGAGCCACAAGGCGAGCCTTGTTTCGAATAATCGTACCAATCTCATCAAGTTTATTTCGAAAAATCCACTTGGAACCAATGATAGTACGTTTTCGAGGCCTAGGGACGACAAGCCAGATATTGTTTCTGATGAACTCTGCTAGCTCTTCCTGCATGGCTGAGACCTAGGCAGGATCACGCAAAGCATCATCTATTTCTTTAGGTTCATTTTCAGAGATAAAATTAACATAAAGACAGATGTTACTAGATTGGCGTCGAGTTTTAATGCCAGAGGAGGGATTACCAAGAACTTGATCAATGGGATGATCCTTGGTCCATCGAAGAGCAGGTGGCTGATACACTTGTCCTGAAGTGGAAGCTTCATTTACTGATGGATCAGGGAGAAGATTAGTGGGAGAAGGCTCACTAACAGTGGTTTGAGAAAAGTCTTCACTGTTAGTGGGTTGATCAGGTTCAGATGGTGTGATTTGGGTAATTGGAGTGGCATTAATCAGAGGTGGAATGTGTATATCAGTGGGTGGTATTGGAGGATCTTCTTCAAAACCATCAGGGAGGTTTTGAGGAGTTGGATCAACAATGGGAGGTTCAGGGATTTGAAAGAAAGAGTCAGCCCACTGATTTATTTCAGAGTTTTCATGAGGGTGAGGGAAAGTAGGAACCGATTCATCAAACTTGACATGAATCGTTTCTTCTATAGCTTGTCTTCGTTTGTTGAACACACGGTAGGTTTTAGATATAGAGGAGTATCCAAGGAAGATTCCATCATCAGACTTGAAATCGAACTTTCCAAGGTTATCTTTGTTGTTCAGGATGTAACAGACACAACCAAAGATATGGAGATGTTCGATAGAGGGTTTCCTGTTACGAAAGAGTTCGTAAGGAGTTCTTCTGAAGCGCTTTACTATTAGGGATCGGTTCTGAGTATAGCAAGCTGTGTTAACAGCTTCTGCCCAGAATTGAGTGGCAAGGTTGGCTTCATTCAACATAGATCGTGCAGCTTCAATCAGGGTTCTGTTTCGTCTTTCAGCAACACCATTTTGCTGAGGAGTTCTCACAGATGAGAAGTTCTGAGAGATACCTTTCTGATCGAAGAATGTTTCCAGGGTACTGTTTTTGAATTCAGTTCCGTGGTCACTCCTGATTGATCGAACAGTAAGGTTGTTGAGTCTTTCCATCTTCCTGACGAACAGAATGATTTCTTCAGGAGCATCACTCTTGGATCGAAGAAAGAACACCCAGGTATATCTGGAATATTCATCAACGATTACCAGAGTATATTTCTTTCCAGCAATGGATTGGACGTTGACTGGTCCAAAGAGATCCATGTGGAGAAGTTGTAGAGGAGAGCTGATGGAGGAAATCTGCTTGGACTTGAAACTAGCCCTGGTCTGTTTTCCTTTCTCACATGCTGAACAAAGAGATACCTTTGTATAGCGAAAGTCAGGAAGACCAATGACAAGATTGTTGATGCAGAGTTGATTCAGCGTCTTGAAGTTGAGATGAGAAAGACGCTTGTGCCAAAGCCAATTTGTATCAGAGGAAGCACGAGATACAAAGCAGAAGTTGTCAGTGGAAGTATTCATGTTGATGATGTAGATATCAGCATGTCTCACTCCAGTGAGAATAACTTCCTTTCTTCTGTTTTTGACTTTGCACTTCTTCTTTGAGAAGGAGACTTTGTGATTCTTATCACACAGTTGACTGATGCTCAGAAGATTATGCATCAGGCCTTCAACATAAGCAACTCTCTTGAAAGTAGTTACTCCGTTGGTCAGTGTGCCATACCCTCGGGTTTGGCCTTTACCGTTTCCACCAAAGGTCACTGCAGGACCTCTTTCTTCACGGTAGTTAGAGAGGACAGATTTCGAACCAGTCATATGTCGAGAGCATCCACTGTCCAGGTACCAGATGCCCTTATCCTGACTGGAAGAATCAGTCGCAGAGGTGGAAGCTTCTGGAGTTGTGGAAGAAGAAGCTTCAGGAGCCTGAATAGGAATTTCTTCAGGGACCTCTTCTATCTTAGCCATGAGAGCTAAGGTAGGTTCCTCAATAATGGCCATCAGTGCCACTTGAGTGTCTTCCTCATCCGATGAGTCATCAGAGGAGACATCATCCCAGTCGCAGTCTTCTGCGATAAGACCTTTACCCTTGCGCTGAATTTTCATTTTTTTGTACTTTTCCTTCAGGCGCTGGTATTTGGGGTTCTTAGAAGAAGATTTGGCAGAGGAGGGAGCAAACTGACTTTTCCTGTACCTGCAATCATTAGCAAAGTGTCCTTTGCCCTGACAGTTGTAGCAGATAGCAGTAGCCTTATCAACAGGGTCTGATTTAGGCTTGTCAGTAATAGTAAGATGTTTCTTTTTGTGGAAGTTTCCCTTTTTGGCAAACTTCTTGAAAGATCTGGTTAGCAAAGCAAGAGATTCATTGAATTCAGGATCTTCTGACATGTCAGAGTCAGAAGATTCTAATTCAGTAATAGTTACTGAAGAAGGAGTGGCGACAGTAGGAACTGAGTCAGAGACCAATGCAACAGAGTTACTTTTGGTATCTTTAGAATCTCTTATGAGATTCTTTTTCAGTTTCTTCTGTTGTTCACGGTTAAGAAGAATACCGTACAACTCACTTAGTGTGAGTGTCTTTATGTCCTTTGACATAGTTAAGCAGGAGGTGTATATTTCCCAATGTTCAGGAAGAGCTTCCATGAAATTGGTAACCACCTCAGAGTTAGAGTAGGTAGTACCGATAGTCTTCAGATCAATCAGAAGACAGTTGAATCTCAGAAGACAGCTTTCATACTGACGAACCAAGAAAATCTTTCTTGATTCCATGAGAACAGCAGTACCTTCATATTGAACACAGAGAGTGTCCCATATTTCTTTAGCAGATCGAAGGTGGCAGACAGAATGGAATACATCGTCAGGGAGTGACATGGCGATGAGAGACCTAGCCTTTGTGTCAATGTTGACCAGGCGTCTATCTTCATCATTCCAGTCAGTCACGGGCTTTACCAGTTTCCTTTCAGGTACAGCTGGTTGGCCAGCTGCAGCAGGAATGGGGTGGACGGTTTGTGTAGGCACATGTGGTCCATTTTCCAGAAAGTATGGAATCTGGGATCAGAACCAGAGAGAAAGAGTTCCATCCAAAGAGAGAAGTTATCTTTGTTGAACCTAGGAGGCTTTCCAGCAGAGCCGGTATCAAAGTAGTTATCCTTAGCTTGAAGAGCCATGGATTAGAAGAGAGGATCACAAGATTTTTCTAAGAAGAAAATGAGAGCTTGTATCTGCTCTGATACCACTTGTTGGTCCCAAAGAGGTGACCTTCAAGCAAGGATAGTGTTTGGGATTATAGAAGGGGGGGGTTGAATATAATCACACAAGTTTTCACTTTTAAATTCTTGTTGTATAAACAATATGAATTTACAGATTGTTGCGGAAATAGAAAAGACAATAAGTCTAAACTAAACAATCTAAGTTCTTTCACTATGCACTAAAGTGAGAAGATGTAAGAAAGAAGATAGAGGGAATAAAGAAAGAAAGGATTAGGGTAGATTTAGGATGAAGAAGAAGTGTGGAGAACATCTCTTCAAGTCCTATTTATACCCAATGCATTAAATGCATGTAGACTCACTTTTGTGTACGTGTCACAATGTAAGTGGTCCTTTGTACTATTTACTATAAACAAATACTCTTTGCATGGTGTGCAAAAGAGGAAGTGTGTAAACAGTTACCTTGAGGTCTGATAAGTACGGAGGGAACAGTAAAGAGACTGTCCTTATGTACTTTTGTGTCAGTAAAGGTGGATAATCCTTTTGTGCATTAGACTAAGACATTACACTAATCCTTCAGGATCAGGATACTGATCAGTGACTAGAGTCCTGAAACTGGTGCTGTTCAGGGTCACTTGTATCCTGATGAATCTTCAGGATATCATACGATATTGAGCAATCTGCTATCACTGAGTTCCGTCTTCAGATCACGAGCATGCTATTCCTGTCATCAGCTAAGTCTTCGACGTCGCTGATGGTTCTTTGAGTATGATCTTGATGTCTTCAGGAGGTCTTCATTTCAGTGGATAGGATCAGTAGACTGCAGAACAGACTCGTTCGTCTCCTGATCCTGATCCTGATTACTATAAAAATAAGTTACAGCATAAGTAACATGGAATAACACTGAACAGACTCAGTGATAATTCCTCAAGCTATAACAGAAGTAAAAACCTATTCACTAAGGAAAGATTCAGGATCATTATCATTTCATCAGGTCTTAGGAGAGCTGGATCAACAGAATATTTGAGGATGAGCGAAACGACGTCAAGGGATTGCCTTGACCATTTTTGCAACGGTATTATTTACCTCTATATGCGCCAATATTTACGAAAGCCAACTGCTACCGATGTTCAGGCTATATACGCATTGCATGAACAAACCCACGGTTTACCCGGCATGCTTGGTAGCATTGACTGTATGCATTAGTACTAGAAGAATTGTCCCATGGCATGGAGGGGTCAATTCCATAGAGGTGATCATCCTGGACCGTCGGTAATTCTAGAAGCGGTCGCCTCGCAAGATCAATGGATCTGGCACGCATTCTCCGAGGTACCGGGTGCCACGAACGACATAATCGTTGTGAATCAATCACCGATTTTCAACGATTTATTCGAAAATAAAGCGCCCGATAGTTCTTTTGTAGTGAATAACACACACTACAATCACGTGTATTATCTTGCCGACGGGATATATCCCGAGTGGACGACTTTCGTGAAAGCATTTAGGTACCCAACGGAAGAGCCACGAGTCCATTTCAAGACCCGTCAAGAATCGGCTAGAAAAGACATCGAACGGACATTCGCCAAAGATAAATGGCATGTTGTAAAATACCCGGCGCGAGTATGGACACAAAGGAAATTAACAGAAATCATGTAGACGTGTATAATTTTACACAACATTATTCGTGAAGACGAAGGCTTCTCACATTATCCTTTTGATCCGACGGAGGTTTTACCGGGAGAGATTGAAAAAACTATCTCCGAAGAGGACCGAGCAAGAAACGTCAACCTAGTGAAAAACCGAGAGAGGCACGCCAACCTTCGCCACGATTTATCTATACACGTGTGGAACTCTTCGTCACACGCCAATAACTAATTTATTGTATTTTTTTAGTTTTAATTTTAACGTAATTTTAATTTTAATGTAATTTTACTTTTAATGTTAAGTTATTTAATGTAATTTTAAACTTTAATGTTAGTTATTTTAATTCTAATGTTTATTTAAAAAAATTATAGTGGATGAATTAAAAATAAAATAAAATGAAGGGTATGAAATGAAAATTAAAAAAAATAAAATGAAGGGTATGAGGGGTATGATAGTGGATGAAAGGTATGGAGTTGGTAGGTAGTGGTAAAGATAGTGGAAAGCTGATGTGGCAACAGGTACCACAAGTACCACAGGTACCATAAAGGATGGCCGTAATTGATAAGCTAGCTGTTAAAAAAATTATATTTGGCAAAAACAAGCTTATGAGTATGTAAAATTACCAAAAACGGTATATTTGAATTTAATAATTAATATTAATAAAGGTATAATTGGAAAAAGCTACAATAAGCTCCTCATAAGCTACTCAAAGTAGCGTTTCAAAAAGCTAGCTTCTGTTAAATGTTTGGATCGACTAGCTTATCGGCTAGCTTATAAGCTAACTTATTTTTGCAAAATATAGCCTATGTTTAAGGAGGGTAAAACGTAGGTATATATAATTAATTGTAATCTTGTCTTGTCAAATAATAATAAAAAAATGATTGTATACTTTTTGTTGTAGACTCATAGAGTCATAGGGCCATAGGGGAATGATTTCCATTAGTAATAACCATACCCAGTTACCCACCCACAAGGAGACAACAAACATTTCTACTTCTAAACAGAGAGAAACATCATTTGAAACAACCTGACCATCATGTTTATGTAGACAACGACCTCCGACCTCCACCGCCGCTGCCACTACCACCACCACCGCTACCACGACCCACCACCACAATCAGCTTTTTCACAACACATATTTCTACTTCTAGAGAGAGAGAAACATCATTTGGAATAACCAAAGCATCATGTTTACGTAGACAACGACCTCCGCTCTCCGACCTTTGACCTCCACCGCCGCCACCACTACCACCACCACCACCGCCACCACCACCCACAACCACAATCAGCTTTTTCCTCCATCATACTCTCCTTTTTCTTTCTTGCTATCCTTCCATCATCTCTTCATTTCCTTTTTCTTCATATTCTTCTTCTTTTAAATGGCATCCGCATTTCTTTCGAAATATGGGTGGAGGGAGATGATGGCTGCACCTATGTCTCTAACAACACACGTTCTTTCTCTCAGGTGAAATTATGTCTCATTTTATAATGTTAGATGTTAATCCTTCTATCAGTTATTTGACCTGTTTCTTGATTCCGTGGGGCACAAGTCACTTTCTTTTTTTTGTTTTTGCTTGTTTGGATTGTGGGTCACAAAAGTCGCCTTTTATAAATCACGAAATTACAAATTTGAGAAAATCAAGAATAAGATTCGAGTGGTCGAATGAAGGACTTACGTGTAATAGTATATGAATACTTTTGGTGATGAAACTTTGATGTTCTTTGACGTATTTATCGATTTTCAGAGCTTATTTCTGTATATGTCACTAACTAAAAAAGAAAACATAATAAATATATAAATCAACACAATAACAAATAACTTAAGAATAAACAATTATACCCTAAATGATCTTTTAGCAAGACAAATGTATTAAGAGAAAATGAGTTAAAAAAGGAGATTTGAAAGATATGTTGTATGATGACAATGTGAAAGAAACCAACAACATGACCAAAAAAAAATCTATTTATACTTACACAAAGAAAAATAAATGGTCTATTATAATAAGAAAGAAATGGAATGAGTTAGTACCATAAAGAATGGAAAACAAAAAATTTTTAACATAAAACACAATAAATGAATATTTATCTAAATAACTATTGAACATAAATTGCAATAGATGTATAAAATTTATTAGAAGACTTTTATTTAAAAAAATCAAAATTATGAGAAAAAAGATAAATGGGATGGTGCATTCTCATGATGCCACCTATAAAAAAATTAAAATGAAGGGTATGAAATGAAAATTAAAAAAATAAAATGAAGGGTATGAGGGGTATGATTGTAGATGAAAGGTATGGAGTTGGTAGGTAGTGGTAAAGATAGTGGAAAGTTGATGTGGCAGCTGATGTGGCAACAGGTACCACAAGTACCACAGGTACCATAAAGGATGGCCGTAGTTGATAAGCTAGCTGTTGAAAAAATTATATTTGGCAAAAACTAGTTTATGAGTATGTAAATTTACCAAAAAGGATATATTTGAATTTAATAATTAATATTAATAAGGGTATAATTGGAAAAAGCTACAATAAGCTCTCATAAGCTACTCAAAATAACGTTTCAAAAGGCTAGCTTCTGGTACATGATTGGATGGACTAGCTTATCGGCTAGCTTATAAGCTAGCTTATTTTATCAAACATAGCCTAAGTTTAAGGAGGTAAAACGTAGGTATATATAATTAATTGTAATCTTGTCTTGTCAAATAATAATAAAAAAATGATTGTATACTTTTTGTTGTAGACTCATAGAGTCATGGGGCCATATGGGAATGATTTCCATTAGTAATAACCATACCCAGTTACCCACCCACGAGGAGACAACAAACATTTCTACTTCTAAACAGAGAGAAACATCATTTGAAACAACCGACCATCATGTTTATGTAGACAACGACCTCCGACCTCCACCGCCGTTGCCACACCACCACCATCGCTACCACCAACCACCACCACAATCAGCTTTTTCACAACACACATTTCTACTTCTAGAGAAAGAGAAACATCATTTGGAATAACCAAAGCATCATGTTTACTTAGACAACGACCTCCGATCTCCGACCTTTGACCTCCACCGCCGCCACCACTACCACCACCACCACGCCACCACCACCCACAACCATAATCAGCATTTTCCTCCATCATACTCTCTCTTTTTCTTTCTTGCTTTCCTTCCATCATCTCTTCTTTCCTTTTTCTTCATATTCTTCTTCTTCTAAATGGCATCCGCATTCCTTTCGAAATATGGATGGAGGGAGATGATGGTTGCACCTATGTCTCTAACAACACACGTTCTTTCTCTCAAGTGAAATTATGTCTCATTTTATAATGTTAGATGTTAATCCTTCTATGAGTTATTTGACCTGTTTCTTGATTCCGTGGGGCACAAGTCACTTTCTTTTTGTTTGTTTTTGCTTGTTTGGATTATGGGTCACAAAAGTCGCCTTTTATAAATCACGAAATTACAAATTTGAGAAAATCAAGAATAAGATTCGAGTGGTCGAATGAAGGACTTACGTGTAGTAGTATATGAATACTTTTGGTGATGAAACTTTGATGTTCTTTGACGTATTTATCGATTTTCAGAGCTTATTTCTGTATATGTCACTAACTAAAAAAGAAAACATAATAAATATATAAATCAACACAATAACAAATAACTTAAGAATAAACAATTATACCCTAAATGATCTTTTAGCAAGACAAATGTATTAAGAGAAAATGAGTTAAAAAAGGAGATTTGAAAGATATGTTGTATGATGACAATGTGAAAGAAACCAACAACATGACCAAAAAAAATCTATTTATACTTACACAAAGAAAAATAAATGGTCTATTATAATAAAGAAAGAAATGGAATGAGTTAGTACCATAAAGAATGGAAAACAAAAAATTTTTAACATAAAACACAATAAATGAATATTTATCTAAATAACTATTGAACATAAATTGCAATAGATGTATAAAATTTATTAGAAGACTTTTATTTAAAAAAAATCAAAATTATGAGAAAAAAGATAAATGGGATGGTGCATTCTCATGATGCCACCTATAAAAAAATTAAAATGAAGGGTATGAAATGAAAATTAAAAAATAAAATGAAGGGTATGAGGGGTATGATTGTAGATGAAAGGTATGGAGTTGGTAGGTAGTGGTAAAGATAGTGGAAAGTTGATGTGGCAGCTGATGTGGCAACAGGTACCACAAGTACCACAGGTACCATAAAGGATGGCCGTAGTTGATAAGCTAGCTGTTGAAAAAATTATATTTGGCAAAAACTAGTTTATGAGTATGTAAAATTACCAAAAAGGATATATTTGAATTTAATAATTAATATTAATAAGGGTATAATTGGAAAAAGCTACAATAAGCTCCTCATAAGCTACTCAAAATAACGTTTCAAAGGCTAGCTTCTGGTACATGATTGGATGGACTAGCTTATCGGCTAGCTTATAAGCTAGCTTATTTTATCAAACATAGCCTAAGTTTAAGGAGGTAAAACGTAGGTATATATAATTAATTGTAATCTTGTCTTGTCAAATAATAATAAAAAAATGATTGTATACTTTTTGTTGTAGACTCATAGAGTCATGGGGCCATATGGGAATGATTTCCATTAGTAATAACCATCCCCAGTTACCCACCCACGAGGAGACAACAAACATTTCTACTTCTAAACAGAGAGAAACATCATTTGAAACAACCGACCATCATGTTTATGTAGACAACGACCTCCGACCTCCACCGCCGTTGCCACTCCCACCACCATCGCTACCACCAACCACCACCACAATCAGCTTTTTCACAACACACATTTCTACTTCTAGAGAAAGAGAAACATCATTTGGAATAACCAAAGCATCATGTTTACTTAGACAACGACCTCCGATCTCCGACCTTTGACCTCCACCGCCGCCACCACTACCACCACCACCACCCCACCACCACCCACAACCATAATCAGCTTTTTCCTCCATCATACTCTCTCTTTTTCTTTCTTGCTTTCCTTCCATCATCTCTTCTTTTCCTTTTTCTTCATATTCTTCTTCTTCTAAATGGCATCCGCATTCCTTTCGAAATATGGATGGAGGGAGATGATGGTTGCACCTATGTCTCTAACAACACACGTTCTTTCTCTCAAGTGAAATTATGTCTCATTTTATAATGTTAGATGTTAATCCTTCTATGAGTTATTTGACCTGTTTCTTGATTCCGTGGGGCACAAGTCACTTTCTTTTTGTTTGTTTTTGCTTGTTTGGATTATGGGTCACAAAAGTCGCCTTTTATAAATCACGAAATTACAAATTTGAGAAAATCAAGAATAAGATTCGAGTGGTCGAATGAAGGACTTACGTGTAGTAGTATATGAATACTTTTGGTGATGAAACTTTGATGTTCTTTGACGTATTTATCGATTTTCAGAGCTTATTTCTGTATATGTCACTAACTAAAAAAGAAAACATAATAAATATATAAATCAACACAATAACAAATAACTTAAGAATAAACAATTATACCCTAAATGATCTTTTAGCAAGACAAATGTATTAAGAGAAAATGAGTTAAAAAAGGAGATTTGAAAGATATGTTGTATGATGACAATGTGAAAGAAACCAACAACATGACCAAAAAAAATCTATTTATACTTACACAAAGAAAAATAAATGGTCTATTATAATAAGAAAGAAATGGAATGAGTTAGTACCATAAAGAATGGAAAACAAAAAATTTTTAACATAAAACACAATAAATGAATATTTATCTAAATAACTATTGAACATAAATTGCAATAGATGTATAAAATTTATTAGAAGACTTTTATTAAAAAATCAAAATTATGAGAAAAAAGATAAATGGGATGGTGCATTCTCATGATGCCACCTATAAAAAAATTAAAATGAAGGGTATGAAATGAAAATTAAAAAATAAAATGAAGGGTATGAGGGGTATGATTGTAGATGAAAGGTATGGAGTTGGTAGGTAGTGGTAAAGATAGTGGAAAGTTGATGTGGCAGTGATGTGGCAACAGGTACCACAAGTACCACAGGTACCATAAAGGATGGCCGTAGTTGATAAGCTAGCTGTTGAAAAAATTATATTTGGCAAAAACTAGTTTATGAGTATGTAAAATTACCAAAAAGGATATATTTGAATTTAATAATTAATATTAATAAGGGTATAATTGGAAAAAGCTACAATAAGCTCCTCATAAGCTACTCAAAATAACGTTTCAAAAGGCTAGCTTCTGGTACATGATTGGATGGACTAGCTTATCGGCTAGCTTATAAGCTAGCTTATTTTATCAAACATAGCCTAAGTTTAAGGAGGTAAAACGTAGGTATATATAATTATTGTAATCTTGTCTTGTCAAATAATAATAAAAAAATGATTGTATACTTTTTGTTGTAGACTCATAGAGTCATGGGGCCATATGGGAATGATTCCATTAGTAATAACCATACCCAGTTACCCACCACGAGGAGACAACAACATTTCTACTTCTAAACAGAGAGAAACATCATTTGAAACAACGACCTCATGTTTATGTAGACAACGACCTCCGACCTCCACCGCCGTTGCCACTACCACCACCATCGCTACACCAACCACCACACAATCAGCTTTTTCACAACACACATTTCTACTTCTAGAGAAAGAGAAACATCATTTGGAATAACCAAGCATCATGTTTACTTAGACAACGACTCGATCTCCGACTTTGACCTCCACCGCGCCACCACTACCACCACCACCACCCCACCACCACCACAACCATAATCAGCTTTTTCTCCATCATACTCTCTCTTTTTCTTTCTTGCTTTCCTTCCATCATCTCTTCTTTTCTTTTTCTTCATATTCTTCTTCTTCTAAATGGCATCCGCATTCTTTCGAATATGGATGGAGGGAGATGATGGTTGCACCTATGTCTCTAACAACACACGTTCTTTCTCTCAAGTGAAATTATGTCTCATTTTATAATGTTAGATTTTAATCCTTCTATGAGTTATTTGACCTGTTTCTTGATTCGTGGGGCACAAGTCACTTTCTTTTTGTTTGTTTTTGCTTGTTTGGATTATGGGTCACAAAAGTCGCCTTTTATAAATCACGAAATTACAATTTGAGAAAATCAAGAATAAGATTCGAGTGGTCGAATGAAGGACTTACGTGTAGTAGTATATGAATACTTTTGGTGATGAAACTTTGATGTTCTTTGACGTATTTATCGATTTTCAGAGCTTATTTCTGTATATGTCACTAACTAAAAAAGAAAACATAATAAATATAAATCAACACAATAACAAATAACTTAAGAAAACAATTATACCTAAATGATCTTTAGCAAGACAAATGTATTAAGAGAAAATGAGTTAAAAAAGGAGATTGAAAGATATGTTGTATGATGACAATGTGAAAGAAACCAACAACATGACCAAAAAAAATCTATTTATACTTACACAAGAAAAATAAATGGTCTATTATAATAAGAAAGAAATGGAATGAGTTAGTACATAAAGAATGGAAAACAAAAAATTTTTAACATAAAACACAATAAATGAATATTTATCTAAATAACTATTGAACATAAATTGCAATAGATGTATAAATTTATTAGAAGACTTTTATTAAAAAAATCAAAATTATGAGAAAAAAGATAAATGGGATGGTGCATTCTCATGATGCACCTATAAAAAAATTAAAATGAAGGGTATGAAATGAAAATTAAAAAAATAAAATGAAGGTATGAGGGTATGATTGTAGATGAAAGGTATGGAGTTGGTAGGTAGTGGTAAAGATAGTGGAAGTTGATGTGCAGCTGATGTGGCAACAGGTACCACAAGTACCACAGGTACCATAAAGGATGGCCGTAGTGATAAGCTAGTGTTGAAAAAATTATATTTGGCAAAAATAGTTTATGAGTATGTAAATTACCAAAAAGGATATATTTGATTTAATAATTAATATTAATAAGGTATATTGGAAAAAGCTACAATAAGCTCCTATAAGTACTCAAATAACGTTCAAAAGCTAGCTTCTGGTACATGATTGGATGGACTAGCTTATCGGTAGCTTATAAGCTAGCTTATTTTATCAAACATAGCCTAAGTTTAAGGAGTAAAACGTAGGTATATATAATTAATTGTAATCTTGTCTTGTCAAATAATAATAAAAAATGATTGTATACTTTTTGTTGTAGACTCATAGAGTCATGGGCCATATGGGATGATTTCCATTAGTAATAACCATACCAGTTACCACCACGAGGAGACAACAAACATTTCTACTTCTAAACAGAGAGAACATCATTTGAAACAACCGACCATCATGTTTATGTAGACAACGACCTCGACCTCCACGCCGTTGCCACTCCACATCGCTACCACCAACACCACACAATCAGCTTTTCACAACAAATTTCTACTTCTAGAGAAAGAGAAACATCATTTGGAATAACCAAAGCATCATGTTACTTAGACAAGACTCCGATCTCGACCTTTGACCTCCACCGCGCACCACTACACCACCACACCCCCCACACCCAACCATAATCAGCTTTTTCCTCATCATACTCTCTCTTTTTCTTCTTGCTTTCTTCCATCATCTCTTCTTTTCCTTTTTCTTCTTTCTTCTTCTTCTAAATGGCTCCGCATTCCTTTCGAAATATGGATGGAGGAGATGATGGTTGCACCTATGTCTCTAAAACACACGTTCTTTCTCTCAAGTGAAATTATGTTCATTTTATAATGTTAGATGTTAATCCTTCTATGAGTTATTTGACTGTTTCTTGATCGTGGGGCACAAGTCACTTCTTTTTGTTGTTTTGCTTGTTGGATTATGGGTCACAAAAGTCGCCTTTTATAAATCACGAAATTACAAATTGAGAAAATCAAGAATAAGATTGAGTGGTCGAATGAAGGACTTACGTGTAGTAGTATATGAATACTTTTGGTGATGAAACTTTGATGTTCTTTGACGTATTTATCGATTTTCAGAGCTTATTTCTGTATATGTCACTAACTAAAAAAGAAAACATAATAAATATATAAATCAACACAATAACAAATAACTTAAGAATAAACAATTATACCCTAAATGATCTTTTAGCAAGACAAATGTATTAAGAGAAAATGAGTTAAAAAAGGAGATTTGAAAGATATGTTGTATGATGACAATGTGAAAGAAACCAACAACATGACCAAAAAAAATCTATTTATACTTACACAAAGAAAAATAAATGGTCTATTATAATAAAGAAAGAAATGGAATGAGTTAGTACCATAAAGAATGGAAAACAAAAAATTTTTAACATAAAACACAATAAATGAATATTTATCTAAATAACTATTGAACATAAATTGCAATAGATGTATAAAATTTATTAGAAGACTTTTATTTAAAAAAAATCAAAATTATGAGAAAAAAGATAAATGGGATGGTGCATTCTCATGATGCCACCTATAAAAAAATTAAAATGAAGGGTATGAAATGAAAATTAAAAAAATAAAATGAAGGGTATGAGGGGTATGATTGTAGATGAAAGGTATGGAGTTGGTAGGTAGTGGTAAAGATAGTGGAAAGTTGATGTGGCAGCTGATGTGGCAACAGGTACCACAAGTACCACAGGTACCATAAAGGATGGCCGTAGTTGATAAGCTAGCTGTTGAAAAAATTATATTTGGCAAAAACTAGTTTATGAGTATGTAAAATTACCAAAAAGGATATATTTGAATTTAATAATTAATATTAATAAGGGTATAATTGGAAAAAGCTACAATAAGCTCCTCATAAGCTACTCAAAATAACGTTTCAAAAGGCTAGCTTCTGGTACATGATTGGATGGACTAGCTTATCGGCTAGCTTATAAGCTAGCTTATTTTATCAAACATAGCCTAAGTTTAAGGAGGTAAAACGTAGGTATATATAATTAATTGTAATCTTGTCTTGTCAAATAATAATAAAAAAATGATTGTATACTTTTTGTTGTAGACTCATAGAGTCATGGGGCCATATGGGAATGATTTCCATTAGTAATAACCATACCCAGTTACCCACCCACGAGGAGACAACAAACATTTCTACTTCTAAACAGAGAGAAACATCATTTGAAACAACCTGACCATCATGTTTATGTAGACAACGACCTCCGACCTCCACCGCCGTTGCCACTACCACCACCATCGCTACCACCAACCACCACCACAATCAGCTTTTTCACAACACACATTTCTACTTCTAGAGAAAGAGAAACATCATTTGGAATAACCAAAGCATCATGTTTACTTAGACAACGACCTCCGATCTCCGACCTTTGACCTCCACCGCCGCCACCACTACCACCACCACCACCGCCACCACCACCCACAACCATAATCAGCTTTTTCCTCCATCATACTCTCTCTTTTTCTTTCTTGCTTTCCTTCCATCATCTCTTCTTTTCCTTTTTCTTCATATTCTTCTTCTTCTAAATGGCATCCGCATTCCTTTCGAAATATGGATGGAGGGAGATGATGGTTGCACCTATGTCTCTAACAACACACGTTCTTTCTCTCAAGTGAAATTATGTCTCATTTTATAATGTTAGATGTTAATCCTTCTATGAGTTATTTGACCTGTTTCTTGATTCCGTGGGGCACAAGTCACTTTCTTTTTGTTTGTTTTTGCTTGTTTGGATTATGGGTCACAAAAGTCGCCTTTTATAAATCACGAAATTACAAATTTGAGAAAATCAAGAATAAGATTCGAGTGGTCGAATGAAGGACTTACGTGTAGTAGTATATGAATACTTTTGGTGATGAAACTTTGATGTTCTTTGACGTATTTATCGATTTTCAGAGCTTATTTCTGTATATGTCACTAACTAAAAAAGAAAACATAATAAATATATAAATCAACACAATAACAAATAACTTAAGAATAAACAATTATACCCTAAATGATCTTTTAGCAAGACAAATGTATTAAGAGAAATGAGTTAAAAAAGGAGATTTGAAAGATATGTTGTATGATGACAATGTGAAAGAAACCAACCACAGGTACCAAGACAAATCTATTTATACTTACACAAAGAAAAATAAATGGTCTATTATAATAAAGAAAGAAATGGAATGAGTTAGTATCATAAAGAATGGAAAACAAAAGGTTTATTAACATAAAACACAATAAATGAATATTTATCAAAATAACTATTGAACATAAATTGCAATAGATGTATAAAATTTATTAGAAGACTTTTATTTAAAAAAAATCAAAATTATGAGAAAAAAGATAAATGGGAATGGTGCATTCTCATGATGCCACCTATAAAAAAAATTAAAATGAAGGGTATGAAATGAAAATTAAAAAAATAAAATGAAAGGTATGAGGGGTATGATTGTAGATGAAAGGTATGGAGTTGGTAGGTAGTGGTAAGATAGTGGAAAGTTGATGTGGAGGTGATATGGCAGCAGCTACCACAAGTACCACAGGTACCATAAAGGATGGCCGTAGTTGATAAGCTAGCTGTTGAAAGAATTATATTTGGCAAAAACTAGCTTATGAGTATGTAAAATTACCAAAAAGGATATATTTGAATTTAATAATTAATATTAATAAGGGTATAATTAGATAAAGCTACAATAAGCTCCTCATAAGCTACTCAAAGTAGCGTTTCAAAAAGCTAGCTTCTGGTACATGTTTGGATAGACTAGCTTATCGGCTAGCTTATAAGCTAGCTTATTTTTGTCAAACATAGCATAAGTTTAAGGAGGGTAAAACGTATGTATATATAATTAATTGTAATCTTGTCTTGTCATTTAAAAATAAAAAAATGATTGTATACTTTTTGTTGTAGACTCATAGAGTCATAGGGCCATAGGGGAATGATTTCCATTAGTAATAACCATACCAAGTTACCCACCCACAAGGAGACAACAAACATTTCTACTTCTAAACAGAGAGAAACATCATTTGAAACAACCTGACCATCATGTTTATGTAGACAACGACCTCCGACCTCCACCGCCGCTGCCACTACCACCACCCACCACCACAATCAGCTTTTTCACAACACACATTTCTACTTCTAGAGAGAGAGAAACATCATTTGAAATAACCAAAGCATTATGTTTACGTAGACTACGACCTCCGATCTCCGACCTCCACCGCCGCCACCACTACCACCACCACCGCCGCCACCACCACCCACCACCACAATCAGCTTTTTCCTCCATCATACTCTCTCTTTTTCTTCCATCCTTTCCTTCCATCATATCTTCATTTTCTTTTTCTTCATATTGTTCTTCTTCTAAATGGCATCCGCATTCCTTTCGAAATATGGATGGAGGGAGATGATGGCTGCACCTATGTCTCTAACAACGCACGTTTCTTTCTCTCAGGTGATATTATGTCTCATTTTATAATGTTAGAAGTTAACCCTTCTATTAGTTATTTGACCTGTTTCTTGATTCCGTGTGGCACAAGTCACTTTCTTTTTGTTTGTTTTTGCTTGTTTGGAATGTGGGTCACAAAAGTCGCCTTTTATAAATCACGAAATTACAAAATTGAGAAAATCAAGAATAAGATTCGAGTGGTCGAATGAAAGACTTACGTGTAATAGTATATGAATACTTTTGGTGATGAAACATTGATTTTCTTTGACGTATTTATCGATTTTCAGAGCTTATTTCTGTATATGCCACTTACTAAAAAAGAAAACATAATAAATATATAAATCAACACAATAACAAATAACTTAAGAATAAACAATTTTACCCTAAATGATCTTTTAACAAGACAAATCTATTAAGAGAAAATGAGTTAAAAAAAGGAGATTTGAAAGATATGTTGTATGATGACAATGTGAAAGAAACCAACAACATGACCAACAAAAAAAATCTATTTATACTTACACAAAGACAAATAAATGGTCTATTATAATAAAGAAAGAAATGGAATGAGTTAGTACCATAAAGAATGGAAAACAAAAGGTTTATTAACATAAAACACAATAAATTAATATTTATCAAAATAACTATTGGACATAAATTGCAATAGATGTATAAAATTAATGAGAAGACTTTTATTTAAAAAAAATAAAATTATGAGAAAAAGATAAATGGGAATGGTGCATTCTCATGATGCCACCTATAAAAAAAATTAAAATGTAGGGTATGAAATGAAAATTAAAAACATAAAATGAAGGGTATGAGGGGTATGATAGTGGATGAAAGGTATGGAGTTGGTAAGTAGTGGTAAAGATAGTGGAAAGCTGATGTGGCAGCTGATGTGGCAACAAGTACCACAAGTACCACAGGTACCATAGAGGATGGTCGTACTTGATTAGCTAGCTTTTGAAAAAATTATATTTGGCAAAAACTAGTTTATGAGTATGTAAAATTACCAAAAAGGATATATTTGAATTTAATAATTAATATTAATAAGGGTATAATTGGAAAAAAGCTACAATAAGCTCCTCATAAGCTACTCAAAATATCGTTTCAAAAGGCTAGCTTCTGGTACATGTTTGGATGGACTAGCTTATCGGCTAGCTTATAAGCTAGCTTATTTTTGTCAAACATAGCATAAGTTTAAGGAGGGTAAAACGTAGGTATATATAATTAATTGTAATCTTGTCTTGTCAATTAAAAATAAAAAAATGATTGTATACTTTTTGTTGTAGACTCATAGAGTCATAGGGCCATAGGGGAATGATTTCCATTTGTAATAACCATACCAAGTTACCCACCCACAAGGAGACAACAAACATTTCTACTTCTAAACAGAGAGAAACATCATTTGAAACAACCTGACCATCATGTTTATGTAGACAACGACCTCCGACCTCCACCGCCGCTGCCACTACCACCACCCACCACCACAATCAGCTTTTTCACAACACACATTTCTACTTCTAGAGAGAGAGAAACATCATTTGAAATAACCAAAGCATTATGTTTACGTAGACTACGACCTCCGATCTCCGACCTCCACCGCCGCCACCACTACCACCACCACCGCCGCCACCACCACCCACCACCACAATCAGCTTTTTCCTCCATCATACTCTCTCTTTTTCTTCCATCCTTTCCTTCCATCATCTCTTCATTTTCTTTTTCTTCATATTGTTCTTCTTCTAAATGGCATCCGCATTCCTTTCGAAATATGGATGGAGGGAGATGATGGCTGCACCTATGTCTCTAACAACGCACGTTTCTTTCTCTCAGGTGATATTATGTCTCATTTTATAATGTTAGATGTTAATCCTTCTATGAGTTATTTGACCTGTTTCTTGATTCCGTGTGGCACAAGTCACTTTCTTTTTGTTTGTTTTTGCTTGTTTGGATTATGGGTCACAAAAGTCGCCTTTTATAAATCACGAAATTACAAATTTGAGAAAATCAAGAATAAGATTCCAGTGGTCGAATGAAGGACTTACGTGTAATAGTATATGAATACTTTTGGTGATGAAACTTTGATGTTCTTTGACGTATTTATCGATTTTCAGAGCTTATTTCTGTATATGTCACTAACTAAAAAAGAAAACATAATAAATATATAAATCAACACAATAACAAATAACTTAAGAATAAACAATTTACCCTAAATGATCTTTTAGCAAGACAAATGTTTAAGAGAAAATGAGTTAAAAAAGGAGATTTGAAAGATATGTTGTATGATGACAATGTGAAAGAAACCAACAACATGACACAAAAAAAATCTATTTATACTTACACAAAGAAAAATAAATGGTCTATTATAATAAAGAAAGAAATGGAATGAGTTAGTACCATAAAGAATGGAAAACAAAAGGTTTATTAACATAAAACACAATAAATGAATATTTATCAAAATAACTATTGGACATAAATTGCAATAGATGTATAAAATTTATTAGAAGACTTTTATTTAAAAAAATCAAAATTATGAGAAAAAGATAAATGGGAATGGTGCATTCTCATGATGCCACCTATAAAAAAAATTAAAATGAAGGGTATGAAATGAAAATTAAAAAATAAAATGAAGGGTATGAGGGGTATGATTGTGGATGAAAGGTATGGAGTTGGTTGGTAGTGGTAAAGATAGTGGAAAGTTGATGTGGCAGCTGTGTGGCAACAGGTACCACAAGTACCACAGGTACCATAAAGGATGGTCGTAGTTGATAAGCTAGCTGTTGAAAAAAATTATATTTGGCAAAAACTAGTTATGAGTATGTAAAATTACCAAAAAGGATATATTTGAATTTAATAATTAATATTAATAAAGGTATAATTAGATAAAGCTACAATAAGCTCCTCATAAGCTACTCAAAGTAGCGTTTCAAAAGCTAGCTTCTGTTAAATGTTTGGATCGACTAGCTTATCGGCTAGCTTATAAGCTAGCTTATTTTTGTCAAACATAGCATAAGTTTAAGGAGGGTAAAACGTAGGTATATATAATTAATTGTAATCTTGTCTTGTCAAATAAAAATAAAAAAAATGATTGTATACTTTTTGTTGTAGACTCATAGAGTCATAGGGCCATAGGGGAATGATTTCCATTAGTAATAACCATACCAGTTACCCACCCACAAGGAGACAACAAACATTTCTACTTCTAAACAGAGAGAAACATCATTTGAAACAACCTGACCATCATGTTTATGTAGACAACGACCTCCGACCTCCCCCGCCGCTGCCACTACCACCACCGCTACCACCACCCACCCCACAATCAGCTTTTTCACAACACACATTTCTACTTCTAGAGAGAGAGAAACATCATTCGAAATAACCAAAGCATTATGTTTACGTAGACTACGACCTCCGATCTCGGACCTCCGACCTCCACCGCCGCCACCACTACCACCACCGCCGCCACCACCACCACCCACCACCACAATCAGCTTTTTCCTCCATCATACTCTCTCTTTTTCTTCATCCTTTCCTTCCATTCATCTCTTCATTTCCTTTTTCTTCATATTCTTCTTCTTCTAAATGGCATCCGCATTCCTTTCGAAATATGGATGGAGGGAGATGATGGATGCACCTATGTCTCTAACAACACACGTTTCTTTCTCTCAGGTGAAATTATGTCTCATTTTATAATGTTAGAAGTTAATCCTTCTATTAGTTATTTGACCTGTTTCTTGATTCCGTGTGGCACAAGTCACTTTCTTTTTGTTTGTTTTTGCTTGTTTGGAATGTGGGTCACAAAAATCGCCTTTTATAAATCACGAAATTACAAAATTGAGAAAATCAAGAATAAGATTCGAGTGGTCGAATGAAGGACTTACGTGTAATAGTATATGAATACTTTTGGTGATGAAACATTGATTTTCTTTGACGTATTTATCGATTTTCAGAGCTTATTTATGTATATGCCACTTACTAAAAAAGAAAACATAATAATATATAAATCAACACAATAACAAATAACTCAAGAATAAACAATTTTACCCTAAATGATCTTTTAACAAGACAAATCTATTAAGAGAAAATGAGTTAAAAAAAGGAGATTTGAAAGATATGTTGTATGATGACAATGTGAAAGAAACCAACAACATGACCAACAAAAAAAATCTATTTATACTTACACAAAGAAAAATAAATGGTCTATTATAATAAAGAAAGAAATGGAATGAGTTAGTACCATAAAGAATGGAAAACAAAAGGTTTATTAACATAAAACACAAATAAATTAATATTTATCAAAATAACTATTGGACATAAATTGCAATAGATGTATAAAATTAATGAGAAGACTTTTATTTAAAAAAAATAAAATTATGAGAAAAAGATAAATGGGAATGGTGCATTCTCATAATGCACCTATAAAAAAATTAAAATGAAGGGTATGAAATGAAATTTAAAAATAAAATGAAGGGTATGAGGGGTATGATAGTGGATGAAAGGTATGGAGTTGGTAAGTAGTGGTAAAGATAGTGGAAAGCTGATGTGACAGCTGATGTGGCAACAGGTACCACAAGTACCACAGGTACCATAGAGGATGGCCGTACTTGATAAGCTAGCTGTTGAAAAAAATTATATTTGGCAAAAACTAGTTTATGAGTATGTAAAATTACCAAAAAGGATATATTTGAATTTAATAATTAATATTAAAAGGGTATAATTGGAAAAAGCTACAATAAGCTCCTCATAAGCTACTCAAAATAGCGTTTCAAAAGGCTAGCTTCTGGTACATGTTTGGATGGACTAGCTTATCGGCTAGCTTATAAGCTAGCTTATTTTTGCAAACATAGCCTAAGTTTAAGGAGGGTAAAACGTAGGTATATATAATTAATTGTAATCTTGTCTTGTCAAATAATAATAAAAAAATGATTGTATACTTTTTGTTGTAGACTCATAGAGTCATAGGGCCATAAGGGAATGATTTCCATTAGTAATAACTATACCCAGTTACCCACCCACAAGGAGACAACAAACATTTCTACTTTTAAACAGAGAAAACATCATTTGAAACAACCTGACCATCATGTTTATGTAGTCAACGACCTCCGACCTCACCGCCGTTGCCACTACAATCACCCACCACCACAATCAGCTTTTTCACAACACACATTTCTACTTCTAGAGAGAGAGAAACATCATTTGAAATAACCAAAGCATCATGTTTACGTAACAACGACCTCCGATCTCGACCTCGACCTCCACCGCCGCCACCACTACCACCACCACCGCCACCACCACCACCACCAACCAAATCAGCTTTTTCCTCCATCATACTCTCTCTTTTTCTTCCTTCTTTCCTTCCATCATCTCTTCATTTCCTTTTTCTTCATATTCTTCTTCTTCTAAATGGCATCCGCATTCCTTTCGAAATATGGATGGAGGGAGATGATGGTTGCACCTATGTCTCTAACAACACACGTTCTTTCTCTCAGTGAAATTATGTCTCATTTTATAATGTTAGATGTTAATCCTTCTAATGAGTTATTTGACTGTTTCTTGATTCCGTGTGGCACAAGTCACTTTCTTTTTGTTTGTTTTTGCTTGTTTGGAATGTGGGTCACAAAAGTCGCCTTTTATAAATCACGAAATTACAAATTGAGAAAATCAAGAATAAGATTCAGAGTGGTCGAATGAAGGACTTACGTGTAATAGTATATGAATACTTTTGGTGATGAAACATTGATTTTCTTTGACGTATTTATCGATTTTCAGAGCTTATTTCTGTATATGCCACTTACTAAAAAAGAAAACATAATAAATATATAAATCAACACAATAACAAATAACTTAAGAATAAACAATTTTACCCTAAATGATCTTTTAACAAGACAAATCTATTAAGAGAAAATGAGTTAAAAAAGGAGATTTGAAAGATATGTTGTATGATGACAATGTGAAAGAAACCAACAACATGACCAAAAAAAAAATCTATTTATACTTACACAAAGAAAAATAAATGGTCTATTATAATAAAGAAAGAATGGAATGAGTTAGTACCATAAAGAATGGAAAACAAAAGGTTTATTAACATAAAACACAATAAATTAATATTTATCAAAATAACTATTGGACATAAATTGCAATAGATGTATAAAATTAATGAGAAGACTTTTATTTAAAAAAAATAAAATTATGAGAAAAAGATAAATGGGAATGGTGCATTCTCATGATGCCACCTATAAAAAAAATTAAAATGAAGGGTATGAAATGAAAATTAAAAAAATAAAATGAAGGGTATGAGGGGTATGATAGTGGATGAAAGGTATGGAGTTGGTAAGTAGTGGTAAAGATAGTGGAAAGTGATGTGGCAGCTGATGTGGCAACAGGTACCACAAGTACCACAGGTACCATAGAGGATGGCGTATGATAAGCTAGCTGTTGAAAAAAATTATATTGCAAAAATAGTTATGAGTATGTAAAATTCCCAAAAGGATATATTTGAATTTAATAATTAATATTAATAAGGTATAATTGATAAAGCTACAATAGCTCCTCATAAGCTATCAAATAGCGTTTCAAAGCTAGCTTCTGTAAATGTTTGGATGACTAGTTTATCGGTAGTTATAAGCTAGCTTATTTTGCAAACATAGCCTAAGTTTAGAGGTAAAACGTAGGTAATAAATTAATTGTAATCTTGTCTTGTCAAATAAAATAAAAAATGATTGTATACTTTTTGTTGTAGACTCATAGAGTCATAGGGCCATAGGGAATGATTTCCATTAGTAATAACCATACCAGTTACCCACCCACAAGGAGACAACAAACATTTCTACTTCTAAACAGAGAGAAACATCATTTGAAACAACCTGACCATCATGTTTATGTAGACAACGACCTCCGACCTCGACCGCCGTTGCCACTAGCACTACACCCACCACCACAATCAGCTTTTTCACAACACACATTTCTACTTCTAGAGAGAGAGAAACATCATTTGAAATAACCAAAGCATCATGTTTACGTAGACAACGACCTCCGATCTCGACCTCGACCTCCACCGCCGCCACCACTACCACCACCGCCACCGCCACCACCACACACCACCACCACAATCAGCTTTTTCCTCCATCATACTCTCTCTTTTTCTTCCTTTCTTACCTTCCATCATCTCTTCATTTCCTTTTTCTTCATATTCTTCTTCTTCTAAATGGCATCCGCATTCCTTTCGAAATATGGATGGAGGGAGATGATGGTTGCACTTATGTCTCTAACAACACATGTTCTTTCTCTCAGGTGAAATTATGTCTCATTTTATAATGTTAGATGTTAATCCTTCTATGAGTTATTTGACCTGTTTCTTGATTCCGTGGGGCACAAGTCACTTTCTTTTTGTTTGTTTTTGCTTGTTTGGATTGTGGGTCACAAAAGTCGCCTTTTATAAATCACAAAATTACAAAATTGAAATAATCAAGAATAAGATTCGAGTGGTCGAATGAAGGACTTACGTGTAATAGTATATAAATACTTTTGGTGATGAAACTTTGATGTTCTTTGACGTATTTATCGATTTTCAGAGCTTATTTCTGTATATGGCACTTACTAAAAAAGAAAACATAATAAATATATAAATCAACACAAAAACAAATAACTTAAGAATAAACAATTATACCCTAAATGATCTTTTAACAAGACAAATCTATTAAGAGAAAATGAGTTAAAAAAGGAGATTTGAAAGATATGTTGTATGATAACAATGTGAAAGAAACTAACAACATGACCAACAAAAAAAAATCTATTTATACTTACACAAAGAAAAATAAATGGTCTATTATAATAAACAAATAAATGGAATGAGTTAGTACCATAAAGAATGGAAAACAAAAGGTTTATTAACATAAAACACAATAAATGAATATTTATCAAAATAACTATTGGACATAAATTGCAATAGATGTATAAAATTAATGAGAAGACTTTTATTTAAAAAAATCAAAATTAAGACAAAAAAGATAAATGGGAATGGTGCATTCTCATGATGTCACCTATAAAAAAAATTAAAATGAAGGGTATGAAATAAAAATTAAAAAAATAAAATGAAGGGTATGAGGGATATGATAGTGGATGAAAGGTATGGAGTTGGTAGGTAGTGGTAAAGATAGTGGAAAGCTGATGTGGCAACATGTACCACAAGTACCACAGGTACCATAAAGGATGGCCGTAGTAGATGTAATAACCTGACTCTAATGTAACTTAGTATTTAACTCTAACTGTGACCTAGTTGTGAACTTCTTGTGGTGGAGGGACCATTAATGTCAATCCTTGAAACTAATATTATTTGATGGGTCCTTAAGTGGTTAATGGGCTTGGCCTTATAAGTCCAATGTATTTAAGAGAACAAATTAGGGTTTTTACTCATTTTGGAAAAAGATTAGTGTGTGTGCTTAGTGTGTGTTTTGGGAGAAGCTTAGAGCCATTTTATCATCTTCAAGGTTGAGAAATCATCGCCAAGGTAAGATCTTGATGTTATTTTGTGTACAACTCATCTAGATTTATGCAGGAATAGTTTAATGACCTTCTAGAATTGCTTTGGGTTCAATTGGATAAGTTTTCATCAAGATTTGGACCTTTTTTCCGAATCTGTTCGGTTTTCCGAGTTCGAATCCCGAATCGGGATTCATGTTTTCCGAATCGGGATATCGTGTTTTCCGAATCGGTTTTTATGAAGCATGTTTGATCGTCTTAAAATGCCTTTCCCGAATTGGAAACCTTGATTTCCGAATCGGGAAATGGGCTGGCCTAGCCGTTATGCTGACCTCGTTTCCTTTTGAGTTAGGATTCGGAATTTGATGTTTTCCGAATTCAGAATTGGTGTCTTTCCCGATTCGGAAATTGCTATTTTCCGAATCGGAAAAGATGGTATTCCGATTCGGATTTTGTAAGTTGGAAAATATGTTTTCCGAGTCGGATTTTGAGGGGTTTCAATTGTAGGATTAGTTTTCGGAGAGGATTTTCCATAGTGATTTATTCCTATAGGAAAGGAAAAGTCAAGCCTGGCATTGTGGATTCTCGAATGGGTATTGTAGTTTACCGAATCAGCGTTGTACCGGACCTCAAGTCGGAGATCAAAGAATGGCAAGAGAAGGCATCGAAAGAGGAAAACTTGAAGAGCGAGCGAATGATAGGATTTCTGGATACGTTAGTAACGGACACCGAAGGCTTGAAGTGTTTTGGGAATCGAATCTGGGTTCCAAAGCTTGGAGATCTACGAAAGAAGATTTTGTTTGAGGCGCATAAATCAAAGTACTCAGTTCATCCCGGAACGAACAAGATGTATCACGGATTGAAGCAAAGTTATTGGTGGCCGGGAATGAAGAAGGATATCGCTTATTTCGTTGAGAGATGCGTGACTTGTCTACAAGTAAAGATCGAACATCAGCGACCGTATGGTAAACTACAACAGTTGCCTATACCGGAATGGACTTGGGAGCATGTTACCATGGATTTCGTGACGAAACTACCCCGAACGCCTAAGGGTTATGATACTATTTGGGTAATAGTAGACCGATTATCGAAGTCAGCTCATTTCTTACCGATGAAAGAAACGTATTCTATGGAGAGACTCGCGAGACTTTATATAGCAGAGATTGTACGACTTCACGGGACACCCGTATCTATTGTGTCGGATCGAGATGCCAGATTTACTTCGACGTTTTGGCAAAGCTTTCAACGAGAAATGGGAACACGGGTCAACTTGAGTACCTCGTATCATCCACAGACGGACGGACAAAGCGAGCGGACCATCCAAACTTTGGAAGACATGTTGAGGGCATGTGTCTTGGACTTTGGAGGTTCTTGGGAGGATCATCTACCATTGATCGAGTTCGCCTACAACAACAGTTATCACTCCAGTATCGAGGCAGTACCGTATAAGATACTTTATGGGCGAAAGTGTAGGACACCATTATGTTGGAATGAAGTCGGAGAAAAGCAACTTGTCGGACCGGAAATTGTCCAAATCACTTCAGATAAGATCAACCAAGTTCGGGAACGATTGAGGACGGCTAGAGATCGACAGAAGAGTTATGCGGATAAGCGTAGAAAGGACATAGAATTTCAAGTCGGAGATCAGGTTATGCTCAAAGTGTCCCCTTGGAAAGGGGTAATTCGTTTCGAAAAGAAAGGAAAATTAAGTCCTCGTTATATAGGACCCTTTAGGATAACTGAGCGGATTGGAACTGTGGCATACAAGTTAGACCTACTAGTAGAGCTAGGCGGAGTTCATAACACTTTTCACGTGTCGAACTTGAGAAAGTGTTTGGCAAACCCAGAGACAGCTATACTGCTTCAAGATATTGAAGTGGACAAGAAGCTGAACTTCGTGGAAGAACCAGTTGCCGTGACGGATCGCAAGATCCGTAAGCTTAGGAACAAAGAGATCAGTCTAGTGAAGATCCAGTGGAAATTCCACAAAAATCAAGAGGCTACGTGGGAATCGGAATCTGAGATGCGGGCAAAGTACCCTTACCTGTTCAACGATTGAATTCCGGGACGGAATTCTTTTGAGGAGGGTGTGATGTAATAACCTGACTCTAATGTAAGTTAGTATTTAACTCTAACTGTGACCTAGTTTGTGAACTTCTTGTGGAGGAGGGACCATTAGTGTCAATCCTTGAAACTAATATTATTTGATGGGTCCTTAAGTGGTTAATGGGCTTGGCCTTATAAGTCCAATGTATTTAAGAGAACAAATTAGGGTTTTTACTCATTTTGGAAAAAGATTAGTGTGTGTGCTTAGTGTGTGTTTTGGGAGAAGCTTAGAGCCATTTTATCATCTTCAAGGTTGAGAAATCATCGCCAAGGTAAGATCTTGATGTTATTTTGCGTACAACTTATCTAGATTTATGCGGGAATAGTTTAGTGACCTTCTAGAATTGCTTTGGGTTCAATTAGATAAGTTTTCATCAAGATTTGGACTTTTTTTCGAATCTGTTCGGTTTTCCTTGTTCGAATCCCGAATCGGGATTCATGTTTTCCGAATCGGAAAACATGTTTTTCGAATCGGGATATCGTGTTTTCCGAATCGGTTTTTATGAAGCATGTTTGATCGTCTTAAAATGCCTTTCCCGAATTGGAAACCTTGATTTCCGAATCGGGAAATGGGTTGGCCTAGCCGTTATGCTGACCTCGTTTCCTTTTGAGTTAGGATTCGGAATTTGATGTTTTCCGAATTTAGAATTGGTGTCTTTCCCGATTCGGAAATTGCTATTTTCTGAATCGGAAAAGATGGTATTCCGATTCGGATTTTGTAAGTCGGAAAATATGTTTTCCGAGTCGGATTTTGAGGGGTTTCAATTGTAGGATTAGTTTTCGGAGAGGATTTTCCATAGTGATTTATTCCTATAGGAAAGGAAAAGTCAAGCCTGGCATTGTGGATTCTCGAATGGGTATTGTAGCTTACCGAATGATCGTTGTACCGGACCTCAAGTCGGAGATCAAAGAATGGCAAGAGAAGGCATCGAAAGAGGAAAACTTGAAGAGCGAGCGAATGGTAGGATTTCTGGATACGTTAGTAACGGACACCGAAGGCTTGAAGTGTTTTGGGAATCGAATCTAGTTTCCAAAGCTCGGAGATCTACGAAAGAAGATTTTGTTTGAGGCGCATAAATCAAAGTACTCAGTTCATCCTGGAACGAACAAGATGTATCACGGATTGAAGCAAAGTTATTGGTGGCCGGGAATGAATAAGGATATCGCTTATTTCGTTGAGAGATGCGTGACTTGTCTACAAGTAAAGATCGAACATCAGCGACCGTATGGTAAACTACAACAGTTGCCTATACCAGAATGGACTTGGGAGCATGTTACCATGGATTTCTTGACGAAACTACCCCGAACGCCTAAGGGTTATGATACTATTTGGGTAATAGTAGACCGATTATCGAAGTCAGCTCATTTCTTACCGATGAAAGAAACGTATTCTATGGAGAGACTCGCGAGACTTTATATAGCAGAGATTGTACGACTTCACGGGACACCCGTATCTATTGTGTCGGATCGAGATGCCAGATTTACTTCGACGTTTTGGCAAAGCTTTCAACGAGAAATGGGAACGCGGGTCAACTTGAGTACCGCGTATCATCCACAGACGGACGGACAAAGCGAGCGGACCATCCAAACTTTGGAAGACATGTTGAGGGCATGTGTCTTGGACTTTGGAGGTTCTTGGGAGGATCATCTACCATTGATCTGTGACATCCGTCAATTTTTGGCCTTCAGGTTAGCTACTCGTTTAATTCACTCAGTAGCGTTCCCGTAGGTGAAAAAGGTAGAATTTAAGTTGCCTGGATAATCTAGGTTAGTTTGCGTGAAAAAGTTAGGATAAAACCTAAAAGTTCCGAAAATTGGCCCGAACAAGCCCGAACCGGCCCGAAATCATCCGGTAATCCTATAATGCCAAATTTTGAAAACGAAATGTACGAAATAAAGACTTTTATTAAAAATATGTATAAACTGTTCCATATAGTCTAAAAATGCTTTCGAAAAAGTCGGTTCCTATCGAAAACGCGAGAAACCCGATACTGTGTTTGAGAAATACAGTGTAGAGATTAATTAATTATGTAAAAAAAATAAAAGAAAATAGAGGAGGAGGTGGGACCCACAAGAGGGCCGGCCACCCCCCCCCCCCCCTACCCTCTCTTTTCCTCCTCTTTTCCCTAAAACCATAATCATCATCTTCATTTCCCAAAATCCTTTCAAATCTCTCTCTCTCTCTAAAACTATTTTCTCTCTTCCTTCTCTCTAAAATCTCCATACTTTCCAGCCCCAAATTCATCTTCAAGATCAGATTTTAGAGGTTTAAAGACCACATTCAAGATTAAAGTATTACAATCACAAAGGTAAGATAGTTAGGTTGGAGTTTAACTTCGTTTTTCAACCATTTCAAGCTTTGTTTTCATGTTTCTTGAGGTTTAAACCTCCTCCTATGGATTCTTAATCCTTATGGTGTTTGGGAAAGAGATTCAACCTTAGAAATGTTGGAAAAACAATCTATGAAGGTGAGAATCTATGATTTCCCCATAAGAACACCATTTGGATGCAAAAATTCTTGTTAATGTTGTTTTTGACCATCAATCTTGGGCTAGACTTGTTTGATAGTTCATGCATGAGCTTTGATGGTATCAAATCATGGTTAGTTTGTTTTTCATGTATACAATCTGATTTGGGAGTAAAATAGTAAGAAAAACCCCAAATAGTTATGATTTTATGTGTTTTATTGATGGATATGATGTTGGATTTGAGACAGATTCTGTCAAGAATTTTGCATGTACTTTACACGACTCAAAAAGGGTCTTTTTGTATTCATTTCTTTATGAAATTTTTATGGGATGATATTTAAGGTGTTAGGGTTCAAACCCCACTGGATTTGCATAAAAACACCAAGATTTGAGTTCAAACCATCCTAAAACATTTTCGTGTGCAACAGCACTTGGTCAGAAACTTGAGTCACATTCATGCATGCATAACTCTTTGGTAAATCATCCAAATTACAAACTTTTTGATTCTAAACTCAAGTATTCTGAGTTAGCTTTCTATAGAATCCAAAATCAAGTCATTTAGAGTAGTTTTGAGGGTTTAACCAATGAAAATGAATTGATAGTGCAATCTGTCCCATGATGGCAGAACCACATGCACAACTTCAAAGAGGCATATCTCCCTCAAAAATCACTCTAATGATTTGAATCTTGTCTCATTAGCTTGGTATGTGTGTTGGTTAGAAAATCCCTTTTGAAATTCGTGAATTAGTGGTGTAATGAATTATCTATGAGTTAAACTTTACCAAAAGGTATTCTGGAATTTCAGCTTTTACCACTGATTTTGTAAAATTGTTTAAAAATAGTAAAAGAACTCTAAAAATTGTGAAATTTGGTGGAATTGTTCCTAACATCCCTAATTCAGAGGGTAAAAATTTAAAGACTTAATATTTAGAGGACCTAAGTCCAAAGTAGCAATTTTTACAACTCAAAAGTTGTGACAGATTCTGGAAATTTCATAAAAACCCAATTTTATAAATTTTGAACTTCCAAAATGTTTGGAAGACTTTCAAATGTGACAAAATGAATTTTTATTAGGTTGGACTATAAAAATAATATAATGGCATTATATGGATTTCGGTACGATTTTTGGATAAGGACCGTTGGACCTAGAACTTACGTTAAAATTCCGTGTTTGATAGGACGACCCTAGTTCGGAGCCGGGATTTAGGTCACGCATCAACCCTTTCAAATCCGCACTAAACACCCGAGGTGAGTATTCACAGCCCCATTTTTACCGTTTTTACGAAGTTTTTGGGGTGAAAAGCATGTTTATGAATAAATGTGTTTAATTGTGAACTTGTTGCGAAATGAAATGAATTATCGAAATGAAATGATTTATTGTGGCAAAATGAAATGAATCGTTTATTTGAAATGTTATGAAATGTTTTTATAAAATGAAATAAATTGAAATGTGAGTATGATAATGAAATGTATTATTGAAATGAAATGTTTTGTGTATATTGAAATGAAATGAAATGGGAATATGCTTTGCGTATCGAAATGAATTGAAATGAAATGAATTCGAGTATCGAAATAAAATAAAATGAAATGTTTTATGAGATAAAATTTTCGATATGTTGAAACATGATATAGTGAGCATAAAATGAAAATGTCCCCTGCACTACTATTAACCCTTACAAATTGGGCCTATGATACAAGTGGATAGCGCTATTTGGATTGACATACCCACCTAGAACTGACGAGTAATAGGTGCACTGTATTGAAAAATATTCACCCCGGCTGGAATTAGTTTCCCCCGGCAAGGTTGGATAGGGGCGTAGCTATGTCATAAAATGAAGGATTGTAGTAACTCACTAATGCATATCATGTAATTAACACATCACTTGGAAAATTTACTTACTGTTTGATACCAAACTGCTATTTTTGGGGTGAATGAACTGATTCACCAAAATGTTTACAAAACATATTGCGAATAAACGTCTTATCGGAATGGATATTGTACATAACTGTTTTGCATCTATAAAACCTGTGAACTCACCAACTCTTGTAGTTGACACTTGTTTAACATGCTTTTCAGGAAATCCGAAAGTTTGATCAGGTCTTTAGTGGAAATGTTGTGTCACCGATCAAGAAAATGTTTATTTTGTTTAAGTCTGTAAAACTTGAATTATGATTGGGTTGTAATACTTTTTAAACTATTTTAATTTATAATACGAATGATTGGTGTGGTTTATCTCCTATCGCGATGAAATCTTAGCTGTCTCACCTTGCGGTTCCGCTTTAGCGGGGTGTTACAGATTGAGTTCGCCTACAACAACAGTTATCACTCCAGTATCGAGGCAGCACCGTATGAGATACTTTATGGGCGAAAGTGTAGGACACCATTATGTTGGAATGAAGTCGGAGAAAAGCAACTTGCCGGACCGGAAATTGTCCAAATCACTTCAGATAAGATCAACCAAGTTCGGGAACGATTGAGGACGGCTAGAGATCGACAGAAGAGTTATGCGGATAAGCGTAGAAAGGACATAGAATTTCAAGTCGGAGATCAGGTTATGCTCAAAGTGTCCCCTTGGAAAGGGGTAATTCGTTTCGGAAAGAAAGGAAAATTAAGTCCTCGTTATATAGGACCCTTTAGGATAACTGAGCGGATTGGAACTGTGGCATACAAGTTAGACCTACCAGTAGAGCTAGGCGGAGTTCATAACACTTTTCACATGTCGAACTTGAGAAAGTGTTTGGCAGACCCAGAGACAGCTATACCGCTTCAAGATATTGAAGTGGACAAGAAGCTGAACTTCGTGGAGGAACCAGTTGCCATGACGGATCACAAGATCCGTAAGCTTAGGAACAAAGAGATCAGTCTAGTGAAGATCCAGTGGAAATTCCACAAGAATCAAGAAGCTACGTGGGAATCGGAATCTGAGATGCGGGCAAAGTACCCTTACCTGTTCAACGATTGAATTCCGGGACGGAATTCTTTTGAGGAGGGTGTGATGTAATAACCTGACTCTAATGTAAGTTAGTATTTAACTCTAACTGTGACCTAGTTTGTGAACTTCTTGTGGAGGAGGGACCATTAGTGTCAATCTTTGAAACTAATATTATATAATGGGTCCTTAAGTGGTTAATGGGCTTGGCCTAATAAGTTGAGAATTCTTATTGTTATACTTGTGGAGGAGGAACCATTGAGTTGAGAATTCTAAGTTTTGCGTAATAGATCACTGGGAATTATTATTGTTATACTTATTATGCTATTTGGGTTTTGGGGTGTTACAGTTGATAAGCTAGTTGTTGAAAAAATTATATTTGGCATAAACTAGCTTATGAGTATGTAAAATTACCAAAAATGGTATATTTGAATTCAATAATTAATATTAATAAGGCTATAATTGGAAAAAGCTACAATAAGCTCCTCATAAGCTACTCAAAGTAGCGTTTCAAAAGACTAGCTTCCGGTACATGTTTGGATGGACTAGCTTATCGGCTAGCTTATAAGCTAGCTTATTTTTGCCAAACATAGCCTAAGTTTAAGGAGGGTAAAACGTAGGTATATATAATTAATTGTAATCTTGTCTTGTCAAATAATAATAAAAAAATGATTGTATACTTTTTGTTGTAGAATCATAGAGTCATAGGGCCATAGGGGAATGATTTCCATTAGTAATAACCATACCCAGTTACCCACCCACAAGGAGACAACAAACATTTCTACTTCTAAGCAGAGAGAAACATCCATTGAAACAACCTGACCATCATGTTTATGTAGATAACGACCTCCGACCTCCACCGCCGCTGCCACTACCACCACCACCGCTACCACCACCCACCACCACAATCAGCTTTTTCACAACACACATTTCTACTTCTAAAGAGAGAGAAACATCATTTGAAATAACCAAAGCATCATGTTTACGTAGACAACGACCTCCGATCTCGGACCTCCGACCTCCACCGCCGCCACCACTACCACCACCACCACCGCCACCACCACCCACCACCACAATCAGTTTTTTCCTCCATCATACTCTCTCTTTTTCTTCCTTCCTTTCCTTCCATCATCTCTTCATTTCCTTTTTCTTCATATTCTTCTTCTTCTAAATGGCATCCGCATTCCTTTCGAAATATGGATGGAGGGAGATGATGGCTTCACCTATGTCTCTAACAACACACGTTTCTTTCTCTCAGGTGAAATTATGTCTCATTTTATAATGTTAGATGTTAATCCTTCTATGAGTTATTTGACCTGTTTCTTGATTCCGAGGGACACAAGTCACTTTCTTTTTGTTTGTTTTTGCTTGTTTGGATTGTGGGTCACAAAAGTCGCCTTTTATAAATCATGAAATTACAAAATTGAGAAAATCAAGAATAAGATTCGAGTGGTCGAATGAAGGACTTACGTGTAATAGTATATGAATACTTCTGGTGATGAAACTTTGATGTTCTTTGACGTAATTATCGATTTTCAGAGCGTATTTCTGTATATGCCACTTACTAAAAAAGAAAACATAATAAATATATAAATCAACACAATAACAAATAACTTAAGAATAAACAATTATACCCTAAATGGTCTTTTAGCAAGACAAATCTATTAAGAGAAAATGAATTAAAAAAGGATATTTGAAAGATATGTTGTATGATGACAATGTGAAAGAAACCAACAACATGACCAACAAAAAAAAATCTATTTATACTTACACAAAGAAAAATAAATGGTCTATTACAATAAAGAAATAAATGGAATGAGTTAGTACCATAAAGAATGGAAAAAAAGGTTTATATACATAAAACACAATAAATGAATATTTATCAAAATAACTATTGGACATAAATTGCAATAGATGTATAAAATTAATGAGAAGACTTTTATTTAAAAAAAATCAAAATTATGAGAAAAAAAGATAAATGGGAATGGTGCATTCTCATGATGCCACCTAAGCAACTTTAGGTTTTACTTTTAAATATATATAGATTAAAAATAAAGAATTATATTCAATTAGTATTTAAGTTTCGTTCAAAAGTTTCATGCCTATCTTATAGATAGGAGCAGTATTTAAAATAAGTTTCATGCCTATCTTTTAGATAGGAGCAGTATAAATAAGTTTTATGTATGGGTTTAGGAAATTGATTTTGATAAAATAAAAAGGCATTAAGGTTTTTTTTTGTTTGAAAACTTGTCTCACATTACCTGGATTTGGGTTACGAGTTTATTATCATTGCTTCTGTATCAAGTGGTATCAGAGCCATGGTAGAATTTCGGAGGAACCACCTTATAATCACCGTCGATACGCCCCAGAAGGCAACGGTGATTATGACCATGATCCTCGGGAGGAAGAAATCGTCCGATTACAGCTACGAATCAAAGAACTTAAGCTAAGTCACGAATGGACATTTGATGATGTTTGCAGGTTAGCGCATCGAATGGAAAAACATCAAAAGGGCAAGGCAAAAGTCACCCATCAAGACCACCTGCACCAACCCGAATCCCAACAGTCACCCCCACCCTGAACCGTCAAGGCCCAATCAAAGCTGATGGATCTAGATCATCAATTCCACCAACATTTCCGTCTGTGATGCGGTGTTATAAATGTCAAGGCATCGGCCACCTACAACACGACAGGACTGCCCAAATAGGCAGGTTGATGCCTTTGTGGATGACCCGCTCCCCGTTTATGACACCATAGATGAGGATGCAGAAACCGAAGACCCATCAGAAACATTATACCCCGATCAGGGAGAAGCTCTCATCACACAAAGATCTCATAGCACAGCGGTAGCCAAACCTAATGACGAGACTGCCTGGTTAGGAAACAACATATTCCGAACTAAATGTACCTCAAAGGGAAAAGTTTGCACGATGATCATAGACGGGGGAAGCTGTGAAAACATGGTGGCAACATCAATGGCAAAAAAATTAGGCATAACGACACAAAATCACCCCGACCCATATCAACTCACGTGGCTAAAAAAAGGGAACCTTGTGAAAGTAACCCACCGATGTCTCATGCAATTCTCGATCGGTAAAAAATATGCGAACGGGGTTTGGTGTGAAGTTATTCCGATGGATGCTTGCCACATCCTGTTTGGTGTGAAGTTATTGATTTCCTTCCAGGGGCTAGCATTCCAAACAAACTTGCATACCGCATAGAACCCAAAAGAGTTTGAAGAAATGCAGAGGCAGGTAACTGAGCTCCTTGACAAAGGCCTTATTCCGGAAAGCACGAGCCCATGCACCATTCCAGGCCTTCTCGTACCAAAACAAAATGACTCCTACCGCATGTGCATTGACAGTCGCGCTGTCAACAAAATCACAGTTAAATACCGGTTTCCGATACCCCGTTCTGAGGATTTATTGGATCAATTGCATGGCGCCACTATTTTTTCAACAATTGATCTCCGAAGTGGATATCACCAGATCCGAATGAGGCCCGGTGATGAACGGAAAACCGCGTTTAAAATACAGGATGGCCTGTATGAATGGATGGTAATGCCGTTTGGCCTCTCCAATGCTCCGAGCACATTTATGCGGCTCATGAACCATGTGTTTAAACCATTTATCGGCAAGTATGTTGTCGTTTATTTCGACAACATCTTGATTTTTAGTAGCGACATATAACAACACCTCCACCAACTCAAGTCCATTTTCCAAGTATTGCGGGAACAGAAGTTGTTTACAAACCGAACGAAGTGTCATTTTCTTACCCTGGAGGTTATTTTTCTCGAGTATCTAGTATCGGGTTAGGGATCCACATGGATAGTACAAAGGTCTCGGCGATTACCTTCTGGCCTCCCTCCATGATGTTCGTAGTTTTCATGGGTTAGCCTCGTTCTATAGACGTTTCATCCAAAATTTTAGCACGATATTGGGCCCATAACCGATTGCTTGAAATGAGCTAAATTCCAATAGGATCCCGCAGCCCAAGCTGCCTTCGAGACACTCAAGAAAGAGGTAACACAAGCCCCCGTCTTGGCACTACCCAATTTCGATACTGTTTTTCAAGTAGAGTACGACGCATCGGGCATTGGTATTGGCAGAGTACTCACACAACAAAACCACCCAATCGCCTACTTTAGTGAAAAACTTAATGAGTTTCGTAGGAAGTATAGCACGTACAATAAGGAACTCTATGCAATAGTCAGAAGTCTTGAACATTGGCGACATTACCTTCTTTCGAATGAGTTCATCTTATATTCTGACCATCAAGCTTGTGGTTTACCCAAGGTCAGGCAAAACTTAACCCAAGGCATGCTAAGTGGGTAGAATTGCTACAAGAATACTCCTTTGTAATCAAACACAAAGCTGGCCATGCCAACTCCATGGCAGATGCACTTAGTCGATGGCCCTCACTCGTAACCATCATTAAGGCCGATGTCACCGTGTTTGGCTCCATCCGCCACCTTTATTGCGATGATCCTGACTTCCGAGAGCCCTAGGATTGGTGTCATGAAGGGCGTTTAATGATTTTCAAAAAAAAGACGGGTACTTGTTTAAGAGCAATAAATTGTGCGTACCACACTCATCGTATCGTGATGCTATTATACTCGAATGCCACCAGGGAGCGTTAGCTGGACATTTTGGCCGAGACAAAACCATCACCCAAGTGCGAGAACGATTTTTTTAGCCAAAGCTTGATAAGGATGTCATGCGGATCTAGAAGCGTTGTCGCACTTGCCATGTGGCAAAAACGCATAGTACCAATCAAGGATTGTACACTTCATTGCCCATTCCGTCCATACCATGGGAAGATGTGAGCTTAGATTTCGTATTGGGGCTACAATGAACACGGAAACAAAAGGACTCAATCATGGTTGTGGTGACCGATTTTCAAAGATGGCTCATTTTATTCCCTACTCAAAAACCTTCGATGCGTCCCAAATGGCTAGGCTCTATTTCTCGAAAGGGCGTTCGACTATACAGCATACCTAAAACTCTTACTTCTGATCGAGATATGAAGTTTGTCAATCATTTTTGGCGCACCTTGTAGAAACGTCTGCGTTCGCGGCTGTAGTTCAGTAGTTCCCATCATCCTCAAACAGATGGGCAGATGGAGGTCACAAATCAAAGCCTTAGAAATTACTTAGTTTGGTGGGTAAAAATCCAAAGCAGTGGGACACGGCTTTGCACAAGCTGAATTTGCATATAATCGGTCGACTCATGGGTCGACGTGTTTTTCGCCATTCTTTGTTGTATATGGTCGTAACCCGTTCACTCCAGTTGACCTAGCTCCGTCCAATGATCCAAATTATTGTAGTGTTGATGGGGCTGAGCGGTCTGAACAAATTCAAGAGATTTATCGGCAGGTACGTGATCAGATTTGTTAAGCATAATTTATAGTACCAGATGCGAGTTAACAAGCATCGCAAGAAGGTGGTATTTCAGGAAGGTGATTTGGTTTGGATACATTTACGTAAAGAGCGTTTCCCGTCAGGTCATTTTGGCAAATTAAAACCGCGAGCTGATGGTCGTTTCGTGTTCTCAAGCGGATTAACGATGACAATGCTTACAAGATTGACCTTCGGGGCCATTATAACGTATCCGCTACATTCAATGTGGCCGATTTAACTCCCTATGATGGTGATAATGATTCTGGTGATGACTCGAGGACGAGTCCCTTTCAAGTGGGAGAGAATGATACGGATTCGGATCAGGCGGCAACCGACTTGGACAACCTGGGCGGCCCAACCAACCCGGCTTGAAGACTTCGCATTTATTTACAATTGTGTTTCCTATTATCTACAATTATAAATAAGGAACTATATTCCATTAGTATTTGAGTTTCGTTCAAAATTTTCATGCTTATCTTATAGTTAGGAGCATTATTTAAAATAAGTTTCATGTCTATCTTTTAGATAGGAGCAGTATAAATAAGTCTTATGTATGGGATTAGAAAATTGATTTTGATAAAATAAAAAGGCATTAAGTTTTTTTCTGTTTGAAAACTTGTCCCACGTTACATGGATTTGGGTAACGGGTTTATTATCATCGCTTCCGTATCACATTAGGTTGTAATTTATAGATGATTATGTTGTAGGTTTTCTTTTAATTAATAAATGAGAAGGTGTAGAGGGTAGAATAAATTATTTTAAAAGTGAAATAATATGAAAGTTAAAGGTAATTAAATTGTTAAGTCAAATTACTAAATAGACTTTCTTATAATAAAACATGCAATTTTCATTTAAGGGTAAAATAGTCTTTAGCTTGTTTGATATTTAAAAAATTCAAAAAAATAATAAATCATATAGACTAATACTCAATAGATAAGATGTCATGTCATACTTCCAACATCCTCCTTTTATAAATATATATAGATGATGTATTTTAAACATTCAACTTAATAGGATTGGACAAGAAATATTACTAGGGCTAATAAGTCTACCGGTTGTTACAAACTTTAAAAATGCAACACTTTCTTGACACCCACGAACGTCTGGTTTGGACCGTAAAAGTGGTGGAAAGAACAACCAAAAGCTTGTAGTAAGTATGCATCCCAATGTTAATGGTCGAGATACAACAGGAGGCAAAAGTAATCTCCCCTTTGTTATTTTCTTAATAACAACTTCAACACTCAACAATGCTCCGTGTAATAAAAAGAAACAACTAACTTCACCGGTGGGTTTTAATCCTCCAATATTATAGAATATGAACTCATGCATCAAACCTGAAACAAGAAACGTTGTAATAATCGCAATTAGCGAAGCCCATTTCCGACACATAAACCGCATTGAAATGGAACGAACTGGATTGTATATAGTTGGACGTAGAATGCTAGTGACCATGAGGTTCCACCTTTTACCCCAAAAGTCTTGGAGCGAAGTAGCTAGATACGGTTCATCAAATTGTGGCTCCAATTCCATTTGCACCATGGTTCGAGCCACATATGCAACCATGGCTAACACAATCTCAAGCATGAAGTAAATATGAATGCAATATAATGACATCCTCAATTTCAAATGAATGTATTCATTATAACCATAGACTTTAACTAATGCTCCAAGCAACAAAATCTTCACTAAAGGTATTTTCTTGGTCATTTTCCTTGAACTTTCGGGGTCCGGTGAAGATGGGGTGTGAAGGGTCTTGATGGGCAGACACGCCATGGAGAGAAAGCGCGACAACGGGATTGGTGGATCGGAAGAAAGCGGACCTTTCCCAAAAGCAAAGAGAAGAAGTTTGAAGTTTGCAAGCCATGCTATAAAGAAGGAAGTTAAACCACCAAGGTGCATGGTGGTTAGCTTAAGTGGAAGCCATAGAAAGAGGCATGTAGCTATGGATAATGCCACAAGTCTAGTGGTACCTTTGGGGATGAACTTGCCTATGGTATAACAATAAAGGAGACATACAATTACTACTATCCACACAACAATGAAGTTCTCCACCTCCCCTTCCATAATTTACTAAACCAAACGAATCTAAATAAGCCTACTAATCTGAAAAGAAGCAAATTTTATGGAATTTTTTTGATAAAAATAATTTTAACAAAAACAGGTGTGAATATATTTCTGATTAAGAAATACAGTGCAACTAATATATGTAGGTGACAATGTGCCATGGACAACAAAAACAACACCAAAAATTTAGAAATATTAACAAAAATCCAAAATCCCATTGTTTATATCATTTTTATTTTTCCTGTATAGGTTTTTTAAAACAATTTGTAAGGAATATTGCGTTACGTAAGTGACAAGGCAATTTCGGTCCACTTAAATATAGTTTTGTAAAATAAAAGGAATAGTTGAAAGAAAAATGTCTATAACAATTTTAAAAATAGTTCAAACAGTCAAACTATGCTCAAGTATTTGGGTTCATCAAAAGCCCGTTGATTATTTATATTAATTTATGAGCCATTCTCAATCTTTTAAACTGAACACATTTTATTTGGTTGTTAGTGAGGTTATTTTGCTAGTTATATATCAATGTTTGTAAATAATAAAGTAAGGCTGCGTTTGGTACGTGGGACAGTACAGGACAGGACGGGACAAAACTGTCTGTCCCATGTTTGGCGCAGCATGGGGCAGAACAGGAATTCACTGTCCCACGTTTGGTGCGACATGGGACAGAACAGAAACTGGGACAAGGTGGGACAACATGGGACAAAAATGACTGTTTTTTTGTTCCACCAAAATAGGTGGAACAACATGGGACAGAAATGAGACAGAAACTAATATATTACTAACTAACATTTGTTTGATATATAACTTCAATACGATATTTGTTTTCGTGTTTACCACCACTAGTCGTGGCCGCCGCCGCCACCGGTAGCCACTATCGGCCACCTTCACCTTGTCTTCCACTACAACAACCTCCTCCACCTCGTCTTCCACTACAACAACAACCTCCTCCACCTCCTCTTCCCCTACAACAACCTCCTCCACCACCTCTACAACTATCAACGATTACCTACCACCACCGTTTACCACCTTTACAACTGTCCATCTCCACCGCAACCACCACCACCATCTTCACGTTCTTCACAACCACCGACCACCACCACCCACCACCACCATCACTAGTATTACCGTCGGCCACCACCGACACCTCTACCATAACCATCAAAATTAGTTACATAAAAATCATATATGTATGTATATATATATATATGTGTGTGTGTGTGTGTGTGTGTTTATGTTTATTAAAATTGTGTAATTTTTTTATAGATTACTAGTTTAGTTTATTTGTGTTAATTATAACTATTAAGTGATAAATAAAATCATCAAATAATTTTTTGAGGGAACTTGTTTAGTTCTGTTCAGTCCAGTCCTAGGCGTACCAAACACAAAACAGACATTTGTTCTGTCCAGTCCTGTCCCGTCTCGTCCAGTCCTGTCCTACTCTCTTGTCCTGTCCAGTACTGTCCAGTCCAGTTCTGTCCTGTCCAATTCTGTCTGCGTACCAAACGCTACCTAAATTATTTACACGAATAGTGTATTTTTACAAGAATAAAAATTAATGTATGCCTTAATTTATTACTAATAGAGAATATTCAAATTTAGATTACATTCATTTGTGTTAGTATAGGAATGGCAACCGGTTGGTTTCGGGTCGGGGATTGGTCCTTCATCCCTGTCCCCACTTGAAAAATCACGGGGATCCCCATCGCGTAATTGCGGAAAACCACGAGGAAGCTGGTATCCCCATTTAATGTAAACAGGTAATTTTCACCGCGACGATAACCGTTTAACTTAAACGTTATTTTTCACCGCAGTGATCCTGTCATCATTTAAATTTTACCACGAGTCTTGGAAAATGATTATACTATAAATGTATAACATTCTTGAATACAAACATATCCAAAAGAAAATTAAACTCCTAAAGTCGAATTGAAATGCATTTTAAATATTAAAATAATCACGTAATCGGGTGACCGGGCCAGTATATTCAAACCCATCGCCAACCTCGTTAATAATAATCGGATTTTCCTCGTCCCTTCCCCGTATATTGTGCCCGAACCCCACACGTTTATTTCGGGTTTCGGTTTTTGTTGTTGTTGTCATCCCTACATGTTATCCAGGGGTCACGGACCGACCATAGAACCCTGTTTAATAAGTGGAACGCATTAGCTAGATTTAACATTTTTTTCAATATTGTATATATTTATAAGTTAATATTGTATATATTTATGAATAAATTATATTGAATATATTTTTCCAAGTGTGTTATAAATAATATACTAAAACCTATATATAAAGACAGTGACCAAAAAAAAAGAATAAAATTCCAATCACATATGTATAAGATAACATCAATTACATCATTTTTTTGTCACCTAACATAAATTTGTTCATAAAAATCTACCAACATAAATAATCGACTTTGGACTAAGAATAACTTTGACGGAGAAAATGTTAAGAATTGGAATCGGGGTGCAGAATTTCTATTTTAGAAGATATAATTATAACACTAAATCACTAATAACAAAAAAAAAAGCTTTTTATAGCACTAAATCACTAATCGATCACAAAAACAAACAATCGACCGATGTATTATTGTATTATAATATTTTCAAGCTTTTTCCAAGTTGAACAATACTTTTTTTGAACGGCAGATAATCCAAGTACACATTTCGACAAGAAGTTGACAAGCTATTCGAGATCCATATAGGCACCCGACTAATCATCGGCGACCATTGACCAATCCAAAAACCAAACCATGGTCAAGGTATCGCCGCATGTTCATCCCATAAATCGAACCTAGGTAGAGAGGAATGCCATCCAATATCCTTTTTAAAAATATTATCGACCACTAAGCTAATACTTTTAAAGTTTAACAATGGTTTTATCATGTATTTAGAAAGTTTGAGAATACTGCAACATTATTGAAATATCATTACCATTATAGTACCCTACAGTAAACCAGGAAAAGCAAATAATTATTAAAATAATACACTAATTTTTGATTTTGGTTCCTGTTGTTTGAGATTTATATTATTTTTCATCCTTGATCTTTAAGAAAAATCTTTTTTCACCCTATAGTTTTCGTTTTTATTCTATTTTCATCTTTTTATCAAATTTTGTTAAATTTAGTGATTACCTCGGCCAAAAAATATTTGATTAAATTACATATTCTCTCCTTATAGTACATCATTCTTTATATTTCTTATTCTTAAATTATATAATTCATATTTTGTTACTTTTTACTTTCTTTGTTTAATTTATAACACATTTTTTATTGGTTAATTGTAAACTAATAACTTTAATCAAGAAACTAATCAAATAATTTCATTAAACTATTCATAATTACATGACTTTTTTTCAAAGCTTTGGTCCCTAAAGTTTATCAAATGTTATAGATTTGGTCCTTAAAGTTCATTTATTACAAAATAAACGTCTAGGTATGTAGTTTGTTATGGATTTTGTGCCTAATGTTAATGACCATCCACTATTCCCTTAAATAAGAGGGCAAAACAACCATTATACCCTTTTAAATCATTGTATACTTTCGTACTTGAATATAACAACGGTGTAAAATAGACATCAATTGCACTATATGCCTCTTTTTGATTGTAAGCATATAGGTAAAACACCTAACACAGTGCATTAAGTCTATCATACTAACATTTCCTATGATAACATATAAATAAATTATGTATTATATAAATTCATTTTACTATTTCTGATAAAAATCAATCACACTTTATAACCCGGTGCAAAGTCCGGGCTCTTAATAACTAGTTTTTATCTATATTTGTATAATTATTAAAATAATATAATTGATTTACGATAGTATGTATATTTAATTGTACAACCTCATAATATTTGTGTAATCCGAGCCATGTAGATCCGGTGTAGGTTCCAACAAGATAGTCACTAATAATAAATAAGTGAGACAAATTTTGGTCGAGATCACAAAAACAAAAAATTAAATCTCAAGAACCCTAGAAATTGGGGGTTTTAATTAGAACTTACCATATCTGATGGAGGACGATGGCGGTGGTGGTGGAGGAGGAGGACGGTGGTGGAGAACGACGACAGTGGTGGAGAACGATGACGGTGGCAACGACGGTGGCGGTTGCGATGGCAGCAGATCGAACAGAACTAGATCTTTGATCAGAGGTAGACGGTGGTGGTTGTGCGATGGTGGTGGCGGTTGTGGTGGTGGCGTCGACGGCGGCGCCAGTGACGGCGACGGTGGCGGCAGCGACGGTGTAAGTTTTCCGGCAACAAAGGTGTTGGTGGATGAGAGGAAGAAGAGAGGAAGAAGATGATATTTTCTCAAAAAGTGCAGGTGGTTTAATTTGTTGCTTAATTCTCAAGCCAAGAGTTAAAAGTCAAAAATACCCCTTTGGGGTTATAATCAAGTGTGGTTGCATAGAAACTAGAAACAATGTTACCATGGTCTCCTCCTATTATTAACCATTGATCTAAATTAATTGATGGTCTAAGATTGGTTTTCTAGTTTACACAAATAAAATGATTTTCATTTGATTATTCCTCTTATATATATATATATATATAATTAGGTTCAAACAAGAACAAAACCAAATTACAAGAATGAAGGAACCAACAAAATCACACGTGATTTGTGCATGGACGCCTACTCGCGGCTCACCCACTCGCCTTATCTTTCAAATGTGAACTTATCTTTCATTGTGAATGTGGGGACCACTAAAATCGCCACACGTGACAATATTCATTCTGAATGTCATACATTATTCAAAGTGAATAAAGGCGTCTAAGCTTTATTCACTCTGAATAATGCATGATATTCAGAGTCAATATTGTCACGTAACAAGATTCTAGTTAACTGGCCTATTTAACAGAAGTTAGTTCGAGGGACCAAAATTGAAACGAAGTGGCAACCTCGGGAACTATTCGTGTAATTTATTCAATTGAGGGACCAAAGTTGATAAAAGGTGACAACCACAGGACCAAAAGTGTAATTTACTCTAACTATTTTCACTAGAACTTTGTTACCAAACAGCAGTTGGTCTTTAATTTATATATATGCACGAATGCTTCTCTAAGAATTGCACTTGCTCTATATTTGAACTACCCATTTTGGTATTCCATTTGATTAATTGTTTTCTTTTTTTTAAACCGCAAGTAAACACACACGTTCCCAATGGTATCCGAGATCCAAAGACACCCCACTAATCCCCGTCGACCACAACCCAGCTCATTGAAGGGTACCACTATGTGGCAGGCCCATGATCATTGGCAGATCTACAATAGAAAAGGTGGGGTCATTATAAAATCAAAAGGCATTTTTTTTCTTAGCTTAAATACAAATTTTTTAGTTTTATCATTGTTCCCCCAGGTGTGATTTTATCGGTGCCCCCCCAACCATAAAATCAAAGAAATGTACCTTAAAATTAACCAAACAAGCAAAAAAAATCATTGAAAATCAACCAAGAAGCCAGGAAAAGTCCCTCAAACTTGACAAGAAAGCTTAAGTTTTTTTCAAAATAACCCGAAAACATCAAATATCTTTCAAAATCATGGAATTAGGCTGAAAACATGCACACCGAACGACTTTGTCGACCTATAATATGGCTTAAAGGTGCCTCCACTAGGCAAAAATCCTAGATCCGCCACTGCCCATGATCATGGATATCGCCACATGCTCTCGACGGGGTTCAAATCCAGGTAGTCAGAAATACTATCCACTAACCCAGGATCTTACCTTGCCATTGAAGTAGACATATTTTGATGATTAAAAGTTTTTAGTGGGTGGAGAGAGAGAAAGAGAGAGGGAGAGAGAGAGTGGAGGAAAGCAATATTGCAAGGTTTGAGATTTGGGATCTTTGTTTAGATCTAGGTTCCAATGATAAGTTTATTAATTAATTTTTGTTTGAACTAAGAACATGGAGGGAGATTCCACTACAAAATTTTCAATGTGGTCTATGTGCAATGGGAGGGAATTGTCCCCAAAACATGGGTGTGAAGTAAATGCAATACATTTTTTTTTCATTTTTCCATTTTTTGGGGATATATAAATTTAACTTTGAGGCATTTGTTGTTGACAGTGGTGTGGGTAAGTTTTCTGTGTGGCTGACAATTTCAAGATCCCCAATTAAAGTCAAAAGATACATATGAAAGGGCAAAGCAAAAAGTGTATAACAGATGTATAGAGATCTAGCATTATATATATTTGACAGTAACCATCTAAGAAAAGCAAGATCAACCACAAGAATCAGATAAAAGCTGCCTGCCCCAATAAATCTATTGGACAAATATATATATATTCTCCCACCCATGCATGCATGTGTGTGACACCTATGGGTTTTTGTACCTTATTGCTACTCCACCCTTGTGAACCATAACTAGTTGTATCCCATTTGGCAGTGTTATATGTGCAAGTGTATGCAAGTGAGAGAAAGAGTAGAATGACAGCCAAGTATATTCTAAAGATATATTGACATTGTGGATGAGATGATTGAGAAATCTGGTTTTGGGTGGTGGGTGTTTTTGTGGCTTTGGCTTGTGCTACTCTAATCTATCTTCTTTTTCCACAACTGGATAGAATCATAAACACACTTCATGATCCTCTTGTGGGTCATAAATAGACAGATTGGCTAAATGGGTCCCACTCCCTCACATGTCCAGCTTCTTTGAAAGAATTGAATACAGCCCCCCACCCTCACCCCCCCCCCCCCCCCCCCTCCCATTTCCATTCCATCAACACATATATTCTTTCATTCTTTAATCAGTTCCCATACCTTCTCCTTTCCCTATTTATTCAATTCAACCAACAAAGGGGAAGTAAGAGAAAGAGAAACACTTGAAGTAGTTAATTACAAAATTAAATTCTTTGCCAGTTGAAGTAAGCTTACTGAAAGAAAGGAAGAAAGATGGAAGTTATAGAAGATGACCTTTTCTTTGCAGACTTGAGTAAGAGGATCTCCCTTTTGATCATGGATGATGATGAAGACCCTACTCTTCACTGCCCTCCTGTTTCTTTCCAGGTTTTAATTGGCTTCTCCCTCTTTTCTCCTATAACACAAATTAAGATTGAATGAGATATTTAATTAGTATAAGCATCACATTAAACATGTTCTACAATAGTGGTTTTCTACTATGTATTGGTTGATTTCCACTTATTTTGTTTTTCTATCTTGCTAAATTTTGATCATATATATGTTCTTGTTTTCTCTTATAGGTCATCTCTCAAACAATCCATCCGGTTCATAGCCAAATTCCGAGTTTGCATGACCAAAATGGTAGAAGAGAAAGCAAAGGAACGGGCGTGTTCATCCCGCAATCATCTACTAATCCAAGGAGGAGTAAGCATTCAAGATCCAAGGCTTCCAACACAAGGACTAATCAAGCTCAAAGACATGTTGATACTTCAAGGGGACACTTCCCTCATGAACCCTACCATAATCACAATTCTACTAACCCTAATTCTTACAATTCTTTGAATCACAAAAGATGTTACTAAAACCACCTAATTAGCTATAGTACAATAAACTCCTATACTATTGGATGTATAAGCAACAATTCATCTAATATGCAAGTGTGTATCTAATTTAATTTTTCGCATCTATTTTTTTGTCGGCAGAGATAGTGATTTTTGTGAGTACTGAATCGTGTTCATGTAGATCGTATAATTTAATCCTATTCAGTAGATAAAGAAGACAAAGTTATTTTCGGTTTGGCTCTTCATGATGAACATTTTGGCCACAACGAGCTTTGTGGGGACTATGCCAACGCAATGAATTGAATTTGAGCCATTCGTTGTTCCGAGGAAGTTGTACTTTATTTTGATTCTAAACAACATTAATCTAAACAAGTTGTAATTTGTATCATTGTGTTGCTTCTTATTTACCTTTATCACCAACTCTTCCTCTCTCAATTAATCTCAAATATTTATTCTCATGTATATCGTTCTTGTCCACTTAAAATGGTAACACTTCTAGTTTAAGGTTTTCAATATAAAATTCATTTTTAAACATTAGTATAATAAAAAATGGCTTTTTTAAAATGTCTAGTCGTCCTTGGATAATAGAATATATACTTGATTTGTGACTTAATTAGATTTATATGGCAAGCAACTATGCCTTATATATATAATATAACATTTTACTATAAATTATTGAGATGAGACTAGACAACCTTACAAATTTTATCCACAAAATAGTTATGATATTAGTATTTAATATTTTTATATGATAATTCATAAATTTGATTTCTTTTGCTTCATATAAACACATGTTGTTGTATGATTGATGCATTACCAAAATGTCATATAAAAAACTTAATGACACTATTTTTATCTCTTGTGTTTAATCATATTGTCCAACATCATATAAAAAACCGGTTAAATCACCCATCTAACTTCATCTTAAATTGTCAAAATAAATAGCACAATAGGCTAATTAACTATATACTATAGTAGAAGTGTCAATAATAGTTCAACGTCCTAATTAACAACTCATTTTATTGTAGTTACTATATAATATCTTTTTTGGTTTGCTCTCAACTTTTTGTTTGTCTCCTTAACCACCCTATTTACAATTGTAGTTACTAGTTTTTATTTTCATAACACTCATGCTTCTTTGAATTAACATCATTAAATAACGTGTTTTAAGTAGGGTTGTATATGTGTGTAGTATTAGGTTCAAATGAGAAGTGCTAAAAATTGGAGAAGTAGATAAGTGATCTCTATCGTTCATCTGGTCAATAAATGTAGCTTTGATTGCAAAGCACCGATAATTTCTCGCGCATGCTATAGGTCACGAAGGGTTATTTTCGAAATTTTATAAGTAGTCCATATATGAATCTTCAAATGAAGTACACATATTCATATATGAACGCACTCATATATGAACCTTAATATGAATTACACAAATTCATATATGAATATGTTTGTCGACTATTTGTAAAATTTACGAAAATGTCCCTCGATCTTGCATGTACATGCGAATTTTAACTAGTGAAAGATTGTGGCTTTAACCGGTCAAAGCCGCAATATTTCACTTTCAACTTTGATGTCAACCTTATCAATGGTTGATATCACTTTTCTATTTCATATTTTTTTATCATTTCACATTTTAACCTTCCTCTCTCTATATATACACACACACACATACACATAGAGGCGTGATCAAGGGAGGACCAATAAATTTTTAAAACCTTGAGCACTAATCTAAGTCTTTGATCTGAAAAAGACATGATCGCCATTTGGCAAAAAAAAAACGTTTACAATTCATTCACCATATGATTCTTCAGATTCAGTAAATGGAACTTTATATTTACCATATGAATCTTCAAATTCACTAGATGAAACTCAGATTCACTATATGAAACTTCAGATTCACTACATGAAACATATAAACTCATTCACCATATGAAAACTCAGATTCACCTTATGAAACTTCATATTCATATATGAAACTCATATTTACCTTATAAATCTTCAGATTCAATAGCTAAAACTCATATTCATCTTATGAATCTTCAGATTCACCTTATGAATCTTTAGATTCACTATATAAAAATTAACAATCACTCTAATTCACCTAATGAATCAAAAAATAATGTCCATTTACATGTATATTTACCTAAGGAATACAAATTAAACACAAATTTTCACCTTATAAATACAAAACAAAATGTTCATTTACATTTATATTCATCTAATGAATACAAAACAAAATGTTTATTTACATTTAAATTCACCTAATGAATACAAACAAAATGTTCAATTATAAATAAATTCACCTAATGAATTCAGATATAATATCCATTTATATCTAAGTTCACCTGATGAATCTTTACATCATTGTCCACTCAGTATTCAAGAACACGTGATGAACCTTCAAGAACACAACTTCAAAAACTCCAACTTTTTAGAAATGATTTTCTAAAATCTTCATACAAATTGTTAAAGTTCGATATGTTACTCAAATCAAGATTACAAACAACTTTTGTGAAGCAACCAAAACCGGAGGTGGAAGAGATGAGATGTGGAATGCAACGGTGGACAAGGGTGTAGGCGAAACCAGGAGGATGGATGCGACGGTGGACGGCGGTAGTGGCAGTGGTAGCGGCGGCAAAATCAGAACCAGAACCAGAACCAGAGGTGGAAGAGATGAGATGGAGATGGTGGTTAGGTTGTGGGTGGAGATAAATAATAGAGAAGGAGACATGGTTCTAAATGTCCAAAATACTTATTTGGGATTATAATCGGGTGTGATATCATAAAAAAAATTGTTATCATGGTATCCTTATATAATAACCATTAATTAAAATTTATTAATGATTTAAGATTAGTCCTTAATTCATCAAAAATAACAGCCACACATACATACATAATTTATAAAAAAAAAGGTAAAATGATTAAATTGTCCTCTTATAGAAGACACGTGTCATAATACAACGGTGTTAGCTTGAACATAAATGTTATAAAATTAAAAATTGCAAACCATTAACATAAATAATACGTGTAAAGAAATTCCAAATTTGAACAAACAGTGAGAACCTTCATTGTAATTCAGGCTTAAATGAATATAGCTGGTTAACTAAAAAACTTGTCTTAATCGAATCACGATCACATCGTATTCCATAAAATTACTTATGGATCTATCGAGGGCCCATACAATGGATAGGCAACTCTTAAGATTTTATTATATTTCGTTTTTTATTTTCTTAATCAGATATTTATTTTTAAAAAAGGGGAAAAAACTACATTTTACAACTAAAATAACGTCATTTTATAAATTTACATTTGTAGCTTTTTTTTTACCTTTTATATCAACGACTCTTTTGTCAGTTATTTAAAAAGAAGAAAGAGAGAAGACAGTAAATTTGGTGCTACTGTTTTCAGCCGACAAATTGGCCTAGTTGTTTTTTAATTGTTAGAGTTTCTCTTTTAACCTTGTTACCTATAAAAACATTGATTTTTTATTTGAATGATAAGTTGAAAAGTTATAGTTTTTGTATTTAAAATATAAGTCATTATTTACTATTATGATATGGGGTGGGCTATTTACACCGTTTGAATTACCATCTACACCCTCAAAAGTGAATTGTTCGCTCACACTTATCAACATCAAATCCCCTTTTTACATTCTCAATGCTATTTTTTCAATTCCCAAGACATCACACCTTTATTAGGCTATGCGTACTGCGGTGAACGGGTTGGGGGAATTTACCCGGCGGGCTCAGGGCTTTGGGAGGGTTGGGGGTACGCGAGGAATTTACCCGGCGGGCTCCAGGTTATACGGGTTGGCCAACCCGCTCTTTTATGTGTGTTGTGTGTGTATGTTGTGTGTTGTGTGTAGAGGGTTGGGAGGGTTAGGGTATAGGTTGTAGAGGGTTATGAGAGGGTTGAAGTATCAACTGATGTGACAGTTAGGTTGAGAGGTTGAGAAGGTTGGGTACTGAATAAAAAGGGTGCAAATAGCAACCTCTTATAATGTTTACAAAGTATAATTATTGTCTTTTATGTTTATCAACCAAGTAACATAATCAAGGTTGGAATTGTTGGTTTTATGTTTATCTGTAAGGGGAATATTGTTTATTTTAAAATAAATGAACAATAATATGTGTGGTGGGAATGGAACAATCCAAGAGAGTAGCATGTGCAATGTGGGTCTCAGGCGCAGTCACGTGCTTTGCCCAATCAAGGTCGGATAGACATCACAAATGGCTACTTTTATTTTGGTTGATCTATTTTATTTCATTATGTTGGTCATCGTACTCGAGATGAAGAAAAGTAATATAAATCCCATAATCCAAATCAACATATATATTACGCTATGAGTGTCACACTACCCTTGTATCTTCAGTGTTGTATCGGTGTCATATCAATTTTATCAACATAGCTTTACTATTATATAGGTGTCGTGTTGGTTTTACCCACATAGTTTTAGCTTACCTTCAATAGGAGTACCACTACCCTCACTACCATCATACTCTTAATCTTTTCTTGTTAGTTCTAATATATACACATATGTATTTTAAAAGAGAGAAAGGAGAAAGAGAGAGGGAAAATGAGGGGGGTAGGCACGGACTTAGGAGCTCTCACCTCAAACCCACTACCCTTGCGAGCCCACAAGTACCCGCAAGTCGAACCCGTTGCATCCCGTGAGCTAGTGATGGCCATATTTCGGGTTCGGATCGGGCCGACCTTCAAACAGGGTTGCTACAGTGTTTGGGTAAACCGGGTTGGAGCCATACCGGTTCGGGTTCGGGCCGGGCTGGGAGAAGTAATGGTCAACCCGTTTAAGGTTGGTACAAAACCGAGTTAGCCAAACTGGTTCAGGCCGGGACCAAAACTAGGTTGGGTTCGGTTCGGACCATTTTCGTAATTTTTTTTTAATCTTTGTTTGATTCTTTTGTGTATAATACTATCATTCTAATAAGGGAACTCGAGAGTAGAAAATACGACAACAAGAACTTGTCCAACTCTACCATAGATTAGGCTCGTAGCTTCATTCCTTCGCCAGCTGCATCCGCATCCGGTTCTTTTTCGACATATGCGGCGGCAGGTTACCAGAGAAGAGGGGCTAATATGCCTTGGATGATCCACATCTCAGGGTCAGGTGCCGGTTGATTTCCCTTCCTTTAGCTACTCAGATGTTTCAGTTCGCTAAGTTTGAAAACTAGAGAAACAAATATTGCGGAGAAACATATATACCAGAGCCGAGAAATGAGAAAGTTAAGCGTTTTTTGCGTTTTTTGTTAGTTGGGAAGTGGTGATTTGATCCACAACACCCCACTAGTATTTATATACATTGGAAGATGAAAAAAGAAAAAAATTGGCTATAAACGGCTCTATCCAATGGCTATATTTTTTGAAAATTTTGAAATTGCGATCGGGTCGGACTCAACCTGGGTTGGGACCGGTTCGGGTTCAAACCGGTTCGGGCCGGAGAATTCCTAGAAAACTCAAACCGAGCCCAGCTTTCGGGCTATAAACCGGGCTGGACCGCGCCGGACTGAAAACCGGTTTAGCACCGGGTCGGGTTCGGGTTGGCTTGTCGATAGGCCATCACTACTTACTTCTAACTCTTACAAAAAGGTAACTTAGTCAAGAAAGTTAACTTATCCAGTTAACCCAATATTCCCGGTTATTACACAAGGTTAGAGGGCTGCTGAGTTTAAGCTTCAATCTCCCAAGACCTAAGGTGATTCCTTATATTTTCTCTTTTGGTTTGTTTACAAACCTGTGATACATACTTAAGTTGCTAAATTTCACATACGACTCTCAAATTTTCTGCCTCAAACATGTTATTATGTTTAGTAAGTTCATGATCATGGATATTTGCGCATATCAATAAAAGAAATAAAGATCACCAACGATTACACTACCTATATATGAATCCTAATCATGAAAAGGATGGTTGGAATGAGGTGTAGGAAGGTGGTATCGTTGAGACGGTATTAACCGGGAAAGGGGTTGTAGAAATGATCCCGGACTCTTGACGAGGGGTCCAAAATAATACCAGAAAGTGTGTCATCCACCGGTGGAAATTGGATTTTAAAAGAAAGTGACTTACATGAAGCATATTAGCATGTTAATTTTCTTTATGAGGCTATAAATTGAGTATATGCTTTTGATGTATAATTTGGAAATCACTAAGCAAATTTTGCTTAATAAATTAGTATGTATCGCAGATTATTACCATTCACAGCTTTGGAGGTGGAGTGAGGTGGAGGTAGATAGTTCAAGGAAGCTACCAAAGTCGTGAGTAGTCAATAATGGGGCAGCCTACCGGTTAAGGCTTGGTGTTGGGGAAAAACCCACCCAAGTTCGAATCCGGGGGTGAGCAACCAGGGGCCACTGAGTGTTAATCCCAGGGGAGCATGCTTTAGCTCTCGGTAAAAATTGCCAAGGATGTAGTCTGGCCAAAGTCCAGGTGAACCTTCCCAAAAAAAAAAGTCGTGAGTAGTCGAGTTTTTGGTTTTGGCATCGGTTTGGTTTGTATGGTCTTAGTATGTGTTTTAGAAGCTTAGATGTTTTGTGTTGTAACTATGATCCATCATAATGGTTTTATATGAATAAGATTTTTTATATTAATAGTTTCCGCTATTGTTCTTAAATGTGTTTCCTACATTTATATATCAAAAGAAAGAAAGTCCGTAACACCCTTAGTTGTGTCTCGGTTTAGAGACGGAAAAAGAGGGGTGTTACAAAGGAGACCCTTACGGAACCAACAAGTGGTGCCAAAACAAGTTAAAAACCTTTTTTATCTCTTCTCCAAGAAATCTTTTTAGATCTAGAATTCATGTCTTTCTAAATGGCACTTTAGGCTAACAAAGATAACTACAATGACACTGCTCTCTTGCCAAAACCCAATATTTACCAAAGATAACCTCCCTATTAGGAAAACTAGGATAAATTTTTTTTGAGCATGATATGATCCCTACTGCACTCATTCATGCAGTCCATGCTACTGCAAATACTGTTGCCATCCCTAAAAGAACCATCATAACTTGTTTTACAAAAACAGGAATAAACTTTTAGGTGCTTCAAAGAATTCATCATAAAGATTTTCAACCAATATATCAAGATCAGATTTGAGACATCCTGAATCTTTGAAGATTGAAAAACTTTTGCATGAAATTTATCAGAAGCTCTCACTCCAGAAAGCTCAGGTCTTGAACTATTTAGTCAATGAATGATAAAATCATTAATATGTCAAAATTCAAAGTAATTTATCCATTTTAAGAAATAAACCAAACAAAGAAATTAAAATCTGCTCACATAAATTGGTCAATTTAATTCCCTCAAAACCCATGGATTATACCAACCATGACTGATATGCTAGTTGTTAGTTCTTCCAACAGTTTCAAGTACCCATCTAAACCAAAAACATGGTAAAATAAATCAAAAGGAGTCAAAATATACCTACATTTTAATGTTCCTTTAATCCCCTATTGAAGCATCTCTACACCTTGTCTAAATGCAACGCAAAAGATCTCGACACTACGTTATGCAATCATCAAAAAGCATCGAGTCAGCGACGTTTCCTCAATTTTGTTTGTTGAAAATTGCTATTTTCATCCATCTTTCAAAAAGACGGTTTTCTTCAATATGATTTACAATTCAATGTTGTTTTCACCCCTCATACTTAACAATAAACCACCAAAACAACAACGAATTGTACACCACAAGGACCAAAACCCGTCATTTCGAAGAAGAAAAAAAGGATGAAAGTCACAACTTTAAACAAACTCTAGGGCCGAAAATCAAACTTTACTCAAAAAGCATATCTATATACACTCTGGCTGGAGCTGGTTGCCAATAAATAAAGAGCACATATGCTCCACCATCATCATCATCACCATTATCATCATCATGACCATCATCATCATAATACTGGTGGATGAACAATAGATGAATCATTGGTACCAGAAAAAGTTGCATTTTTTAGCATCAAAGCGTAAAGTATCTCGTTCCACGCATCGGGGACCCCAGGAAGACACCAATGGCTGCAATCCTGTCGGTGTGCAGCCTCGGGCTCGGGTTCGGCCCAAGGTAATACATAGAAGGGTGCCCGTCTTTTCTACTTGATGACATACTCGTCGTGTAGAGTATATCAAACATCTTTTTACCACCACTCGATACGTTTTTTGAGTGATCCAAGACTACATTCCTGAATATGCGGTATTGTGACAAATCACTAGATGGTTGCGGTCGTGAGGAACGTAGATTTGGTAGCGTCTCCAAGTGGCAATTTCCACCGGCCCTCCAGTTCCCACCTCTGTTAAGGAAATATCATTTTGTGTTTTAGGCAAGATGGAAAGAAATAATTCGACAAAATCGGCTTTATGGGACGCCAAAATGTCTGAATGTCCCTCGTGTAAGTCAAAAGGACCAAATAATTGTATGCGTGTAAAAGTGCCGCATACACGAAACTTTGGTGTCATGAAAAGGTTTTTACAGCACTTTTGACATAAAGCCTCTTATTTTTTCTATTTTTTTTGTACGGCAATAAACTCACACACGCACCCGCGTATCCGGCATCCAATTGGCAGCACCGGCTAATCCGCGCGACCCGCCCAGTCCACATAGACTGACCCGCCCAGCACACAACCCGACCTATGTCGAGCCCGCATGCCCATAGACTGGCATGCCCGTTACCTGGACCCAAACCGACCCAAAGGCCGCCCAAGTCTGGTATCGCCAAAGTGCTACTCCCATGTTGAACCTGAGACCAATGGATACCATCCACTAGCCCCAAGCCTTTTGCCACTAGAGCTACACCTCTTTTATATAATTATTTGAAATTTTGTTGTATAAAAACAAGTTTCAATAAAAAAATGTGTTTATAGAACACTTATCTAAGGAGTCTTGTAAAAACGCAACTACGACACTTTATTTTAAAAGTGCCCTAAAGAACTTGTTAAAACACCCAAAAACGTGTATAAACTAATTGCAACGCTTTTACTACAAAAGTGTTAGGTCCTATAAACTAAAGTTCTATAAAAACAGTCTATTAGGATGCTTTTACATATTTTGCGTCCTACGAACCAATTTTGTTGTATGAATCTTGGAAAAAAAAAAGGCAAAAAGAGATCAACAAGCAAACCTGAAATGTACAGGGGCGTATGTGCGGAAAAACACCCGAGTCTTTGTTTTGTTTATTTCTCTGTCAATCCAATCTACAACGGTTCTAACGCCTTTCCATATGCAACATCTACTTCCATCTCAATCTTAACTTGTTCTCCTTCTTGAAAGTAGCAACCTCTGATCAATATGTTTTAATATAGAATGGAATCAGTATGTATAAGTTTTAACTACTAGCCACCATAGATTTATTTGTGTAAACACGAAACTGAAAATGAACAAACTTCCTCTGTTTCAAGAATAGCAAAATGCAACAAAGTTCGGTTCAATTCCTATTTGGCATAATTGATATCTTTTTCTCTCAAATCGACGTGACGAAGTTCTGAAATATTCTATTTTCGTATCCCATTTGACCAATAACTCCATTAAATTTGTAACATTTGATGACGTGGATAACCATTTACAAACTTGACATCTATTCATCAAATGTTATATCAGCAAAAGATAGAAAATTTTAAATTTTGTCACATTAATAGAAAATTTGAAACTTTGACCGTCAAAAAGATTCTTTGTTACACGGAGTAAGATTCAAGGCAAACTTCGTTACATTTTGCCCGTTTCAAGAAAAAAGAGAGATCATTAAACTTTTTAAGTCAACTAAGATATGTATTGACCAAGAAGTAAAATTTAAGAGGCTTGCCAACTACATTAAACAAAATAACAAGAATTAAATGTTGAAAGATAAGGTGTGCTAGAATTCTAATCATATCAATATTCACTTTTGTGAATTTGCAAAATCATAGGTTTGACCTTAAAAGTCAAACACATCCCTATTTTGGCACAGAAGGAGAATACTAAAGATCATGCTGGAGAATACTAAAGATCATGCTTTCCGATTTTACCCTTGATTACAAGATGGAGAAGACCATTACTTCCGTCATTATTAAAGTTGAAATTCTCATTTAGCCAATAAAAAGTGTAATAATTACACATTTCTTAAAAAATGTGGCTTTTTTTATTGTAGATGCTTGTTTTGGGACTGGAGAAAGTATAAGTGACATACCCCTTTGTCGTTTTCTCGTTATTCCACCAATGTCCTGTGTTGAAAACGAGAATGTCCGCATTTTGCCATTTTAGAGAGCTCCAATCCATTTGGTCCAACTTAAGTGTCGTTTTTATGTTTGGTGGAGAATGAGGAGGCGGGCGGCTTTGCAGTACAAGGAAAGGGGCCCGATAGTACTCCAAAGTGCAATTATAGTCCCTAAATTTAAACACCAAGAAGCCTTTGTGTTTGGTGATTGGATTGCCATTTACTTCATATATCGAACCATTGTCCTTACTAGAAGTAATTGCAGAAGACAACATGCAAAGAAGAGATTCCCATTGGTTTCTACCAATCGAATCACCAACAAAGACCATCCGCTTATCTCTCAGCTTTTCCAACATCCTCTTCCCGTCGAATCTATTTTCAACACAACCCCACCAAAAAACATAAATTCACTTATTTGTATTAAGTTGGAAAAAAAGGAAGTAAGGAATATTCACAAGCTGAACCAAACCAAACAAACCCAGTATATCCCACTTGAAGGTGAAAGTGGGCTCTAGGGAGGGTGAGATGTAAACAGACCTGACCTCTACCTACCTGCCTACCTGAAGAGTAGAGCAGTTATTTCCTTAAGGACCCTTAGCTAGTGCATAATGTGGAAACAAAGAAATAAAGATTCAAATTGCTGAAAAGGGCATAAGAAAACCCGTTTGAAAAAAAAAAAGTTGAAAACAATAAATTCGGTGAGCAATTTTGAAAAAATGAGCATACGTGGGTGGAGAGCACTTCTACACACGTTTCAAAGCTAGGGGTATTTATGGAAAATTTTTGTTCTACTATTTGAGACGGAGGTCAGGTATGCATACATCCATGGATGGGATATACATATACTAGGCTCGTTTGCTTTGGTTTTAGGGTGGAGAGTGAAGCCCTTTCCATGTCTGAAGTGAATTGATATCCAACAAACTATATAATCTAGTATTGTTTCCATAGGTGGTCAACCCATCTCCCAAAATGCAAAGAAAATGTTGCTCTCTAATTGCAGCTAAGACAAAGACCGTAGTGCATAAAAGGATAAAACTTCAAGTTTAAAAAATAAATGAATTCCTAGTCTCTCTCCCTTCCTACCCCCCCCCCCCCCCCTTATATATATGTATATATAGTATTAGGTTGAAATGATAAGTGCTCAAAAAATGAGAAGTAGAGAAGTGATTTCCACCACTCATCCGATCAATAAAGGATTAAAGGCGGCTTTGACCAAGTCACCCTCCTTGAATCGTCTACACCCTCCATGAATTGTGTCAATCCTCCGTGATCGCGTCCACCGTAACCAGTCAAAGCCGCCTTTATTGATCGGATGAGTGGTGGAGATCCCTTCTCTACTTCTCATTTTTTAGCACTTCTCATTTGAACCTTTCTCTCTCTCTCTCTCTCTCTCTCTCTATATATATATATATATATACACACACACATATAGGGTGGGTTCCGTAGAGAAGTGTAGTTACCGTGAGAAGGGACCTCCATCCTTGGACGCACATTACGATGAGATGCACCCAGATACACTGGATCAATTCCCCATCAAGCACAATTCATGGAATGGGTTAAAGATTAAAAGTGATCAATTGTGCAGACTCCAGATCCCTTCTTACCCTTCTCAGCCTAACTCTTCTTCTCACACGATCCATCGCTTATATATATATATATATATATATATATAGAGAGAGAGAGAGAGAGAGAGAGGGAGGGAGGGAGTTTCATTTGTAACCCATGTTTTTAGTGTGAACTTGTGAACCAGATCCTAGTCGTCTATAGGCAAGATAGATGGTCAAGATTAAATGGGTAGTTTATTTTATATAGAGTAGTTATTTTGAAGAAACTACCTATTTAATCTTGACCATCGATCTTGCATATAGACAGCTAGGATCTGGTTCACAAGTTCACACTAAAAAGATGATTTACAATTGAAATGGACTATATATATAATATATATGATCACTTGGGTTCCTTTTTAGAGGGTTTACGATAAAAGTCGGTTTAGAGCTTAATGATACTGAAGGCGGAAAGCCAAAAAGATGTCCCTAACACATAAACATATAAAAGCAAACTAAATATAATATTTTTATAAGGGGTTTGGAACCTAGAAAAGCAAGCCAGGTGGCTCATCCACTAAACTGGACTAAGCCTACCCAAGCTAATAGGGCACAAGGTTAGGTATGGTTTTTGGTTATTTGGTATGAAGTTTTATACAGAATCAATTTGCTAGAGTTTGAAGGTCTCTAAAATAACCTTTGGGAGGGATCAACTTCTCATATTACTCATTATTTGTGAAAATTTTGGATATGGTAATTTAGTAATCCACTAAATAAAGTCTTTAAAGAAGATATTCATCCATGGCACAGCCTTGTTTGATCAATAAATTTTCTTGATTTCATGTGAATCTCGTTTTTCCTGTATGAATAATTTTTGCATGAATAATGTTGATTTTAGCATAATTTGTATGGTTTTTCCAACAATTGCTAAATTATGCATTATATCCTAAGGAGTGATTAGCAGTTACATAAAACTAGAGAAATACGCTTATATATATAGGCATGGGATCATGTGAGAATTGCTATTTTTGGTGAGAATTGTGAAAAGTATTTTTAAACCGTTGATCACATCTCAGGTACATCTTATCCTGATGCATCTCAAGAGCATCTTATCTAGGTGCATCTCATCCTAATGTTCATCCATTTCTCATCCAACGGTTGATAATCACTTCTCACGTTTCTCATCAAATTTGACACTTCTCATGCTTCTCATCAAATTTGACACTTGTCATTGGAACCCAACCCTATATATATGTCAGGTTCATGGGAAAACCTCAATAAAATGGAAAACTAAGAAACACCCTTGTAACCGTTCATCTTGACGGTAGGCACTTTGTGCACACAAAATAAGTTGAAACATGCACATGTGCATAATGCTTCTTCCTAATCAAATACACAATTTTTGACCCAATCTCCTAATCACAACCCCTTCTTTTCAGGAGTTACACAGTCAAAGGCTTGGTTTGACCCTCCCCAATAAATCTAAACCAAAATGTATGGTTGGTGGTGTATCAAGATTTCTAGCACTCCAAAAATATAGTACTAAAATTTAGCCAAAAAAAGACACAATTCCCATTTACACAATATCAAAAAATTTGATCTTTTTAACAAAAACAGAAAAATAAAGAAAACAAAGTAAATGTAGTAGATAGGTTAACATTTAAGAACCTGGGCAAATTGCAATCTTTGGGTTGCCACCTCCATTTGGTGTAGAGAAAATCCGGCCGTCCATTTTCAGAACACCTGAATCCATCATCCAAAAACCTGCAATTTCTAGATTGATACAATGGGTACTTCTCATCCCACACCCAATCACCATCAAACAAGTCACACCCATCTCCATTTTCACTCCAAAAATCAAATCTATTTTTTCTACCATAATAAGCCCCACTATTACTACCATTTGGGTACCCTCCAAATCTCAACCACTTAACCTTCCTATGTGTGTCATTTGAGAATCTAAAGATACCCTCTTTAACAACACTTCTGTAATCCAAGTAAAAAAACCCAAAAATTATACAAACTGTAATCAATAGAAAACCCAAAATCCCCAATGAGGGTTCAAAAAGATTAAAAATCTTGAATTTCTTCATGCAATTTGTTGAATCTGAATCTGGGTTTGATGGGTTCTTCACCATTTTTTTCTGCTAAAGATTAAAGAGGGATTTCATGTGGATTTGAAGAGAGTTGAATCATTGGGTTTTTGTTTGCTTGATAAATGAGCAAAGTAGCATTCATGAAAAGTATAAAAAGGGAAGAAAAATCCAATCGATTTTGCTTCTAACTTTAACGGATTTGGGGAAGAGGGAGAAGCAAGAGGAGTCTGAAGACACTGAAAACGGCATCACATGTTTTTATGAATATTGAAAAAATCTTACCAACGCTAAGTTTTTGGCTTTTTGCACAAGAAAATGTGGGATGTACAAACAAAACCCTTTATGTTTTGAAAACTTTTTAAAATTTACCATCTAAACTCTATGGGTTGTTTGGTACCGAGAATTGGAAATGGATGTGAATCTCTTGTTTGGAAGAATTGACATCATTTTGGATGAAGAAATGGAATTCTTTAAGAATTCATTATAGTGTAAAAATAAAGAAATGCAATTCACTTCATTTTGAAGAGAAATGGAGAGAGTTGGTACTTGATGTTGTTCAATTTCAAACCTGACGACAACCGGTGACGACCACCGACGACATGTGCATCTCCGACAACGAGAGTAGTCATCGAGAGTTGTTGTCCGATGTTGCCGTCCGACAACATGAGCCATCATTTATTTGTTTCATTTCTTTCATGATACCAAACAAGAGATTAATTCCAATTCTCCACCCCATTTCTATTTTTTTCCCAATTTCCATTTTCAATTATTTTCTCTGTACCAATCACAACCTAGAGGTGTGGATCTGTTTGGATGTGTGTTTAAACTGATTGTCACAACATTTCGAAAATTTGTAGAATTACTATATTTGATGTAGTTGGCGATAATGAGATATTAGCGATCTTTATAGAATGTCGATATATGCAGATGTTAAGGTAATTATGTTGCAATGGAATATTTCGACCATATAAATGAGATCATTGTATGTTTTCTTATATGATAATAGTCGGTGACAACATGAAATAATGGGTAAGACCATCTCCAATGGGGTCACCAAATCTTACACTAAACACTAAATTTGGTGTAAATGTTACTATTCACATCTCCAATGGGGTCACTATTTTTCACACTAAATTTTGTGTGATGAATAGTATCACACTATATTTGGTGTAACACTATTTTTTACACTATTTTTAACACTACTTTTCAATGTAAAAAGAATTTGGTGTAAAAAATAGTGTTACCCACTGGAGAAGATTTACTAGTAACATCAAATCTTACACTATTTCTTACACTACTTTTGACATTTGGTGTAAAAAATAGTGTTACTCATGGATCATGAGATGCTCTAATAATCACTAGTTTAAAATATTTTGATAAATGTGATGATAATTTTTATTTATTGTTTATAAAACCAAAATAAATAGAGTTGGAAGAAGTAGTTAAAAAGTCATATTTTAAAAAACTAATTATTGAAATAAATGAAAAATCATGTGTTTGTCTTTGAATTTAATCAACATATTACTTATTATATATCTTTTATTTATGTAGGACCCTAGAAATATTCAATGGTCACTTAGTGGGTGTTTGGGATTCCATTTTGAGTTCAAAAGTGTTTTTTACCAAAAGTCCTTATTGACTTATAGTGGTGGGGAAAAGGAATTTTTAGAATGGTGTTTGGATTAGCTTATTGAGATTGTGTGAGATGGTGAATGAAATAAGTCAATAAGTCAGGTTTTTGTTACTTATGAAAACTCCATTTGCTTCCTTCTCCAAATGGAGTTTCAAAAGGACTTTCGTATTTGCCAAACATGCTTTTTAACTTATTGACTTCTTGAAGAAGTCAATAAGTTAAAAAGGAGTTCCAAAATGGAATCTCAAACACCCTCTTAAAGTGGTAAACATCGTAGAGAAAATCAAAGGTTTATCACCTAACCTATCTCCAATGTTTCAACTTAACTTCATATTAAGTTTCAAATCAATTTTGTTAAGAAAAAACTGTACTTACTTCACTTGAAGATAAGTATAACATTTGACTTATATTATTTTACTTAATTTAATATCAATTATTGTTCTTATGCGTTTTGAACAATTAATAGGATGTATTTATTTTGTATTGTTAGTGTATGTAATTCATTGTTTGCATATTTAATAATGTTTAATATGGTTTTATTTCTAGGTTTTTGCATTGGATCTACTTACTCTCCAACGAATACATATGGTTTTGTAGCATTTTCCAACTCGTTTCCATGTCCCCTTCACTTTCATTGGTTGATAGGAAAGCCTATTTGAGTCTTATCCCAGTTTTTCAAGTAATCACTTTTTTCATAGAATATGCTACTTTATGCAAAAACAAAGATAAAGAAGAAGGAGAAACTAACACTAGTCATACAAGTATGGATGCAAAAAAATTGTAGAAGTGTAGTAATTCATAGTACTACCTACTGAACAAGAGATAAACATAGCTCTAACCCTAAAAGTAGGAAAACATTTTTTTATTCTTAACTTACGATAATATTTCCTAATATATAGAGCAACATTAAAGTGAACTTTTGAATGTTTTGACATTACTATAAGAAACTTAAGACATTGAACTATTTTGTGGCCAAAACTTGCAAAATGGGACTCACAAGCTTTTACTCAAGGAATGCTTTTGGCTACGTGAATATTACTTATTTTAGTGTTTTAATTATTGGTGTACAAACTAATAAAGATCTTTATACTGGAGATTCCCTTTATTTATTTTTGTCATTTATTTAATAGCGAGCGGGTTGATTACACGAAATGGAAATGAAGTGTTTGATGGTTTAAAAATGCATAATAAGCATTATCTAAAAGATACTAAATGAATTTATATACAATCCCAACAGTTTATGGTCTAAAATGTAAGATTAAATTGTATCAAAGTGTTAAAAGTATCAAAATCAGTAAATAGATATCAAAGTTTGTAAATAACGAAAAACGTAAAAGGTAAATTCTGAACAAACTGAAAAGAGAACACGCTTTCTCTCTCCCTTGAAACGTGGTCGGCGGGTGGAAGTAGGAAAAAACGGTATTAAATTACGTTTTTAGTCCTACTAGTTTAATAAGAGTTGCGATTTTATCCTTGTAGTTCTAAAATTACCGTCCTTTCCCTTATAGTTTAAAATTTAACTTCTACTTTTATGCATGAGGGACAAAAAGTGCAAATGGCCGATTCGTAGGACTAAGAACTAGACCGTATAAGTAATACCCGTATTGGTGCCGGTCTCGGTTTTTCGATCAAAAACCCGGTTGAAATTGTGTAAATAAATGTTATAGTGTGATATTTCATGATAAGTAAAAAACATATTTTATTATCTCATATTATTATTTTTACTTATTTAAATGTATGACAAATTGACAACCATGATTCCATGAAATATAAAGCATCTATAATATATATATATATATATATATATCATATATAGGGTCAAGTTCAAATGTGAACTCAAGTTTGGTTGTACACATTGGTGGTCTTCATGTTCACATGAAAGAGATTTATACGAGAACAATAACTATTTATATAGTTAGTATGGTGATGGTCGATCGTTTTTTGATGGTCGTTTTTAATGACCGGTATTCTTTTATGTGTTTTTCATGTCGGAATTATTGAATAATATAATTAGAATTAGATTTTTTTAACTATAATTAGAATAATATATTGTCTCTTAAACTTCTGAGTCAGTCACGGTTTTTTACCCGCATATTTGGTAGTGAATTCGGTTTGAAACCGGAACCAGAAATGACCGATTTTTAGGACAGAGAACCAGACCCTATAGGTAATACCAGTTCCGATGTAGATCTTGGTCCAGGTACGATTCCGCTTCGAACTGATTATTGCGAATCCAATGCTCACCCCTAAACTATAAGGATAAAAATCATAATTTATAAAAACAATAGGACAAGGATCGTAATTTTCAGCAAATCTTAATTTAGTCAAATAAAGGATTGGGAAACATGGAGGGATAGGATTGGCTGCTTGCGGGACTAGATGCCATAAGGTGCGACAAATGCGGCGTTGATGAGAGCAGCTTATATCTGTACAATGTTTGAATGAGAATGAGTCCCCCACCGGTGGTTGCAGTCCACCGACACGTGCATATGATCTTATGTCACCAATTTACTTCAACTCCATTTTATATAAAATCAACTTATTTATCATAGTGGTGGACCTAAGATTTTAGGTGAGTGAATTTACAAATGAAAAGCTTAAATTGTTTTAAAAGAAATCCGATTTTATTGAAATGATATAATAAGTTATCTATCTATAATTATTGTTGATGTATATGTAATTTTAGCTTAATTCTGTCTTTGGTAGACTCTTTTAAGTGTTTCCTTGATTTTGAGATAATATTTTTAATTTTTTGGTTGATATCTAGGAATTCTTTTAAGTATTTTTATTGATTTCGATGGAATTTTTTGGTTTTCTTTGTTGATTAGAGAGAATTTTTAAGTTTTTCTTAATAGATGTCATGAGAACTTTTGGATTTCTAAATATTTTAACATGTACTTCTATTTTAAAAATATTTATAACAAAACAATTTTAGATTATAGGAAAGATTTAAAACTTTTTAAAAACTATTTATATCAAAAACTTTTTTAAAAATATTTATAACAAACGATTTTAGATAAATATTGTTTTTATTAATTTTTAACCTTTTTAAAAATTTATTTGAGATTTATTATTTTTGACACATAAGTTTTTTAATTTGACATTTGAATATTATAAATCAATAAGTAAACACGTTAAATACACAACAAAAGCCAATGGCACGTACTCACATAACTCAGTTGTTAATGAATGGAGGAAGTATTTATCAAAAATCAAATGGTCCTGGATTCGAATGTGACGCTCCCATAGCCACATTCGTTGAGTAATTCAAGTATGTCCCCCACATTACGGAACTGACAGACGATTGTGGGCCGGTCGAAATTATCGGTATCAACCTTTTGTCCAAAATACATAACAAAAACTAGATTGGAACCAAATTGAGAAATTGTATTAATTTTTAGTAAAGCAACACTCCATAAACTACCATGTGTTAGTAAGAAATTGTATTAAATTTTAGTTTTTAATTTACAATGAATTTGTATGTTTTGTTGTCTTAATAAGCCTACATACCTAGTTTTAATGAAACCTAACATGTTTGGTATATTTCACGTGTAAATGAAGTATATGAAGAAAAAAATGTATGGAGGTCTTTGCTTTACCCTAATAGTAGAGAAGAAATTTTCTTTGGTAACAACCAATTTTCTTTGGTATAACAACCTATTAATATCACACTATATTTGCTATAATAACCTATAATTTGTTAACACGACTTAATGATGTTTTCTAAAATTGATTGAATTTTTTGACATTTTTGAAAGGTTGCATGGTGTTAATAAATGTTTCTAAAATTTAATGAAAACATTAAATACACCTTACCTGATACCCCACATAATAAAAAAGATATGAATATATATAGAACCTTGTTATAAATAGTTTTTCTTAATGAAAAAGACTCAGCTAAATAATAACACATAAGATTATGTTATTTGAGCGGTTTTTATATAATACATAATGTTGTTATAAAAATTTGATGTAATATTATATTTGCTTTCTTATAGAAGCATAATCTATAAGATTATAAAAGATCTTTAATTAGTTCAAAAATAATATAAGTTGAATTAAGATTCATATGTATTTAATAAGTATATAGTGAATCTTAGATTTCATTTACTCTGGATCAAATCCATGGATAAAAAATATTTAATTTAAATTTAATTAATGACTCCCTACAAGGCATAAAATATTTGATAATAATTAATAAGCATGAAAGGTATATCAAAATAAAAGGTGGGACATGAAGGTGGTAAGAGAGTTTTGTCGAAGCTGGAGCTAATCCTATTAACTTGTCACTAGTAAAGGTAGACAAATTAAGGGGGCACTTGGTTAGCATAATTATGATAGAATTAAGGTTATAAATAGTCGTAAGACGTGACGTCATGGTAAGATCAAGCCTTAAGTCTTGCAAGCCATGGCGAAGTCATAGCGTTTTTCAAGACGTGATTCATGGCAGCAAATCTCTGTATCGTATATAATATTATATGCATAAACATATATTTTTCTACTATTACACGATGAATCAATGATAATAAACAATTTAAGTTAAGTTATATATTACAAACTAACAAATAAGACATTAAAAAGATAAGTTAAATCAAATAGTGTGTCACAAAAACCGCGCATTACACCATGACGTGCCTTAGGCATAACGTGGTGTGAAACATAAGCCTTAAGCCACTAGGCGTCATGACGATTGTTATGACGAGCTTTTTCGAACATTGCATAGAATATCAAGGAATGACGATGGTGAATTCCTTTTTGACTAATTACATTCAAGCTTCCATTTATAAACAGAACGAAACTAAATTTAACATAAGGTAATATTATTGGCATTCCTATAATTGCCAATATCAGTTTAATTCATGTATGAAGAATGTAGAAAATAGATTTTGGTGTTGATGTATGTAAAGAAAAAATCACTTGGGCATTGTTTGGTGAACACAAAGTAGCTTATAAGCTAGCTTATTTATTCTGTACATGTTTGGATAGACAAAAAGTAGCTTATAAGCTAGCTTATAAACTAGCTTTTTGATAAGCCACTTGAAGGTAGCTATTTTGAGCTTTTTGTAGCTTTTTTCAATTGTCCCCTTATTAATATTAACTATTATACCCTAATATACCTTTTTTGGTCATTTTACATACCTATAAGTTAATTCTTGCCAAACATAATTTGTTCATAATTTGATAGGAATGCATTTAACAATATGTGAGATCACTCAGACCAATATAACCATGATATATATTTACATAAACATATTTATACATTACAACACAGAGTCTTCTTTTGAGATCTTTGCAATTTATAAGATTCGTGAGATCCAATATAACCCACGAGATCATAACAAATAAGAGATTAATAGTGTTGGTAAGTTTTAATTAAAAAGATTATATAAAGGATATTATGGGATTATAAATACCCTCTCTCCTCTTTTTCTCCTCCCTCCGTCTTCTCCCCTCTTTCTTCGTCTTCTATCTCATTTTCTTCGCCAAAGTACAGTATAATTGTTAATTTAATCTTCAATACGTGAACACACAGTGAACAAGGATCGTTCACAATGTGCACATTGCTTGTAAACATGTAGTGGGATGAGAATGTGCACAATGTGCATACCACATAAGGTACACTAATTTGGTTCTAACTATGACAACAATGTGCATACTTTTAAACACTCCTTTGAACACAAGCAAACCAACAACACTAAAATTAAATATCATGCATGCATCTTGTGAACCTCATTGAGCACATTGTGAACACCTAATAGCAGTCATAACCATTGAAAAATTAAAAAATATATATATTCATAGAAAAAAAACTATCCAGACTAAAGGCAAAGGTTGCTACTTTGGTGAAAGGCAAGGCTCCTATGACTTCCACTCCTACACCACCACCACCACCACCTACCAAGGAAGAATCCATTGACTCTCTGAAGACTGAGTTGTTGGCTAAGTTATTAGTTGATGGGCGTGAAGAGGATGTTGACTTAGTATCCATCCTAAGAAGACAGGCTGCCATGCAATATCAGGCTTTGAAGGAACAGAGAAGACAGGCAGGGTTAGTCACTGAGTCTAATTTTATGATGCTGAAACAGTCAATAGAAGAATCTTTTGGGAAAGTGGAGGGAATGCCTTAATTGCTTTATCAAAAAGGGTGGACATGGTGGAAGAGTCTTGTAAAGTTGCTAGTAATCCTTCAAAAAGAAAGCATGATGATCGGGATCCTGATCATCTTGAGGAGGGGGGAGAAGAGACCAAGCATTACAGAGCTTCTTGGAGCTGGTAGAGGCACATCAAGTGGTGTTGTAAGGATAGTGGATAGGTTTGAGGAAAGACTTGTAAGAGAAAGAGGAGAAAGATCAAGAAGACATAATGATTCTATTTTATTAGTTGTTGGAGATAATTATGAAGTAGCTAATCATGGTTTCTTGAGATCCATTCAGGATGATGAGATTGGCGTGAGGGAAGTTGTACATAATTTTGATAATAGAGAGATTCCATTTACAAGATCAGAGATAGATAGAGTACAAGATCTACTTGATAGTATTGGAGATGATCTGAATTACCATGGAATCAATGATGAAGAAACAAAAGAAGGAAAAAACAAAAAAGATAAATTTTTGGAAGGCATTTGTATAGAATTGCCTGATATAGAGTTTGATTTTGAGAAAGAGGTTGAGGATGATGTTGAAGAACCAAGGTTGGAAAATGTAGAGAAAGATGACTTAATGCCTGTGGATCCTATGAGAGTTGAGAGAAATGGGAAAAGATGAAAGCAAGCTCTGACAATTTCTTGAAGAAGACACAATGGGAAAGGTATATTTGGAGGAAAGAAGCAAAGATAGATTTGATGTACATGAAAGGGAGATCAACCAAGAAAAGTGTCATGGAATAGAAAATCTCAGGTCTAGTTTAAAGACTGAGTACATGTATATGAGGAAGAATAAGAAACAACCAGGGAGAAAGTAAAGACTGACTTGAAGTTTCTGTATGTGAAGAAGTATAACTATCCGAAGCTGACAAACTACAAGTATCCAAAGATCACAGTAGTTAGAAAGGATATGAATGACTGGGTCTGGGTGTTTACAGAAGTTGATTTTCAAAATGTTGAACTTCCGGTTTTCCATTAGATTGTGTATGAGATGAAAATAGATACCAACAGACCTGAAGAGAAGATCATTGCTTTGGAAGCTTCAATTAGACATCTAAGAACTACCATCACTTTGGCACATCTCTTTGATTTTCTGTTAGCAAAAGATGTGTATCAATAATCCAGAGAGGAATCTAAGTGAGTCTCAAAGAGAGTATGAGATGTTCACTGTGTTTTATGATGATCAAAAGTCTATAACATGTATGTATCCAGATTTTGAAGGTACAAAGAAGAGAATGTATGTGGATGAGGTTAATTTGTTTTTAGATGGAACTTTAAAGATTATCTTGAATGCACTAAATACGAGACTTCAGCTGGATAAAATGACTTTCTCTGTGATTGAAGCTTTTGAAAGGCATTTGATTGAGTATTTTGTGAAATAGATAGAAGAAAGGTTGAGGGTAAGAAATGATATGAGGTTACCAAATGAAGTTCAAGTTGAGAAGACAGTTTCCTAACTAGATTTTATTATTTTTATTTTTGTTTAGTCCTTGCTTTGTTATGAAAAAGGGAAGATTGTTAATGGAAAGTTATATAACAAAGTTGAGGGGATGGAAATGTAAATTCTACTTTCTTAGTGCAGGGGTATAAGTACCCCCATGCCTTGTATTGTAAAGGATTATGAGTTTACAAAGTGAGATATACGACGACTCTATTTTCTTTCTAGATACTTTCTCTCTCTACTCTCTATATGTGTTGCTATATTGATTTCATGCGTTTCTATATGGATTGAGTAGATTTGATTCATTTTTGCACTTACACATCTTATATACATCATGAACATTGGAAAATGGTTTTGGAAGTTCGAGAGTTTTCCTTTGTCATGTTTGGAAAGGAAAATAGAATATCTTATTTATGTGAAGGATTTTTACTTGTCTGTTTTTTCAACCGACAAACTTGAGAATAAAAACATAAGCAAAATGGAATATGTTGCATACACATGTTTGTGGGTACATTCTACAATGAGTAGATGATAATGTGTTGAACCATATTAGTGGGGAGACTAATGCTCGTACTATGTGGAAGAAACTCGAGTAGTAATATGCTCGAAAAAGTGGAAATAATAAGTTGTTTTTGATTAAAAAGATGATCCAACTTGAATACCATGATGGAATTCCGATCACTGATCATTTGAATGCATTTCAACAAATTATTAACCAGTTTGCAAAAATGGGTATCAATTTTAAGATGAAATCCAAAACTTGTGGATTTTTGGTACTTTACTGGATCCGTTAGAGACTTTTGGTATTCTACTGGATTCGTGATACTTTTTGAAAAGTGCTTTTTGGAGAGTTTACAAATGGAAGTTTTAAAAAGTCACGGTGAGTGATTTTTTGATGACGAAAAGTGTTTTTTGTTGACAAATGACACAAAAGCTTCTCAAAAAGCTAATAAACTAAGCCAAACACTTTTTAAAGAACAACTTATGGACTTTTACCATCACAAAAGTTAATCCAAACACTTTTCTAAGAAATTCCTTTTTCCACCACTATAAAAAGTACTTTTGGACTCCAAAAAGCACCCCCAAACACCCTCTTAGGCCTTTGGTAGCTGTTGGGTTTTTGTGGGTTCCCTCGGATCAAACTGACTCGAGGTTTAACACAGATCTAACGAACCTCACTGGTTTGATAAATCTCATAGGTTTAACAATCAAACTGATAAAACCCATACAATAAAAAACACACTGATTTGATCTTTTAATGCGGAAGCGATAAAGTTAAAAAAACCGTTAAACACTTATGATCTTTAATCGTTCTAGTCTAATTAATTCTAATAGTTTTAGATCAGTTACCTGGATTGCTCGAGAATTAGTCCACCAGTGATCGACCAACGAATGTTCCTCTAGTAGAACTGAAACCCGAAAGCTGAAAAACCAAAACTGGAATTCGACTGGAAGGAGGGCGGTGGCGGCGCCGATTTGGGAGAGAGAGAGAGGGAGAGAGGAAACTGGAAACTGATTCTTAGATGGTTGAAAGCTTAGCTTTTTCCTTAACCCATAAGCCTTATTTATATGGAGGAAAAACACCCGTGATTTCTGGACAAATGCGAATCCGAATCTGTGTAAAACTTATCTTTTAAGAGAATATGAAAAATAGGACTTTTGATCAAAACCTAGATTTTATGGTCTTGTTGGATGGGAAATTGAAATACGAATCCAACGGTTCTTCCGGAATCGAAATTGGAGCTATAACGAAGAAGTTATGGCCAAAACAGTGAACCACATGGGTTTCAGGAGGGTTTCAGAGTAAGGGCGGGTCAGCCGCGGGTCGGACCCGCCGTTAGCGCTGGTCAGGCCTGAAAAACGCATTTTGAGCCATCTTCTTCATTTCTTCATAACTTTCTCTCTACAACTCCGATTTTGGTGATTCTTTTTGCGTTCTTCTCCTCTTTCCAAGCTCTTCAAGACTACAAGGATGGATTGATACCTCAAGTTAGCAATATTGGGTGGCTAGATCTCCTCTATCCTCATCTTCTTCACCTCATCTTCCACCTCCATTGTTGCTAGGTTTGAGCTCTTCAAGATCTAGGGTTCTCTACTCAAGATTTGGCTAGGTAAGCTTATCTAAACCACTTGAGGTTTGTTAATCTTTGTAATAGGAGTTATGGAACTAACCTACGGTCCGATTTACTTGATTTCTAGGTTTGTTCACATATTTGACCTAGATCTTGGATTTGGGGATTTTTGGGTTACAAACCCTCAAGGTGAGTTCTCTATATGGCTTTAAAGTGTAGACCTAATGTTGCATGATGTGGTTAGAGAACTAATTCAAGGAATTAACTCCTTATCAGTTTAGGTGTTGCTCAAGTTTTAAGCTAGGGCCCTTGGTGAAAATTGGGGCTTTCGGCTTTACAAGCCCGAGGTGAGTTGTTAAAACCTTTTTGTTAAAACTGAGGGCACATCATCTTGATGATTTCATATTCCTTGTTTGTTTTCATGGACGAATGTGGTTTTGATATAAATTACTTATCAGTTTGAGTTAGAGCTTTCCATGAAACGTTTGATGTGTTATGCTTACATGAATGATATGGGTTATATGACTTATACGTGTGGTAGGATATCGTATACGCCTATAATATGTGGCAAATCCATGAGATGGTGGAATGAATGTAATTATGTGGAATACTTGAAAGTATACATACTATGAAATTATACGAAAGGATGTGATATCCGAATATGTTGGGTTATGGGAAACGAGGTAAAGGGCTTGAGACCCTCGTTATATGTACCTCTGTTAATGATGCTATGCTAAATCCAGCATCGAGGTATAGTATGCAGCTCTTTACGAGCAGGGATAGTATGCAGCTCTTTACGAGCAGGGATAGTATGCAGCTCTTTACGAGCAGGGATAGTATGCAGCTCTTTACGAGCAGGGATAGTATGCAGCTCTTTACGAGCAGGGATAGTATGCAGCTCTTTACGAGCAGGGATAGTATGCAGCTCTTTACGAGCAGGGATAGTATGCGGCTCTTGGTGAAAGTGGGTCGCTCCCACAGTTTTCAAAGATAAAAGATATTCCGGTTAATATGATGCATTTTGTTATTAATGCACTCTCGTACCTCTCACGTGTCTTAACATGCTTTTATGTGTATGTTGTTTTATTGATACAACTCACTAGGCTCCTTTAGCCTAACACTTGTTTGGTGTCGATGTGTCTCTCAGGTACTCGGGACGCCGTCCCCAAGTAGGCTTCGGACTTAGAGTGAGCTTGGGGGAAATGTTGGAGAGACCGGTTCGTGAGACCGCGAGTTTAACCATATAGCGATAACCCTTTTGTAGTCTTCTTCCTGATAGGAACTAGACTAGTTGGTTATTGTACTTCTTCATTTTAATTACAAACCTTGTAATTGTATATTACTTATACCCCTGTTTTTGGGAAGAGCTCACGCTATGGCGTTACCGTACATGTACCACCTTTCGTGAAATGAAAGTTTTTGTTTACCCTAAATTTTGGGGTGTTACAGTTATTCAACAACTGATCATAACTACCTAAAAGTTCACAATGATTTTAACACCTTATCATGTTCCCACAATGATAAGTTGTCACGGACGGGTTTTGAATGAAAACTGGAAACTGATTTCATTCCTGGATTATAGAACATGCAAAATGTGAAAGTGATAAAGAAATTAATTTTGTATAGTCCATACTACACGCTGTAATAATAACAAAATTAAATGTCTTTTCTTTAATAACTTTCATAATATCTATTTAACGTTTGTTAAATACTGGTCTAAAATGAAGTATCACCTATCTTCAGTTTAAACCCTTTGATTAAAGTTTACCATTTTAATCAAAGTGATAACCAAATAATACAAGTGTGTTTTTACGACCTACTTGTATTTGCTAATTATTGTTTTGCAAACACCTTTTAAAAACAATAACTAGACTTTTATCATATTCCATGAACTCGGAGACCTGGACTAACTTCCAGTTTCTGAATATGTAAAATCAAACTGCAACTTTCCTTAGTTGCTGTGAATGATTTCTACCTGAAATCAGATTCCATTTACTGGAATTCTATATTTAGTCCAACACTTCAACTATTGATTTTAAAATTGACTTTTACTTTGTTTCAAGGGTCTTGAAACTTTTATCATTTTGATTATGAAGTAAATTATATCTTATGAATTCTTATCCCATCTGGATTATGAATTCCGAGATATATTGTATCAATAATTGTATTCTTTATCTCAGACTAGATAGAGAATGAATTGGGCTCCCACTTGCTTATATAAAAACTAACTATTACTCAAAATTTACTATTGACTTAGTCAAAACTTTGATTAGTCAATTCTATTTTAAGTAATGAACTTTGAGAATTTCCTTTTATAAAACTTAACTGGATTCGATTAAATCCTAATTCCAGAACTTGGATTCTAGTTTTATAAATACTGTTATTAACGCCATCTGAGTTAATATCCTAAATTCTCCTTTTAAAACATTTGAATAATAAAATTTGATTAGTTAATTCTGAGAATTTCTTTTATAAAACTTAACTGGATTTGATTAAATCCTAACTCCAGAACTTGGAATCTTTCTAGTTTTATAAATGCTGTTATTAACGCCATCTGAGTTCATTCTCCTTTTAAAATTTGATCACAAAACTTTTATTCATAAATGTTTTATTCTCAAAACACATTCTTATAGAATTTCGTGTGTTTTGATAGTTTTTATACAAATTACTTCAATTTAATAGATTTTATTGAAGTAACTATAACAGGCAACAACTAGGATCATACAGATTTAAGAATACTAAGCACAATCAGATATTTCAATGTCAAGACAATAACTTTTGAAATTAAAACCATAAAATTATAAATCTAAAACATAATTATCCCAAAAATAACTGTTTTAAAACATAAATCCAAAATGTCTTGACTAATTTGAAATAAACTTGTACTTAAGATCCTCAGCAACTTCTGGGCACCTCACTTCTGACCTCCTGCAATAATCATTTGCTCTAGGTATCAGTATACTGGTAAACTAACAAGTAAGAAGTGACAAATTAAAGCAATCATAAATTTCTGAGGTTTACATACCTGCTTCATGACGCTTAGGGCAGTTTTGCCTCCAGTGACCGACCTCATTGCATATGAAGCAGCGGTTCTCGGTCCTAGCTTTATTTGGCTTAACCTTCTTGCCCTTGCCCTTGCCTTTGCCTTTCTTGGGTGCACTCTGGATGGCCTGGACTGGTCCTTTTCCTTTGCTGGTGCTAGCATGCCCATTCTTCTTTTTCACCCCTCCGTCTTTCACCATCAGGATGTCCTTGGTTTTGCCTTTGGTCCCCATATTCAATTCAGCTGTCTTAAGCATGGAGTGCAATTCTGCTATTGTTTTCTCCATGTTTTTCATGTTATAATTGACCACAAATGGCTTGTAGTCGTCTGACAGTGAATTGAGTATAGTATCCGTTGCCAGCTGCAACGGAACTGGGTGACCAAGCCTCTCCAGATGATCTAAGTGCCTTTTCATTTTCATGACATGGTCACTTACTGATGTCCCTTTTATCATCTTGCACTCATTAAATGCTTTGGTGGCATCGTAACGTTCTGTACGAGCCTGGGTCTGGAACATGTCCCTCAGCTGGCGGATCATGTCATAAGCATTTGTATTTATGAGCCCTGCTTGCAGGTCTGGGCTCACAGTTGCAAGCATGAGACAGGCAACATCTAGTAGATCATCCGAGTGCTTCTTGTGGGCATTCCTAGCAGCAGCCGGAGCATTTGCCGGAGGTGCCTCTCCAAGAGGTTCTTCAAGGACATACCATTTCCTCTCATGTCTGAGCACAATCATCAGATTGCGCTCCCAGTCAAGGAAATTTGAGCCGGTCAGCTTATCCTTCTCTAGGATAGAGCGGAGGGAAAGATTGTTAGTGTTGGTCACAGTGCTTGCCATCTACACAAATTAAAACTTTTGGTCTTTTAGCAACTGTAAATAGATTAATTTCCAATAAATATCAATAAACCCTTAAATGATCAATTTATTGGACTAGGATCCTTATTTCATACGTCCTGATGTGCGTAATGTTCTTGCTCCACCAGACCCGTATTTATTTCGGTAGGTAAGGACTTTTACCAATCATATCTAGCTGACATGACTCCTAGATCTTTTCGGAACCACGGTAACTGTACATGTTTCGGTTCCTCTAAGTGCATTTTGGCCCGGTACCTCCTGGTGAACTTAACAGTACCAAAATAGATCTCACCATTTTGGGGACCTGATCACTATACTCTGGCCGGTACCACCCGGAGATAATTCGCAAAGTTATGTAACCCCTCCAGCTTCAGTTTGAACACGGACGTTGAATGTGTGATCACTTACAACGCCTATGTACTTTACGCGAAGGTGCCCCTAGATGGGTTGCACTACTGATCTATGATTTTCGGGGTTTTGAAAAACTTTATTTCCAGGATTTTTGTCAAAATATATAATTTTGAAAAACTGATTGTTATGAAGGCCACTGATGTTTTAAACTAACTGTTTCAAACATACATGCTATTTTAAAACTAACTGTCTTAAAATTACTTGCTAATTAAAACTAACTGTTTTAATAGCACACCTAGTTGATTAAAACTAACTGTTTTTGTCAACATGCCTTTTATATAAAACAATCATCTATAGGTTTTAACAAAAATCTACCGTTTTGAAAAACTGGTAATGCAAAAACCTATACACTTTTGTGATATAACCTAGTTTTAAAATAAGCTTTCTATTTAAAACTACTAATATGCAAGATATCACAAATAATCAATCAACCATGCAATTAAACAATAATTAATCACATAATAGCTAATTATAGTTTTTGCCAACGTTTGTTTCCTACGGACCAATAATGACTTATTTTAAAACTTCAAAAACTTGCGTAGCTCCCACTGGCCTCGCCACGTTTGTTAGTACTCCGGTAAGATGAAGAATTTTAGTAGTTCCCACTGGCCTCGTCATTGAAAGAATAAAATATTTATCCTAAGGTCATTATTACATAAGGGGTTGTAAATGGCACGCAGGCCTCCCCGTAAATATGTCAAGGGTCTAGGTTGGCAAAACACTATAATAGATATATATATATATATATATGTAGTCAAACTGAGATGTATATATAGAACTCAAGCAATCATGCAATTTATATATATGCAATATAGTAAAAACGAGTAATAAACCTGGATCCGTTAAAATTATCTTGTCTCAAATATCGCTAAACTTGGTTTTATAACTGATTCGAAAAAACAAACTGTTTTATGAACCAAAATACTTTAGACTGAAGAATGGTTTTTACTTAAAACTGAGATTTATAAACAATAAATCCTATTTTACAAAACTAAAACCATTTTATCTAAAAATCAATCCTTTTACCCAAATAATTATATCAAACAGGTTTTATCGATCCAATCTTTAAAATACCGGCCTTTGAGTTTAAATAGTAAAACACAATATTGGGACTATCTGAAAAACGGGTGGAAAAATTTAATTTTATAAAACTGTTCATCAAACCGGAAAAACAATCCAACTGGTTAGAACAAATTTTATTAGATAAAAATTAAACAGAAAAATAATTTTGGATAAGAAAACTTAAAACCGAACGATCCCTTTTGGGCCATAATTTGGTCCAAAGAACTGGGCCTTGGGCTCGTTATCATTTTGGCCCAACTATACGAAAAACCCTAATCGCCGTGTATCGTTTCGTGTTTCGCAAACAATCATTACCAATTGTAAACGATTGACGATGGCAACAAACAAGTTACTATCGTCATTGACGATGGCAACCACGGCCGTCATCGTCTTTTGGTTGTTTGAAATCCGTCGATTGCTACTACCACAAGCAGTGGTGTGGCTCTCAATTGATTACCGCCGCTATCCGGCTGTCAACAACCACAATCGCCACCACCACCACGAACGGTGGTGTGATGGTTTGTTTCGGAGAATGACGATAGCAGCGGTATCCACCACCACCATCGCCGCCTCCACGGCTATTTCAAAACGTCACCACCACCGTCGCCATCTCCGGCTTAGGTGGTTTTAAGACCGCCGCTACCACCACGCTGGTGGTTTGGCTAGGTGGTCGTGGAATCGCCGCCATTACCACGTCCGCCGTTTTCGGCCTTCTTGGTCGATTGAACAGCCATCGGCCACCACCATTCGCTGCAATCACCACCGTGTGGTGCGGCCTGGTGGTTTGGAGTGACAGCCGACGCCGCCACCACTCTGGTGGTTTGGCTGGGCGTTCGCCACCGCTTGGCGCGGCCATTCGGCAGCTAGCGGTGGCCGGCTTATTACTGCCACTACCGATCGCCACCACCCGCCGCCGCTTTCACGGTCATCACCATCCGCTACAACCACCGTGCTGTGGTGTGGCCTGGTGGTTCTGGAGTAACAGCCGCCGCTGCCACCACTAGCTGTGGTGCGGCCGGCGCTTGGTTTATCCGGCGATGGCTACATCTAATACCGCCACCACGATCAATCACAGCCGCCACCACGGACGGTGGTGTGGCCATGATCCGCTTCGGCCTACGGCCACCACCGTTCTGGTGATGTGGCCTGGTGGTTCTCGAGCGGCAGCCGGAGCTGCTACCATACATCGTGGTGTGGTCCGGTGATCGACTACGGCTGTCAGCCACAACCACCACGCTGGTAGTGCGACGGTGGTGAGACAACCGCAGCCACCACCAATCTGGTGGTGGTTTCTCCGGGTTTTTCGTTTGATAATGTTCTAACGCGATAGACAAAATTATAAACCATATAATAAAGTTTCAGTTTTTTCGTTTGATACTTGCTCGAGAATTAGTCCACCAGTGATCGACCAACGAATGTTCCTCTAGTAGAACTGAAACCCGAAAGCTGAAAAACCAAAACTGGAATTCGACTGGAAGGAGGGCGGTGGCGGCGCCGATTTGGGAGAGAGAGAGAGGGAGAGAGGAAACTGGAAACTGATTCTTAGATGGTTGAAAGCTTAGCTTTTTCCTTAACCCATAAGCCTTATTTATATGGAGGAAAAATACAGTTTGAATAGAATCCAGTTTCCATATTGTAATTATCTCAAATCTTTTCTTCTTTTAATTACTGGAAAAGAATTTGCATATGATAATTATATATATATATATTTATCTAATATATATATTATTAATTAACTATTATATATTTATTTTATCTAATAAATATATAATATACCTAATTAATTAATAACCCTCTAACTTTGGTAATTCTGACTGAAAATACCCAATTGATTTATAATTCACTATTATAAATCCTAACTTCCCATTTCCGGGTTTCATTTAACTTATTCGATTTTTAGGTCCTCACAGGTGTGACCCTCAAGTGTCTTGCAACATTGGATGTGTAATCACTTGGTTTGTCGATTCTGCACATAATCCCTAACAGTAGCAACCCACAGACCCGTGCTGCCACTTCATCTTTACCCACAAGCTCTCACCAAGCCCGAAATAGGAGATGAGAGAGGCAGAGAGCGGGCTGAGCAGGCATGAGAGCCCTCGCCGAAAACCCAAGCTGAAGTCCGATCTGGACGTCATACCAAGTCTTTTATAACTTTTGAAACAAAATGTCTTGTTGGCCTTTTTTACAGGTCACTTTTGAGAAATGTTATATAAACACATCTTTTTACATGACACTTATTTTAAGAGATAATTTTTTCAAATAGTTTCATGTAAAAGAGCTAATAGTACATTTTTAAAAAGTGTCATAACAAGTCTGTTAAGACACTCAAAAACGTCTTACAAACTTTATTAAGTTAACACTTGGTAAGATAAGACAACGATTAAGCAATTGAGTTAGAAGAAATATATAATTGAACTTGGTGAGATAGGATGACGATTCAAAAATGTTAACTTGTATATTGGTAAATGAGACGACACGAATGCCGCGTAGCCCAGTTGGTAATGGGTAGGGTCATAGTTTGTCCAAAATCGAATTGGTCTCGGGTTTTAGCCCGAGGCACCCCCATAGTCACAACCACAAAGTGAGTCAGGATGCTCCCCACATTATGGAATTGGCAGCCAATTGTGGATCGGTGGGGCTACCTGTATCAACCTTTTGTCCCAAAAAAATTGAGACGATGATCTTTTATATAAATGACCCAATTCAAAATATGTTAACTAGTATATATTCGTTTCTCGTTAACCTAGACATCGTGAACTTTTCAAATGGAAATTAAGTTGGTATAAGTTTTGCTACTTTTCAAGAACAAATTGCATATATATGGATTCAAAACCTATAAATCAAACGCTTGCATGTTTGTTACAAGTTGATATAAAAATTAGTTTCGACCCCCTAGATTATAAGGTTTGTGTTCCGTCACTTCCAGCCGAAGCCCGCATGTCCGACCCTAAACCGCAAAGCAGTACTCACGACCTTAGTTCATAATGTTAATATAACAAAAATGTAAAATAAAAAGACAAAAAAAGAGAGATATGAAACAAACAATAATACTTATAAAGATAGTAATTTGAAGTTAAAATTTGATTTGTGAGTAATTGAGTTTTTACATTATACCAATTTTAACTTTGTTAATTTATGGTTCAGCGGGTTTACAGGGTTATTTGCTTGATGACGGTTTGTTCTTGTTTTCACCAGAAATCATCACCCATTCCCGATTCCCTGTAAAAGATTTCCCTTTTCAATTTCATTCATATACCTTCTTGTAAGTTCGCCCTTTTTCCCTTTTCTAGCCCTAATTTCAATCCCAATTACACTTTTTTAACCAAATTCCCTTTTCAATTTTGGGCAATTTTGAGTTATTTTGGATTTGTGTTGCAGTTGCATGCATCAGTGTGTAATTAGGAGGCAACAGCACTTGATTAGGTGTTTGGTAGGCAGCAGCAGCAGAGACCCTTCTCCTGTTTTGGTGAATAATAATAAAAAGTGCACAAGAAGAAGAATGCAATCTGTGTCTGTGATGAGTGGTGGAAACCCTACTTCTGATGTTGATGCCTTCAGTACTTTGAGGTCAATTGCTCCTACCCTTGATGCAACTAAGCATAAAGGCCAAGCTGGTGAGCTTCCTTCCATTGCAAACAAAAAGGATCATAATTGTCATATTTGTTGTGTTTAGCATCAAGTTTAATGTGGATATCAACATTTTTATTTGAAATTTACTGCATCATATGTATTTTGGAGTTGAAATCTTTAAAAGAATAGGTAGATGTACAAAATCTATGATACAAGAAGTTTAGGAATGATGGTTGTTTGCAACGTGTTGAACCCGAACAATCTGTAATCGTATTGAGAGAATGCATAGTGTATATATACATATACATATACATATACATATACATATACATATACATATACATAGAGGAAAGTTCAAATGTGAACTCATCTTTCATTGTGAACGTGAGGACCAATAAAATTGCGCCACATGGCAATCTGAATATGCACCTAAGCTTTATTCAACATGAATATCATGCAGAGTGAATAAAGTTTTTATTCAGACTGAATAAGCTTTCATTCAGTCTGAATAAAACATGAATATTCAAACTGAACATTGCTATGTGATGCGATACTAGTGGTTCTCACGTTCACAATGAAAGATGAGTTTACATTTGAACCTGACCCTATATATGGGACAGGTTCAAATGAAACTCAAATTTCATTGCGAATGTGAGGACAACCAAGAGCGAACCACGTGACATATTCACTCTGAATAATCATGTATTATTCAACATTCGGTGTTATTCAGAGTGAATAACACAACATTCTGTATTATTCAATATTATTCACTCTGAAATGATTATTCAGAGTGAATCTGCCACGTGGCACGCTCTCGGCTGTCGTCATGTTCGCAATGAAATTTGAGTTTTCATTTGAACCTGAACCATATATATATATATATGCATATATTATTTGTTAGGTACTTCTTCAAGCTTAATAGTGGTTTGTGAAATTCTGCCACTGCGTTCTGGTTGATAATCGGTCTAAGATATATCAATAGCTGGTTGATTGCCTTAGTTAGAGTACAATATAACATTCTTCAGACATCAGAATGATGATCTATGTAAAGTTGATGCTTACCTGAGGCATTCATCCCATATAATATCTCACTAACATAGTAACATTGATGGCACTTGAACGTGTAAATTTCCCTCATTCAAACGTTGACAACTTATATTGTTTAATCAGGAAGGATAGCCGTTATAGGTGGTTGCCGCGAATATACTGGTGCACCGTACTTCTCTGCTATTTCGGCTCTCAAAATTGTTAGTTTCTTTACATGTCAATCATTTTAGGCTGTTTTTGGCAAAAATAAGCTAGCTTATTAGCTAGTCCATCCAAACACGTACCTTAAGCTAGCTTATTGAAACGCTACTTTGAGTAGCGTTTTGGGAGCTTTTTGTAGCTTTTTCCAATTATAGCCTTATTAATATTAATTATTAAATTCAAAGATGCCCTTTTTGGTCATTTTACATACTCATAAGCTAGTTTTTGCCAAACATAATTTGTTCATTAGCTAGCTTATGAGCTAGTTTGCCAAACATAGCCTTAGTTGGACTATGCTTCCTTAAAAACATTATCCATTGGCAATTGATGCATCATACGTTTCTCGATTCAACAGAATTCCTTCCAGATATATCCACAAACCTTGAAACTCTATTTAAATGCATTTTTTTCCGGAATATTTAATCAGGGTGCAGATTTATCGCATGTGTTTTGTACCAAAGATGCTGCCCCGGTTATAAAAGGCTACAGTCCCGAGTTGATTGTGCATCCGTTACTTGAAGAATCTTACAATGTCGGGTCAGTCGATCCACCCTATTGAATTTTCCTACCTGTCTTTTTCATAAAAAAAGTTGGTTCTGATTTTTTGCGAATTCCCAGGGATGACGACATAACGTTACGCTTAAACAAGGTTCTTATTGAAGTTGACAAGTGGATGGAGAAATTTGATTGTATTGTCATTGGTCCGGGGCTTGGTAGAGATCCATTCCTTCTGGTGTGTAATTTTGTTTCTGTTTGGACTTCAATTTTTTTCTCATAAGTTATTGAGGCTATACGAAATTACAAATGAGTTGCATATGCCGTTGATTCACATAGTTCATTTCACTGTTGTCAATAGCGATAAATAGCGCAAAATGGCGATAGCGACCATGTACTGCTATATGGTATATAGCGACAGCGATGGCATTTTCGTAATTTTTTTTTTACTTAGATAGATACTAGGGTTTTACCTATTATATTTTGTTCTCTAACATATATAATAGTTTAAGACTTAAGACACTTAGTATTATGTTTTGTTCTCTAATATATATAATAGTTTAAGACTTAAGACACTTAGTATTATGTTTTGTTCTCTAATATATAAAATAGTTTAATACTTTTAAGGTAATATATTAATATATACATATATAATCTATCTTATAGAAGGCTATCGCTAAATGTTAAATAGCTATGGCTATTTATCGCTATTTGCTACTGATAACTATGTTTGGAACCGAAAATATCAACAATGTTGTTTTTAGTACTGCTCCTTGAAACCAAGTGTTCAAGTATAAGGAAATTAATTGGACAGTGACATTCCGGGTAAGTAATTCACATATTTGGACGGTGTTAGATGTAATCATGTATCTGTATATGTGCATTTAATGAACCTTTCTTAAGTATAGTGACTTGGCTAGATGATTTAAATACCTTTATAGAACCTCTACAGGAAAAAAAAAAGTAAAGGTCGTTGGTTAATAATAACTTTGATATTATAACATTCAGCTTCTTTGTGGCTATATATAAAGTTTAGCTGTGAAAGTATCTCATGTCACCGTGTTCTTCACTTAAACAAGGTCAAAATAACTGAACCAGAAAAACGGGATAATTGATGCTCATGTTTTCTTAAAATTTATTACTAGAAAATAAAAAAGATGACTGTTATTTTCAATCCCTATGGATGCGTTTGGTACGCAGAACAGGACATGACAGAACAAAATAGGTTTGTCCCATGTTTGGCAGACACCCATGTGGGACACGCCAGAACTAAGTAGAACAGGAGTAGGACAAACCTGTTCCATCCTACCTTTGGAACTAAGTAGAATAGTGTCAAATGTACCAATATACCCCTCAAAATACAAATTGATTTTCTCTTTCACGATAATCCCTCATACTTAGCAAAACTCAACCAATGTTCTGTAGCAAAGCCTTGACAAGCATTTATGTGTATGTCTTATTTAATCAGCTACCAATGCTAATCTCGTTAGTGTTTCTATACAAAATGCGGTTCTTCTTATCAATTATCTTTTATAATGTTTCTCGTACTTGAAGGATTGTGTAACGGATATTATGAAGAATGCACGGCAAAACAACATTCCAATGGTCGTTGATGGGGTATGAGTATTAAGGAGCCATGCTTTTATAAGATTTTTTATTGTCTTGATTCTAGCTATATAATAATAATATAACGTCTGTTTATCATATGATTCTTTTGGATGCTATTTACAGGATGGGCTATTTCTTGTCACAAACTGTCTTGATCTGATCCGTGGCTATCCTTTAGCTGTTCTGACCCCTAATGTAAATGAATATAAGCGCCTTGTTGAGAAAGTATTAAACTGTGAAGTAGATGATCAAGATGGACCCCGGCAATTACAGTCTCTTGCCAAAAGGTATTTCTCTGTTAAGAATTAAGATCCTCAAGATTGTGGACAATTACTGAAAAACATAACTTAGGGTTTTGTATTGTTCTTATAGATCCCTTGTTTTGCACATCTTAGTTGAAATTTGTTGTTCCAGTAAAATGAATATGGACATACCCAAGACTATAGCCATATAGCAAACCGAGAATTTTATTAATTGTCTGTAACAGCCATATTACAATCACATTTTATATCCTTTTAACTACCAAGTAATGTCTAGTTATGGTTTTGAAGAACAAATGAAAAATCATATACAAAAATCCAAGTTATATCACTAGATTTTATACTTGTTTCATTTCTTAATTGTAGTTGTTTTTTGTTTTTCTTATGATCTTTCATCATAAATTGAAACACTATAAAGAGTATCTGCAAATACTGATATGTAAACCGCAACATGTTTTTCCATTATCTTTGATGACTATGGTTTTAAAGTGACAATGGATCAAACCTTCTCTCTTGCAGTATGGGTCTAACTATTCTTCGTAAAGGAAAATCTGATTACGTTAGTGATGGCAAAGAAGGTACTTCTTTTATAACTCAATAATCATCTTATACTTATGTGACTTGGTCTAAGTTTCCTTGTAAAGCAAGAAATCGTTTAATCTTGTTGCATCTTTTAACTAATGCAAAATTTTGTGCAATCATAATTCTTGTTAGATGTAATTCTTATCATTTCGAAATTTTGAAATCGTGCTACGTTAGTAATTGTTAGAACCACCATTCCTACATGTGTTTGAAAAGGATTCTTACTTCAATAAACTCATACTCAATTGGTTTCAAGATGAAAGGTGAAAGGAATCTTTACATGGTATGAGAGACACTATTGAGATGCATGATGATTACATGGCCTTCTATCAATTTGTTTTGCTATGGTCTTTTTAGTTTCGGCACGTCCGAGCTATGTTGTTACAATTGTCAATATGAGAAATCGTGGTCAGGATCGTGATCTTAAATAGCCGTATCTCGATGGGAAAGCCATTAAAAAATAGCGGTTCGTATAATAATTAGAATTATATATATATATATATGCATACATAACTCAACATATTTTATATATTCGATAAGAAAAATAAGAATAATGATGTCCAAGTGCAAATAAACCGAACTAAACAATGTGAATACCTTTATACAGATCAAGAGGTCCAACCGTCCAAGCGATGATGTCCAAATCCAAAATAATTCAAGTAATGGCGTCTAAGTACAAAAAAATTATAATAAAGGTGTCCAAGATCAAAAAAATAAAATTAATGGTGTCTAGTCGAAAAAAATAAGAATAATGAAGCCTTGATGTTGGACTAAAATAAAACCGAAACAGCCTATCTACAAATAGCAGTTATGGTATGACTATGTAAGTCGTATCGATGTTGCAAAGGTTAAGCAAACAATGTACCAAAACTTTGTTCCGTGCACTGGCACTCGCCTAGAGCATGCTAACACCAAGAATTCGATTTCGAAGTCACAATTAACAAAGACCATAACGCTATACCAGCCACAAGCCTTACTTTACTTTCTAGAAGCCATTGATTTGGATTTTGCCAAATGTACTGAATTCAACAAGATAACTCTCCTTTCCAAAAGGCACTTTCACATCTATGCTTATAAGTATCAGCAAGCTAATGACAGAAAATGCTTAACGTGTCTGTCCAATGTGCGGGTGCTCACATAAGCTTTAGGCTATGTTTGGCAAACTAGCTGATAGCTGATGACTCATAAGGTAGCTGTTGACTGATAAGCTAGCTAATGAATAGTTGCGTTTGGCAAAAACTAGCTGATAAGGTAGCTTATCACTGTAAAATGACAAAAAAAAAAGTCATGTTTAAAATTTGGTAGTATAAAACTTAATAAGGGTATAATTGGAATAAAATAATAATAAGTCCCATAAGTCATCAAAACGCTAGTGAAAGTAGATTTTCAAAAAGCTAGCTTATGAGTTAGCTTATAAGCTAGCTTATGGTCCATCCAAATATGCACCTGACTTATAAGCTAGCTTATAAACTAGCTTATTATTACCAAACGGTGCCTTGACTGCGGATTGCATTATTAGGTTTTACCTTCAAGCAACAGTCAAGCCTTTGGTCTCATGTACAACTTCTTGCATTATATTGATTCCTATTCAGACATGTTAGTATAGTAACTTCTTTCTTGAACTCCTTTTATATTTCAAAGACACATTTAACATTGTGCTGTAAATCAACATAACATGGTCTTTAATTGTTTCCAGCCACTGCTGGTTAGTTTCTTTTCCATCAAAGAGGAAAAAGTTGTATTGATTAAAAATGGTATATACAGTTTTATCGGTGAGCATGTTTGGTTCCCCAGACGATGTGGTGGACAAGGTGATATACTCTCTGGAAGGTAACTTCTCCTTTCGATAATTAAAGCCTATTTCAGTCCTTTGGTTCCAAAAGGAAGGTCTCCACCTTTATATTGAAGTTCAGCAGTTACAGTAAAACATGTATCCATGGTCTTTGCTTAGTTTTTAATATATATATATACATATAGGGGTGGGTTCAAATGTGAACTACTTTTTGGTTGTGAACGTGAGGACAGCCGAGAGCGCGACACGTGGCGGATGACTAGGCACCACGTCAGGTCCACGGCGGATGACTAGGCGTGATTCATGGGAGGGCATTGAATTAAAAGGAGGGGGGGGGGACCACACTCAAAGCCATCTCTATTGACTAGTCTCCGCCACGTGTCGCGCTCTCGGCTGTCCTCACGTTCACAACCAAAAAGTGGTTCACATTTGAACCTACCCCTTCCCCTCTCTCTCTCTCTCTCTCTCTCTCTATATATATATATATATATATACACATTTGAACCTACAGAAGTCTGATTATATTCCCTTGTTTTGGTGAGCAGTGTTGCAGTGTTCTTTGCTTGGGCTCGGAAGGTTGTTGGTAATGCGGAAACCGACATGAACCCAGCAATGGTTGCTTGCGTTTCAGGATCCGCTTTGTTGAGGAAAGCAGCATCACTTGCTTTTCAGGAAAAGAAGAGAGCCACCCTCACCACCGATATAATAGAACACCTAGGAGCAAGGTAACTAACTAAATGCATTTCTAAAACGAACTATATTATACTTTTATATGGGAAATATCATGCACCCTCCTCACCTCCGATGACCCCTTGGTATATTTTGTATACATGCATTCGAACTGTAACCTGCTTAAAATGGGTATAAATAGAAAATTTTGTAACTTTATTACACTGATTGAGACAAAAATTGTTTGTTACACTGGATAGGAACTTAACCACACATGTAATTGTATTTTGTACATTTTTCATATTTTTTAGAAATAGTCTAATTGCTATCATTTGGATTCTTGTGCAGTTTGGAGGAAATTTGTCCGGCTCCTTAAAGCTTGGGATATGTTTACGCAAGTCACATGTTTGTTGTCGTTCTTTCTCGTTCGCAAGATTGAGGTATGTTACATGTGAGTTTGAAGAATAATCTTATTTTGTTTTCTGAGTAGGTCCAGGTTGTTCTTTAGATTGGAATAAATGCACCTGTTTAGAAGTATATGTTTGTTTTGTGCCTTTCTTTGGTACTGCAAGAACCGGAAAATCCTTTTTAAAAGAATTAAAGGGTCCGTTTGGTTTGTGGGAATGTTTTTGAGGGATTTGGGTTCGTAGAATGATTTGTAGTCTGTATGTTTGGTTTGTAGATCTGGAGTAGAATTGAATTCTATTCTTTATAAATATTTTATAAAAACTAATTTACATTTCTATTAACCAATCATTATAAAGTGTTCGTAAATATATTTTAAAACATTATTACAAACAAACAAAATTCAGTTAAAACCAAATGCATATTTTTTTATTATAATTATTAATGAAATAATAGCTCCTTTAAAACCCAAACACAGGATTCCAATCCAAGCCAACCAGCCTAAAGTTCTCTCTTTAGTACTTGATTTGATTAAAACCAAATACATGTTTTTTTTTGTTTTTTTTTTTTAATTTTATCATTATCATGTATACCGATGATTTGGGTACAAATAACTTGAATCCGATTATGTTTTTGATTATGCTTTGTTTTTTTTTATAATCTGTAATTTACCTATTCTGGTTGACTTGGAGTGCTGTAAAAACGTATATTTTTTGGGGTAAATTATGAATTTGGTCCCTGGGGTTTGATGGATTTTACGGATTTCGTTTCTAGGTTTCACTAATTACGGATTTAGTCCCTGTTGTATGCATTTCTTATTAATGAAGCCCAGGGACGAAATCCGTAAAAACCACCGAACCATAGGGACCAAATTCGTAATTTACTCTATTTTTTATTTGTTAAATCAATTCAAAGAAAGTAGAATAAATAAACAAGTGAGACTTTAGGCCTGGCACCGAAACCGGGATCGGCTCGACCCTACCTGATGTTTTAAATTTTAATTACTCGTTATATAGCTACTGGGAACGTTGGCCGTTTGAGACGATTTTATGGACATTTCTGTCATGTTTACCCTCCAACCACTATATATAAGTTATATGGTGTATTGGGTAAGAAATACAAAATACAAAAATATATAAAAAGACCTTTACAGTTCTCACTATGCGATTTAGGCTCGTATTCAATTCCCGTAAAAGACATTCACACTCCTACTTCTGAATTCTCATCTCTTTCTCTTCCAAAATGGTCGCTGGACAACACGAAGCAGTTTCCAAAGTTTTCACTGAGCACAGACGAAAGTCCGAGATTTGGAATTCGTACAACATGGTAATCCTCGCAAACGGAAAAAAGAAGACAATGCAGGTACCAAGCTCTCCTTACGACCAAAGCAAATTCAACCTTAGGGAAACACACCAAAAAAACATGGTTGTTGGTTGGTCGAGGAAAAACGATTCAAGTCTACAACAAATATGGTCATTCGATGCAATTTGAACCGACAAATTGAACAAAATGTGTCATTCAAGTCGGGTTACAGGTCAATCAAATAATGAGGGCATTTTTATAAGTCAAAGATTTGTTAAAGAAATTTAAGTTTGACCGAGGCTCATATATGGAAACACCAATGACTCCCCCCATTAAAGTTATGTTTTGATCCAAATAAAAAACCAATTGATCTAACTAATTATAGAGGAATTAATGGTTCTCTTTTATGTCTTAGTGCAAATTGCCCAAATATTAAGTCCCTTTTCATTTATAATTATAAATAGGATTTATAATTGTTGCCAACATGATAAATTCTCAATAAGTCACATGCATAAAATGTATATCTTGATAAGGAAAAATAAATAATTAAAGTGTTCGATATATCATATTGAATCTTATTCCATCTGATGAAATTAAATGTTAGGTAATTTGATTGACAAGTAGATACTTGTCTAACATGATGCTTGTGTAAAGGAAAAACAGTCTTTTAGAAGCCCGATGGAATCAAATGTTAGGTGATTTGATTGACTAGCAGAGACTTGTTAACATGATGTTTGTGTAAAGAAAAAACAATCTTTTAAAAGATATGAGATCTTCCAAAAGAATGTACCCACTCTTTCTGCCACATACCTATAGATAGGTATCACCTTTACATTCGTATATAAAGAGAGAGTCCATTGTGAGAATGGGCTAATGCAATTATACGAGTTCGGGTTGAAATTTGTTCAAAATGATTCTATGTGTCCTACAAAATGCTTTTCCTTGCCTCCAAGGAGTTGGAGACCGTACCTAGCATTCGGGAATGAAGAGGATCTCCTTTGGCATATGACATCAAGTCAATCCAGAAAATTTGCATGGATATCGTGGAGGCAAAGAGCGGAGTTTGTTGCTAAAATTCAGAAACGACATCAAAGGTTGTTGCTCGTTGTGGTAAAATATTGGAACATCCATCCTACCTTGTTTCGTATGGGATTCTTGGAGGAATAAGGTTCTTTTCTGTTGAGTGCATTAATATCATATTCCGACATCATCTTTCCACTATATATATATCCTCTACGTGTATGCCCATCTATTCTCTAACCATAATCATTTGATTTCCAACGACCTTTGAACGTTCATTCAAGAAAGAATCTTCGGACCAAAAGTCATCGGTACTTAAGTCTTCAGTTTGAGCATCCATTCAAGAAATAAACTTTTTCAAATCTCTAGCAGAAATTAGACATTTTAGAAAACGACTAAAAAAAGTTGATTGATTGTAAACAATTGAGAAAATCAGCACCAAGATAATGACATCAAATGGATAATGTCAGTCAAACCTCTTAATAGCGTTTACATTTTAGAAAACGATAGAGAGAAATTGTGTGAATAGATCAAAAGAGAGCAAATCTGGAAACACAATAACAATTATAACACAAAGATAAAGATAAAAAAAAACTAGTGTAGGTCTTCTTATTTTATATTAAATACTAAAATGATGTAAGTACCTAACTTCGATTATTCACAAAAAAAGTTCATGATCTTATAATTCAAAATAAAAAAAAAGTTAATGTTTTATTAATTCAAATAAAAGGGTCATGGAATTAATCATCCAAAATAAAAAAATTTGGCCTGCTTTTCTTAAACTTCTTTTATTAGCAATGAATATCGACCCAAGCTCACCCGATTCTTTTTTGGAATCGGTGAAGTTAAAATTACCTGTTAACTTTGTACTCGGGAACATTAAAGCTCACCCCATTTTGGTCAATATAATCCCCTCTATCGTAAATTTTAATATTTAAAATGCGAGGCTCTCACATCCATATTACAACAAAACGGAATCTCCAAAAGAAGATGATAGTTTAGGCGTCTAAACAAAGGGTTGGATTCCGATCAAAAATTGAGGTCAACGGGAGACGCGTGGAAAGTGCTTACCAACCGTTGGTTGCACCAAAATCAATTCCCTTCTAAAACACAATTAACAGGAGCACAAGAGACTAAAAGCAAAGGACTCCAAGGATTTAGGTCCACTTCTCACCGTTGAAGTCAACTTCTCACTTCGCCCTTAGACAAAAGGGTCAAAGGACCAAAAAGGTTCCAACTCTCTGGCAATAGATGCCTACAACAACCGCAAAAGGCGACCAAGGGCCCAAAAGGCTCCAACCTCACAAAATACCACAACACTGAACCCAAAAAGGCTCCAAAGGATGCCACAAATGATCTTGTAAACGATGAATGCCTATTGCCTACAAAGACGACCCTTAAGCTTCGATGATAGAACACTACTCGAAATATATGTCAGAAGATCATTCTCCTATTCTCTAACCCAACCATGAAATGATCCAGCACCACGTCCAACAGATATAACACACACCATCAATGTCATAAACCAGTAATATCGTCAAAGGACACACACATAGTTAAGTAAGTATGACTACAAGCAAGCATTCCTAACCACATGAAAATTGAACCTTAATACAAATATGCCAAACACTCGGTCTTCGTCTTCAGGGTTTCCCTCTATCGCCACTCTCCTGCCAAATCACCAAATATTAACGCTATTATTTTACTTTTATCAACAAAAAAAACATCAACATTCTTTCTAAACTACTCCCATTAAATAAAAAGTAGCTCATAAGTTGGATGATGATGTAATGACATAAAACACAAAAAATACAAGGACATAATTGGAAAGAGCGAAAGCAAGTTCCAATAAGCTATTTGAAGTAGCTTTTTGAAATTCTAACTGAATTTTTTCAATAAGCTTAAAAAGTAAGCTAGTGTATGATTCCTAAACAAGATATTTATATAGAAGATTAGATTAGCTCGAAAACATCCCCCTTTCCTATCAACAGAACACATCACAATCTACAACTAATATGCTCAAATCTATTCAAGTGGGTAAATTAACCATTAAAATTAATCTGATGAAATAAAAGACCTAAATATCAGTCATTAAAATGAATCAACAACTAAAATGGTCTAGCCTGTTGTGAATCAGTTGCAAAGGGCAGGCTTTCAGCATATGCTTGTATGCAATCGTGTACTTCTACAATCACTGTTGTCAATAGCGATAAATAGCGCAAAATAGCGATAATGACCATGTACTGCTATTTGGTATATGGCGATAGCGATGGCATTTTCTTAATTTTTTTACTCTGATAAACACTAGGGTTTTACCTATTATATTTTGTTTTTTAATATATATAATAGTTTAAGACTTTGAAGCTAATATATTAATATATAAATATATAATCTATCTTTTAGAAGGCTATCGCTAAATGTTAAATAGTGGTCGCTATTTATCGCTATTCGCCACTGACAACTACTATGTCTACAATACAAGCTAAAGCTCAACAGATACATGTATTTTGTTCTACATTGTATAAGCACAAGCGTATAGGCTCCTTCACAAAAGCATGTAGGGTTCCGTAAATATGAACACATTTATATAAATTGATGGATAAATGTAGACGATAAAAAACAGTGGCTAAAATATAAAATTATACTCAGCAATTGAAGCAGATAATCAATGTACGTAACATATGTAGATGGTGTAGCAGATACCTGGTTAAGCATCTTCCTGTGGTTCTTGTTGTTGCTGTTGTGGCCACATGGGCTGAGCCATGTACGGACGAGGCTGCTGCCCATAAAGGGCTTGAGGATCCACAGGCTTACCCATATACATCCCCGAAGCACCAACCTGTGGAGGCGGCATATAGTAATATGGTAGACCCTCAGTTGGAGCTCCAACCGGAAGTGGCCCACCTCTTGGGATCGTCGAAGCAATGACCTCATCTTTTAAATCCTCCCTTGGCACGATATCGACCAAAAAGTCAAAAATATCGGTCCTTGTAATTGCAGCAGCAATATCGTTCTTCTGAAGCGTCCTCCTCTTGTTCTCTTCGGTGTGATTCCAAGACCTCAAAGTCAACTCCAGGATGAACATTTCACACGCACGTGCAAATATGACAGGTGCTTCAGCCGATATCATTCTCACATCCTCATCCGCCTTCATGATCTTCTTGATCCTTGCCAACGGAAGACTGTGGTTCTTGAAATCGGTGGTTTGCTCGATTTCTTGGTACTGGTTGGCCCAGAAGTTCTGGAGCTGTTGGTGGAGCTGCTGTTGCTGTTGCTGGTGGATGTGCTGATAAGCCAGTTGCTGTTGTGCGAGCTGAGCTGGAGGGGAAGGGAGACCGGATGTTTGGGAGGGTTGAACGGGTCCTCCGACTGATGAAGGGGGTACGATCCCCATCATTTGATTTGGTGGATATGGTGCCATGCTGTACGGCATCTGAGCAGAGCTACCGACAGCCCCCATACCTGGAGCCTGCCCATGCCCTTGCTGATCCATCTTGAAAAAAATGCAACAATCTGTGATCACACCATTAAAATGCACAAGTAACTTGATCAGATGCCGAAAATGCAATTTGGGAAAAGAAAGATGGCAATTAGCATCACAAATTTATATGTATATATGAATGCCCACTGCATAAAAAGTGCATGCATCAAGTTGATCATCAATTTTCTAGTAAAACCAAGTGAAGTTTTGATAACCTGGCCACAGTTCCCAAAAGGCAACAATTTTCTGATGTATTCATTTGCATAGAGCTCAAAAATCATGAAAACAAGAAATGAAAATCTTTGCAAGGATATGATATCTACAAGTTATCTTATAGTAGCACCAGCCACACTTCTATTCTATCCCATTTGGCACCAATCTTCTAACCACCAACCAATAGCCTTAGCAATATGCTGTGTGCTAATGCCAATAGATGTGATACATGCAATAACTAATATGCTGATAAGACATGATAACGCTTTTCCTCAAACTGACCCACAAGTGGGTACTCTAAAACCATGATGTCACATGAAGTAAAAAAAATCATCACCTCGGCTTCGTTTATATACATCATCACAGATCCCTATATTTGGGAGTGGGAAAGGGAAAGAGGGATTGGCAGCATATCAAATGAAATCAGACCAATGGAACTAAACAAACCAAGAAGCATTCATACACCCAACCTCAACCCATCTTAAGCATTTGGGCATCCTTCAAATCTATAATTTGGAAGAGACATATTTTAGTAGGTCATAAGATTCTTAACGAAAATCTTTCGATTTGCTACAGAGCAGGCATAAACACAAGATATAACCACAATGAAGTTGTTTAGAGCAATTTCACTACAGTAATCTTAAAACAATCTGTTGCCCTACTAGGCTGACAATGTTATTTAAGAACTTGGACTTCATTTATTTTAAAAAATAGTTATCCAATGTGATACTTCAAGGATTCAAAAGGTCAAGTTAAATGGATACTTTCAGTACAATGGGCCATATGGGTTAGGATGGACTGCAACAGATTAGGTTGACACATCAGATGCCAACATGCTTTTTCATCTTTCATTTATTTTTCCACTTTTTGCCAAAACAGAACTGATAGGAACATATATGTAACAAAAGAAGAATATGATTAATTATTAACCTATGTATCAAAGCATAATTCTTTCTCAGGAAATAGTAGTAGAAAATACTACATCATCATTAATAAAGCATACATGCTGACAAAAACATCCACAACAACAAACTAATGCTTATATTAATTTATCAAATTTTAACTTCATCAAACATGAGCTAAATATTAAAACGTTTGTGGATGCTTTGATCTTAAAAAGTTCTTAGGTTTGAATTTTCAAAATGAACTGTATAGAACTTCTTCGATCGCTTAAACTTGTACAACTCAAATGTGGAGCAATTATTAATTTGATAGAAGAGTATAAGAGAAAGGAGTAAGACCACTACATAGGTACATCCAAATATGAAACAATTCAAAAAGTTAAAAAAAGAAAAAAAACTGTAGAGCCTAATTGCTGCACACTGTTTCGCTCCTTTCACCCATCTTCATCAGTGTGATATTCATTTAATGACCAACTTGACCAACAATTAATTTCCTTAAAACTATCACAACCAATAATTAATAACTAATGAGTCAAACTCGCCAATTTTACTTAAACGGGTTAGCTTTTGCCAGCCAAACGTCAAATAGAACTTATTTTTGCCATCTCAAGTCCTCTAATCCTCTTTGAATAATGAATATCACTAGTTGGTACCCATTCTGCTTTTATGTTGTATCTTTTTTGTATTCTCCATATGGGAACATCCATTATAAAAGAAAGTTAATGGCTTTCTCACACGCTCTGATGTTAAACCTGGTCATAAATGAAGTGAAGTGTTCTCATAATCAAAGATTCAATGCTACTGGTTGATTCATCAGGTTGACAGCTGCTATATCATCCTACAACAAACCCTACGATCATCTTCCTCAAAACTGATCAGACGAGGTCCATGAACTCTGCAAGGTTTGCAGAGGGAAGTCGCACTCTTTCACTTGCATTTTGTGAAGAGGCATGGTACAGTTTTCATACTCCCCAAAGTTCATTCATAATCAGCCTTGTAAGCTCAAGATGATACATTTAGTACAAAAAATAAACAATAGCATGTAAGCAAGATATATTTATGATGATAAATGAAAAAGTACAGAATCAGAAATAGGAAGCCTAAACATACACTCGAATACACATAAATTTGTTTTATCTTATTGCCTTCTTCCTTCATCATTAAATTAAACTAAACCCTAATACTGGCTAGAAAAATACTTGCCCAAGCTTGTTTATTTTCATTTGAAATCTCTTAAAATTTTCCAAGTTCATTTCACTTTCAAACAGCCAATATATCTTAATGAGATAATAAATGAACCAAATGATCAGTTAGACAACTAAATATGGAAGAAAATCATGCTTGTTATCAGCATGTATAAATACTCTAAGAAGCATGGAGTTTCTCTAGCTTTTGGCATCGTGGTCCCCCGTCGCACAACGGGCTTGGGGCTTTCATCATCTTAATTTTTCGTTGTTATATGATCGACATAAAAGGCATCCTTTCCTTGGTAGAATGGTGGAAGAAAAGGGAATCAAACAACCGAAACTTAACAGCAGAAAACATTAAATACAAAAACGGTTCCTATAACTATCCCTCTTCCTTTCAACCAAGTACAGTATAGCAATAAACACTGCATGATTAAAAAAAGGAAACAATAACCAACCTAATAAAAAACAATCAAAGAAGTGATCTATAATTCTATACCTAACACTGTCTAGAAACAAATCATGTTATATATCAAACACCACCAGCACTCTTTAACCTCCAACGCTACAAAATCAATTACTATAGTTCTTAACCAGCACATTTATGCATAGATATATACAATAAAACATAAAAAGTAAAAGAAACACAGTTCATCAAATATCAAGCTCAGACACAAATGATAATCCAGAAACACTCCAAAATTAGGGCATAAATATACATACAGCTAAAATATATATACCTAAGATTCTCTTTGGTAACTTCAAGCTACTTCGATCAAAAAAGCTAATCCAATGGAAAGAATTTAAGAGAAATATCTGAAAAAAAAAACAAGCAGATCGAGTTAAATTAGAGAAATTTCGAGTATGAATTGAGAAATTTAAGCAAATAGAGATCAAACCTGGAGTTCGTAATTTGATTTCAGTAGAGCGAAGATCGCTAGGGTTTGGAAGTGAGACAGAGAGAAGAAGAAGATGATCGAAAAAAATGAAGTGATAATAACGACGGAAATACCTAATACGGTCTCTGCATTATATATATAACACGGAAAACGCATTTAATAAAATATATTATATTATTATTATACATATATAGTAAAGCAAAGTTCGGTTGAGAAGCATGGAGCACATAATGTATCTCTATTAATATCAATGTTTAGTACAATTTATATGATAAATATATATTTACGAGAGTTCTTCAATTTTTAAGAATCTTAAAACACACCTAAATAATAATATAATATACTTTTAAAATCTACTTTTAAATCTAAGTTATTGTGCATGATAGAACTCGAACATATAATTATAAAAAAGATTGACATCTTATAAATACTTCAAATAGTTGGACATATTAGAAACAATTTCATTTGTTGCAATTTTGATATTTGTAGCTTTTTATTTAGGTAAAAATTACACGCTTAGTAAAAGAACAATTAAGATACTTATAGAAAAGAAAAGAAAAAACTTTAGGCTATGTTTATTTGCGGAAAAGTGTTTTCATTTTCATAGAAAACGTTTTCAGAAAATGAAGTTGAGTTTTCATTCTCAGTTTTTAGGGCTGTAAACGAACCGAACGAACACGAACGGGGGCTTGTTCGTGTTCGTTCGTTTAACTTAACCGAACAAACGAACGAACACGAACGGTAAACGAACAAAAAAATTTGTGTTCGTGTTCGTTCGTTTAGGTATTTGGTGTGTTTGTGTTCGTTCATGTTCGTTCGTTTAAGATGCTAAGCGAACATAAACGAACAAACGTAAAAGTTAAACGAACATAAACGAACGAACATAAAAGTTAAACGAACAAACGTAAACGAACAAGCTTACTTGTCATTTCATTAACTATTAGGATGTGCATTTTTTTTAAACTTAATATAAAACCAAAAGAATAATCAAATTCAAATTTAAAACTAAATTGAATTCTAAAAATATATAGCTTAGATAAATAAGTATTAAATGTTTTAATACAAACGAACATAAACGAACGACATAAACGAACGTAAACGAACGACATAAACGAACGTTCACGAACGTAAATGAACGAACGTTCATGAACGCAAATGAACGAACGGTGCCTTTGTTCATGTTCGTTCGTTTAACTAAACGAACAAAAAAACTTGTTCATGTTCGTTCGTTTTTTTAAATAAACGAACATAAACGAACTTCCCGCCGAACGGTTCACGAACGGTTCACCGAACGTTCGGTTCGTTTACAGCCCTATCAGTTTTCTATGAAAATTTTAGAAAAATCGTTTACTTGAAATGATGGAGTTTTCATTTCCCATTTTTAGAAAACTAGAAAACTCGTTAGTTGTGCATTTTCCATCCCTTTTCATTTTCCATTTTTTCAAATATTCCACGGCGGCGGCGGGGGTGGCTGTGGCCTCAGCGGTGGTGGTGGTGGCCTCGACGGCGGCGACCATGGTGGTTGTAGTGGTCGCGGAGGTCATGACGGTGATCTTTGACGGCTGTGGCGGACGTGGTGGTTACGGCCGCGGGGGTCGTGGCGGTGGCCACGGGGGTCGCGGCGCCCTCGACAGTAGTGGCGGTGGCGGGGGTGGTGGTGGTGGTGGCGGTGACGATGCCGCGACCGTGGCGAAGATGATAGCGGTGGCCAACGACGAGAATGGGACGGTGACCGCAGTGGCGTTGGTGTTCGTGGCGACGAGAAAGGGACAGTGGTCACGACGACGATGGTCCAACAACAGCAACCTAACAAAAAAAGAAAGAAACGAACGTGTCACCCAAAATTAGCAGCTCGTCGCATCCCAATCGGTCTCTCCTCTGCGTGCTTGTTCCAGCGATCGAAGTCGTGCCATATCCTGCGTCGGATATTGTCTGATTTCAATTTCATGATTTCACTCAAGTTTCTCAACGGGTTTACTCGTGCCAAAAACTGCAAGCGTTAAAATCGTAAATCGTTTGGGTCATGATCGTATCGAGCAGTTTCTTCTACAAGAGTTTAAAAGGGGCTAATAATCATTGGTTTGAGAGGGGGGATCAGATGAGAAATCAACAGGAGGAGGAGGAGACGACTAGAAGAAACATTTTCTTCAATTCCACTAGGTATTTTAGTGTAGGTTTATTTTTCTTCAATCGAGCAATAAGTTTATAATTATCCAACTCGGATTATATTGAGAGTTGTTTCAGTTTTCGTATCATTTGATTTACATTTATGCAAACCTTGATTTACTTGTTTATCATAATTAGGTTATCAATTGTAAGACAATACCCTTTAATCGTTTATCCTAATTGTGATTTGCTAGTTTGAGTTGTAAATTCGTAAATCTTCATATTTGATTTTAGTAGCAAATATTACTTCAATTGATTGGGTGTTCGATTAGTTTTAGTGTTGTGGGTTTGCTTCTAGTCTAAATGGTTGGTTTCCAATCATTGGCTAGGATAAGCATTTGTCCACGTTTAAAGTGATTAGTGATTGAGTCTATGTTCGTGACTAGATTCAATTGGTTGATTAGGAACTAGTTTATTGAGCATTTGAGACTGGTTTAACCTTACGGACAAACAGAGTATACGGTCCGATTAGTGATTTAACCCATTGCTAGTTTTTATTGAGTATTTGTCTATGAGAAAATCTTTTTTATAAACAAGTCTATGATATACGGTCCGATTAGTGATTTAACCCATTGCTAGTTTTTATTTATTTATAAGTTTTTTGCTTTAATTTCGCATGTCTAGTTTAATTATCAACCGTCCACCTACCCTTTTTATATAAGTGTAGAAGTTTGACATCATTCACATCCACTCCTTGGGATTATCCACTCCTTGGGATTCGACCCTGCTTGCCATTTGTTACAATCTTTATATATATAAAAGCAAAACCCAAAGAGAATGATGTGGCACAATGAGAGAGCTCTATTGCTATTTATCTAATTTCCTAGAATTTTGATTTATTTTTTTACAAAGGGTTGGAGTTGGTGAAAATATGAAAGTTTTGTGTAGTTTTGTTTGTCCCACATTGGTAGCAAGATGAAAATTAAAAAAGTAAAGACGTGTATTTAAAGGGGTTTATTGGTGTTGTTGAAAGATGTGAAATGGTGTTGGTTAATTGTACATAAACCCAATTTAATAGTTAAATAAACTAATTAATTTTATATTTGCCTTTTGTTTTTTTAAACATGTTTAAGTAACGTTTTAATGATTTTAGTATCAAATATATAAATTAAACAATAAATCAACATATAAACCTATCTAATTTCCTAGAATTTTGATTTATTTTTTTTACAAAAGAGCCACGATCGGGGCACAAATAGGTGCAACTTCAGAATGGTATAACTCTTGCTCCGGACGTCCGTTTTGGACGATTTACCTGTCGAATTAAAGCTTGAGATAGGGAGCACGCCGTGGTTAGGTCCCACAGGGGCCTAACGAACTTTTCGACCTCTAAAAACGCTGTTTAAGTGACTTTTTAGACGTTTTTGTGTTTCTTTTCGTTTTTGGGCTGTGTTCGGCCCATTGCTTTTGGCAGGCCCGTTTAATTTTAGTATTCTTATTTGTGTTTCAGTTAATTGAAATGACATATAATTAATCAGAAACTTTCGATTTTCCCTTCCAACCTTTGAGTTCTCGCGAGAATTCGAATTTTGAAGCCTAAGGTTTTGGATTTGGTCGAATATATAAACCTTAGAAGACACTGACACGGGTATTCATATAATAACGTGTTCAGTCTTAGTTTCACTGTATCCGCTGCATCACATATGTATAAGAAAGAAGAAGAGAATGGTATTGTCTCAATATAAATATATAAATGAAAAACCATAAAATCAATGAGAAACCTCCATTGATGTTTTTTTTTTCTTAGATTTTTTTAAATATTGGTTTTTGTGAATGGATGGAGTATTAATGTTGTGTAAGTTGTTCAACATTGATAGAAAAGAGTAAGTTAGAAATGAAAATGTGTGTATAAAAGGTTATGATAAAGTTTAATGTTTGACAAGTGCAACAAACGATAATGACCATCTCTAAATTTCTAATGAGTTACTCATGCTACCGCGCAACGCGCGGTTTCGCCACTAGTTTAGGTTGTAATTTACAGTAAATTGGAATTATTATTTGTCGAGCTCGACACTCGTCAAATTTTTTGATGTTGATCGATGACGAAAAAGTCGCTCGCTTTGCTTCTTTCAAAGTTTACCCTTTGTAAGTAATTGTTTTTTCAATTCCTAGGTATGAAAAGTTAAACTCCTTTCTTCTAGTAATGAGTTGGTAATGCTTGAATTGGATGATGTCGTAGGCTTTGTTTGAATGCTATTTCATTGAATTTCATCTTCGTAAGACTTTGGATTGATCGTTGAAATTGGCACTAGGTTATCAAGTTTGGAAGGATCCCAACCTTGTCTAATTTAGTTTCGAATTGCTAGTTGAAAAAGGGAATCCAAAATTGTTCTTTATTTCAGTTGTAGCAAATATTGTTTAAATTAACAAAATGTTGATTTTTGGCATTATAGGACTATCTTCACGAAAATGTATCCAACTTTACCCTTATTCCTATTGTGTGTATCCAACTTCAAAATGTGCTATTGTATGTAGTATACTTTCAGAATGTCTTATTGTATGTAATATTGTACTTATTTACTGTTGAAATGGTACATGCAATAACATATAATTTAAAAGTATAATACATACAATAGCACATTTTGAAGTTGGATACACACAATAAGAATAAGGGTAAAGTTGGATACATTTTCGTGAAGATAGTCCTGGCATTATAAGTGTAAATGGTTTTGGCTTAAGTGATTTTCGCTCGATTACTAGTCAAGAACAATGTTTGTTTGTCGTTAATGCAACTATCAGTTAATCCCAAGTTCGTAAATGGGTTCCACTAGCTAGTTAGAGACTAGATTTTGAGCTTCTCGTTCTAGTTGACCCTTTAAGCACTTAGTTCATTGATGAGGATCATTGTTCTAATTGTTCTGATTAACATGAAATGTGTTCTATGTTTAAGTCTATGGTACATCATCCGAAGAAAAGTATGTATGCTCATTACTAGAATTTTTTGTGTTGATATTTTCTAAGTTATTGAATTATTTTGTATGTTAGTTAGTTACCAATCATCCAAGAACCCCCCCCCCCCTTATATTTAATGTTTCAAATGAATTTGCACATGATCACGTCTTTTACTCACGGTTAACACCGAGTCTCTAAGAAGACGACCCTACTTACCACCATTACAATTTTATTGTGTTAAGAGATAATAGCTTTTACTTTTTAGTTCATTTTCACTTTTAATTAGTTTATTATTTTGCCGAACTCGATACGCGTCAAATTTTTTGGCACCATTTCCGAGGACTCGACAACTTAACCATTTATCCCAAGATCATCTCGTACAGGTTACCCCTAGTCTTTGATCCAGAAATCGAAAAGACCTCCAAGAAGCTAAGGAAGCAAGCCAAGCTTCGAAAGAAGCAAGGCGAGTTCACATTTTCACTGGTGATTAACATCTGGAAAGATATTATGGTGTCTTCCGATTCAAAAAGCAACATGGAGGAGAGACATTTAGATAAGGAAGAGAAGCCTTGAATCGAAGAAGAAGAATCAATCACTTAGACCAAGGAAGAGGAAGTAGAGAAAATGGTGAATCCCGAGCGCACTTTGAGGGAATGCGCAACACCCAACGTTGATGATCAACCCCTTTGCATCACTAATCCACATAAGAGGTAGGTACCAAACTTAAAATTGGTTTAATTCACTTACTATGCCGTTTTCATGGTTTAGCTAGCTAAGACCCATATAAGCACATGACCGAGTTCCACATGGTGTGCTTGGGAATGAAGCCTCAAGGTACAACCATAGAACTTGAAGTTAAAGGCATTTCCATTCTCTTTGGTTGGTGAAGCGACTCGTTCCTTGAAAAACTCTTTCCCGCATCCAAACCGTCGGGCATAAGAGAGAGATATGTGAAATCAAGCAGACGGATTAAAAGTCCCTTTACGAATATTAGGAACACCTCAAACGTATTTGTGTAAGTTTCCCTCGACACAATATTTCTGAGCAATTAATAATTTAATACTTATATAAAGGTTTGCACCGATGATGAGAAAGATGATGAAAGTTGCGAGTAGAGGTGCGATAGTGAACAAGACGTTGACTCAAGCGAGAACCTTGATAGATACCATGCCGGAAAATTCCAAGCAATTTGGAACTCGGAAAATTCCAAGCAATTTGGTGAAAACCCTCATGTCATTTACTATGCTTCACGATCATTTGATATTGCACAATGCAACTACCCGACCACCGAGAAAGAGTTACCGGAGGTTGTTTTTGCCTTAGAAAAGTGTATATCTTACTTGCTAGGCCCTGAAGTGATTGTCTTTTCAGGTCATGATGCATTAAAGTACCTTCTCAAGAAGAAGGACACAAAGCCACGGTTGATAAGGTGGATAATCTTACTCTAAGAGTTCGACTTTGAGATAAGAGTGGAGCCGAGAATTTAGTAGCGGACCACCTTAACCGACTTATTTTGGATGGAGATCCGAGCACACTCACTAATGAGTTTCCAGCTGAACACCGTTTCTCTATTTTAGGAGAAACCCCCTGGTATGCCGATATAGTTAACCCGTTGCTCTCGAAGACCTTCCAATATACATTGTCTAGAAATGAGAGAGAAAAGATCAAGTGAGATGCTTGTTTTTACATGTGGGACGAACCATGTCTTTGGAAACATTATGCAGACCAAGTTATCTGGGGATGTGTTCCTCAAGGGGAGTTTCAATCTGTTTTGCAGTTTTGTCACTCCGAGGTTTGTGGGGGCCACTTCGGATTTTATGGTGGATTTTGGAGAGTTTTTCTAGGATTTCTCTTCCATTTAACTTTGCAATTGATTTGTAAATAATAGTTTTTAATTCTTAGGTATGAGTAGTCAATTTAATTTCTTCTAGTAATGAGTAATTACGGGTGTCAAGTCCGGCAAAATTATATAACAACTAAAAATCAAAGCATATTACCTCTAAACACAAATAATTTGTGATAGTGATGACTAGGGTCGTTTCCTCAGGGACTTGGTGTTAACCGTGTGTCCAAGACGTGACCGTGTGCAAATTTCTTATAAACATTAAACTAAACAAAAAAAGGGTGGGGGATGATTTATGTTTAAACTAAGCATGCAAATTAGAGTTAAGAAAATTAACAATAGTAAAATGAGCTCTAGTAGTAAGAGAATACAATTTTCATTGGATAGTAAATCATTGACTTGTATAAAAATGGTGCATTCATGCCAAGTCAAAAATGGCTCAAACATCGATACGCATCAATGTTTCGTTTGTCGCAAAAAATAGACTAATACGAGAAGCTCAATACTTAGGGGGCGTTTGGTTCGCGGAATGGAATTTGATGGAATTGGAATTCATCAAGGAATTTGACTTTGAAGGAATTGGAATTTGATGGAATTTGACCATATATTTTGGTTGTGTTTGGTTGGACGGAATTGGAATTGGAATTGGAATGAAAATGTAAAAGATAAGGTGAGCAAAAACCAAACCGAACCGAAACAGAAAAAACGAGAAACTAAAACCAAAAAACTGGAAAACCGAAAACGGTTCGGTTTCGGTTCCATCCCGATCGGGAAAAAAACCGAACCGAGTCGAAAACCGAAATCGGTTCGATATCGTTTTTGGTTTCCATCTCGACCGGAAAAACCAAACGAGCCGAAAACCGTGGTTTTCATTTACATCTCAACCAGAAAAATTCGAACCGAGCTGAAAAACAAAAACGATTCAATTTCGGTTTTGGTTTCTATCTCGACCGGGAAAAAACGAACCAAACATAATCGGTTTTCTTAAAGACCGAACCAAACCGAACCGAACCGCTTTAAATTATATTAATTTTATTTTGTATATAGTTTGATTATTTAATTTTATTATATATATATATATAACTCGTAATCGTGGGTACCCAGCTGGAGTATCTTTTTTGTTTTCTTTACTTTGGATTCTGGGTAGCTTGTTTATATATTGTATTTGGTTGCTCTTCGTAAATACGTTTGGTGTACCTGGGCTTTTGCCCTTTTGGTTTGTTATAAAGTTCATTTGTTTTTCAATATAAATTTGATTATTTAATTGAAAAAAACTGAAAATTGATATCGAACCGAACCTGTAACGCCCCCAGATACCCGTGACACGATATTGTCCGCTTTGGGCCCAGTCCAGGTCACCCGCACGGTTTTTGTTCTTGGGCCGAGTCCACGCACCCAAAAGGCCTCATGCCAAGTGAGGTTATCCACACCCTTATAAGGAGTGCTTTGTTCCCCTCACCAACCGATGTGGGACGAGTTGTTACACTCTCCCCCCCCTCAAGGACACAACGCCCCCGTTGTGCACATCGGTCCGGGTCTGGCTCTGATACCATCTGTAACGCCCCCAGATACCCGTGACACGATATTGTCCGCTTTGGGCCCAGTCCAGGTCACCCGCACGGTTTTGTTCTTGGGCCGAGTCCACGCACCCAAAAGGCCTCATGCCAAGTGAGGTTATCCACACCCTTATAAGGAGTGCTTTGTTCCCCTCACCAACCGATGTGGGACGAGTTGTTACACTGTTCTGTAACACCCCAAAACCCAAAGCTATAGGCTGGCCCAATAACTTCAAGTCCAACTAAAAACCATGGTGGAAGTTATTGGTAGCCTATGACTTAAGGCTTATAAGGAGGTCACAACTTCTACTCTCTACCTATGTGGGACGGGTTGTTACAAACTCCCCCACTTGAACTCCTGACGTCCTCGTCAGGCCTGCCCAGAATCTTTTTCTCCTTGTCCTCGGCGATGTGGGATTTGCCTAAGATGTTACCAACATCCCCCCTCGAGGACTCATCATATCTGATGAGGTTTGCCCCACCATCCCGATGGTACAAGGATCGGCTCTAATACCATTCTGTAACACCCCAAAACCCAAAGCTATAGGCTGGCCCAATAACTTCAAGTCCAACTAAAAACCATGGTGGAAGTTATTGGTAGCCTATGACTTAAGGCTTATAAGGAGGTCACAACTTCTACTCTCTACCTATGTGGGACGGGTTGTTACAGAACCGTAAAAGGATTTGGAACGAGAGAGATAGATTATGGATGAAGATTAAAAAGCCATAGATGGAGAAAATGAGAGAGAGGAGAGAAGATTCCAATGAATTCCTTAGGATATCCCATGGAATGATGAAATCCATGGTTGAAGGAATTTGGAGGATTCCTTAGTTAACATTCCGTGAACCAAACACGACCATGGAATTTGGTCAATGGAATTGATCATTCCAATTCCATTGAATTCCGTGAACCAAAACCCTTAGTCTCTAACTGGCTAATTAGGACAAGTTGCGAACTTGGCAACAATTGCTAATTGCATTAAACTTAAACAAACACCATTTCCGGTCAAGAAATTGACGCCGATTATTAAGACCAGAAAATACAAATTTGCAACACTAGACAATCAACTCAAGTGTTGATTGACGTATTACTCGCTACTATAATAAAACGTAGAACAATTACGGATTCTCCGTTCTGTTTAGCAAATCAAAACTAGATTATATGAAATAGGGGATCCTTCCTAAATCAAAAACCGGATAAAGATTTAACACTAAAATCAAAGTTTGCATAAATGACTTGACCAGGAACTTGAAATCAACAAGTCTCAAAACATCCAATTAAAATTGTTGCTACTTACTACTAGAAGAAAAGGAATTAGCTACTCATATTAGGAATTGAAATAACCATTACTTACAAATCAGTTGCAAAGATAAATAGATGAAGAACCCTAGAAAAACTCCCCGAAATCGTCTCCAAAAAATATGGAATTCGGCTTGTGTTCCCCTCCAATATGAAGTTGAGAGTCTTCTTGTGTCAATCCCCCAATTCGTCTCTCCCAATTGACGGTTGAAACAATCAATTTATACCCCTCTCCAAAAAATGCTCGAAATTGAACGTGGGTTAAAATTCCAAGCGTGAGACTTGACATGAGGCTTGAACTCTTGGGACAGCTCACGTGAACCTGATTTTTGAGGTGTCGGACAACATGTGACGAGACTTGATACGTGGGTTGAGGTGTTGGTTGAACCCACAGAATCTGAAAAACGAACATGGCTGAAGAACGAGATGGGCGCCGACGACTTGATTTCTGCTTCACGAGGCTGCTGATGGATCTGGGCCTTTTTTCCTTCTTTTCTTTCTTTCTTTTTGTCAAGTGACTTGGGATTTTCTTTTCTTGCTCTAGTAGGCTGCCAAACCAAAAAAAAACCAATATTAAAATGGATCTTTAATTTCTTTCTTTTGTTTGTGAATGCTGCCAAAGAAATCACCAAAACATTTTTATATATTTTTTTCTTTTCCTTTCAATACTAAATTAAACCAATTAAGTAGCAATTGAAATGAAAATGGTATATTTAACATTGAATCATCATTATTTGGAAAGGGAATTTGACATAAAAAAATACATCAAATTAATGCTTATCAAATTACCCCACACTTGAATCATTGTCCGTCCCGGCAATGCTTAAATTAGCACACATGTCACAAAAGTAGGTACACAAACAATCGTGTAGACATAAGCTAATAACAAGAACTCTCACGAAAGGGGTAAACAAAACAAAACATTCATTTCACTCCTTAGGGTTAAAGTGTCTCGCTCAAAACCGTCACTACTCTAGTTTGTACCTTCCATAGGCTTGAAACGTCTCTCACTCTCCACTACTCGATAGAATGCATTCATATAAATCAAAAGGGCTTTTTGGGTGTAATGTAAAACAAGGCTTTGGGTAAGGTATGATATATTTGGGAAGGTATGATATATTTGGGAAGGAGTGGCTAAGGATCGTACACCAAATGGAGAAAAACCCGATTATTCAATTATGGAAACTTCATTCCACATAGAAACTTCATATCAATTTCGTAAAACACATTTCCTTGTGGATGATACGTACAAAGATAACGCACATAAAAATCAACCATATCATCGATTTCCTCATCTTTATTTCTATCTTGACGACATGTTTTTTTTCACACACTTCTTTTTCACACACTTCTTTTTCACACACTTCTTTTTCTCTTTAATTTTTTTATGCTTTTTTTCTTTCCCAACATATAAGTTCAACTTGCTAAGCACAAGGGAATATCGGTACCACTTCATTGGTTATTGGTCGGGTGGGGTGTGTTTGGGTTTCGGTTCATGATGAGGTGACAGAAGATTGGGCTAAGGCTCAAAGTGGTGTACAAAGTGGATTCTCATGGTATAAGGGTAGGTTAAATGCTAATCAGCTAAACAAAACCATGGCCTTTATTATCTTTATTAGCATGCAAAAATTATTTAGTCTTAAGGAGAGACGAGTCAAGTTCTAGAGATGCAAAACTAGGTAGGATGTACCCGCACAAGAAATGAAATTGAGACTAAAAAGTAGTTATTCTATTAGGCCCAAAGTCTCACGGTGTATAAACTAGTTCAAGAGATTAGCAAACGTCTACTTTGATCGATACACTACCACTAATCAACTCTAGTGCTATCAATCAAGTTCAATCATGCTATACACGCATCCAAACTCATTTCATCAACAATTAAAGCTCATACAAACATGCTAACACCTTCCAAGATGGACAACAACCCACAATTAAGCCTAAAATACGCAAAGAAAGCAAAACATTTACCCAAAAAACACATATATATGCCTAAATCATTCAATTGACCCTTAATCAACAAGTAAAAGACACTCTAAGCATTAAAGAAAGAGGGAACAGAAAACTCTGTGATTTGGCGAGTGGCCTCCCAATGTAAGAATGTGTAAGGATGGGCATGTCTTTCTTGAGCTTCCAAAATCCAACACCAAACCTGAGAACACAAATAGAAGTAGAAGTGAATTTAGAGAGTCTAAGGCAAACAAACTAACAAGCTAATGGAAAGCAATAAACTAAAATCCGTGGGTTGCCTCCCACGCAGCGCCTTTCTTTTATGTCTTTGGCTAGACCACATTTGGTTCAATCCGTGTAGCTTGGTGTGTCCGAGGCTGCTCTATCTAAGTCCCCTCCATCAAACCCTTCATAGAAAGGTTTCAGTCTATGGCCATTAACTTTGAAATTATGCTCGGTAGATAGACTTTGAATCTCGACTGCACCATGCTCAAAAACAGTTAGAACAACAAAAGGTCCTATCCATCTGGACCTTAACTTACCAAGAAACAACTTCAAACGAGAGTCATAGAGGAGAACTTTCTAACTTTTTGTGAATTTCTTACATGAGATACGTGAATCATGGAACACCTTTGCCTTTTTCTTGTAAATGTGAGCATTCTCATAGGTGTCGTTCCTTATCTCCTATAACTCTTGAATTTGAAGCTTCCTATGCGAGCCCATTTCGTTTAAGTCCATATTGCATGCCTTCACCGCCTAATAAGCCTTATGCTCCAATTCCACCGAAAGGTGGCAAGGCTTACCATACACCAATCGGAAGGGTGACATCCCTATAGGTGTTTTGTAGGCCGAACGATAGGCCCAGAAAGCATCATTGAGTTGTAGATTCCAATCCTTTCGGTTAAGACTCATCGTCTTCTCTAAGATGGACTTTATCTCCCGATTTGACACTTCTGCTTGTCCATTTGATTGCGGCTGATAGGCGGTGGAGATTCGATGGATAACCCCGTATTTCTTGAAGAGTGCACCGATGACCTTGTTGCAAAAATGGGTGTTGTGATCACTGATAATGGTCTTAGGCGTCCCGAACCTAGAAAAGATGTGAGATTTGACAAAATCTGCAACTACACGTGAATCATCAGTTTGGGTGGCCTTTGCCTCAACCCATTTTGAGACATAGTCAACGGCCAAAATGATATAGAGATTACCAAAAGATGCAGAAAAGGGTCCCATGAAATCCATTCCCCATACATTGAAAATCTCACAAACCAACATGGAAAATTGGGGCATTTGATTCTCGGAACTTATGTTTTCCGTCATCTGACATCTAGTGCAACTCTTACAAAAACAATAACAATCTCGCATAGGTCAGCCAATACAACCCACACTCAAGGACCTTACGAAATGTTTGCATATGGCCAAAGTGGCCACCACAAGCCTCGGCGTGACAAAACTATAAAACAGATTGAAACTCCCATTGGGGCACACATCGTCATATAACTTGGTCCAGACAATGTTTCCAAAGGTATGGCTCGTCTCACATGTAGAAACGAGCCTCTCTCTTGATCACTTTCCTCTCTCATTTATAGACGATGTACATGGAAAAGTCTTTGAAACCAAGTAATTGACGATGTCGGCATACCATGGTGTGTCTTCCAAAATGGAGAAAATGTGCTCATCTGGAAACTCATCAGTTAGTGGGATCGATGCTTCATCCAACACTAGCCGGCTAAGGTGATCGACAACAAGATTCTCGGCTCTGCTCTTATCTCTTATCTCCAAGTCAAACTCTTGGAGTAAGAGAATCCACCTTATCAAGCGCGACTTTGCATCCTTCTTCTTGAGCAAGTACTTCAACGCAACATAATCTGAAAAGACAATCACTTTAGTGTCTAGCAAGTAAGATCTAAACTTTTCTAAGGCAAAAACAACCGCTAGCAACTCTTTATCGATGGTCGAGTAGTTGCATTATGCACTATCAAGTGATCTTGAGGCATAGTAAATGACGTGAGAGTTCTTACCATCTTTCTGTCCAAACACCACCCCAACCGCGTGATTGCTAGCATCACCCATGATCTCAAATGGCAATTGTCAATTTGGCAGTTGAATGATAAGGGAAGAAATAAGCATATCTTTCAACAAATCAAATGAACTCTTACATACCTCGTTGAAGTAAAGTCTACCTCTTTTTGTAGGATCTCACATAGGGGTCGATTGATTTTCGAGAAATCTTTAATAAAACGCCGGTAGAAACTTGCGTGACCAAGAAAAGAACAGACCTCTCTAACACTCGAGGGGTAAGGCAAGGATTTTATGACATCGATCTTTGCCTTGTCAACCTATATACCCCTCTCTGAGATAACATGACCAAGTACAATACCTTGGTTGACCATGAAGTGGCATTTTTCATAATTCAAAACCAATTTAGTTTCAATACACCTCTTCAAGATTTTGGTCAAGTTATCTAAACAAGCATTAAATGAATTACCATAGACCGTGAAGTCATCCATGAAGACTTCAATGATTTTCTCGACATAATCCGAAAAGATACTTTCCATACATCTTTGGAATGTCGCTGGTGCGTTGTAAAGACCGAAAGGCATCATTCGGTAAGTGAATGTACCGAAGGGGCATGTGAACGTGGTTTTCTCTTGATCCTCTCTTGCCACCGGTATATGATGAAAACATGAATAGCCATCAAGAAAACAATAGTGAGTACGACCGGCTAATCTTTCTAACATTTGATCTATAAAGGGCAAGGGGAAATGATCTTCCTAGTTAATGCATTTAGATTACGATAGTCAATACATACCCTCCACCCGTTTTGAACACGGGTGGGCACCAACTCACCTTCGGCATTCTCTACCATAGTAATGCTAATTTTCTTAGGAACTTCCTGGACCGGGATTACCCACTTTTTATCGAAAATTGGGTAGATCATGTCGGCATGCAAAAGCTTCAATATCTCCTTCTTGACAACTTCCATCATTGGTGGGTTCAACCGTCGTTGCGCTTCTCGAAAGGGCTTAATGTCGGCATAATGAGGGACTAAGACCCTTGATGTCGACGATGGTCCATCCTGTCACCCTCTTGTGCTCCTTCAAAACCTCAACGAGCTCGCTTTCCTCCTTGGGTGACAAAGTAGCGGATATGATCACGAGTAAGGTCTCTTTGTCTCCCAAGTAGGCGTACTTAAGATGATCCGACAACAGCTTCAACTCTAGCTCGAGTGCCTATTCAATAGAAGGTAGAAGTCTAGTGTGAGATAAAGGCAAATAAATTTTAGCGACCTCATACCTTGGCTTTGATGGTTGCCCTTTTTCCATCCAAGACACCAATTCTGCAACTCATCATCAAGCTTGTACTCTTGGGAAAGCTTCTTCAAACTTCCATTTGTTAAGTCCCTATCTAAGATCACTTCTAACACATCCTCATTAGACAAATCAAACATAGTATCAGATAAGGACTCAATGATATCAACAAATCACAAAGAAGAAACATCACTCAGATATCGCATGGCGTCATATATTGAATTTAATTATCTCGCCATCGAACTCCATAGTCAAAGTTCCATAGAAAATGTCTATCTTGGTCCTAGCGGTTTTTAAGAACGGTCTCCCTAGCAATATCATACCGGCCTTGGAGGTATTATTCTCCTCTAGGTAGATAACATAAAATCTGCCAAAATTACCAACTGGTTTACTTGAACAAGTACATCCTCTAACACCCCTTTAGGGTAGACTATAGACCTATTCGCTAGTTGGAACACCACATCGGTTGGCCTTAGGGACCCTACATCCAAAGATGAGTAAATGGCATATGGCATAACATTAATTGATGCCCCTAAGTCACACAACGCTTGATTGATTGGACATTGCCTGTTGGGTTTTTCTGTGCTCTCCAAACCAAACTGATTCGATGAACACTACAAGAGCGGAAGCAATTTACGGTTAAAACCCTAAAACCACGATCTTTCGTTCTAAGTTATTTAAACGTTTTAAAGGTAAGACTTTTACCTGGATTGCTTGAGTAATAATCCACCGGTGATTAACCCTACGAGCGTTCTTCTAGTAGAACTTAGAAACCCGGAGAAATAACCGAAAACCCAACTGGCTTAGGGTGTGTGGCCGGCGGCGATCAGAGGGAGAGAGAGGAGGAATTTTTCTGGTGGAAACTGATTATAAATCTGATTGGAATTAATTAATTAAATCATAAACCCCTAAGGCTTATTTATAACTCATCAGATGGTAGAATCCTCATCTGATTCAGTTTCCTTATAATTATCTAACCTTTTCTTTTTCTTTAAGAAAAGATTTTCTAGATAATTATCTTAATTAATTAGATTATCTTTTATATATTTATTTTACTTAATAAATATATAATTTTCTTAATTAATTTAACAACCCTCTAACTTTGGGATTTCTGACTGAAATTACCCAACTGATTTATAATTGACTATTATAAATCCAAACTCTCCATTTATGGGTTTTATTCAACTTACTCGATTTATAGGTTCTCACAGGTGTGACCCTCAAGTATCTTGTAACATTGGATGTGTGATTACTGGTTTGTCAACTTCTGCACATAATTCCTAACAGACTCCCACTTGTGCAAGTTGGCAATACCGACTTATTCACACAGACCTAAGGAGGCCCCTAGACAGGTACTTAGGCTAACCAGGTTACAAGAACTCTTATACCCAGATAGGTGATTTAAACATTTCCGTAAGGAAATAACTTTTATGAAACAACTGTTCATAAATGGGGTATAACTTGCCTTTTCCCTTTGCATCACGATATTTCATCTTTGAGTATGAGCCTGGATAGAGTCAACTTTTAATACTCAAGATTCTGTTTCTCGACTATCCGACCTCTACTGATAGGTAAACGACAAAGAACTAATCAGTTCATTTGGGCATGGCCATGCACTTCATCAGTATATTCAGTCAGTCAAGGGGCCCAGAAATATCTCTCTTCAGAGAAGAGGTGCAAATCCTATCTTGCATATCTGCATTTAACACCACGGCTTCCGCTGAATCTAGTTACGCCTTTTATAGCCACCCTGTTACGGCGTAGCGGTTGGACGCACTAAGTATCCAGCAGTCCTCATGACATCAAACCAGATACCTCAGGTAATGGGGACAACCACTATGAGATTTACGTATGACAAAATCCAAGAAGTAATTCTCAACCGCGGATCACGTCCGATATTTGCTACTCTATCAAATATCTGTGCAACTTCTGGTCTACAACACTTGTAGCTGTTATTCAACCACTGATCATAACTGCGCAGAAGTTCACAATGACTTTAATACCCTATTGGGTTCCCACCACAATAAGTTGTCACAAACAATTTTGAATAAACTTATAAAACTAGTTTTATTCCTGGATGATAAAACATGCAAAGTAAAAGGTAATAAAGAAACTAATTTTGTATAGTCCATATTACACTCTGTAATAATAACAAAACTAATGACATTTCTTTTAATTACTTTTCCTGTGTCTATTCAACGTTTGTTAAATACTGATCTTAAATGAAGTATCACCTAACTTCAATTTAAAAACCCTTTGATTAATGTTTACCGTCTTAATCAAAGTGATAACCAAAAAACGTTACAAGTCTAATACCCACTGATATTTTATACTTGTTACGGCTAATTTTTGTTTTGCTAACACTATACAACAAATTTAGACTTTCTTTTACCATATTCCCTGTACTTGGAGATCTGGACAAACTCCGAGTTACCCTGAATATGTAAAAGCTATACTGCAACTTTTCTTAGCTGCTGTGTAGATGAACGATTTCTACCTAAAATCAGATAAAATTTCCATTTACCTAGCTGGCAAATTGCAGGAAATTTAATTTGGCCTTTTATAATACTTTATAGTTAAAAGATAACTTGGTACCTTATTACTAAGTTATTTCAACACACTTGATTATTGATTCTCTTTTACAGTCAATCATGGCTTTATCTAATTTCAAGGTTTTGAATTACTGATCCACCCTTTGGACTAAAGGAGCAGATTCTATATTTGGTGAATTTATATCCTATCTGGATTATAATTCCTAGATATACTGAATCAATAATCACATTTTCTATTCTATATCTCAAACTGGATAGAGAATAAACTGGGCTCCCACTAACCTATATGAAAACTGACTTTTACTCAAAATTTATTATTGACTTAGTCAAAACTTAGTCAATACTATTTTAAGTAATGGTCACTTTAGAATTTCATCATCTATAAAACTGGACTTTGCTCAAATCCTAATTCCAAAACTTGGAACTTTCTAGTTTCATAAATACTGATATTATCAATAACAACTGAGATAATATCCTAAATTCTATAAAACACATGAGTAATTTAATCTTTGATTACAAGTTACTTTATATAATCTATTACTCATAATTTGTTATTACTCCAAAAACACATTTCTTGAGCTTTTAGTACATAGTGTGTTTTTGATAGTTTTCATATATAAGACTTTGTTAGAGTAAACATCAGTATCTAGGATCTAAACTTGAATCAAGTCAAAACTTGACTTCATTCATAATAAGCACAACAGATATTTCAAGACAATAAATTTTAAAATTTCAAAACTTTAAAACCATTCAAAATATTCCCAAAATAAAATGTAAAATGTAACCATAAAATGTAATCATAAAGAGTACATAACTGTTTTAAAATAAATTTAAAATAGATGTCTTGATAATTATCCTAAAGAGATTCGTGCTTCTGATCCTCTTGCAATTCCTGGGCACTCACTTCTGACCACCTACAATATTCATTTGCACTAGGTATCAGTATACTTGTACACTGAACAAGTAAAAAGTGACAAACTAAGCAATCATAAATATCTGAGGTTTACTTACCTGCTTCATGACGCTTTGGGCAGTTTTGCCTCCAATGACCAATCTCATTGTATGTAAAGCAACGATTTTCGGTCCTTGCTTGGTTTGGCTTAACCATCTTGCCCTTGCCCTTGCCTTTGATGTTTTCACGAACCTTGGGTGCACTCTGAACGGCCTGAACTGGACCCTTTCCTTTGTTGGTGCCTCCATGCCCATGTTTCTTCTTTACTCCTCCGTCCCTCACCATTAGTACGTCCTTGGTCTTGTTCTTGCCCCCCTTATTCAACTCAGCAGTCTTAAGCATGGAGTGCAATTCAGCTATTGTCTTCTCCATGTTGTTCATATTGTAGTTGATTACAAAAAGCTTGTAATCTTCTGACAGTGAGTTGAGTATAGTATCCGTTGCTAGCTCCAACGGAACTGGGTGTCCGAGCCTTTCCAAGTGATCCATGTGACGTTTCATCTTCATGACATGATCACTTACTGAGGTCCCTCTGATCATCTTGCACTCGTTAAACGCCTTCGTGGCATCATAACGTTCTGTGCGAGCTTGCGTTTGGAACATGTTGTTAGTAATTGTGTGCATAAGTTGACAAACCAGTGATTGCACATCCAATGTTACAAGACACTTGAGGGTCACACCTGTGAGGACCTATAAATCGAATAAGTTATATGAATCCCAGAAATGGAGAATTGGGATTTATAATAGTCAATTATAAATCAGTTGGGTAATTTCAGTTAGAAATCCCAAAGTTGGAGGGTTATTAATTAATTAAGTAGATCATATATTTATTAGATAAATAAATATATAATAGAATAATTTAATTAATTATAGGTAATTATCTAGAGTAATTCTTTTCTTGGAAGAAAAGAAAGGGATAATTACAAAGAGAAAACTGAATCATAAGGAAACTGTATTTTCCTCCATATAAATAAACCTTATGGGTTTAAGGAAAATTAATCAATTCCATCAATCATATAGTCAGTTTCCAGATAATTTCTCAACTCTCTCTTTCTCTCCTATTTGGCGCCGGCTCTCCCTCCTCCTCCACAACCAGTCCGGTTTGAGTTCGGGTTTCTCGTTCTGCTAGAGGAACATTCGTTGGTCGTTCATAGGTGGATTAATACTCGAGCAATCCAGGTAATTTTAGACTGCTTTTATTGATAAAACTAATGAAACGATAGATTAGTGGTTTCCGGGTTTCAAACCATAAAATGCTTTCGCAAAACTTTTAGTGTTCTTCGGATCAGATTTGGTTCGAGGATCGCAGCGAAACCCAACAGTGGTATCAGAGCCACGTTTTTCGTTTTATTTGTTTAAAATTTATTATAGATCCGTTAAAAGATTTGATAGCTTTTCGTATAAAAAATCTGATTTTTGGTTAAAAGCTTTATCGTTTTATGTATCGTATCGAAAACCTAACCGACGATCGATGGTGGAACGGCGGCAGTTGGCCGACCGGACCGCCAGGCCAATCGCCGGCAAGGCTCGGCCATAAGAAACCCAACACCGAGCCGCACCACAGCTTGTGGTGGCGGCACCGGCTGCTGATCGTAAAACCACCAGGCCACGCCACCAGTTAGGTGGTGGTGGCCGAACCCCTACGATTCCAAGAAACCACCGCGGCCGCACCACCAGGTTGGTGGTGGCCGCGCCATTCGCACAAAACCTCAGCCGCAACCACCAGTGTGGTGGTGACGGGTTTTTCTCGATCGAACAACGGTGGCAATCGACAACCGTGGTCGACCATTGAAATCGCCAGCCGCACCACAGTTGGTGGTTGCGGCGGCGGCTGGTGGAGATCGTAACGGCGGTGATGGCATAATCAGGCCATCGCCGGCTGCCGTAGTGGCCACGCCAAGGCGATGGTTACGACGACAAGTCGATCGTCAAACCACGACGGAACCGTGGTCAGACCACGTCGACGCCAAGCCAAACCACCAGCGTGGTGGTGGCGGCGATTTCACAATCACCAAGCCAAACCACCAGCGTGGTGGTGGCGGCGAGTATACGATCACCGCTGTCCTTGGAGAGCGGAGACGATGGCGGTGTTGATTTTGATCGCAAGTGATGGTGGGGGTGTTCAATAACCACCTGTGGGTGGCGTTGGCCGCCGCCGCCAGACCAACCACCACTGGCTGCCTCACGGCCGCGCCTAGCGGTGGTGGTGGTCAGCGAATCCAAACCACAACCACCAACCACCATCGTGGTAGTGGTATACGGCGTCGTTGGTGGCAACATTCGAACATCGGTGGACGCACCACCGATCGGCTAAGGCAGCCACGGTGGTGGCGGCGATTCATGTTTTTCCCGACCACCGCAAAAGGCGACGGCGGTAGCGGCTTCTTTTTGATGCTGCTGTCGTTTGCCGCCGGTGGTGGTGGTGGTGCTTTAGCGCCGTCACCATCACCGGTGGTAGCGAGCGGTGGTAGTCTGTTCGCAGAGGGCGGCGGTGGTGGCGTTTTGACGTTGCCGTCGTGCGCCGGGTTTTTCAAACAAACACCGATCGGCCACGCCACGGTGGTGGCGGCCGATCGCTGCTGCTATCGTGGTGGTGGCACTGGTCATCAGTCAAAAAGCGACGGCGGTTTTAGCCGTTGTCGTCAAACGGCGGTGGTGGATAAATGCTGGGTTTTTCGATAAAGGCATGGTAATGATAAGCTCGTGCCGCGAGCGATGGCCAGAGCCACAATCGTCGCGCCGCGAGCAGTGCTCAGCTCGCGCCGTGAACGAAGGTCACCAAAGCTCTCGTGCCACGAGCAATGGCCGTAACCAGGGTTATCGCGCCATGAGAGGTGCTGATCCAGCATCGTAAAGGGTACGGTCCAATCTAACCAAGCCAAGGGTCTTGACTTACGATATTTTTCAAGAAAACCATTAGGCCCAAATAATTACCAGTCTGGTAATGGGCTTAAAGGCCCAATTTTGGACCATTTTTTCTAATTGAATTTTATTATTCAAATTCTTAACCCGAACGGTCAAATATTTTTTTAAGAAACCAAATTATTATTTGTTTTGTTTTTCCAATTTTGAAATATATTGGATTGAGATTTATAAAACGACTTGTTTTTACAAATCAGTTGAGATCGTTTTTCCGAAAACTGAAACAAGACATTTTTTTTAAAAGCTATCATTTAGTTTGTTTTTATAAACCAGATTAAAAATTAGATTTTACGAAAAGAGAGACGGGATAATTGTTTAACGGATCTAGGATTGTTCTTTCAATTTGTCGCTTTATCATATATCGCTTTATATATATGAATGCGTGGTTGATTAAGTATATGCCTATTATAGGATTTGCCAACTTAGACTCTTTTTGAAATTAATTATGGGGAGGCATGCGTGCCGTTTACAACCCCTTTGTAATAATGACCATAGGATAATAGTCTTTTGTTTTACCAACGAAGAAGGCGAGGCCAATCGAAGCTATGCAAGAAAAACATTTTTCTTTTTCCCGGAGTTCTAACGAGGATGTCGGAGTCAGTGGGAGCTACGCAAGGTGTTAGAGTTTTTCTAGGAAATAAGTTATAAATGGTCCTTAGGAACAAAAGTTGGCAAACCTATAATTAGTTACCTTTAAACTGTGTAGTTATAGTTTTAACTGCGTGGTTGCTTATTTGTGAGATATTGCATGACAAGTAGTTTTAAAATTGTAGTTTTAGAACTAGAATATATCACAAAAGGAAATAGGTTTTAAATTTTTAATCACCAGTTTTTCTTAAATTCTAAACAGTAGATTTTATTTGAAACCAGTAAAATTGTAAATAGATTGTTTAAGGGCAAGCTGACAAAACAGTTAGTTTTATCAACTAAAATGCCATCAAAACATATAGTTTTGATTAAACAAAATGCTTTTAAAACAGTTAGTTTTAAACAGCAACAACCTTTTAAAACAGTTAGTTTTAGAACAACCGTATGTTTGAAACACTTAGTTTAAAATATCAGTTTAAACAATCAGTTTTTTCAAAATTACAATTTTTCTTTAAACTGGATTATAAAAGAAAACCCCGAAAAATCATAGATCAGTAGTGCAATCCATCTAGGGGCACCTCCGGCGTAAGGTACGTAGGCATTTTAAGTGAACACACCTTGAATGTCCACGTTCAAACCGAAGCCGGAGGGGTTACATAACTCTGCGAATTATCTCCGGGTGGTACCGGCCAGAGAAAAGTGATCAGGTTCCCAAAATGGTGAGATCTATTTTGGTACTGTTAAGTTCACCGGGAGGTACCGGGCCAAAATACACTAAGAGGGACTGAAACATGTACGGATAGTTACCGTGGTTCCGAAAAGATCTAGGAGTCATATCAGTTAGATATGATTGGTAAAAGTCCTTACCTACCGAAATAAATACGGGGCTGGTGGAGCAAGAACACACCGCATATCAGGACGTATGAAATAAGGATCCTAGTCCAATAAATTGATCATTTAAGGGTTTATTGATATTTATTGGAATTTAATCTATTTACAGTTGCTAAAAACCAAAAGTTTTAATGTGTGTAGATGGCAAACACTGTTACCAGCACAAACAATCTTTCCCTCCGCTCTATCCTTGAAAAGGACAAGCTAACCGGTCCTAATTTCCTCGACTGGGAGCGCAATCTAATGAATGTGCTCAGACACGAAAGGAAATGGTATGTCCTTGAAGAGCCTCTTGGGGAGGCTCCTCCAGCAAATGCTCCGGCTGCTGCTAGGAATGCTCACAAGAAGCATTCAGATGATCTGCTAGATGTCGCCTGTCTCATGCTTGCAACTATGAGCCCAGATCTACAAGCAGGGCTCATAAACACAAATGCTTATGACATGATCCGCCAGCTGAGGGACATGTTCCAGACACAGGCTCGTACAGAACGTTACGATGCCACAAAAGCATTTAATGAATGCAAGATGATAAAAGGGACATCAGTAAGTGACCACGTCATGAAAATGAAACGGCACTTGGATCATCTAGAGAGGCTTGGTCACCCAGTTCCGTTGCAGCTAGCAACAGATACTACACTCAATTCACTGTCAGATGACTACAAGCCCTTTGTAGTCAATTACAACATGAACAACATGGAGAAGTCAATAGCAGAATTACACTCCATGCTTAAGACAGCTGAATTGAATATGGGGACCAAGAACAAAGTCAAGGACGTCCTGATGGTAAAAGATGGAGGGGTGAAAAAGAAACATGGGCATACAAGCACCAGCAAAGGGAAAGGACCAGTTCAGGCCGTCCAGAGTGCACCCAAGAAAGGAAAAGGCAAGGGCAAGGGCAAGGGCAAGAAGGTCAAGCCAAATAAAGCTAGGACCGAGAATCGCTGCTTCACATGCAATAAGGTCGGTCACTGGAGGCAAAACTGCCCAAAGCGTCATGAAGCAGGTATGTAAACCTCAGATATTTATGATTGCTTTAATTTGTCACTTTTTCACTTGTTAGTTTACAAGTATACTGATACCTAGAGCAAATGACTATTGTAGGTGGTCAGAAGTGAGATGCCCAGGAGTTGCAAGGATCAAGATAAAAGTTCATTTTAGATATTTTCTTTCAAGACATTCTTTATTATTTTAAACAGTTATTTTTGGTTTATGGCTGCATCTTTATAATTTATTGAATGGTTTTAAATTTTATAAATTATTGTCTTGAATAAATATCTGTTATAAGTTTTAAATCTGACAAAGTCAAAGTTTTGACTTAATTAGATCCTAGATATTGCCTATTATGGTTACTTCAATAGTTTTAATTAAATTGAAGTAATTTATATGAAAACTGTCAAAGACACATGAAATACTTTAGGAATGTGTTTTTGGGAATAAAAACATTTATGAGTAAAAGATTATAAAATATCTTTGTGATCAAGTTTAATTATTCAGATGTTTAAAGGAGAATCTAGGATATTAACTCAATAACAGTATTTATAAAACTAGGAAAATTCCAAGTTCTGGAATTAGGATTTAACACAATCCAGTTAAGTTTTATAAAATAGAATTATCAAGTTCATTACTTAAAATAGAATTGACTAATCAAAGGCTTTGACTAAGTCAATGGTAAATTTTGAGTAATAGTTGGTTTTCATATAGGTTAGTAGGAGACCAGTTTATTCTCTATCTAGTTTAAGATAAAGAATGAAAGGTATCTTTATTGATTCAATTTTTCTCAGAATTCATAATGCATGTAGGATAAGAGTTCATGAGATACCTTACAGTCAAAAGATAAAAGTTTCAAAGTATTTGAAACAAGTGCATTAAATGACTGTAAATCAATAATTAAAATGTTGAATTAATTAATAAAGATAGAATTCCAGTAAATTTGCCAGCATAGTAAATGGATTCTGATTACAGTTAGAAATCATTCATCTACACAGCAACTAAGAAAAGTTGCAGTTTAATTTTACATATTCAGGGAAGAACTAGGAGTTATTCCAGGTCTCCAAGTTCAAGGAATATGATAAAATAAAAGACTAATTTTTGTTTAAATGCTTGCAAAAACAATAATTAGCATAATCAAGTGGATTGTATCAGTGAATACAAACTTATATTATTTGGTTATCACTTTGATTAAAATGGTAAGCTTTAATCAAAGGATTTAAACTGAAGATAGGTGATACTTCATTTTAGATCAGTATTTAACAAACGTTAAATAGATACCATAAAAGTAATTGAGAAATGTTATTAATTTTGTTATTATTAGAGCGTGTAGTATGGACTATACAAAATTAATTTCTTTATCACTTTTATATTTTGCATGTTTTATAATCCGGGAATGAAACTAGTTTCCAGTTTTCATTCGAAACTTGTCCGTGACAACTTATCATGGTGGGAACCTGATAAGGTGTTAAAGTCATTGTGAACTTTTGGGTAGTTATGATCAGTTGTTGAATAACAGTTACAAGTGTTGTAGACCAAAAGTTGCACAGATATTTGATAGAGTAGCAAATATCGGACGTGATCCACGGTTGAGATTACTTCTTGGAAATAGTCATAAGTAAATCTCACAGTGGTTGTCCCTATCACCTGAGGTATCTGGTTTGAGGTCATGAGGACTGCTGAATACTTAGTACACTCAACCGCTACGCCGTAACAGGGTGGCTATAAAGGGCGTAACTAGATTCAGCGGAAGCCTATTAAATGCAGATATGCAAGATGGGATTTGCACCTCATCTCTGAAGAGAGATATTTCTGGGCCCCTCTTGACTGACTGAATATACTGATGAAGAGCATGACCATGCCCAAACGAACTAATTAGTTCTTTGTCGTTTACCTATCAGTAAAAGTCGGATAGTCGAGAAAACATAATCTTGAGTATTTAGAGTTGACACTTTCCAAGCTCATACTCAGAGATGAAATATCTAGATGCAAAGGGAAAAGCCAAGTTATACCCAATTTATGAACAGTAGATTCATAGATGTTATTTCCTTACGGAAATTTTATATCACCAGTCTGGGTATAAGAGTTTTTGTAACCTGGTTAACCTAAATGCCTGTCTAGGGGCCTCCTTAGGTCCGTGTGGTCAAAGCGGTATTGCCAACTTGCACAAGTGGGAGTCTGTTAGTAATTGTGTGCATAAGTTGACAAACCAGTGATTGCACATCCAATGTTACAAGACACTTGAGGGTCACACCTGTGAGGACCTATAAATCGAATAAGTTATATGAAACCCAGAAATGGAGAATTGGGATTTATAATAGTCAATTATAAATCAGTTGGGTAATTTCAGTCAGAAATCCCAAAGTTGGAGGGTTATTAATTAATTAAGTAGATCATATATTTATTAGATAAATAAAAATATAATAGAATAATTTAATTAATTATAGGTAATTATCTAGAGTAATTCTTTTCTTGGAAGAAAAGAAAAGGATAATTACAAAGAGGAAACTGAATCATAAGGAAACTGTATTTTCCTCCATATAAATAAACCTTATGGGTTTAAGGAAAATTAATCAATTCAATCAATCATATAGTCAGTTTCCAGATAATTTCTCAACTCTCTCTTTCTCTCCTATTTGGCGCCGGCTCTCCCTCCTCCTCCACAACCAGTCCGGTTTGAGTTCGGGTTTCTCGTTCTGCTAGAGGAACATTCGTTGGTCGTTCATAGGTGGATTAATACTCGAGCAATCCAGGTAATTTTAGACTGCTTTTATTGATTAAACTAATGAAATGATAGATTAGTGGTTTCCGGGTGTCAAACCATAAAATGCTTCCGCAAAACTTTTAGTGTTCTTCGGATCAGATTTGGTTCGAGGATCGCAGCGAAACCCAACACATGTCCCTCAACTGGCGGATCATGTCGTAAGCATTTGTGTTCATGAGCCCTGTTTGAAGATCTGGGCTCATGGTTGCAAGCATAAGACAAGCAACGTCCAGCAAGTTATCTGAATGCTTTTTGTGAGCATTTCTGGCTGCAGCTGGAGCGTTAGCTGGAGGGGCCTCTCCCAAAGGCTCTTCTAGGACGTACCATTTCCTCTCATTCCTGAGCACAATCATTAGATTGCGCTCCCAATCGAGGAAATTTGGACCGGTGAGTTTATCCTTCTCTAGGATGGAACGGAGAGAAAGATTGTTTGTGTTGGTAACAGTGTTAGCCATCTACACGTAAAATAAAATTAGTTTTAACAACTTGTGAATAGACTAACTTTCCAATAAATATCAATAAACCCTTAAATGATCATTTTATTGGACTAGGATCCTTATTTCATACGCCCTGATGTGCGTAATGTTCTTGCTCCACCAGGCACACGTATTTATTTCGGTAGGTAAGGACTTTTACCAATCACATCTAACTGACATGACTCCTAGATCTTTCTGGGACAACGGTGATTATCCGTGCATGTTTCAGTCCCTCTAAGTGCTTTTTGGCCCGGTACCACCCGGTGAACTTAACAGAACCAAAACAGATCTCACCATTTCGGGACTTGGACACTTTACTCTGGCCGGTACCACCCGGAGATAATTCGCAGAGTCTTGTTAATCCCCTTTGGCTTCGGTTTGAACGCGGACGTTCACGGTGTGCTCACTTACAACGCCCGCGTACCTTACGCCAGAGGTGTCCCTAGATGGGTTGCACTACTGATCTATGATTTAACGGGGTTTTAAATAATTTTGAGAAACCTTTCAATGTCCAGTTAATTTAGAAAATTGTAATTTATGAAAAACTGATTGTTTAAACAGAAAACTGATGTTTAAATTCACTGTTTCAAACATACGCTGTTTAAAAACTAACTGTTTTTAAAAGGCTCTTGCTAATTAAAACTAACTGTCTTAAAAGCACACGTATTGATCAAACTAACTGTTTTATCAACTCGCTTTAAACAATCTATTTACAATTTTATAGGTTTCAAAATAAAATCTACCGAAAAAAGGTTTTGAAAAACTGGTGATTTTAAAACCTACTTTACATCGTGATTTTAATCTAGTTTTAGAACTCTCTTTTATCTTAAAACATCTTGATTAACTAACTATCACGATCAAAATACGTAGTTTTACAAACACGCAGATAATAACAACGCAGTTATAACTAATTATAGGTTTGCCAACTCTTATTCCTAAGGACCAATAATGACCTATAATTCTAAAAATTAACAATGCGTAGCTCCCACTGGTTTCAGCACGTTCGTCAGGACTCCAGAAATTTTCTTTGTATAGCTCCCACTGGCCTCGACATCTTTGATGAAACTCTGAAAAGAAAATAAAATTCTATCCTAAGGTCATTATTACATTAGGGGTTGTAAGTGGCACGCAGGCCTCCCCGTAAGATTCCAAAGGGTCTAAGTTGACAAATCCTATAATAGGCAGACATATACAAAACATGTATATACAAACAAACACGCATTTAATTATAAAGCCAAAACTTAAGCAATATAATATGAGTGATAACCTTAGATCCGTTAAAATATCTTGTCTCAATTTTCCGGAAAAACCGATCTCAACTGATTTATAAAAACAAACTGTTTTATAAATCTTAATATCAAATCATAAAAGCAAATAAAACGATTTTATAACGGATTTCTCCCTTTTAAAATTAACTTGGTTTTATACGAAAAACTTTTGACCGCGGTGGGTTAAAATTGGATAATAAATTTTTTACAGAACTAGGTCCAAAATTGGGCCTTGAGCCCATTACCAAACTGGCAATAACTGGGCCTTGGGCCTATTACCAAACTGGCAATTGTTGGACCTTACCCGTTTTTCGAAAAATTATCGTAAGTCGAAACCCTAGGCTTGTGTTTGGTTCGGGCTAAGAGGTCACAACCGTAGTTACTTGGTAACATCAACAGCGATCGGCCGCCGATGTTCCCGATACTGTAGTCCATGGCACGACCTCGCGTTTGCACACTCCGCTCGCAGCAACCATCACTGGTCACCGCTCGCGGCGCGAACCACTGGTTTTTTATCGTTGTCGACAGCAGCAGCATAAAACCTCCAGTGTCGTCTTTCGCGGCGCTAGCCGATAGCCTCGCGGCGCGAATCTTGACAATGCAACAGCACCGCCATCACCACCGCGTGCCACCATCAGTCGCCGCCGATTAGCGGCAATCAACAACAGCTGCCGTTGTCGCCACCAATGGTCAATCGATCAATCACCGCCGCCGCAACCACCATTGTGGTGCGGCCGGTGCCGCTTGTTCTTTGCGGCTGCCGGTGGACGGAACCAAAAACAACATCCCCACCACCGTCGAATGCCACCACCAAACTGCGGTGGTTTCGCCGTCGTTCGACGCCGGTGCCGTATCCACCACCTGTGGTACGACCGGTGTATTAGCCACCATCACCGCTCGGTTTTTGCAGCTCCCGGTGAACCGAAACAACATCACCGCTGCCGTCACCATGACGTGTGGTGCGGCTGGTGATCGGGACGACAGTTAAAACGCCGCCACCACGACGTGTGGTGCGGCTACCGGCGAGGAGGAAACAAGGGAAGGGGGGGTGGCGTGGTGTGGTCGTCGGTGTTCACGGCCACCCTTTGCCGCTGCCACCACGCTGGTGGTCTTGTTTCGGTCGTCATGTGATGTCACCACCACCATGTTATTCGATCACCACCATCGGTGCTACGATCCGGCAATGGCAGCAGCAAAAACGACGCCGCTGCCACCAGCATAGCCCGGCGATCACCACCGAGCTGGTGATGTCGCTTGCGATACGACCTGCAAACCGGCCAAAGCCGGACATGGGTTCGTTCTCTGGGTGTGATCGGGCCACGGCCACCACAATTGGGTGGTAACCGATCAATCACGAACAACCACGGTCACCACCGCCTGGTGGTTTGGCCGCGGCTGCAAGTGGTTCAGCCACCACCACCCAACTGGTGGCGTGGCCTATGGACAGCTGCCACCACCATGCTAGTGGCGCAGCGGTGGTGCGATGACCTCAACCACCACCAATCTGGTGGTAAGGGTTTTGGTGGGTTTTTCGTACGAACGATAAAAATCAGATTTTCAAAACACACCGATAAAATTTAAAAATCTTTAACACAGAACTTTTGATACAAGAAACGATTTTTAACGGATCTTTATAGTTAAGAACAATAAATTAGAACGAGAAAACCTGTGGCTCTGATACCACTGTTGGGTTTTTCTGTGCTCTCCGAACCAAACTGATTCGATGAACACTACAAGAGCGGAAGCAATTTACGGTTAAAACCCTAAAACCACGATCTTTCGTTCTAAGTTATTTAAACGTTTTAAAGGGTAAGACTTTTACCTGGATTGCTTGAGTAATAATCCACCGGTGATCAACCCTACGAGCGTTCCTCTAGTAGAACTTAGAAACCCGGAGAAATAACCGAAAACCCAACTGGCTTAGGGTGTGTGGCCGGCGGCGATCAGAGGGAAAGAGAGGAGGAATTTTTCTGGTGGAAACTGATTATAAATCTGATTGGAATTAATTAATTAAATCATAAACCCCTAAGGCTTATTTAAACTCATCAGATGGTAGAATCCTCATCTGATTCAGTTTCCTTATAATTATCTAACCTTTTCTTTTTCTTTAAGAAAAGATTTTCTAGATAATTATCTTAGTTAATTAAATTATCTTTTATATATTTTTTTACTTAATAAATATATAATTTTCTTAATTAATTTAAAAACCCTCTAACTTTGGGATTTCTGACTGAAATTACCCAACTGATTTATAATTGACTATTATAAATCCAAACTCTCCATTTATGGGTTTTATTCAACTTACTCGATTTATAGGTTCTCACATGTGTGACCCTCAAGTATCTTGTAACATTGGATGTGTGATTACTGGTTTGTCAACTTCTGCACATAATTCCTAACATTGCCTACCTTACATGATATGGTAAACATGCACGGATCATCGTATTTGGGTGGTAACTGTTTTTGCAAAACAGCGGAGACATTCTGACTCATGCGTATCTTTTCATTTCCTTTTAACTTCCTTTTATTAGTGCAAAGCTCCTAAATAATTTAGCATATCTAGGCACTTGCTTAATAGCATCTAAAAAAGGAATATTTACCTGGACCTTGCGGAAAGTGTTGAGGATCTCCTTCTCTTCGCTCTCTTACTTAGTCTTCTCGAACCAGCTCGGGTGTCTTTTTTTTGTCTCCTCATCTTTAACATCTTTTTCACATGCACTTGTTGGTTTAACCTCTAATTCCTCCTCTTCATCATGAAACTTCTCGTTCTTTTTCTTTTTTCTCACCTTCTTTTAGCTCTTTTCCACAACTCAACGTTATGGCATTCACATTCGCCTTCGGATTGGTCTCTGTTTGAGAAGGCAACTTGCCTTTGTTCACCAATTGGCTAAGGGTGGCCCGAAGGTCTTGTATGTTTGCTTTTGTTTCCTGTTGAAACTTAGACATGTTAGTTGCCATAGATTTCACAATATCTTCTAGGGACATACCTGAGCTACTAGGAGTTTGACTACCCGACTGAAATGGTGCTTTTGAATGGTGTGCAACTGAAAACCGGGTGGTGCCTGGAACTGTTGAGATGGGGCTATTGGAACGAAGTCTTTCGCTGGAAATTTTGGCCTTGACTTTGTCCTTGCTTTGAGTCGTAGCTCAAATTTGGGTGTTGCCTCCAATTGGGGTTGTATGTGCTCGAAAAAGGATCGTGAGTCCGGTTGTTGGACTGCTGAAAGTTGCCACCCCCAATGGTGTTCACTTGCTCTTCTTCTTCACAAAGAGTCAGGTATGCATGGGTAGGATGTGCTACCGATGAGCAAAATTCACACGCCTTTACTTGAGATGTATTCCCCATAGCAAGTTGTTTCACAAGATTAGTCAACTCAGTAATTTTAGTTTCAAGAGACTTCACATGTACCTCACTTGCGCCGCGACCAACATCACTCCGAACTCCAAATTTCTTTGAGTTTTCCGCCATGGTGTCTATCAAAGCCCTCGCTTGAGTTTGCGTTTTGTTCACAATTGCTCCTCTGCTTGTGGCGTCCATCATCTCCCTCTCCATCAGTAGCAAACCTTCATAAAAGTATTGAATTAGTAATTGCTCAGAAATACCGTGTTGAGGATAACTTACACATAGGTGTTTAAAACGCTCCCAATATTCATAAAGAGACTCCGCGTCGGTTTGCTTGATTCCACATATCTCCCTCCTATGCCTGGCAGCTTTAAACGCGAAAAAGAACTTGTCTAGGAAAGCTCTCGCCATTTGAGCCCATGTAGTGATGGATCCTGGCGGTAGATAGAAAAGCCAACTCCTTGCCTCAGCAACCAAAGAGAATGGGAACGCCTTCAACTTCATATTCTCGATGCTAGTACCTTGAGGCTTCATCCCCAAGCACACCATGTGAAACTCGGTCATGTGCTTGTATGGGTCTTCTCTAGCTAAACCATGAAAACGAGGTAGTAAGTGAATTAAACCGGTTTTTAGTTCGGTACCTACCTCATCTACTAGATATGTGATACAAAGGGGTTGATCATCGACATTGGGTGTTTCCCATTGTCTCAAAGTGAGTTCGGGAGGTGGTGCTGCCATCTCCTCTTCTTCCTTCTCTTTGGTCTTGGTGACCGGTTCTTCTTCTTCAGTAAGAGGCTTCTCTTCCTCTTCTGAATGTCGCTCCTCCATGTTGCTATCCGAATCGGAAGACAAATCAATGTCTTTCCAGATGTTGATTATCGGTGAAGATGTGGACTCGCCTTGCTTCTTTCGAAGTTTAGCTTGCTTCCTTAGCTTCTTGGTGGTCTTTTCAATTTTTGGATCAAAGACTAACGATGAACCTGCACAAGAAGATCTGGGCATACACGATTAAACTTGCTGAGTCCCCAGCAACGACGCCAAAATTTTGACGGGTGTCGAGTCCGGCAAAATAATAAAACAACTAAAAATCAAGGCCTATTACCTCTAAACACAAATAATTTGTGATATTGATAAGTAGGGTCGTCTCCTCAGGGACTTGGTGTTAACCGTATGTCCAAGACGTGATCGTGTGCAAATTCCTTATAAACATTAAACTAAACAAAAAAGAGGGGGATGATTTATGTTTAAACTAAGCATGCAAAATAAAGTGAAGAAAATTAACAATAGTAAAATGAGCTCTAGTAGTAAGAGAATACAATTTTCATTGGATAGTAAATCATTGACTTGTTAAAAAATGGTGCATTTCATGCCAAGTCAAAATGGCTCAAACATTGATACGCATCAATGTTTCGTTTGCCGCAAAAAATAGACAAATACGAGAAGCTCAATACTTAATCTCTAACTAGCTAATTGGGACAAGTTACGAACTTGGCAACAATTGCTAATTGCCTTAAACTTAAACAAACACCATTTCCGGTCAATAAATCGACGTTGATTATTACGACTAGAAAATACAAAGTTGCAACACTAAACAGTCAACTCAAGTGTTGATTGATGTCTTACTCGCTACTATAATAAAACGACGAACAATTACGGATTCTCCGTTCTATTTAGCGAATCAAAACCAGATTATATGAAATAGGGGATCCTTTCTAAATCAAAAACCGGATAAAGATTTAACACTAAAATCAAAGTTTGCATAAATGACTTGACCATGAACTTAAAATCAACAAGTCTCAAAACATCCAATTCAAATTGTTGCTACTCACTACTAGAAGAAAAGAAATTAGCTACTCATACTAGGAGTTGAAATAACCATTACTTACAAATCAGGTGCAAAGATAAATAGATGAAGAACCCTAGAAAAAATCCCCGAAATCGTCTCCCAAAAATCTGGAATTCGGCTTGTGTTTCCCTCCAATATGAAATTGAGAGTCTTCTTGTGTCAATCCCCCAATTCGTCTATCCTAATTGACGGTTTAAACAATCAATTTATACCCCTCTTCGAAAAATTGCTCGAAATTGAACGTGGGCTGAAATTCCAAGCGGAAGACTTGACATGGGGCTTGAACTCTCGGGACAACTCAAGTGAACTTGATTTTTGAGTTGCCAGACAACATGTGACGAGATTTGATATGTGGGTTGAGGCGTGTGAACCGATGAAATCTAAAGATCGAACATGGCTGAAGGACGAGATGGGCGCCGACGACTTGATTTCTGCTTCACGAGGCTGTTGATGGATCTGGGCCTTTTTTTCTTCTTATTTTTCTTTCTTTTGTCACGTGACATGGGCTTTTCTTTTCTTGCTCTAGTGGGCTACCAAACTAACACAAAAGAAACCAATATTAGAATGGATCTTTAGTTTCTTTCTTTTGTTTGTGAATGCTGCCAACGAAATCACCAAAACATTATATATATATATATATTCTTTTCCTTTCAATACTAAATTAAACCAATTAAATAGCAATTGAAATGGAAATGGTATATTTAACATTGAATCATCATTATTTAGAAAGGGAATTTGACATAAAAAAAATACATCAAATTAATGCTTATCAAGTTGGTAACTTTTCCATCGGATGATATTTGAGACTTGGTTTGATTTTTATTTCGTACTAATTCATTTATGCAAACCTTGAGTTCATAGTTTAATCTTCGTTGGATTTATGCCCCTTGGGCCTTGGCCACCGATGTGACTTCTGATTGTCCTAATCAACTTAATTTATATGTTTAACCCATATGTGTAAAATATAATACATGGAGATATAATTATTTGGTATTATAGATAAACATGAAAATCCCAACCTCCATAATCAGTTTTCTTTTTTCTTTTGTTTATTTTTGGTGATAACATAGATGTTTGATTACTAATATACCAAAATGATAGTTACATGATACTGATTTCTTTGTGGTTGAATGTAGTTTGTATAATAAAAATTACAATTCCTCAGTCCAACCTTTATGTTATGTAATAAGTCTTTATGTAACAACCCGGAATAAAATAATCATATCTTCTATAGTTCAAGGCCAAAATTCACGATAGTCAACCTTTCAAGAAAAAGATTTGTATATGAAACATAATTCAAATGTATGCGGCGGAAAAACATGCTAACGACAATGCCATTCTCTAGCTCACGCCTTTGCTTCACCCCTCGAATCACCCTTCGTCTCGTAGGTGCTTGAAAAGATTTTTTTAATTTGAAAAACGAGGGCTATACCATAAGGTCTAGTGAATTTCTTTAAATGTTTGTTTATTACAAAAATGGAAGAATTTCTTCTATGTCCTTGCAAAACTCTTAAATTACTTCTATATCCTTCCAAGCTTTTAAAAATACCTATATATTCTTACAAACTTTTAAAACTATCTTCCATATCCAAATATCCATTTTGATGTTTATTAAATCATTTAAATATGAAAAATCATTATTGTTAAACTTAATTATTTATAAAATCACTATATTACCCTTATACTTAAACCAAAATTAAAAACATTTAAATAAATGTAATTTCTTAAACCAAATCTTATTAAAAAGTTACTAATTTTTGTGGTAAATCTAGCAACAAATAATTCCACAATTAATCAACACATATATGAGATTGACATGTGAGGTTACACAAACAATTAACCCCACTAACATCTTCTTCTACCTCCTTATCCTCTCCGTCGCTGCCCTCCTTATCACATCCATCCTCCACCGTCGGTAAACCACCAACAACCTACCACCAGGTTCTCGTCCTTCCATCTTTGTCGGAGATCGCCCCTCTCACCAAATCCTCATCCAGAAAGGCGCCATCTTTTCTGACCGCCCAAGAACCTTCGTTGTCCGTAAAATCTCGTCCTCCGCCTATAGCCCTACTTGGCGCCTCCTTCGTCGTATGGTTTGAATAACACGAACTATGGGATGGGGTGATTATGTGAACCCCCTTGTTATACCTTTATGATATTCGATTGATTTACTTTTTCGTTTCATGATTACATGGATAATTTGTATTTACCCTGTACTGTTTATTGTTGTTGATTTTGTTGGTCTGTTCACCGAGTTTTGCTCAGCCACATTTGTTATTCCGTGACGGGTTCTAGAGACATGTTGGGTGAATATCCGAGCTGAGAGACTGCGAGTGACTTTTGGAGGTTAATTCAATAGGCGACCACACTTTCGTATAGTTACCTTTTTGGATGTAAATATGTATCCTAACATGTGGTTGTCTAAAACCATTACTAGTATATATATGTAACTACCTTAGTTTCTCTATATGTTTTATAACCTGGTTAGGTTTAGAAAATTGGGTCGTTACAATACGCTTTTTATGAATCATGGATAAATGACATATTTTTTGTAATACACCAAGTATAGCAAATGATCATCATCAAGTTATCAATCATTAAGAGAATTTGAATCAACAATTGTATTTGATGGCTTTTCGACTAGACCTCTTTTAGATTCAAATTTCAAGGGAAATCCAAAAAAGTTTCTAACTTTTGAATATTATTAGAAGGCTTTTGATTGATTTCAATACATAAAGATTTTTCGTTAATGTCTTTGATATATTTCGATGGATGTGAGTAAATCGTATATTTTTCTTGAAAATGTTTTCGACGGGCTCTTGACGAGCACATAATTCATCGATCATCCAATGAAAATCCTTTGAAAAATTTAAGATGGTTTTTCAACAAAATACATGCCATCTAAAATTTGAATTTTTAGAAGTTAGATGACCCAAACTCTCAAGAATTCTAATTTCCATTAGCAATAGTACCATGTTGCTTCAACCAAAACCAAATGTCACACGGAATTATCCTCCCATGACAAGTTTTAGCCCTTGACCTTTCGAGATGTCAATTACCGGGATATTGCTAGACCAAAGTGTAATAGCCCTCACTCTATTTCTATCCGAGTTTATGGAAGTCTAGGAGTGTCAATGTAAACCTCTCTATGTTTGAAGGAGTGAATTGATAAATAAGGGGCTAAAGAGAGCGAACTCTCATGTGTTGTTTGATCGACGACTTCGTTATAGTGAAATAGGTTTTGAAAGGAATGAGTTCTTAAAGTTTTGTGAAGATTTGAAGAATTTAGAATGAAGAATCCATCATCTTCAACTTAAACCATCTAATTCTAAGCTTAGTTACTCCATTGTTGGGTTTTTGATTTCTTGATGGGGGTTAAGACAATTGGGAGTTTCATAGAAAATTGTTAGATTTTCATTGATAATCCATCATTACCATGAGTTTTGGCATGAAAACTAGAATCTAATTTGTTTTTTTTATTGAGTTCATGATATAGAATGTTTCGTTTTGATTTTTTGATGATTGTGTTCTTAAGATTCTTGGTTTTGGTTTAGGGAAATCGATTTTACTGGTGATCAATGATTAAATTTCACTCTGTATTGTTTTAGGAAGTTTCCTAGGTTATATTATGTTATACTATATACTTACCCACACGCGTTGCAATGCGAAAAACTAAAAAATATACATAAATTATACATATTAAATTATACATAACCAATTGAATTTTATGTATGAAATTCAAGGTCAACTGATAAAACAAATGAAAAAGATTCGGTCGATAGTGCGTCTTCAAACTCATAACATTTGAACTCATTTTGAATGTTTTGATTTGATGATTATAATGATATAATTTGTTAAAAAAATATTTAACAATTAAAAAGATGGAAATCTTTAAACTTTAATATTAGACTCAATATTAGAAAAATAATATCTTTAAATTACAAATAATATTATTAAATTAAAAATTATTCAATACTAGACTCATTTTGAAGATATTGTCGAGACGATTATAATGGTGTAATTTTTTGAAAAGAAAAACAAAATATTTAATACATTTTAGTTCATATATATTATTTATGTTAATATGATAAGAATATAAAGTGAAAAAAATGAAAAACTAAGGAATAAAAAGTAATTTAATCAAGTAATTCTAAGAATATAAAATGTAAACTATAAAATTGAAATTAATAAATTAAGAGTTAATTACATTTTTGGTCCCTGTGGTTTGGTGATTTTAACACTTTGGGTCCATTTTTAAAATAATTATGGATTTGGCACCTGTGGTTTACATTTTATAACGCTCTGGGTCCATTATTTCTAACTCCGTTAAAAAAGTCTGTTAAATGGATTAACTAAGGGGTATTTTAGTCTTTTAGTAGTTTCCTTATTTTTTTATTAATTCATTTATTTTAATTTGAATTTTATATAATATATCTTTATTATATATTTAATATATATATATATACACACCCAAACCACCTCTTCACCGGCCACCTCTCCAGCCACCCCCTAGCGACCACCTCTCCGGCCACCTGTACGACGACATCCTAGCAACCACCTCTTTGGCCACCACCACTCCCTAGCGACCTTCTCTCCGGCCACCTCTCCGACCACCCCTAGCGACCACCTCTTTTCAACATAATCTCAGAATAAGCTCCCTTCCATCCTTCTCAACTTCCATATGGATTTCGTCCCTGTTGAACCCTGGAAATGGACCCATCCCTGCATCGCCATCCAGGACCTTCCGACCACCAAACTCAAGCAAAAAAAAATGAACAGATTTGGCAAAACAAAAAAAATTGAAACTCGAATTGAAAGACAGAATTTATTGAAATTGGTGATATATATATGATATAGGATCCAAGATGAACACAAACCACTATCCAATTAAAAGAAATTTGAGCAATAATCGACCGTATGGTGAAGGTCGGCCAACACCCAAATTTCGAGCCAAAAAACCCTAAATCGAACCAACCCACGAAGGGGTGAGGGTGGTGGCGAGTGGTGATGGTTGAGGCGGGTCTGGTGGTGGTGGAGGACGGTAATGGTGGAGACCGATCTGGTGGTGGAGGCCGGCGATGGTGCAGGCGGGTCTGATGGTGGTGCGGGTGGGTGATGGTGGTGGTGGAGGCCGGCGCTGGTGGAAGCGAGTCTGGTGGTGGTGGAGGCCAGCGATGGTGGAGGCGGGTCTGGTGGTGGTGTAGGCCGACGATGGTGGAGGTGGATGTCGGCGATGGTAGAGATGGTGGTGGTCGGCGATCGTGGTGGCAGTGGTTGGCAGCGGTGGAGGTGGGCATGGCTGGTGGTGGAAGGAAGTGGAGGTGGGCATGGCTGGTGGTGGGAGGAAGTGTAAGTGGGTGTGGTGGATTAGGGTTTTGTAAGAGTGAAAGTTGGTAAAGTGTTATAAGTAGTTCTTTATTTTATTTTTACATATTAAGTCCCTATACTACTAAAAGACTAAAATACCCCTTAGTTAATCCATTTAACAGACTTTTTTAATGGAGTTAGAAATAATGGACCCAGAACGTTATAAAATGTAAACCACAGGTGCCAAATCCATAATTATTTTAAAAATGGATCCAGAGTGTTAAAATCACCAAACCACAGGGACCAAAAATGTAATTAACTCATAAATTAATGAGAAATTGAGGTAGGTTAATTTTGAAAGATACTTTTTCCATACTTGTTAGTTTCAAATATGATATTTATACAATATTAAATGGTCAATCAAATGACTCAATTTAGGTATTGATGATGTCAGCGAAAACCACCTTTTAATAGATAATATAAATTTAGCTAAACATTGTAAGGGAATTTGAGATATGCATTGTTAGTAGAAGACCTAGACTTTTGGGATGAAGTTGCGTAAAACAAAAGGTTGAGTCGCATGCAAGGTACATAGCCATTGTCTTGGCACAACTTCGTTTGTGCAATTTCTCGTCACAGGCCAAGGTTGAAGCATCGTTCTTGGGGGTTTCTTAGATGGTTATTAAAGATATATTATGGGATAATTGACAGGGTTTAACACTTATCTCCATTTGGTTAATTAAGGCGTTCGATTTAAGCTTTTTAGCTATTAGGCTTGAGGTGAGTCCTCTAACTTCGTTTTCATGAACTCTTGATTGTTTGAGACCACTTTAAAACTCCTATTATTGTTTAATGCATCGATACATTTTTATATAAATTAGCCTTGTGCATCTTGATGTTTGTGGAGTCATACGTGACTATATAGGGTGTCTGGATTTGCACGATGGGAGTAAAGAATCTTGCAATAACTATCTGTTTGTGGGGTCATATGCGACTATGTAGGGTGTAGAGTATTGTAAATTCTACCACACCTTGTGGAGATTGATTCATTCAATATAAATAATACAGATTACAACAAGATCCTATAAATTAGGAAACAAAATATCACAATATACACAAGAGATATCACAAAAACTAACTATGGGATATATCCTTAATACCCCCCTTCAAGCAAGACGGCGGAGGACCAACACGTAATAGAGTGCGAAAGTGCTCAAAAAGAGGTCTATGAAGACTCTTTGTAAAGATATCCGCCAGTTGAAGCTTGGTCGGAACATAGCGAGTATAAAGTTTGCCTGAAGATACGAGCTCACGGACAAAATGATATTCCAAGTCAATGTGCTTAGCTCGTTTATGCGAAATAGGATTTTGGCTAAGAAAAAGAGCACTCGAATTATCACAAAGAATGGTGGGACGGTCAATAGGCAAGACATTGAGTTATCGAAGAAGATGGGTAACCCACACTATTTCGGCTGCAGTGTTTGCCATTGCCCGGTATTCGGATTCACAACTAGAACGAGATACAGTAGGTTGTTTCTTGGCACTCCACGAAACAAGATTGCCGCCAAGAAAAATTGAATAACCATATGTGGAGCGTCGAGTCTCAAGACAACGAGCCCAATCAGCATCAGAGTAGCCAACTAGAGAAGGTTTAGATGAGTGTGTAAAGGAGAGACCATATGAGATTGTCCCTTTCACATACCGGAGAATCCGTTTGACCGCTTGGAAATGATTAGTTGTTGGAGCATGGAGAAACTGACTCACTTGATTCACTGCATATGATAAGTCTGGTCGAGTAATGGTGAGATACTGAAGAGCGACAACAAAAGAACGATATGTAGTAGGGTCAGGAAATGGATCACCAGTACTCATAAGAACATCAGATGTAGATAAAGGAGTTGCCACGGGTTTGCAATCAAGCAGGCGAGCACGGGTAAGAACATCATTAGTGTATTAGCTTGACTCAAAAATAAACCATCATCATGGTAAGTAACCTCCAGACCAAGAAAATAGCTAAGTCGACCCAAATCTTTGATTGAAAACTCCTTATGAAGAGCAACAATGAATCGTTGAATTGTCTGTGGATCATTACCTGTAAGAATGAGATCATCAACATACACCAATAGATAAAGAGTACAAGATCCATGTTGGTAGACAAACAACGACGGGTCAGCCCGACTACATACAAAACCCAATTGCTGAAGAAAGGTACTCAAGCGATGAAACCAGGCCCGTGGAGCCTGCTTTAAGCCATACAACGCCTTTTTTAGTTGACAAACATGACCACGAAAATGAGAATTAATGAAGCCTGGTGGTTGTTCCATTAAAACCGTTTCTGACAGATGCCCGTTTAAAAAAGCATTCTTTACATCAAGTTGATGTAAAGGCCATTTATGTAGAACGGCCAACGAGAGAATAATCCGTACTGTGGATGCTTTAACAACGGGACTAAAGGTTAGAGAGTAGTCAAGACCCGGTATCTGAGTGAAGCCTTGTGCCACAAGTCGAGCTTTTAACCGATCAATAGTGCCATCAGAACGGTATTTAGTACGGAAAACCCACTTAGACCCCACTACATTCGTTGATTTCGGTCTAGGAACCAAATCCCATGTGTTATTAGATAACAAAGCTCGCATTTCTTCTTGCATAGCCGCGAGCCATGCTGGTTGCTTAAGAGTTGATCGGACTCCTTTAGGTTCTGTACTCGCAAAAAGGGCAGCATGAAGAGGATGAGTTTTAATATGAGCAAGATCAACTCGATGACGGGGTTTAAAAATTCCAGCTTTGGAATGGGTGGTCATCGGATAAACGGAAGAAGTGACATTAGGAGCCGGTGCTTGTATGGATGCGTCGGATCCAATGGGTTATGTATGAGTAGATGGCGCTGGCAGCATATCATTTGGCGTTGGGAAAACAAGAGGCGGAGGTGGTGGGTGAGAGTCATGAGTAGGGTCACACAAAGAACATGGTGATGAGGGCTTGGTTTGCGATTTAGGTGAAGAACGGGAATGTAACGGCTGTGGACTAGTAACAGGTGTAGTCTGCAGTTCACAATAGGTTGAGAAAACCAAGGTTGCTAAATCAACTTTGTTTATGACACCCTTAAAGGGAAAAGACGACTCATCAAATTGAGCATGACGAGTTGTATAAACTCGAGAAGAGGACAGATCCAAACACCGATAGCCCTTGTAGTTAGTGTTATATCCAATAAAAACACATGAAATGCTCTGAGGTGAAAGCTTATGTTGAGCATAATCCCGAAGATAAGGAAAAACCCGACATCCAAAGGTTCGAAAAATATCATAATTTAGAGAAAAACCAAATAGTAATTCAAATGGGCTTTTGTCTTGAAGAAGCTTCGTCGGTAGACGATTAATGATATACGTAGCGGAAGTAAAAGCATCTACCCAATAAGAAGCAGGAGCATGTGCATTAAACAGCATGGCAAGTCCCATTTCGGTAATGTGGCGGTGTTTTCGTTCAGCTCGCCCATTTTGTTGTGGCGTATATGGGCAAGAGATAGGATGATGAGTGCCATTTTCCATAAAAAGCGTTCGTATTTGGGTGTTTAGGAATTCCGTTCCTCCGTCACTTTGAAAGCTTTTAACTTTGCATGAAAACTAAGTTTGAACAAATTTTAAGAATGCCGGCAAACACAGTAGAAACCTCAAATTTAGTCTTAAGAGGATAAAACCATGTAAAGCGTGAAAAATCATCCACAAAAATAATGTAATAACGATAGCCCTCGGTGGAAATCATCAGAGAAGGTCCCCACAAGTCACAATGAATTAAATCTAAGACATGTAAAGAACGTTTATGATTTAACTCAAAAGGCAAACGTTTACTCTTAGATAATTGACAAGAAGAGCAAATATGAGGTTTTGGTAAAAGAGAAGTAACTGACAAACGACCTAACTTAGCCAAAAAGGAAATAACATCAAATGAAACATGTCCTAAACGAGTGTGCCAAACTTCAAAAGAAGCTTTAAGTTTATTTGATGAAAGACGCGCCAAGAAAGCTTTTTGACCATGCTCGAGAATGTAAAGTCCACGATCAACCCATCCTCGAGCTAAAACAGCCTTCGTGAGACGATTCTGAATGGCAAAATAAGAATCAGAAAAAAGAATATCAACAGGATGATCGTTTGTCAATTTACTTATGGAAAGAAGATTTTTTGTTATATTGGGAACCACAAGGACATCAAGAAGATGGATATCTTTGGAAAAAGAATAGCTGCCAACATGAGAAATAGGAAGGAAATCACCATTACCAACTGTAACCTGATTAGTACTTGAATAGGGTTTAGCAGAATCAAGATGCGTAGGAGATGGTGTCATATGAGCGGTGGCACCGGAGTCAACATACCAATCAGGGGTGTTATCAGAAACATGGCAACTTGAGTGAAAAGCAGTGGCAAGGTTTGCATCAATGGGCTGCGAGCGAGTGGCAAAAGAGACAAGATCGGGACAACGGTTAGCATAATGACCATCTTTCCGGCATAACTGGCAATGGGGTGGACGACGTCCACGCCCACGACCACCGGAATAACTACCTCGACCAGTGGATTGTCTACCACGATCACTGAAGAACCGCGACCAGAAGAAGTATTAGAAGAACCTTTAGATTGATGAGCAACAAAGGCAGCTTGAGGAGTAGACGATCCATGCATAGATTTGAGAAATAAATCATGACCTTCAGCCTAAGAGAGAAGATCACGGAAGGACGGTCGTGGTTTAAGCGCACGTTGAGCAGTTGAGAAAGTTTCAAACGATGGCCCAAGACCACATAAGAACTAATGAGATTTATCAACATCAGCAACCGGATGGCCAATGGCTGTAAGCTGGTCACAAAGAGATTTAAATTTGCGACCGTAATCCGCAACAGACATGCTGCCTTTTTGCAATTGGCGAAGACAGTCTCGAAGATTTTGCATGCGCTCGACCGAATCATGACTGTAAGCATCTTCAAGAGCACGCCACACTTCTCGAGCCGTAAAAAAACCCGAGAGCTTCTACCATGGCTTCTTCAGAAAGAGAAGAATGAAGAATAATAAGGGCTCGTTGATCATCCTCTTTCCATGAAAGAAACGCAGGATTAGCAGACTGTGTTTCTTGATTAGTAATAGTAGCAGGTGGTGGGTTAAGCGATCCATCAACATGGCCAATCAATTTTTGATAGGTAAGCAAAGGTAGGATCTGATTTCTCCATAGCAAATAATTAGAAGAAGAAAGCTTGATAGTAATTAGATGAAGGAGGGTTGAAAGAGGGATGGGAGAGTTGGATTTGTCACCGGTGGCCATGGAGGAAAAGAGCAGCAGCAGAGAGGATCGAAGGTTTAGGCTGATACCATGTAGAGTATTGTAAATTCTACCACACCTTGTGGAGATTGATTCATTCAATATAAATAATACAGATTACAACAAGATCCTATAAATTAGGAAACAAAATATCACAATATACACGAGATATCACAAAAACTAACTATGGGATATATCCTTAATATAGGGTGCTTGGATTTGGACAATGGAGTAAAGTATCTTGCAATAACATCTTTTGAGAGTGATAATCCATGTGCCTTGACTGTTTATGTTATTGTGAATGATGATGTTTTTTTTGAACAACAAATCTAATCTACCAAAGGCCAGGGGGAACACCTTACAAACTTCTGGATACCGTTGGGCTAGAAGCCCTTTTGTTATTGTGAATGATGATGTGGCTACAAATTTTGTAATATGAAAAATTCTAACATCTTTTGAGAGTGATAATCCATGTGCCTTGAGTGTCTATGTTACTGTGAATGACGATGTGGCTACAAACGTTAGTAATATGAAAAAATCTAAATACCTATACGATTATGGTGTTTTATATAGAATTTTGTATTTTGTGTTTGGCTCCCTTCATTTAATATTGCATAGGTTGTTACACAAAGGCCCTTTGGTGCCATCTTCTATAAAACATATTCTCAAATGTGGAACTACAGAAAGATTCAACACTTAACTTCCAATTCAGACCTTGCAATAACACAATAAACAACAAAACACAAAGACAACATATAGCCTATTATTATACATACATGTTTACCCAACATTTATTACACAAAGTCACAAACCAAGATTATATATGTCTCTGTACATAGGAAAACAACCAACTCTAACATCAAAATCTATTTATGGTTCTACAACCAACATCACATTAACATTGTGACTCTTTAAAATCTGGAGTTTTACTCTGTGGCTGTGATGACTGATGGGCCTTCCACCTGAAAACAAAAATATCATTCAAAAGTCAGAATCTGTTAAAAATGTGGCCCAAATTTAAAGCATATTGTTATCCAAAATGGTCATCCATGCTTTGATAGATAGCAACGTATACCTAAGCCATTTTAAATGATAAACACAAGAAACCACAAAAAAAAGAGCCGAAAGCGACTACAAAAATCGAACATATATAGTGGATGTGATTTTACGCACCATGAACTTTGCACCCCATATCTCTTCCTCAGTTGCAGGAACGGCTGTGATCTTGTTCTTGGGATTTTCGTAGCATCTCAGCCCTCCAACGGCCGTGGAGAAGAAACATCCTGCACACGATTATTGCGGGTGAATTAAAAACTTGACTAAAAAGATGGGGTTAAACTGAATTTAATATATGGGAATTTAGAGCATCTCCAACAGCTTTTTTAAAATGGAGAAAATAAGGATCTTTAGTCTAAATTATGCTCCAACAAAAGCTTCCTTGGAATCTTCTCCAAAATGGAGAAAGTATGAGAGAGAATAAGTTTTTATCCAAATATAAATATAAAGATAACTTCAAAAATTATTACCATTTAAAATAACTAATAGGAAACCTTAAAAATAATAACTTAGAGAAATAAATAATTTTTATAATACATGAGGAGAATATTTTAATATTATAATTGATATAGAAATCTTCAAAACCGGGAAGTGCAATATTTTTTAGAAATTTTTTGGGAAAGCTGCTGGAGATGATGTATACGCAAAAGGCGAGGAAACAAACCTTGAGGGAATGAAGCAAGTGACTTGCCACAAGCTCCTTTGAGCAAATCAGCATCATTGGCAAATGCAACACACCCATCAGCTGTGATTCCCCAGTATAGAGGAACCTTACCATGTTGATCCTGCCAAAAAAAAAAAAAAAAAACCTCCATTAAAACTAAAATAAATTATATATTTTCATTTTCAAATAAAAAATCTTTAAATTATTATAAATATCTAATTTAAATTAATTATACCAAAAAAATTGCAGCTTCAAAAATTTAATTTAACATCAATATTGATTTATATTTGGTTTCTTAAAGGGTCTTCAATTTAAAAAGATAGGCTCAACTAACTTTTATATTATTTAAACATAAATAGTAAATTATGTTTTTTCATGATGGCTTGCAATGGAATCATATATTCTGCTTGGTCATAATGGAACACAAGAAGTTAAAATAAAATAAGTGTAATTAATTATTCTAGTAAAATTAGGTAAGGAATTTGACTTACGGTGGCAACGAACAAAGTAGATGTAGACTTGTCGAAAACAACAAACGCGAAATTCCCGTGAAGGTGGCCCACGACATGATTTGGAGGATAAGGTGCACGATCACGGAGAGCCTTATAGGCCTCGATGACCAAAACGACCTCGTTGGCCGACTTGGAAAGTCCGTATTGTTGCTTCAAGCTACCCAAGTTATCGAGTGCTCCTTCGAACAAGCAAAAAATCTCATCTTTCACCGCAAAAGATCTGCGATACATATATTATATATATTATATTCATTTATGCTTAAAGAATCAATTATATGACATATCACCAAATAAAGCAAAATAGATAGTTACATAAATGAATCTATTTTGTTTTCACTAACACTCAACTTTCCAATGACCAATGCTACCCACAACCATATAAAGATATAAAAATGATAAGAGTAGATAATGATTTTTCATCATATTATGATTTTGTCCATATATATGGTTTGCAATTTATTGCTATTTTCGTTCCTAAACTAATTTCTATTTTTTAAGTAGAAGGAACCAAACCAGTATAAGACTGTAAATCACATGGACCGAAACAACATTAAGTTATAAATTAAGAGAACAAAAGTAACAATAAATTATAAAGATCACAGGAATGAAAACCACTCTCTATAAACCACATAGGCAAAAAAAATATATATATAACTTACTCAAATAATGAGGCAAAAAAAAAATATAACTTACTTAAATAATAAACATGACGACTTTAATGTGGGTGGGTCTACTATCAAATAAAGGTGAATTATCAACTATGAATTAATGGAGGAAAATTGACTAAAAATAGTTATCCTAAACTCTTCAATTCATTTTATAGTCCTCCTATCAAATCACCAAAGAAATTTGTGGAAAATTAAGCAATTTATATTGTGCAACTTACTAAATCTGGGTTTTGGATATAAAAAATGAGGCAAATTAAGTATTATGTAAGTGAATATGGTTATGATAATTTAATATAACTAAATTAACAGTTATAAATCATCAACAATAGTTGTTGAGATCATTTATATTATTTTGTCAATTGCTTTTCTCTTGTCCTTTTATCTTAAAATCAATCATATCAAATTAAATTAAAGTAGCTAAAGTTAATGTTGTCGGTCCTTTTGATTTGTTACAAATTATGATTTAGTTCTAATAACAAACCTCAATGTTAAATGTTTTTATAAAAGAATACAATGTTTTATTAAATGTATAATATTTTAATATTGGATTAATGCTCTAACTATTTAAAACCGTTTGGTATAAACTATAATATAATTCACAATTATAACATAGAGTGATTAAAGGAAGGAAAAAAGTCACTATCGTGACATCATCACTCAAGACCATTCGGGATCCTTCCCTTCATTTTTCATGCCATCATACTAATATTATCTTCTTACCAATTACATTAAAGAAAAACTATATAAATAGTATATAAAGTTATTTTATAGTCTTTATAGAAATATGCATAAGCATGTGTGGATATCAATATATGCTCAAATGCATACGGTCGAGAAGGAGGGCTAGGGGAGTGTCCTCAAGTTTTTCTTTCCCTTGGAAACACCTCGTAGCACTACATTTGGATCTTATGAACATATAGACGAAATTTGTGATATGCACACATATCTATGTACAAGTGAATAATGCATATATGCATAAAAATCATATGCACAACTGCATATGGTCCAAATGGAAAGCCACGAAAATGATTCTTGAGTTTTCGTTTTTCTTTTTTTTTTTCTCTTGAAGCTTTCTCCCTATGTATATATGATATTTAAATTTGTGCCTTATATTTTTAAATAATATTTGAACAAGAATTTTGACAAAATACATATAATATTGTTTTCATATATCATTTAAAAGACAAACCCTTTTGGAAATCATCATCCACCATCCCAAAAATAGTCAAACGGATCACTCGAGAAATGTTTTGATTATTAAAAAGATAAACACAACTAACAGCGACTTGTTGATATTACTAATTTATACATTTTTTATGAAATAGGTGATTTGATCCTAACCAAACTTATAGTAAATCACGATTGTAGTTTTTACCTACAATAAGTGGTATTGCAAATAAGATTGACCTTTAACATGTTAAATGTATAATTTTATATTATTTAAGATCTTTTATGGATAGTTATCAAAATCGCGATCCTGATCGTAGGATCGATCCTACCTTTGAAAAATGATCTGGATCGTACTAGGATCATAAATTTGATAGGATCGCAGTGGGATCATACGATCGTTTACAGAATTGCGATCCTGATTGTAGAGTCGTACGAAAAGAGATGGAAATTATGAAAACGGTATTGAAGCTGAATGTTTGGACCTTGAAAAGTTGAAATTTGAAGTTTCCATCTTTCATGAAATACTATATAATTTGTTTATGATAAAAAATTATAGCACATAAATGAAAATAAAAATAAAAAATGAAAATCAGTGGTTTGTGGTAGGATCTTACAATTCTGGTCCCGATCTTACGATTCGATCTTTGGATAAGATCCTGATCTTGATAATTGTAGAACTATAGTATTATCAAACTATAGTCCCATTTCGGTGACTCTAATTTCTAGTAGACGATAAAAAATAGTATGCCTCCTCGTCCCTCTATTAAAAACTTTAGGTATAACGTTCTCTAAATAGATTGTAACATCTTAACAAAGTCTCTAAAAAAATTGAAACGTCTCTCACTGTAATCAAAAGCTTTATTTAGTAATAGATTCAGGACTTTGGTTGTGCAAACAAACTTTTATGATGGATTAAAGGCCTCTGAAATTACAATTTGATCGTGAATGAAAGTCAACAAGGTTTGACCAAGACAAATGCCAAGTGTATCGATTTGGAAAATAAGCTACATTTTTTCAAATAGAATCAACCTGGATCCTTAAAGTAATTAAATGCTACCTTGAAAACAAGATATAAAAGTTAGACAATTTAATGGACAAACATTCAAAAGAAAAATAAATCACAAAATATAATAATAAAATTAAAATGAAGAAAAATCAACAAAAAGTTATTTTGACATAGTGGTAGCAGTAAAACTTATTATTACAATTGAATAAGTTGAATACTTCTAATTATATTTTGCTATTAGTATTTTCAGAAATAACATTATATTAGTAAATCCCCTGGGCCAGTAGCCTAAAAAATTAGGAGATAAAACCTCAAACTTTCACTTGATGGATCAAACCTCTAACCTCTATACTATGTATTCTATTATCTCTTTTAGATTTGAAACAAACCTGTTGTAGTATATTCATCATACAATTTCAATTTCTTGCTCCATTTAGTGAAGTATAAAGTTTAAAAATATAGCAAACTGATAACATCTGTTTATGTATTGTTTTTCACAGTGCTTAAACTATATAATCAAGTTGCAGATTCTAACAATCAACACAAGGAATCATAGATATCGGGTCCAAATTCATATCGAAAAATATTACGATTTTTTTTATGGACAACGCAGGGCTGAATCTTATTGGATCGTGGCAGCAAGGCCAGTGTGCCACTTACAATACTCCGTCGCGTGTTTAAGTAGTCAGAAAAATACTATTATAATTGTACCTTGGGTGGGTAATCGACTCGTTCTGGTGCGTATACGCGAGTTGAACATCGTCTCCGATCTCCATCGTCACCGCCGAGGCGTTGTTCTGGACGAACCGCTTCATGAGCGCCTTCGCCGTGATCTTCGGCGACGGCGTACGGCTTCCGGCGGCCACCAGCTCCTCCGGCGGTGAGACGATCGAGCTGCTGAAAACACCTAACATCTTCTTCAATTAACTTCTAATAAAAATAAATACAAAATACAAAATACTCTCTCTGTTTTTATTTTGTATTTCTAGAAAATGATAATAACAGAGAACTCAAAACATGAGAGGATGATCAAAGGGAAGTGTTGAAATTTATAGAAATGGGAGAGGAGGGTATTATTGTCATTTCAATGGTAAATAAGTGAGAAAAGTAAATAAGTAAATGGCATGTGGATGGTGGGACCCATTTAAGAGGCGATGATCTCCGTGCGTAAGATAGCTGGTGTGGGCCACGTGTCCCCATGGTCTATCTTGCTAAGATGGATGAGAGGGAAAGGTGTTTTGTTTTGACAAGTAACACTCTGCCTTTGTGAGGCATAAACTTACAAATTAATAAAAAAAATTGGGAAAGATGACGTTTTTTAGTGGTGGTGGGTCTCTGCTACCATTTATTATTCAATAATCAATACTCATGAAGTTATATTTTCTATATTGCAAAACATTTTTGGTAAACCACGGGAGTGGTGGCGTACTGACAAACGACCTAATAGGATACGGTGGAATATTCTATCCATTTGGATTCGAATCCAAGAGTGCATACTCTATGGCTAGAGGCTTAGTTTTAGACAACTGAAACTTAAATTCCAAATTTCCAAAGATGTAATCTAGACAAAGTTTAGACAAACCTTATAAAAAACATTTTTGAATAACTATGGGTTTTAGTTAACTTACAAACGAATGGCTTGGAATCATAAAGGCTTTGACAACACCTGGTTTTGAACTTGATTGGATGAGATTTTTCGTTACTTCCAAGGCTTTACCAGTACACTACAATCTAAATGGTTTATTTTGTAATTTTTGTTTCAACTTATTTTTACTATTGTACATATTTAGTATATTAATATAAATAATTATATTGTTGATTAAAATATATTAAAAATAATTTTTATTATTTATAAATTATGTCTTTGTTAGTGTCTCTTTAGTTGATATATATCTAAGGTTTTCTCAACTAGTATTAATTAAAAAAGAATAACGAAAGATTCAAACGGCAATAAAGCTTAAAAGATTCTTTAATAAAATTAAAAAGGGTAACGCCCATAGATTCTTAAATAATATAAGTCGAGATATTTTGCTTTGATTCACCAATCACCATGCATCTTTATATTTTAACATAAAATTAATATATATATATATATATTGAACGACAGATACTTCCCATATACGTTTCGATGCAAAGTTGACGAGGTATTCAAGATCCATACATACACCCTACAAATCTTCGGCGATCATGGACCGACCAAAAAACCGACACACGATCAGGATATCGCCACATGCCCATCCCATGAATTGAACCCAGGTAGACAGAGATGTAATTCATTGTCCCTTCCAAAGATGTTACCGACTATTAGACTACTAATGCTTTAATAAATTAAAAGCATATTTATATGGATTTAATTTCTAAACTTTTATTATAGGGTTATCAGTACTCGAACCCTCTCAACCCCATTGTCACATCAGCTTTTTCCCAACCCCACAATTAACCATCTGGAACCCTTTCTAATTAGTATACCCGAACCCTCCCAACCCAAATACCCAATATCCAAACCGCCATTCCAATCCGCCGTTCACGTAACGGAGCCTGCTGAAGCCGACAAGCCGCCGGCTCCCAACCCACTATCACTACGCATAGCCTAATATAGACATTCCCCTGTTTTAATATAGAACGAATTATTATTTATATTTCGTAGTGATTGGCCCATACTTAAATATTTGAGACAAACATATCAAGGTACAAATATCTATTTACTTATATAGAAATATTTTTATAAAATCAGTATTAATTTAACGATCATTGTTTTTTGAATATAAGGTTTTGAATTTAAATCTTATTAATGCAATTTTTATATAAACAATAATGAATCCGAAATTATAAGCTAATATATAGAAAAAAGAATCTAACATGACTTGAACATAATATCTTATTACAATTTCAAAATATACGAGGCCACACACGATAAATTGATGCGATTACATCTTTCACAACCCTGTAACTTTTTACACTATGAAGGAGAAACGAAACGATGACGTATGCCACCATATGCACTACACTAGGGTGCCCACGAACATAAAATCTAACCAATTGATCATAAATCTTATGTACTAGTACTTGCACAACTAATTCATTAATAATCAATAATATACATATAATCATGCCACTTTTGTTTTAATATCCTTCATAATGAACAACAAGATAAGATTAATGTTTTCGATGGATGTTTGTATAAGTTTTCTTAGATTGACCGTCACTAAAATAATTGTATCAAAGTATTTTATGATAACTTTTTCATTAGTGATTCTCTTTCCAATTTAATCATAAAGAACAAATCGAGTATAGATTTTGATAAACCTATTAGATGCACGAAATATTCAGAGAAAAACGTAAACCAACATCACTAGGAATAGAAATTTTCCAACGATGCATAACAAGGTCATTAGGAAAAAATATGTATGGATATGAAACATAGAAATTAGTAAAAAAGTATTCTATGATAACTTTTTCATTACAGATTCACTTTTCAATTCAATCATAAAGACAAATCGAGTATAGATGTTGATAATAGATGCACGAAATATTTAGAGAAAAACGTAAACCAACATCACTAAGAATAGAAAATTTCCAATAACAAGGTCATTAGGAAAAAATATGTATGGATATGAAACATAGAAATTTGTTTACTATTTTCCTTTGTTAACTCTAAAGTTACTTGTTATAGATTCGGAAAATAAGGTTTTTGCTCTATCTCGAATGCGTACTATACTAGTATAATCTACTAATTTCATAAAATTTAACCATTTATTAATATTTACCCAATTAATATCAATTAGTTTATGTGCTTCGAAATAAGAGAGATCAACCGTTGTATTTCACAATCTTTGACAATCAACTTCTTGATTTTACATCAACACAAAGAACCATAGAAGTCGTACAAGTTGAGATAAACTTCAAAATATTTTATTTGTACCTTTGGTGAGTAATGTTGACTCGTTATGGTGACTATATGCCAACTAAATATCGTCTCCGATCTCCATTGATACTGCTTAGGCATTGTTTCCAACAAACCGGTTCATGAGCACCTTGGTCAAGATCTTCGGTGATGATTTTAGACTTTTGGTAGCTACTAACTCCTCTAGTGGTGAGATAATTGAGCCGCTAAACATACCCATCATCTTAAAAGATCTCCTTTAAATACTCTCTCCCTAAAATGGTAACGAACAACTCGAGACATGAGAGCATTATCAAAGGGAAGTGTGGAATTTATAGAAAAAGGGTGGGGGGGGGGGGGGTACTACTATTATTTACCATTATTAATTTTGTTTGCTTAACTGCGACTGAAGAAACTAATGGCATGTAGGTGTTGCGACTCATTTAAGGCGATGATCTTCTTGCGTAAGATGACAGGTGTGTGGCCACGTGTCCTACGCTCTATCTTGCGAAGGTGACAGGGAGAGGTGGGTTATTCTAGGCTATGATAAATCTATGAGCTCTTACTTTATGGATCATAATCATTTATTTTTGGATTTGTAGCATGATATTTTAACTCAATATCACGTAATGACTCATGTACCTCAACATCTTTTTCTTTTCTCTCAGCAAGACAAAGAAACGATAATGGAACCAGCCTTAAGTAGTTGAGTTCATGCTTTGAAGTATAAGGTTTAGACAGTTTCACGTATGTTAATATGAAAGCTGATATTTAGAGAAGAAAATTTCACCTTCAACTTCTTTAAAATAAAAGCATGAAAGTTTTAAAGTTTTTTAGTTTTCTTTTGTACTATGAGTCTCTCTAAAAATTTCTTTAAAAAAAATGATAGATGAGAAGATGGAATTTGCTCGAAATTCTTAACAGTTATCCAAAAGCTTTATTTAACGTAAATACTTTTGCTATATTATTGTTATATATTAATGTTGAGAATTTTCTTTGACTTCTATTTTTATTTTAAAGAAATTTTGTATAATTTATTGGAGATGCTCTAAGAATTATATAAGTAGAACGGTGTGTCGATTTTTAATAACTTTCATTTATAAGTTTTATTTATCACAAATCAGACTTTGTGGTATGCATTTTGTTTCGATTTTGATACTTGGTTTCAACATCTCTTATTAGTTTGTTAATACTAATCATTTGCTCTTGATATAAGAAACAATTTCAAAATTTTTCTTCTTAAATTTGATAAGAGCCTTTAAAAATATCCCTTATCCTAAAGCTTGAATTCTTTTTTTTTTTTTTTTTTCATATTGTTGTATGTGTAGATATGAAAGAACCAACTCTATGTGAGACTATGACATAAAAAGATTCCAAATAAGATACCTTTTTCCATACTTATTTCAAGAATAATTCATTGGCTCCAAAACTTTTGTGTTATTCTACAACTTTTTCTTATTCTCATTGAAAAATGATGAAAAAATTATACATAGTATGTGATTCCGTATCTTATGGCTTGAAAAAAAGATCTATTTTTTTGTAGTGATCGCAAGGATAAGAATTTATAATGATATATAAGTTCAACTTTGATATAAATTTGATAGGTAACTCTAGCATCCCAAACAAACTTACGGGTTGTTTGAAAATGGCTTACTCAGTTAGAAGATCACTTATTTGTTCAACCGATTAAGATAAGCTGAATTGATCAAGGTCATAGGAGAAAGTGGTCATGGTTCAATTGGATGAATTGGGGTGTTGATGAAGGTTCAATTGAAGCTTCTTTATGTTCATGAACGTGAGAAAGAAAATTGAATTGTTGTAATCTTTCGCATAAAAAAATAAAACAAACAAGGGTAAAATGGTCTTTTAAAATTATTTAGATAGTTTATTCTACAATACATACAAACAACATTTTAGTTTAAATCATAGAGACAACTTAATCCACACAAACAAAATTTTAGTTACTTGATGTTAACGTCTCTTTGTGGATAAATGGTGATGTTGTGTAGTATTGTCTCAAAGTGGAAGACATTAAATCCCTTATAAGGCAAAATTTTGTTCCCCTTTTCAACCAATGTGTAATCTTACAATTCACCCCCGTTGGAAGCCCCAACGTCCTCGCTAGTCACTACCATACCAATCTGGTTCTCGTCTTTGATACCATTTGTAGCACCCAAAGCCCAAAGCAAAAGTTGGCCCAGTATCTTTAAATCCAACTTAAAACCATGGTGGAATTTATTGGTACCTCGCAATTTGAGGCTTATAAGGAGCTTATGAATCTCATTTTGTATCCATGTGGAACGAGTTGTTACAAACTTTCCACTTAAATTCGTGACTTCCTCGTCAGGTGTGTCAATAATCTTGCTTCTTGTTATCGACAATGTGGGATTAGCCTTAAAGGACGTAGCATACCCTGTTGAGGTTTGCCTCACCATCCCATCGATATAAGAATTGACTTTGAAACCATCTGTAACATCTCAGACCAAACATACTAGATCTTGTCCGCTTTGTTCACACATCCGACTCACAATTTTAAAATGCATCTGTTAGAAGCAGTATCGAATCCCTTATAAAGCAACCTTTTATTCCCCTCTCCAACCAATATAGGATCTTACTGGGATCCAGTTGATTCTTACTCCAGGTGATAATCGTTTAGCAATGGATTTAGTAACCAAAAAAACTATTGGTAATATAGTGCATTATTTATTTATTGCATCTACCAATGGATTATGTTTCAACCACTACAACATAATTAGATACTATGGGACGTTAAAGGTGTATGGGAGTCATAATGAATTGCTTTACATAATTAGGTTTATTGGATCAAACAATTATATGTCATGTATAAAGACATTGTAAAAAATTCATAGTTTAGGCTTTTTAACAAACTTTCTACGAGGCTTTTAAGATAAAGTGTTGTATGAGCTTTTTTGTTACATTTCTAAAAGATGTCCTTTAAACATGTCTCTTTATACGAAACTTGTGTTTTGTAAGACACGTTTTCAACAATGTCATACAAAATGATACGATGTTTTATTTTAAAAGTATCTTTGAAAACTTGTTAATATTTCAAATTCGTCTTTTAATTTATTTCAATGCTTTGGATAACAAAGCATAGGCTTGGTCTTATAACTCAATTTATTAAGAAAGTTATATATCTTTGACATCTTAGATTCTTCATTTTGGAAAAAATGAAAGATTTGGGACAAATTATAGGTTTAATAGATTTTTAAAAACTTTCTTTAAAATGAAAAAAGTACAAGAGTGCAAAAATATCTAAATATAGAAAATTTTTCAAAAATAATTACCATAAAAGAGAAATATTATTTTATTATATTCCATAAATAAGAATTCTTTTAAGTGAAATGCTTTAGGTGGACGAAAACAATATTTTATTAAATATGTAATATTTTAGTGATATAAATAATAATCTTATCTCTAAAATAAAAATTCTTTAAACATTTAATGATTTTTATAGAAATTTTAAACTTTGATTTTTTTATTTTAGTGAAAATTTAAACACAAGGTATTAGAAATGGTCTTAGAGCATCTCCAACAACATCCCCAAAATGGAGAAAAGTAGGGAAAATGGAGATTTTGGGGTATTTTAGTGCTCCAACAGCTTCTCCAAACCTATCCCCCAAAATGGAGAAAGTTGGAGAGAGAAGATTTTTTTCTCCATTATTTGGAGATCACTCCAAATATGATTACACTTTGAAACAACCAATGAAAATCCATGAAAAATAATAATTGAGAGAGAGAAACAATTTTTTAATTGATTGATAAATATTTTAATACAAAAGTCAATGTTGAAATCTCTAAAATGAGGAAGCTGTTGGAGATGGATGCAAATTATTTTAGGGATTTTAGTTTTTAATTCTCCATTTTAGAGAAAATTTGGAGAAGCTGTTGGAGATGCTCTTATGCACTTGATTTGTTGTAATAAAACAATTGTTTCATATGGTCTTTGTTTATTTAATGAATAGATATCTTTATCTTTGAAATATGACATATAGACCAATAATTTCAAGTTGCGTTTTACTTTTCCTCTAAAATGCTAAATATAATAATTCTAATTTGATTGATAAAACAATAAATATAATTTTATCTAGGCAAGAATCCAATTTAATTTTACTTTTTGCCATCATCAATTTTAAATAATATATAGGTAATTAACATTGATTTCGTCTATACATATATTTTTCTTTAATTTATTTGAATTACACTCACATATTTAACTAAAATATAAATATATTTACCTTTGATCAAGAGGCCGACTCAATCATCTACGAATTAACATCAATCATAGTAACTCTTAACTTATATTTTATAAAAATTTCACAAATCTTTTTTTTAAATTAGATGTAATAATTTGTCAAGATCCAAACTCCACTTAGAACTAACACACGAGCTCATAATTGTCACCCTTAATTCATATGAGACGAGTTGTCATGAAGTTTATTTAAATTTCTGACGTCAGCATCAAGCCATCCAAATTCCCATTTGTTTATAAAGGATGTGAACTCACCTATGACATTTAAATATCATCTTAAGAACTTAACGCCCTCGATGAGGCTTGCATCACCAACCAGATGGCCTAAGGATAGAGTGTTATTTCCATTTCTAATGTTCTAAGCCCAAAAGCAATACTAGATCAATAACTTGTAAATGAACTTAAAATCATAATGTTAGTCATTAGTGACCCACAAGTTAAGACTTGTAAGAAGTCTAGAAAGTTCATTTTGGTGAGAGAGGTTTTCACTAAGGCCGACCCATGTTTATAAGTCGTTTAGGCAACCACCTAGGGCAGAAAGAGGCCCAAGGGCATCATGTGTTCCTCCTCTATTATATTTAATGTGCATAAGAAAATAGTCGTTTGAAAACTCATAGTCACCCTCTCAAATCTATTTGGACTCTTGCTCTCTCGGCTCTCAATCTTGACTCACTCTAAGTTTAGACTTTGGATTCTTGGCTCTCGATCTTTTCCCAAACTTGTCAGTGGTCTAGGCCCTTTGTCCATAACTTTGCCCTCCCAACGCTAGTTCTCTTTTACATTCTGGTCTCAGCCTATAAAGATCAGATCATTAAACCATTAGTTTGTTTTGGCTTTGTAGACTCGAAGTCTCGAAATTTCATGTTTGGAATCTAAAAATTAGTAAATTCCTGATTTCTTAATCCTATTTTTTTCATAGATAATTTATGATGAAGTTATGCTTAGATTAGGTTTAATTGATGTGTTTATGTCTTGCCTATCAAATGGATTTCTTCTTTGACTTATTTTTTTTTAGTATTTGTTGATGAAGTTATGATTTAGATTAGGCTTATTTGATGAAGTTGATGATTGATTGCTAGGTGGCCATGAACTTTATAGAAAGTAAACTACTAGTCAAAGATAAAGAATTTTACTTCCTTTTGCTTGTATTATGTTAGATTTTTACAATGGATACCATATACTAGGTAGTTTTCAATCATCTAGTTACTCTCATTTTGCCACTTGATTAGCATGCCACCCTTTCTAAATTTCTATTATGTGATTTTTAAAAAGGTCTAAAGTTTGAAACCTTTAAGAGGTAGCGTTGAAGTCTAGAATTTAAATCAATACGACTGTTTGTTTTTGTAATGCCTGAACTGATTCCAAGTTGTTTTTGAAATCGATTGGATTTGATCTCGAGTTTGGTCGAGGTTGATTTGGAGGTCATATGAACTTGGATGTTGCGTCTAGAGAGAAAGGAGACGATCTATGAACTTGAGCGGCGATTAAGAGACGTTTAAGAGGCTAGGTTACCACTTATTATTTTAGAGGTATCTAAGAGTTAATAAGAGAATTTGAAATCTAAAAAAATGGTTTGATTATATAATTATGCAAGAGGCTATCATTTTAAGTGATGTAGTTTATATTTTGGGTTTTGGTTTATATCCCACCGTTATATCATTTTTGTTATATTTAATAAAATTCGGTTTAGAGATGAGCTGCCTAGGTTGATTATGTTTTAAATTCTTTTAAATAGTTTATTTTAAAAACAAAATATCTATTACTTCAACACATGATTTTCAAATTAAAATCTATAAATCTTTATGCTCATCTATGTATCTATTACTTCAACACGATACTAAATTAAAATTCTTGTAAAACTAAGCTTTATAATTAAATTGAAATTGCTAACTCGGTTTAATTCAATTCGGTAAAGAAATGTAACTGATTAAGAGCAGTTTTATATGTGGCAATGATCGAAACGGAATCAAACAAAATAACTTGACACACATGTAATTGCAATTATTAAAATGACATTTACCTTGCACTTGCCAAACTAAAAATGTTACAGAACAAACCATTTAAAACAAAAACACAAATAAAAAAAATAGTTTTTGAACCATTAAGATGGAAAAAGTATTTACCAAGAAAATTTTCAAATGTCAACTTAGTAGAGATAAAAAATACCATTCAATTAAACATACGTAATCAGTATGAAAATTCTTTTGATTTCATGTATGAACTTTGCTTGATACCCCTAAAATAAGAGAGAATTTAAATCGTATAATAAATTGATATAAATGCTTAAACATTAAACTCACCAAATAAATGGAAATGTAGAAAATTTCATGATAAAAAATGGACAGTAACTAACATTCTACTAATCTAAACAAATTCAACGTTAAGGTTATGATGCAGCATTACGATCTCCGAAAGAATTTTATCATATGGCAACTCTAAAGCTCAATCAAAAGAAAATGAACCAAAAAAGTGCATCTACCATCAACCATCACCCCACTCGAGCATTAGTGGCCCCTCCATTTTGAGATCCCAATATACATGTCATATAAGTAAAATACGAAGCCAAGTGAGCCCAAACAATTTATAAATAAAGCAAGTGTAAAGTTGTAACTATAAACTTGAAACCCTAAAGTCCACATAACTCGGTTAAAGACTATAAAGTCCAAAACTCATCTTACGATGATCGGAGAGAGCCAATTTTCATAGGTAGTGGCGGAACACAAAAATAGGCCACGTCACCATGGCTCGAACCAATCTTGATAGATAGCTCAAGGCCCTTATGGTCCTTGATGCTCATTCATTAGAAATTATACTATATGGTCAATGGCTAGTATTCGACTCCAAAAGTCTGTAACGTAGTGCATGTGACCTAATACCTATATCTAGTTACACAGTGGGAAAACAATCCCATCTCAACTCAAATGACTCTTACTTCTTGGATCAATTGTATTATAGTCTAATACTCATGAGTATTCTGGATGTGTCAATCTACATAATAAACATTAACTCTTATGAACCTTAAGTGTTCAAAAGGGAGAAATACTTACTTTACCAATAGGCCAAAATATGCAAAATCCAAGATAAACACAAGACTAACATGTGAATACTAAATACTTTATAATTTAGACAAAATTCTTAGTTTATCATTTCCAAAGTACCAAATCATTTATTTAGTTTACCAATCCCAAAGTACCAAATCATTTAGTTAACAAGATGGGTAAAATCCCCAAATTTCCCAAAAGATGATTTAAACTAGTTGATAAGCCCCGGCCTTCGCACCGGGTTTATGAAGAGTAGCTATCGATACTTTAAAATATTTCAGTTAAAATACTATATATGGCTAAAAGGTAAAATGAAATATAGACAACTAAAAGATATAAAGTGAATAAAAATTATAAGTTTAGGAGGCTGATATGTAAGTTGAAAAGTGGGTATAGGATTCGGGTCGGTTGGAGCGTATATATAGTATATAATAAAATAAATACATGAAAAAAATATTTAATATAAGGCTCTGATAACACCAAAATTATACATGTTTTGGTTGAGCTTAATTGTATAACTTTACCCCATTTCTCACCCATTTCTGATCATTTCACTCACTAAATGAGCTTATTAATGTTTATGTAGGATTTGGAGGCTGTGGAACGGAAAAGTACGAAAAAAGGCGAGAAAACGTGAAAAATGCACAAGTGCAATACAGTAGCAATCTGGCGTCCGCGAGATTCCAGATCTGGCGCCGCCAGATTCGACAAAGATGAAGACCAGGTTTAACCTAAGTGTTTGGCGTCGCCAAACCAGCAGTCTGGCGATCGCTAGATGACCCCTGGACGTTTTCTTTTAAATACCAGCCTCCTCCTTCAGTTCAAAGCATGATTTTCAGTACGGGTTACGAGGCAGAAACAAGAGTGAGAGTTCGAGTGGTGCCGATACGCTGGGGGAGTCGATCTTCGATCATCCGTCGTTGTATTGTCGGTATCATGTCGATGTCTATTATTGCTTCTGTTTTCGTTATGCTGAGTGAGTAGTTTTTTTATAGTGGTACTTGTCATGGTCGATGAACCATTGTGGATGATAATTTTGTGATTAATGATTATTGGTTTGTTTTGATTAATTGAATGTGTGTTATGGTTCTTTTCTGATTCATATTGTTTGGTGATTTGAATTCATTTGGTTGGGTGTATTTGTTGGACCAAAACAGATAGACTCCGAGAGAATAAACAACCTACCTTAGCCTGACCTTGGACCAAGAGAGTTGTGTTAAGGGGTTACTTGGACCAAGAGTGACCAGATAGTAGAAAAGCCATGCAATATTAATTAGGACTGGTAAACCGACACTAGATTGTGGACCAAACGATTTAGTATTGGGATTAGGAGGACCGTGTCCTAGTCAATAACCATAGTCATCGCATGTTAGGGTGTCTTAGACTTAAATTCCTACAATAATCAAAACAACCAAACCTTTGGCCTACTTAAATCATTCACTTGGGGATTCACTATACCATGATAAGTGCTACTGTTTTTCCTTCATATAATCTTTAATCAGTCTTTTAATTGTTTTCTTAGTTCGTAGTTAATTTAGTGTCTTTTTAATTATTAAAACTCTTTTTCATAAACCCCCCCCCCCCCCCCCCAAAGCTTTAGGTTGATTAAACTGATCCAGACTTTAATCAATGATAACTTGACCGTTCCCAGTGGTAGATACGATACCTGGAATTTCCTACACTATATTACTCACGATCAGGTACGCTTGCCTGTATATGTGGTAAGACAGTGGCTAGGCATTAGAGGTTAAAACTTGTTACGCTTTTTATGTATGATAATTACCGCATCAAGTTTTTGGCGCCGCTGCCGGGGAACGGTAGTTGTTAGATTTTAGTCTTAGTTAGTTTGGTTAATCGATCCTTGTGAGGGATTTTTTTCCCTTGCAAGTTTTTCGCTTTCTAGTTTAATTAGTAATTTTTATCTTTATTTTTATTTTATCTCTTTGTTTCCCGCAAGTTGCCCGTAACCGTTTGTTGTGGTTTCAGTCACGGCAGACTTGTTAGAGCCATTTGAGGAGCCGGAGAGAGAGTTCAGAAAAAGAAACAAAAAGAAGTCAAAAGCCGACAAGGTTCGTCCGAGAACTTTGATTTTTGAGATGGGAGACGAGGCACCGATGTGGACCGCCAGGAGAGCCGCTCCAACTGTACCCACCAATCCGATCACGAAGCCGGGCCTAAACAAAGAAATCCCGAGGAAGCTCCTACACATGATCAAGGACCTTACCTTCGACGGGAAAAACGATAGCAATCCTATCGTACATATGGAGAACTTCGTGGATATCTGTGATCTGTTCAAAACGGAGGAAGGCCGAGATGATGCGATTCGTCTCCGAGTCTTTCCTCTCACGCTTACCGGATAAGCTAGAGCTTGGTTACGCTCATTGGAGCCAAGTTCGATCACCACTTGGGAAGGACTTCGTTCAAAGTTCCTTTCCCGATTCTTTCCACCGTCTAAGATCGACAAGTTAAGAGCCGATATCCGATTCTTCCAACAAGATGACGGGGAGACCATATCCGAAGCATGGGAACGTTTCAAACACCTTCTAAATTCGTGCCCGAGTCACGGATTGAACAAGAGTGAACAAGTCCAAACTTTCTATAGTGGGCTTGCTTATTCTTCACGCGCTACATTGGATTCATCTCCGGAGGTGTCTTTATGTACAAAACGCCCACGGAAGGTTACAAGCTCCTCGAAGACATGCTCATACACAACATATATTGGAGGACGGACAAACGTTTGCAAATCCCGAGGATGGACGGAAAAATCTCAACCGACTTTGATCCATCCGATGAATTAGCCGCAATGAAAAACCAACAGGTAAAGTTTGAGCGCAAAATCGAGGAACTAATTAAATCTGTTCATGCTTTTGCAGGTTGGATGTGAGGAGTGCAATGGACCACACTTGACTAAGGATTGCCCGAACCGACCAATGATGACACCCGAGGAGGTGAACTATCTTAACCGGGGCGATTACCAAGGGAGGTGGAACAACAATCGTAATTTCATCCCGAGACCTCCCGGTTTCTTTGCACAAAATCAACAAAACCAAAGACCGGATGGGGAGCCACGTGTTTCTATCGAAGATCGGATTGTCCAATTCATGGATATGCAAAAGAAGCTAAACGATGAGGTAATTTCATACTTACGTAACCACCAAAGTACTATCCAGAATTTGGAATTGCAGGTTGGACGTGTTTCGCAAATGCTAAGTGAAAGGACTCAAGGGGAGTTACCAACGCAAACACAAGTCAACCCGATAGTGGAGAACGTGAAGCCGATGCTCATGATGACCGGAGAACCATCAAAGAAGAAGTGGACGAACATCTACACAAAGAAGTATGTGGAGAACGATAGCGGTAGTGAGCCCGATTATGCCACGGATTATGACTCGGAGGGGTTCACCATTTCGTTCGAGCATCTAGGACTTAAAGGACCCGTTGCTTCAAGTGATGATGAGGAGGAAGATGGAAAGCAAGGCGGATACGCGGAGTTCATGATTCCGAAGAAAGAAGATAAAGGCAAGGATAAAGAGAAGGAAAAAGCACCGGAGGATGACCTCATTTACATTGCACCTGTCAAGCATGATCCAGGGAGTTACAACTTACCTATTTCTTGTCATAAATTTAAAGGTCTTGCTTTGGTAGATTCAGGTGCCGCACTTAACATGATGCCTGTTGGTTATTGCAGGAAAATGGGAGTTAAAAAGATCATACCAACAGACTATCAATACCGAGGCGTGAACGGTTACATGACAAAGCCGTTAGGAATAGCGAAAGGAGTCCCAATTCGCATTGGAAACTTTGTTTACTATACGGACTTCGTTATAGCTAATCTTCCACAGAACACGGAGATCCCGATAATCCTCGGGAGATCTTTCTTGCACACCGCTCAAGTGCATACCGATATGCGAAACCAAGTCACGAGCTTGGGATATGGAGAAAATCGGATTACTTTGATCCTAACGGAGAGCCGGTCAGAGACCTCGATGAACCATACAAAGATCCTTCTCTGGCCTATAAGAAGAGCATGAACCGCCCGTTAGTCCCTCATGAACATGAAAAGAAGACGGAGGACTATCCGAACCCAATACGCCAAAAGGAGCAAACAACCAATGGGTCGGGTCCCTCCAAGAAGGAGTTCAGGAAGAAGAGAGGCTCGTCATCCCGACGTGCCAAGAAATGAGCCGAAAAAGGGGTCGAGCTCTAGACCCATCCAAAAACGAAGCGCTTCTCGGGAGGCAACCCGAGCATTTTCTTTCTTTTTGCATTTTTATGATTTTCGTGTGTGTTTTTGTTAATCTTTTTGTTTGATATTGTTTAGGCAACCATACGGAGGATATAAGAACCACAATCGAGCAAATCCGAAGTGTGATGAAATTTTTCAGAAGTGGGAAACAGAAGGCACTTCGCGATCGCCAGATTCCATGTCTGGCGACGCGAAGTTGGTAAGCCATAGTAACAGGTAAAAATTTCGAATCTCGCGACGCGAGGAGAGCCGTTTCGTGACGCGAAGCTTAAGAAAATTAGGGTATATTTCAGAAACCGCCTGTTTCGCGACGCGAAACCCTGGGTTTGGCGACGCGAAAATAGTGCAGACGGGTTTTTAATCCTCTTTTCTCACTTTTTCAAAAGAACACAACCCTAATTTCTCTTAGGCGCCGCGAAATCCTCTCACGTCCTTGCGAAATCCGACCTTCTTGAGCTTCAATTTCATCATTCACCATGAACAAGGTATGTTTCCTAATTTTAATTGCATAAGGATAGCTTGATTTGGGAGATTTGGATCTTATTTTGGGCATCAATGGTGTGTTTATGCTTATATGGATTTGACATTGTTCTTGATACACCATTGATTGTTTAGAGCTTATTGAATGATGCATGCACTATGTTTTGATTGAAATTTCATTCTAGCATGCTTGTTGATCGTTTAATCTAGTGATTATGCTTTAATGATAAGTGTGGGGATTTTGACAACATCAAAATCCCCCATTCATTCTTGTTTAGCTAGATTAGTTTGCAATTGAGATTGGACTAAAAGTTCAAGTGTGGGGATGTTCCACATCCCCTTTGTTTTGGTTTTTCATATATGAATTTGATACTTGAATTTGTTAGTCGTGGAAGTTTGTCTCGTTGAGTTTTTGATGTGAATAAACCTTGTCTTGCGTTTATTAATCGAAATCTTCTAAGACAATGGTATTTGGATTTTGTAGAGACAAAGGACCCGATCGTCAACTTCCACCGTAACCAATTTCCGTGCACCGTATGGGAGTCACGTGTTCACCTATTTCATGAATGACCCAACGTTGAATGCCCCGAAACGGGAGGAGTACCGGGATACCGTTAACCGACTTCTTGCCCGTCAAGTGCTAATTCCGAGAAGAGTCGACTGGGACCTTCTTCGAGCGATGAGTGTCGAAAACAACATCAAGGCGATACTCGAGAAGCACGCCTACGACGAGGATAGCACCGAGTATTATATTTTCCATGCATGGGAGCGAGTCTTTGGCATTGCCGAGACCCTTTATCGCGAGTTTATTGTTGAGTTCGTGGCCACATTCCGTTTCGACGCGATCAAGGCCCTTCAGGAGTTTCATCAGTCATGCATGACATTCCGACTCAGTGGGGTTTGGAGATCGCTTTCCTTGGTCGAATTTGTCGTTGCTTTGGGGATATATACCCAAGATGAGGTTGATGCGCCCAGATTCGTGGAGTACATGTGGGCGACTTCGAAAAGGCCAGATGGTTTTGATCCTCTATTGGTTTGGGCGGTTCTAGGTGAAGGTGACTATGGTGGTAATCTAAAGGTGAAAGGTTTTCTTGCTTCTTCGGATCGACTTCTACACCGCATGCTCATTCAAGCGGTGAATGCTCGTTCTTCAAGTGAGGAGAAAGTTTCGGTTTATGATCTATGGCTTCTTGAGCAGCTCACCACGGATGACAAATATCCGAATGCTCCGTATCTCATCGCCGTTCAACTTGCCAAAGGAAGTGGTTATCGAGAGGGTAGTCGCATAGTTGGTGGCCAGTACGTGACACTCTTGGCCAAGCACTTCGGTATCCTTACCGAGGGTGCCATTGCCTCGATGACGAACCTTGGGGAGATGGGATTGATTGACATTGACCAACTCCGTGGCATGGGTGTAGCGAGGGTTGAGCATATGATCGGAAGGGATTACAATGCATGGATCCATAATCCTCAAGCTTATGGGACGAGGAGTCAATCGAGAAGTCAAGCAAGGATCACACATGAGATCGATGGAACGAGTGGGACGAGTGCGGGAGAGAAACCGGCGGAATGGACGGCATATTCGGGTTACCAAGACTTGAGTAACCGACTCTCGGAGATGTCATTGTCTTATGGCCGTCATCATCAACATGTGGAGTACAACACCGTGGAGGCTCTTCACCATGCCAACTGGCAAAGTGGAGTGATGAACCAGATGGCCTCTCATTTCGGTATTCAACCGAATACCGCGTATGCTCCATCACCTTTTTGGCCATACTCCGAGGATGCTCCGCCCGGTTACCCGACTTACGAGGATTGGCAAAACCAACCTCGTGGCCCTTATTGATCTCTCTCTTTTATCTCCATTATTCGATATGGTTGTTTGAGACAATTTTATTTTTGTTTGTGTGGTTTGTGTGTTTGGTTTGTTTGAACAATTTTTATTTCTGTTGGTTTGTTTAGGACTTTAAGTAGTTATTAATAGTTTGGTTTGGTTTATTTTGTTAGTTCGTTTTTACTTTTTCTTTTTCTTTTGTTGGTAGATACAGCGACCTATGATCTTGAATCGAGCACGATTTTTTGGACCACTCTCTCAGATCAGAACAGATTTCGTCACATAACCCGGGAAGTCTCTCTTTTTCCCAATCACTCCTTAATTGTTTTAATTGTTGCATTGAGGACACTGCAAATTTTAAGTGTGGGGAGGGGGTTATGTAGACTTATCTGTTTAAATGGGTTCACTTTTTGCTTATGGGTTGTCGTTTTTCAAATTTTTGAAAGCTTTGAGATTTGACCCTAATTTTTTTCGAAATCTGAGATTGTTTTTGAGACTGAGTTGCTTGCATAGGAGAACACTGAATAGGATTAGTTGAGTAAAAGGATACCTTGGAATACTGATTACCATGAGTGCCTCACCCAATTCCTTTGAGAGTTTGAACCTTAATTGTTATTTATTCTGTGAGGAATACCGACTTTGACCCAAGGTAGAACTTGTCATTTGAATGCTTGTCGAGACCACATAAGAGGAGTATTTATCACCATTGCACTGATAGAGGTCTTCGTTTCTAACCCTTTTATCCTTCGTCAGATAACCTCATCTTAAGGTTATTTGATTTGCCTAGCCTTTGATTGAAAAGTACTCATCATTAGTAATTTATCCCTTGAAACCATTTTGAAGCCTTAGCCTTTTCATTTCTTTACCCACTATACACTTTATCCTTAAGCCTAATTGTTTTATCTATCTTTTGGCCGTGACTCAAATTTGATTCTTGAGATGTTTTGATCCAGTTTTTCATATCTGACAGTTTTTATGGGATTGAGATTAAAAAGAGCCCAAAAGCAACATAGTTGCTGCTCTGAAAAAAAAGAGAGAGAAACGAAAATATTTGAGACTCAGAAAAGAAAAGAAATATCAAAAGAGTCGAGAATACAAAAAGAAAAGAATGAGAGCTGAAAAGATTTAAAAAGAATTTGTGCCCCAAATAAGCCATAGGCTTAGGCCAATTCTAAAAGAAAAAGAGAAAATGCTCATCCCAAAAGTTTCATTGTTCGAAAGTCAGATTGCTTCGCTGTTTGGATCATTACTGATTAAGTTTTCAAGTTTTTGTTGCAAAATCCTTAGTCACTTATATATCCTTTATCCTACCTTTAACCCTTAGCCTAATGTTACAACCCTAAAGTCCTCTTGACGGTTGACAACTTCTCAGTGGTGGAGATTAGATTTGGTGACAAGCTTATGCATGCGGGAATTAGTCGAGTATTGGTGTGATCACTTACATATACACTTTACCCCCGAGAGATACACTTCATATGATTATTCATACTTTGTGAGGGTAAAAGGTTGATCTTGGTATCCGATTGCTTGATGAGTCTTGTTTATGTGTTCGATTATGTAAGTATGCTGTGTTTTCTTGGATGATCTTGGGTGGAGATAATTTTGGAGTTATCTTTCTTATCTTTCAGTCTTTTGATTGAGGACAATCAAAGCTTAAGTGTGGGGATTTTGATAACACCAAAATTATACATGTTTTGGTTAAACTTAATTGTATGACTTTACCCCATTTTTCACCCATTTCTGATCATTTCACTCACTAAATGGGCTTATTAATGTTTATGTAGGATTTGGAGGCCGTGGAACGGAAAAGTATGAAAAAGGAGAGAAAACGTGAAAAATGCACAAGTTCAATACAGTAGCAATCTGGCGTCCGCGAGATTCCAGATCTGGCGCCGCCAGATTCGACAAAGATGAAGACCAGGTTTAACCTAAGTGTTTGGCGTCGCCAAACCAGCAGTCTGGCGATCGCCAGATGACCCCTGGACGTTTTCTTTTAAATACCAGCCTCCTCCTTCAGTTCAAAGCATGATTTTCGGTGCGGGTTACGAGGCAGAAACAAGAGTGAGAGTCCGAGTGGTGCCGATACGCTGCGGGAGTCGATCTTCGATCATCCGTCGTTGTATTGTTGGTATCATGTCGATGTCTATTATTGCTTCTGTTTTCGTTATGCTGAGTGAGTAGTTTTTTTATAGTGGTACTTGTCATGGTCGATGAACCATTGTGGATGATAATTTTGTGATTAATGATTATTGGTTTGTTTTGATTAATTGAATGTGTGTTATGGTTCTTTTCTGATTCATATTGTTTGGTGATTTGAATTCATTTGGTTGGGTGTATTTGTTGGACCAAAACAGATAGACTCCGAGAGGATAAACAACCTACCTTAGCCTGACCTTGGACCAAGAGAGTTGTGTTAAGGGGTTACTTGGACCAAGAGTGACCAGATAGTAGAAAAGCCATGCAATATTAATTAGGACTGGTAAACCGACACTAGATTGTGGACCAAATGATTTAGTATTGGGATTAGGAGGACCGTGTCCTAGTCAATAACCATAGTCATCGCATGTTAAGGTGTCTTAGACTTAAATTCCTACAATAATCAAAACAACCAAACCTTTGGCCTACTTAAATCATTCACTTAGGAATTCACTATACCATGATAAGTGCTACTGTTTTTCCTTCATATAATCTTTAATCAGTCTTTTAATTGTTTTCTTAGTTCGTAGTTAATTTAGTGTCTTTTTAAATATTAAAACTCTTTTTCATAAACCCCCCCCCCCCCCCCAAAGCTTTAGGTTGATTAAACTGATCCAGACTTTAATCTATGATAACTTGACTGTTCCCAGTGGTAGATACGATACCTGGACTTTCCTACACTATATTACTCACGATCAGGTACGCTTGCCTGTATATGTGGTAAGACAGTGGCTAGACATTAGAGGTTAAAACTTGTTACGCTTTTTATGTATGATAATTACCGCATCAGGCTCATTTCGATCTTATTGACGATACGATTATAACGCCGTAGTTTGTTAACATTAAAACTGTTGGATGCAAAATCGGATTGTATCCGAGATCACAAGTTGGTGCTCAAAGTGAAGACAAAGGCAAAGTCAAAGTTGTTAAAGAAAGTCAAAGTTTACTTTTATTGTTTTAGTGTTTTAGTTTTATTTGTAATAGTTTTGTTTAGTTTGGGTTTAAAATGTAAATGTTGTAAAGTTGAGGGTGTAAGGGTGTTTGGGTATAAATACCTTTAGTGATGTCATTTGTACTTGGAGGAGTGTGCGTGTGCATGAACGTAAAACAGAGTGAATTGAGAGAGTAAGTTCTAAAGTGTGTGTATTCTTGGTGTAAACACTATGTGTAAACATTTTCATCAAGATCAATGAAATATGGCTTTCCAATTCATCTATACTTGATTGCATTGTGTTTAGAACTTGAATCTGGAACAAGTGGTATCACAGCTGGAAATTCACTGAAGATTGAGCTAAATTTGAAGATTTGAAGCTTTGGTAAAATATGGTGAAGATTTGAAGATTTGAAGTTTTGAAGATTTGAAGATTTGAAGATCTAGTTTGAAGTTAGATTGTTGTTAGATGTTAGTTTTTGGTGCTTAAAAGTGTAGATTTAATAGATTTTGAGTCAATTTTGGTGAATTTTCGAAGTGTTGTTCGAAGTTCATCAATGGAGGTTCGTTAATGGAGATTTTGGATGAATATTCATATGTCTCGGGTCTAATCTTCTTATGTCTCGAGCATAAAAAGACAAAAATGTTGGTTTTGGGGTAAAGGGTAATTGTCTCGAGCATAAAAAGACAAAAGTAGCTATGTCTCGTGCATATTTTTCCATTTTTCGAGTCTTTTTGGGCATGTCTCGAGCATAAAATAGTTGGTAAGCACCTAAAACCCTCGGTCAGAGCTCGAATCATCAGTCAGCACCCGAATTGGACCGGTCAGAGGTTCGGTCAGCGATTTGTTGCTCGGTCAGCACACGAATTAGTGGTCAGAGCTCAAGTAGAGCTCGGTCAGAGCTCTAAAAAGTGGTCAGAGCTCGGTCAGAGCATAACTTCTTGGTCAGATCTCGAGCAGAAGCTCGGTCAGAGCCTCCAAGCTTCTGCTGACCGAAAATCTGATGTGGAGGAGGCGCTGATGTGTCATTTTCTGGTTGGTCCACATGGTTAAGCTTGCTGAGGTGTCCGTTTTTGATCGGTTCAAGTGTTTAACGTGGATTTAGGGTTGATTTGGCACTTTTTAATTGGTGCAAAGTGTTAATTCGAGCTGAGTGGCTGATTTTAATTGGTTGGAAGCTCATTTTTGACCAATTTACAAGTTTTTTTGACAATTTTTTAAGATCTCTTTGAAATTTTTGCGGTTAAAAATTTTTTTTTCCTGAAAATTCAAAGAGATAAAATCGTCTAAATCTTCAAAATTTTCAGAAGCCATTACCAAATTCTTAGTGAATTACGATCAATTCAAGTTCTTCAAAATGTCAAGAGATTTATTAAGCATGGGTTCAAAGTCGAAACCTCCGGTTCTTCAAATTGGCGAATATCCGCAATGGCGAGTAAGGATGATTCAATTCCTCAACAATATCGACAAGATTCTCATGACAAGTATTCAGGAAGGTCCAATCAAGCCGTTCATTGACATTCCCGGTACTCCTGAGACTGCTACTAGTCCCGCAATTGAACCAAGAAGAGTGTATAAACTCTTTCGCCATTACAATGAGCTTGAAAAGAGTAGAGCTGAAATTGATGACAAAGCTCTTACTTTCCTCACGATGGCAATTCCAAACGATTTGTTTAATCGTGTTGATAGTCGAAAGACAGCAAAAGAATTGTGGGATGAGTTAGAGAAACAGTTTCAAGGGACGGAAAGATCAATTCAAGCAAAGCTAAACCAAGCAATCGGTGCTTATGAAGGTTTTAAAGCTTTAGAGGGAGAAACACTTGCTGATTCTTACAGTCGGTTCAACATCATTCTGAATGATCTACGAAGAAATGGAATGAATAAGTCTACTTCCGAGATAAACTTCAAGTTTCTGAAAAATCTGAATCCGGAATGGGATCACTACTCGGTTAATCTTCAGATGAACAAGAACTTGGCGGAAGAAGACTTACATGATCTTTATTCCATTCTTAGTCAACATGAAGTGAAAGTCAAAGACATTGTGATGAAGCAGAAGAGTATTTATGATTCTTTGGCTCTTTTGACCGAAAAGAGTAAGAGTGTTCTCTCAAGTACTTCAAAGAAGAAAAGTCATTCCAAGGCTCTTGTCACTGAGTTGTCTGATTCTGAATCCGACACCGTTGAAGATGAAAGTTCTGAATCTGATGTTGATTTGAAGAGGGTTGCAGATAAACTTGCTCTTTTGTCTACCTCCATCCACAAACGGTATGGAAAGAAGAAGTTCTATTCCAAACCCAAGTTTGAGAACTACAAAAGAGACAAGTACAAGCCAAAAGAATATGAGAGAAGGCCGTAGAGGAAGTTTTATGAAAAAGGCAAGACAGATGAGAAAGGCAATGTGTGCTACAACTGTGGCAAACCGGGTCACTTTGTCAAGGACTGTACTGTGAAGAAAGTCAGGGATTTTGACTATTACATCAAGAAGGCTCAACTTGCTAAACGCAAAAGTGAAGGTAAAGTTTTGATGGCTGAAGAGGAATGTTGGTATGATGACACGTCTGATGATGAGGACTCCGCTCATTTCACAAAAGTTCATTACAATCTGTTGGCTAGTGTGGATGAAACCATCAACCTTCACAAAGAGACCGAAGCGACAAATGAGGTAAGTCAAACTCCTTCTGACTCTGATAATCTGTCTGATGATATGTCTGATACTGATGAATGTTCGTTAGAAGAACAGTTTTTAATTTTAAAAGCTGAATTTGATGACTTGAAAGAAAAGATTAAGTTCGAAAGAGCTCGAGTCATTGAATTCAGTAATGAGTGTGAGTTGTATAAATGTTTAGCTGATGATCGAGAGCGTGAAAAGAGTGAGATTAGAAAGGAGAACACCAAACTAGAATCTCAAATTTCTGAGATGAAGAGGCTGAATATATGATCAAATATGAAGTTTGTTTTCAAGATAGATCTGAGGCTTATGCTAAGATAAAACAATTGGAGGATCTTAATTATAAAAGAGGTCAGACTCAACAGACACTTAAGCTTTTGACAAATCATCAAAAAGATACTCGATTTTACAATCCAAAAATGGGGCTAGGTTTACCGGTAATTGATGTTTTAAAGAAAGCTCCCAAAGGTCTTTATCAGTTTGATAACTTGAATTTGCCAAAATTAAATGAGACCTTTGTGAAATCTGGTAGTTCATTGTCTGATTTTTCAGATAAAGGAAAACAGAAAGTCGTTGATGACTCAAGTGCTAGTTTTTCAGATTCAATACCAACAAGAAAGCATAACTTTGATTACACATGTGGTTTCCAATTTGATGATTTAAATCAAAGTTATAGAACAAGAAAACCTGAGTCTTCTCATACTCAGTGTGTTTCTTTGTATTCTCAAGAAGAGAAGTCTATCTCTAATGAATCTGAATCCTTTTCTAACCAAATAGAGAGTGAGTCAAAGACTACTGAATCTGCTCCTAAATCTGATGGAAAGACAAGTGATCTTGAACCGGAAGAGGATTGTGAAAATCTTTCTGAATTTATACAAGTTAATAATCTTTCGGAAAATAAAAGTGTTTCTGATTATGAGTTTGATTCTGATTCTGATGAGACCAAACCGTGTTTTGATTCTGACAATGAAGATGACATTAAAGAGGGTTTTGAGGAAGAAAAGATAAATTTTATTTCCAACCCCATGTTTGAGTCTCAAGATACTCCACATTGTTCTAGTCATGGCAGTAAACCTGAAGTGACTGATTTGATAACATATGCTGTTATTGATAAAAATGGTTATCTTGTGTATAAAAGTTTAGAGAGTATGGTTGAAGGAGATATCCTTAAATCAGAACTCAAACTACCAGATGTGGAATTTGGTCCTGTTTTTGCAAAACCAATGTCTGGTCCACAAGTTAAACCAAATCAAGTAAAGGTTTCAAGTGATAGTGGTATTTTTAAAGATGTGAAATCTTCTTGTACTTTGCCAAAGCATGAAACTTGTTCAATTAATTTTGATGCAAATAATTTTGAGGCAGGAAGTACTTCTTGTATATCACCTGAAACATCTTCTAAAACTTCATCTGATGTGTGTTCAGTTCCGAAGACACCTATTAACTCAAGTTCTTCTGATTCTACAGATTTAAAACGTTTTAACCGACATGGTCTAGGATGGAAGAAGAAAGCTTCAAAGAAGAAAGAAAAGAGTTTTGCTACAAATGCAAGTTTTGTTAAAAAGTCGTCTTTTTCTGTTGGAAATAGATGTAATAAGAATGTTACTTCTAATAAGTGTCAAAACTCATTTGAGTTAGACCTGTTAGTTCTTGCTATGAATCATTTACATTGTACTCATTGTCGTGATAACTCATTTTCTTTAAATACTAGCCATGTTCAAAAGAAGAGATCTAGAGGTGTTTCTCGTGACAAATCTCATTCTCATTCATTTACTCATCATGCTAAAGTGCTTCGTGCTAAAAAGAAAAATATTTCAATATCTAAAGATAAATATGTTGGTGTGAAATTTGTGTGAAAATGGATTCCTAAAGCTTTATTCAAAGCACAAGTTTCAAAATCTGGTATTAATTGTAAAATCTTAGGGTCATATTCTGATTTGTTGAAAATGTATGCGACCCACAAGAAAGGACCCATTTGGATATGGGTACCAAAGATGAACTGACGTGTTTCCACAGGCCAGGAATATGTGGTATGTCGATTCCGGTTGTTCAAGACATATGACTGGCTACAAGGATCTGTTGCACAACTTTGTGGAACGTCCAGGTGGAACTGTTAGTATTGGAAATAAGACGACAGGTGTCATCAAAGGTTATGGCATACTTACAAACGGTAAGGTATCCATCAAAAAGGTACTCTACGTTGAGGGGTTAAGTCATAATCTATTCAGTGCTAGTCAGTTTTGTGATGGTTATAATCTTGTTCTATTTTCCATCATTAACTGTCTAATCATTAATAGTGATGGTGTTGATATTTTTGAAGGTCGACGTTTTTATAATCTCTATGTAGTTGACTTTTCGGTGATAGATTCTTCTAAACCAGTTTGTTTGTTTTCAAAAGCAACAAAAGCTGAAAATTGGCTATGGCATAGAAGATTTTCTCATCAGAATTTCTCAGATATTAGCAAACTAGCTAATGGTGGATTGGTGAAAGGACTTCCAAAGTTGACATTTGATAGAGAATTTTTATGTCCGGCTTGTCAAATGGGAAAGATGAAGAGAAGTTCTCACAAGTCAAAGACAGAATCTTCGTGCCAATCACCACTTGAGATGATCCACATGGACTTATGCGGACCGATGAGCATTCAATCCATCAATGGAAAGAAGTACATTCTAGTTATGGTTGATGAATACTCACGGTACACGTGGCTAGAATTTCTGAGAATGAAGTCTGAAGCTCCCGAGTTGATCATAAAGTTTATCAAGAGGATCCAAGTTCTTTTGCAACTTCCAGTTCGAAAGATTAGGAGTGATAATGGCACTGAATTTAAAAATGCTACTTTAGATGCTTATCTAACATCTGTTGGTATTTCTCATAATTTTTCAGGTGCTTATACTCCACAACAAAATGGAGTTGTCGAAAGAAGAAACCGAACCTTAGTTGAAGCGGCACGAACGATGCTAGCTTACTCCGGATTACCTCTTACCTTTTGGGCCGAAGCTGTTTCCACAGCTTGTTTTACTCAGAATCGAACCATCATCACTAAGCGCTTCAAGAAAACTCCTTATCATATTATCAACCATAGAGTTCCTAATGTCAAATTCTTTCATATTTTTTGGTTGTAGGTGCTACATTCTAAATAACCGTGACAATCTTGGTAAGTTTGACAAGAAAGCCGACGAAGGATACTTTCTTGGTTATTCGCTAACGTCGAAGACTTTTCGGGTCTACAACAAACGAACCAAGATGGTTATGGAAACCGTTTATGTGACCTTTGATGAAACCGTGTCATTGACTTCTGAACATAGCAGTTCAGAACTCGGAATGAATCGTCAACCTTCTACTACGACTTATGATTCTATTTCTACTCCCAATAGTTCAGAACTCGATTTACTGTTTATGGATGCTTTTCTGGATATTTGTGCAGATAATGAAGATCTCATTATTTCCAGAAATCCAAGAGTTGATATTCAAGATGTTCCAGAATCTTCAAGCTTAAATGATTCCGGACCATCGGAGAATATTTGTTCTTCCTCTAACTCTGATCAGACCATACCTGGTCCAAGTGTTGAGCAATCAGAGTTAACCCCCGATAATCAATCAGAGATTCCTGCAATCATTGATGAAAATGATAGTCAGAACAATCTAGATGATATTGCAATTCTTCCTGCTCAGTTGAAATGGACAAGAGAACATCCACTCTACAATGTGATTGGTGATGCCAATGATGGTGTTAAAACGTGATCCGCATCTGCAAATTACAGCTTATACAAAAGTTTCTTGAGCGTAATTGAACCAAAGAATGTCTCTCAAGCATTAGAAGATTCTGATTGGCTATTAGCAATGCAAGAAGAGCTTCTACAATTCAAAAGAAACAAAGTGTATCGCTTGGTTCCGAGACGGGAAAATAAATCAATCATTAAAACCAAGTGGATCTTCAGAAATAAGAAAGATGAATCCGGATTGATTGTCAGAAACAAAGCGCGATTGGTTGCTAAAGGTTATTCTCAACAAGAAGGTATTGACTACGATGAGACTTTTGCACCGGTAGCGAGGATCGAGGCAATTCGAATCTTTCTGGCTTATGCAGCTCACAAGAACATCAAGGTATTTCAAATAGATGTCAATCTGCATTCTTGAATGGAGTCTTGCATGAAGAGGTCTATATAGAGCAACCTGAAGGGTTCGTCGATCCAGATTATCCTGATCATGTATGCATCTTGGACAAAGCATTGTATGGTTTAAAACAAGCTCCAAGAGCATGGTATGAAACTCTGACTAATCATCTCTTATCCAAAGGATTCAAACGAGGTACGATCGATACTACTCTTTTTCTGAAGAAAGAAGGTGATGACTTGCTTTTAGTTCAAATTTAAGTTGACGACATTATTTTCGGTTCTACTAATCCTGAGTTGTGTACAAAATTTTCTAAAATCATGGAGACAGAGTTTGAAATGAGCATGATGGGTGAATTGAATTTATTTTTGGGAATTCAAGTCAAACAAAACCCTGATGACATCTTTATAAATCAGTCGAAATATATTAAAGATATGTTGAAAAAGTTTCAAATGACTGATTGTTCTCCAATTAAAACACCAATGCCAACTGGAAATCTTTTGGGTCCTGATTTAGCTGGTAAATCTATTGATCAAAAGGTTTACAGAAGCATGATTGGTTCTCTTTTGTACCTAACTGCAACTAGACCGGATATTATGTTCGCCACATGTTTTTGTGCTAGGTTTCAAGCTAATCCTAAAGAGTCACACCTTGCGGCAGTCAAAAGGATCTTACGGTATCTCAAAGGCATACCAGAGTTGGGCCTTTGGTATCCGACAGATTCTAGTTTTGAGCTAATATCTTTCACAGATGCAGATTATGGTGGTTGTAAACTAGATAGGAAAAGCACTTCTGGATCGTGTCAGTTTTTAGGTGAAAAACTTGTTAGTTGGACTTCGAAAAAGCAAAATTGCGTCTCCACTTCTACGGCTGAAGCAGAATATGTTGCCGCTGCAAGTTGTTGTTCGCAAGTGCTTTGGATAAAGACACAACTACTCGATTATGGTTACAAGTTGAAGAGAGTCCCTATCTACTGTGATTCGGAAAGCGCCATCGCGATAACGTGAAATCCAGTTCAACATTCCAAGACCAAACACATCGACATCCGTTATCATTTTATCAAAGATAACGTGGAGAAAGGTAATATCGAGATGTTCTTTGTTCAAACAGATTACCAACTTGCTGACCTTTTCACTAAACCTTTAGATGAAAAGCGTTTTAACTTTTTGGTTAGCAAGCTTGGCATGCTTACTCCTACTTAAATCTGTTCCGCATCTTAGTTTAAGGGGGAGTTGCTTAATTATTCTGGATTGGATACTATCTGACTAACAACTAAGGATTCATTTTCAATGAATACCAATTTCAACTTTGTTTTGCAGATTATCCATTTGAGGGGGAGTACTTAAAAGAGAGATTATTTTTAGGTGGAGAGTTCTTCTAAGCTTTAATGCTTACATATCTGAAAGAAGAACAACTTTCAGATGAAAAATGTTTTTAAATGTTCAAACTCACTTCTCGATTCTCAAATGATTTTTCGACTTAGAAGTGTGATTTTACATGTTTTCATATAATGATGAATTGACGAATATTTTCTAACCGTGTGTTTCCAAAGATTAATACTTGCGTATTATCTTTTCATATACTTTTCAAGTATTCATACACACCGGTTTAGCTTCTTTTGACTTAGTTATTACCACGTCTCTATATGACCATATTTTTCGGTGGTAATACACTCGCTTGCTATTTCCCATTTTGTACTTCATCGTTTATTTGATCAGATACGTTTTTCAATGCTTTATCTATATCTTGTTCGTATAGATAACTTTCATTTTTGTGAACCTATCATTTTCAAGACCATATCTCACATCATATCATGAATCAGTTTTCTCAAACAAGTCAACATATTCCATGTTATCCATTTCATATACTTGTTTGAAGAAATTCTTTTCATATTGGCTCATTGATTCAACCGATGAATCATTGTACTTTCATGTTTAGGAAACTTATTTCATGGGATGTGTGAGCTTACTAAAACTTCTATGGATTTCCAGAACCGGCAATCCTACCCAAGAAGTTATCCTTGAGAAATGAGTGAGGGGTCTCCATCAAAGAGTGGGGGAGATAACTCAGGTGGTTGAGTTATTCTCATAGTGATTGAGCGGAAAAATTTAATATGAGAGTTTGGCTAGCAGTGAGGATGCTTACAAGACTTGGAGGGTGTGAGAACAGAGTTAAAAGAAACATAAAACTCTGTACCAACCTTTTCTAAGCCGGGCAACCACATAATCTATTGGTTCACGCTCTTTGGTGACCGATATTGAAATAAGGCAAAGCCGAATGCCGACTCTCGTTTTAACCCCACTAGCTACTCATTTCCTTCTTAACAAGGAGATGTTTCATTTCATCACGGGGACGCAACACATAATCTATCAGGTTTTCATTTGGAAAATCGATATTGAAAAAGAAGGAAGCTGCCCTGCCTTTGAACTTCATTTCTACACATCGAGTCGTGATATGTTTTCACATTTTGAGCCTTATGACAGCACATGATGCTATTTTCTTTCATCACAAATACACACAAGGAATTTGTTTCTTTGTCGGAACGTTTATAGTAATACTTCTAGTATTTGCGATGATTGAACGAAAGCCCTGGGGAGTGATCATAACTAAAGCTATTTATATAGTGCATTTGTTGTACTGAGTTGCTTTGTGCTTCTCACAGGCATTCCAACTGATTCATTTGTTGTTTCAGGATTTTCCCACTTCATTCTGAAGTTGAAAAGCTTCGGATTACTTTTTGGAATTGACGGTTTTCTTTGCAGCAATAAAGGGGAATTCTGGAGTAACAAGGTGGAGATTGTTTTGTGAGATGGTTTTTGACATAATTGGTGGTTTCTTCACATGTTCTTATCTTTACGGGAAGTTGATCTGATCATACATTTCTAGAATTTTGATGATTATTTCATATTTCATCAAAAAGGGGGAGATGGTTTAGAAATGTAAAGTCGATGAATGTTTTTGAAGATACTTTGGGGAGATGGATCTGAAATGTAATGTCGAGAAATGATTCTTGAAGATACTTTGAGGAAGTCAAGAGATAGTTACGAGATTCTTCAAGATGATCAGAATATTCCATGTATCGAAGTTTGTTGATTGTTTGAAGATACTTCGTTTATTAAAGCTTCGTGTGTCAAAGTGGATGATTATTGAAGATTATTATCGAAGCTTATTGTCAAGAAAGCTTATCATTGGAGTTCAGAGTGTTGATTGCTTTCTCAAAGACGTTTGCCTAATTCTTTTTGTGATCTCGAATCCAAAGGGGGAGATTGTTGGATGCAAAATCGGATTGTATCCGAGATCACAAGTTGGTGCTCAAAGTGAAGACAAAGGCAAAGTCAAAGTTGTTAAAGAAAGTGAAAGTTTACTTTTATTGTTTTAGTGTTTTAGTTTCATTTGTAATAATTTTGTTTAGTTTGGGTTTAAAATGTAAATGTTGTAAAGTTGAGGGTGTAAGGGTGTTTGGGTATAAATACCTTTATTGATGTCATTTGTACTTGGAGGAGTGTGTGTGTGCATGAACGTAAAACAGAGTGAATTGAGAGAGTAAGTTCTAAAGTGTGTGTGTTCTTGGTGTAAACACTATGTGTAAACATTTTCATCAAGATCAATGAAATATGGCTTTCCGATTCATCTATACTTGATTGCATTGTGTTTAGAACTTGAATCTGGAACAACAAAAACGTATTTTTTTAACATGTTTTAGATCGTATGGACGATACGATTATGATGGCGTAATTTGTTAAAATTAAAACCTATTTTTTAACATGTTCCAACCAATATACGATATATGAGTAAAACATAAAATGAAATATAGAAAAAGTAAAGGTATAAAGTGAATAAATATTATAAGTTTAGGGGGCCAATATGTGAATTTGAAAATGGATATAGGATCGAGGCTGTTGAAGCGTATTTATAGTATATAATAAAATAGCTACATGAAAAAATATTCCATATTAGGCTCATTTCGATCGCATCGACGATACGAATATAATGACATAATTTGTTAAAATCAAAGCGTATTTTAACGGCCTTTTGCCAATACACGATATATGATTAAAACGTAAAATGAAATATTGAAAAGTAAAACGTGAATAAACCTTATAAGTTCTAATTTTAGGGGGCTAATATGTAAATTTGAAAATGGGTATAGGATTTGGTTCGGTTAGAATGTATATATAGTATATAATAAAATAACTACATCATAAAATATTCAATATTAGGCTAGTACGAATATAATGGCGTAATTTGTTAAAATTAAAACGTATTTTCTTAACGCTTTTTGCCAATACACAATATATGATTAAAACCTAAAATGAAATATTGAAAAGTAAAGGGATTACTTCTTCAAAATGTATTCAACTATCCCTAATATACTATTGTATGTATCCACCTAAAAAAATGCCTTTTGTATATATCAAACTTTATTTTTTTAGTCTATTGTGTGTATTTTTGATACACAATAGTATATTGGGGGATAGTTGGATACACATAATAGATTCAAAAATACACATAATAGACTCAAAAATAAAGTTTGATATATACAAAAGGAATTTTTTTAGGTTGATAGACACAATAGTATACTGGGGATAGTTGGATACATTTTGAAAAAGTAATCCCAAAAGTAAAAAGTGTAAAGTAAATAAACCTTATAAGTTCTAAGTTTAGGGGGCTAATATGTAAATTTAAAAATGGGTATATGATTTGGGTCGGTTAGAACGTATATAAATTATATAATAAAATAACTATATCAAAAAATATTCAATATTAGGCTCATTTCGATCGTATCGACGATATGAATATAATGGCGTAATTTGTTAAAATTAAAACGTATTTTAGACAATACACGATATATGACTAAAACGTAAAATGAAATATTGAAAAATAAAAGGTATAAAGTGAGTAAACATTATAGGTTCAGGGGCCAAAAACGTAAAATTGATAATGGGTTCTAAGTTTAGAAGCCTAATATGTAAGGTTAACTATATCAAAAAATATTCAATATTAGGCTCATTTCGATCGTATCGACGATACGAATATAATGGCGTAATTTGTTCACATTAAAACGTATTTTTTAGCATATTTTAGCCGATACACCATATATGACTAAAACGTAAAATGAAATATTGAAAAGTTCAGGGGCCAAACTTGTAATATTGGAGATGGGTATTGAGGTGGTGGACGCGCGGGTTGAGCGTGGGTGAAGGCCGGGTCATCCGGCGGGTTTGGGTCAAAAATGAGAGAGGGACAAGTGGGTTTGGGTCGGTTCACAAGTCGGGCAGGTCGGGTCGGGTCTGGACGCCTGCACACAGTGTTGAAGTTCCTGATAAATGTATATATATATATATAGTAATAGCTAAAAACTGCCAAAAATGGTAATTGCATCAAAACATCATACATATGCCAATAACTCACTTTTACAACATATTTAAAGAAGCCAAACCTTTATTTCTTAAAAAGGGCCACATCCCAAAAATATCACAGAATGCCCAAAATCAACAAAATGACAAATATGTAAAGAATCAAAAATGATGTGTAGGAGACTAAATGTATCATTTTTACATATTTAATAATATGTTTTCGAAGTAGGGATTGAATGTGAGAGTCAACATTAAAATCGACCTTGCAGTTTTAAGTGTCAGTTATTGGATGACAAGGTACCTAGAGGATGTGAGTCCCGAACTATATGATGCCTCTATACCATCTCATGTTCTACTCATTGTTTGAGAGTAAAGTAGGAACTAGAATTTCTTGTCATTGATGTTCGAGGGATTTCTTTGGTCAAGGTGTAACTATTGAAAGAAAGGGGCTGAGCTACTTTTATGAACCGAGGAAACTCCGATAAGTGGTGAGTTTAGTACTCATATACTTTGTGAAAGAACTAGATTTCGATGACGAAATCATTCTAAGGTTAGGAGGATTGTAACACCCTAATTCTCGGAAACTAGAAGTCACACAGAGCCTATCGATACATATATGTTATGGATTTTGAGTTGGAAAAATATTCCTCTTAGTCTCTAAGAGAATCAAAGAGGGTTTTGTCCGGAAACGTCGATTTTTTAGGCTTTTAGGGTGTTTGAGTGACAGTGACCGTGAGAGTGTTATATGTGTAGCATCCTAAATGTTTTTCTATAAAAGGATGGTGAAGGACTGGGAAAATGGGTAAGGAACACCTGAGAAAATGGTTGAATAACGTCCGAGGAAACGGTCGAGAAATCAGTTTAAAAGGGCACCTCGGTATGTCTGGTGCGAGACTGGCATCGATAGTGATAATTCTTACTCTGGCTATCACAATCACCACGAAAATGCCATGCTAAAGTGACATTTAGTCTCGGTACACTTTGCACGTATGTCACATTAGTTGTCCTTCTCGTGGTCGGGATCAGGGGCATTAATTCGATGTTTAAGCCATTTTGTTCATTTCACAGTAACTTCTTCATTGCTACTTCTTTTTCAACCGTTTTTTTTTTGCTACGTTCTTGGTTTTTCGAGATCTTCAAGACTATAACAAGAGATTTAAAACATTTGGTAGATCAGGAACTCTTAATATGGTAATTTCTTTGTCTCTCTTAAGTTTTAAGTTAGGGTTTGATGTGTTCTGCATTGCCCACCCCTTTTCTCCCATCTTTATCTTAGGTTTGTATTTCTTGAGGTGGAAAACATGTTTTGGGGAGTCTTGGAGATAGGGTTGGGAGTATTGCTTGTAGATCTCAAGTTTTCTCTAAAGGAAGCTCAAGATTTGGGGGAAAACTTAGATTTAGCTTAAATCTAGCAAATTGAGTTCAAGTTGTTTTCTGAAAACGTTACACATGCCAAAAATTTGTATTGTAAGATATTAACATGTTTACTCAATATTTATCAAATGTTTTGTGTATTTGACAAAATTGCGTATGTGGGTTAATAAATCTTGGAAATAGTTACATCTGGGGCTTCTCAATATTTTGGTGAACAATCCCCAAGAATGTTTTCATTTAGTAATTTATTGTACGAATGAGCATTATTTGATGTTAATGCATTTTAGTATATTTTGGTTTTCTAAATGATTTGGAAAAATTCATATTGATGTCATGGGACACTTTCAAAATGCGAATAACATTTCATTTGGAAAATATTTTGTTTCAACCAAAGTTGAGTTTTGAAGTTAATCATGCCTTAGAAGTATGTGTTGCATAAATGTGGTTTAAATGCACTAGGTATTGTTGCTTTTGACTTTATTGAGTAGTTAGTTCTTGTTCTTAACCTTTTGGCTCGTTTTAACCATGTTGGGTCTTAGGGATATTTATCCGTTTTTAACAACTCGAAGTGGGGCTTTGGGTATGGTTTGCATTTATTGCATCTTAATTGAGAACTATGTGAATTGAGTTTGTTGGTCACTTTAGTTGGGCTTGTGTAGTTTAGACTGTAATCAATTGGACCCATAGGCATATGAGTCAGTCTTTGTTGGTTTGGCATAGGCCTATGGATGGGCCACTAACAAGTATTCAATGGAGGATATCAAACTCCTTGAGGTGGAACTTGTTTGCTAAGACACGCAAGAAGGTTCCATTAACCCTTGAGGTGTGACTCTATGGAGTGAGCAATAAGGAGGGGGGATTTGAGGATGTGATGCTCACGATGTGGGTAGGTGCACTAACCGAAACCTGAGGTCTAATCCTTTTAACATCATTAGATGACCCCACTCACATGTTCTTGCCACCTTGATGGAAACGGTTTGTCAAGAGTTATCTCTTGTGCTTGTGTTTCGATATGAAACCTTTGGGTATTGATCTTTTATTTGTGTTTTTGGTACATGTTTCCATTATTCAAATATTATTTTATTCACGTTTTGGGTGAGTATTGAGTTTAAGGTCTCATGATAAAAAGGATGTTTTTGGCTAATGACGTTCATTCATTAACTAAAATATTGGGCTTAGAAAAGATGTTGTCTTTAAATCACTTTATGATTTTTTTAGAAATCGTTATTTAAAAGTATTCTTTCTATATACCGTTTCATATAAATGATGTAAACTATTGAACTCACTAAGTGTTAAGCCTAACCCTTTTTATTTGTTAAATTTGCATCAAATCCTTGGGAGATGGTTTTAGAGACACCTTGACAAAGAGTTGAGCGCTAATTAGACGTGCGAGAATGTTTTAGCTTTTGGGTGATGTTTTCTACAATTTGGAAATAACACATTCTTTGGGTTTTAGTAATGACTTGTTCTTATTTTAGTTTTTCTATGCGATTACTTGGTATTTATTAAGGTCAAACCCTACTTTATAATTTTAGGCCATTCAAATATTTGCTATATTGGAAAATTTTCAATTATTTTCTTTTTTCAAATTCAAGGGTGTTACATGATGCTTAGATGAATTTTCTTTTTTTATTGGGATACCACTTGAAACAAAATATGACCCTTCGAACTGGGTTTGTGTTGGCTTTGTGCACAGATATAGTGTGTATACCCTATTTCATCTTCTTCGGATACGAAAACCTGGTTACCATCACCTCCACATCTGAAACGAAACGTCTAGATTTTGAATTTTCATGTTCTCAGGATCAAGTGAAGGATTTCAAGATGGGTTCAAGTGAAAATTTTAGATCGGTTTCAAATTGGTTTAAGTTAAGATTTCTTGTTGTATGTGTAAGGGAAGGGGACCACAAAGGTTTAACTAGAGAAGGAATGCAATGGTAACTGTGGGAGGAAGGTCGGTGAATGTGTGTATAGTTTGTTTTATGTATGTTAAGTGAACCAGAACCTTCTACAACGGTAAAATATGAGGACAACATGGAGGGTGTGTGTTTGCAGTAGTTTGTACATGTTTTTGTTTGTGTGTTTAAGTTGTTGCAGCTTGAAAATGTTATTAATGCTACCACAACTGTGATTACGATGTATCTTGGAGGTGTTGGTAAGTTGCCAGTCGATGAACTTGGTGGTGACAACGGGTTAAGTAGAGGAGTTGCTAGTGGGTTTGAGTGAAATGATATCTGGATTGAAGGTGGAGGTGGGGAATGGCAGAGATAATGTTGATCAGTTGATGGAGATAGTTTTATTGAAGTTTGGAGTGAGGGATATAATAAGGGACAAATATGTTATCTAATTTATTTAAAGAACATTAATAAATGGATAATAAGACTAAAATACGCCTCAATCTAATAGGGATGATTACAAAGTTAATGAGTAGGGATCACTTTCGAAGCTAACTAAAATTCATAAGTATGATTTATATACTTATCAAAATCCAAGTCCTATTTTCAAATTTTTACTAAACCTCAAGGAGCAAAATTAGAGTTCACTATAAATTTATCACAAGTTATCTCGAAATAATTGGATAAAAATTATTTAATCATTGTGATGAACTGATGATGATGTTAACTATGAGGATTTATTCTTTTTAAAAGTATATTCTCTTTTGCATTATTTAGTTGTTTAGGTAAATTTATAATTATAAAAATGAAAGAATAATTGGAGAGTTATTTATGGTTTTTATCAAAATGTGACAAGTTGCTGATAGAGACGCCCATAGTTTTTGGGAGTGGCCCGTTGTTTTATTAACCATTTCATTTTCCTCTTTCTGACTCTTTAGTATTTTAAAATTAAAATAAACTACGTGAAAATGAGAGATTCGATTTTTTGTTTTTAATAATTTATTTTCATATGCTTATTTTATAGAAAACTAGATCATTATTGTGTGCTATACATTTCTATTTCCCTGTTTTCTATTTTATTCTATAGACATTTTAGAGAGCTAGCTAAAGAGTCGTATGATGAATATCAATTATAAATTAAAGTATTTTCCTATGTCCAGTGCGTTTATCAAACGTTTTATCTCATGGGGTAATGTTATCAGCCATCAATTAATAGATTGATGGTAAAAATATAAACTCGGTGAGCGTTTACTGAGTAAGAGTTATCATCATTAGTTATTTTAAAAAACAAACAGTCCCTTAGTAAAGTAGGAAGTTGATTGAACATATCCTTACTTATCTTTAGAGTTTTTTATAATTTATCCAAGTTCTTGATGTCCTAATTATTACCACTTAACTTATCCAATTTTCACATGACTTGTATCAGCTTTTATACCATCTTCCAGAATGCAAATTATATGTTTTCTACGACATGTATGTAAGAGTATCTCCAATAGCATTGCTAAACTTTTTTTAAAATAGAGAAAACAAGTTAAAATCTCTAAAAACATTTTCTATCATCTCCAACAGCTTTGCTATTTTAGAGAAGCAATCATTATTTATATTATTAAAATATTCAATACATTTAGTATTTCAATAAAAAAAAATTAACCAACTTTTAAACAATTGGTGGGATGGATTAAAAAATAGTTTCTCTCTCCTCATATAGAGAGATTTTAGAGAAATCTCTAAATTTAGAGAAAACTCAAACTTTTTCTCTTTTAGCAATCCATTTAGCAATGCTGTTGGAGCATTTTAGAAGAAAAAAACACCAATTTTTCTATTTTTGCAATGCTGTTGGAGATGCTCTAACATCCCACCTACATCGACAACAATATTGTCCGCTTTGATCCTGAATTTAACCAAGGTATAGCGCACGGATTTGTTTCTGGCAACTTGGTGAACTTCCCAGGGGGCCACCCATCCTGGGACTACTCTCACCCAACCACACTAAACCTCAGAGTTTCCAAAACCTGACGTGCTTGTGGCCCCAAAACGCGTTGTTAGGAAGGTCAAGATATTACTTATAACACCCAGCATCACTCATGTCCACGACTCATATTACTTAATTGTTTTTCATCATCATGTATTTAGTATTTGTTGAAGGAAAAACTATCATTTGAATATGATCAAAGTATTTAGAAATTGAATGAAAAAACAATTTGAATGTCCATTAGTAATAGGACTATCCTCACGAAAGTGTATCCAACTTTACCCTTATTCCTATTGTGTGCATCGAACTTCAAAATGTGTTATTGTATGTACTATACTTTCAAAATGTGCTATTGAATGTAATATTGTACTTATTTACTGTTGAAATAGTACATATAATAACATGTTTTTTAAAAGTATATTACATACAATAACACATTTTTAAAACTATAGTACATGCAATAGCACTTTTTGAAAGTATAATATATACAATAGCACATGCATTTTGAAGTTGGTTACACACAATAGGAATAAGGGTAAAGTTGGATACATATTGGTGAAGATAGTCCTTAGTAACATGATATATGAGTGAAAATAGACAAAATACTTGGCTGATTAAAAAGAAACTAATCCTCTGGAACCAAAGAATAGGAGTTCAGTCTAGAAACAAGTGAATAACCACGTATAAAGAATATAGGAGTTGAATAAAGAAAGGTTGATGTTACCTTCAATTTTTCTTAGTATTTTCTTGACTAAGTACCCATGATGTTTATTTATTTTTCCTTTTAGACATTTCATCAAACACTTGGTAGGTATATTTGATTAACCTGTTGATGCATATATCATGGGGGCCAAGATTCATCATTTTCACCAAAAAGCATACCAACCATGGTATGGTACAAGAATGGAAGAATGAAGAAGATGATTGACTTCACTATTAATATATCCCTCAAGAAGCTTCCATAGCCACTTATACATTGTGCATAAAAAACAGTAATTAAGAGATTGCGACATTTTGTGCTTTAAAAACGAGTAATCTATGCTTCTTAAGCTTGCATTTAAGAGTTTTTAACTATATAGTGGGAGGATTAAATGAAAATATAATTTATTCATAAAAATACGGGAGTCAACAAAATCATATATGATCCATGCAACTTTTCATACCACTTCCGAGTTCCGAAGTCATCCGTGTGACTTCTTACTGGGTTTGATTCTTGGTGTATTAATGTGTATTTGAACCATTGTTATCCAACTAATTAACATACAAACTAATTAACTGATTGTGATTCACATACAAACCCTTATGATTCACGTATAACTAACTAAATCATTCAAATACGAACTAATTAATTGATTTGTGTATGAACCCGTAGGTTCATATATGAATCATACGGTCACATATAAACTTGTTTGACGATTAGTTGTAAAATTTAGGAAAGTACCTCTCTATTCTAAATATCATGCAAGGAATTATTCGGTGCTTCACATTCAAAGCTATCAATATTGACTAGATGAAGATTTAGGATCACTTCTTTACTTTTCATACATTTAGCACTTCTGATTTAAACAACTCCTATATATGTAGGGAGATGTTTTAAATGAGAAATGCTAAATATATAAGAAGTACAAACGTGATCCTAGATTTAACACCTTAGGCAACTTCCATGTCGTCGTGGACAAGAGAGATGTTGGTTTATAAGTAAAACCTTCCTAGACATAACGCATTTTGGGGCCACAACCACGACAAGTTCTTGGAACTATACGGTTAAGCATGCTTGGGTGAGAGCAATACTAGGGCGGGTGAGTCCCTGGAAGTCCTCAATAGGTCATAAAAACCAAAGCTGTGAGCCAACAGGGAAAAGCAGACACTATTGTGTTGAGGTGGTTGTTACAAGTGGTATCAAAGCCGTTCATGTGTCCTTTGGGATATGCGGCAAACCTTATTGAGGAAGATGAGTCCCTAAGGGGGAGTTTTTGTAACACCTTAGGTAACTTCCAGATCACCGTGGATAGGAGAGTTGATGAGTTCATAAGTAAAGTCTTGGCCTTACTAGACACAACATGTTTTAGGGCCACAAGCACAACAAGTTATTGGAAGTTTGGAACTCTGCGATTAAACGTGCTTGGATGGGAGCAATACTAGGATGGGTGACCCCTAGGAAGTCATGAGCTAGCGGCGCAAAGTGGACAATATCGTATCGGGGTAGGTGGGGTGTTACACTAGCACTAGGGGTGCTAAAAACCCCGACAAACTTGAGAAACCCGATCAACTCAACCCAAAATGATGCAAGATGACCCAATCTAAAGCAACCTGACGTTCAAGGGGGTTGAATTGTTTTTAGACTGTAGGTATATGGTTGATATTGGGTTAGCATCAAGTGAACACAACCCATACACATATGCTTCTATTTTGTGAATTTAATTTGATTGTTAAGCCCCTATATATATGTAGAGGAAAGTTCAAATGTGAACTCAATTTTGGTTGTGAACATGAGGACGAATCTTAGCCACTCATCCTGTCAATAAAGACGACTTTGACCGGACCCCCTCCTTTAATAATATCCACCCTCCAATGAATCGCGTCAATCCTTTGTGATCGCGTCCACCGTAACCGAAGATGTGTAGCTGAGATTCGTCCCCATGTTCACAACCAAATTTGAGTCCACATTTGAACCGAACCCTATATATATATATATATATATATATATATTCTAGTGAGAAGTTGAGGTTAAATTGAGAAGTGTGAGAAATGGTTATCAACCGTTTGATGCGAAATGTATGTACTTTTGGATGAGAGGCACCAAGATACAGCAGACCAATTCCCTTCTAAGGCGCAAATGATGGGACTATGGGAGGACATGTAGTTAAAATAGATTAACGGTTAAGATCCACTTTTCATATATATATATATATACTCAGCTTTTTACACGATTATTCTTATATATATATATATATACATATATATATATATATATAGAGAGAGAGAGAGAGAGACGAAAGTTCAAATGTGAACTCATCTTTCATTGTGAATGTGAGGACCAACAAAATTACGCCACGTGGCAATCTGAATTGGCGCCTAAGCCTTATTCATATATATATATATATATATATATGTGTGTGTGTGTGTTTAATATGATGCAATTGTTTTATATACTAAATTTTTTGATGAAATTGTTTCATATGAATGTGTTTTTTTATGTAGAAATAAAAAAGTTTCACAGGAATAATTTTTTCATAGGAATAAAAACCACCGAAATATGAATCAATTTCTTCAAAAATTGAAGTTTATGAAACATTTTTATCATATTAAACAACTCCATGAACCAATTTTATTGATTTAATCTATGAAACCATGAGTTTAGACAGGGTTTACAAATGAACTTCTCTCTTTCTTTTCTCTCTCTCTCTATATATATATGAACGATATATTTATATCTAAATCAATATAAATTATTTTTAATTGATTCACATATGAATCATTGTAATTCACATATGAACTAATTAACAATGTACACAGGAACCTGTAGGTTCATACACGTGAATCAGTTAAATAGTTCAAACGTAAACTAATTAACAGGTTTACATATGAATATATAGTATATATATGAATCACGAGTTCATTTATAAACTAGTTTGGTATCTATTTGTAAATGTTACGAAACCCATCCTGTGTCTTCTGCATAAATGAAGATCAAAAATCATTTCTCTATATCTAATTTTTTAGCACTTCTCATTTGAACACATCTCTCTCTTTATGTGGGTGTATATGTATATATGTCCTCGTGTTCAAACACGAACATTACCTATTTAAAAAAACATAAGAACCAACAAAATCACACATGACTTACGTTAACTTATGGAAAAAGTCACACGGATGACTTCGGAACTCGGAAGTGGTATGAAAAGTTGCATGGATCATATATGATTTTGTTGACTCCCGTATTTTTATGAATAAATTGTATTTTCATTTAATCCTCCCACTATATAGTTAAAAACTCTTAAATGCAAGCTTAAGAAGCATAGATTACTCGTTTTTAAAGCACAAAATGTCGCAATCTCTTAATTACTGTTTTTTATGCACAATGTATAAGTGGCTATGGAAGCTTCTTGAGGGATATATTAATAGTGAAGTCAATCATCTTCTTCATTCTTCCATTCTTGTACCATACCATGGATGGTATGCTTTTTGGTGAAAATGATGAATCTTGGCCCCCATGATATATGCATCAACAGGTTAATCAAATATACCTACCAAGTGTTTGATGAAATGTCTAAAAGGAAAAATAAATAAACATCATGGGTACTTAGTCAAGAAAATACTAAGAAAAATTGAAGGTAACATCAACCTTTCTTTATTCAACTCCTATATTCTTTATACGTGGTTATTCACTTGTTTCTAGACTGAACTCCTATTCTTTGGTTCCAGAGGATTAGTTTCTTTTTAATCAGCCAAGTATTTTGTCTATTTTCACTCATATATCATGTTACTAAGGACTATCTTCACCAATATGTATCCAACTTTACCCTTATTCCTATTGTGTGTAACCAACTTCAAAATGCATGTGCTATTGTATATATTATACTTTCAAAAAGTGCTATTGCATGTACTATAGTTTTAAAAATGTGTTATTGTATGTAATATACTTTTAAAAAACATGTTATTATATGTACTATTTCAACAGTAAATAAGTACAATATTACATTCAATAGCACATTTTGAAAGTATAGTACATACAATAGCACATTTTGAAGTTCGATGCACACAATAGGAATAAGGGTAAAGTTGGATACACTTTCGTGAGGATAGTCCTATTACTAATGGACATTCAAATTGTTTTTTCATTCAATTTCTAAATACTTTGATCATATTCAAATGATAGTTTTTCCTTCAACAAATACTAAATACATGATGATGAAAAACAGTTAAGTAATATGGGTCGTGGACATGAGTGATGCTGGGTGTTATAAGTAATATCTTGACCTTCCTAACAACGCGTTTTGGGGCCACAAGCACGTCAGGTTTTGGAAACTCTAAGGTTTAGTGTGGTTGGGTGAGAGTAGTCCCAGGATGGGTGTCCCCCTGGGAAGTTCACCAAGTTGCCAGAAACAAATCCGTGCGCTATACCTTGGTTAAATTCAGGATCAAAGCGGACAATATTGTTGTCGATGTAGGTGGGATGTTAGAGCATCTCCAACAGCATTGCAAAAATAGAAAAATTGGTGTTTTTTTCTTCTAAAATGCTCCAACAGCATTGCTAAATGGATTGCTAAAAGAGAAAAAGTTTGAGTTTTCTCTAAATTTAGAGATTTCTCTAAAATCTCTCTATATGAGGAGAGAGAAACTATTTTTTAATCCATCCCACCAATTGTTTAAAAGTTGGTTAATTTTTTTTATTGAAATACTAAATGTATTGAATATTTTAATAATATAAATAATGATTGCTTCTCTAAAATAGCAAAGCTGTTGGAGATGATAGAAAATGTTTTTAGAGATTTTAACTTGTTTTCTCTATTTTAAAAAAAGTTTAGCAATGCTATTGGAGATGCTCTTACATACATGTCGTAGAAAACATATAATTTGCATTCTGGAAGATGATATAAAAGCTGATACAAGTCATGTGAAAATTGGATAAGTTAAGTGGTAATAATTAGTTACAGGGAATATATTGACATCAAGAACTTGGATAAATTATAAAAAACTCTAAAGATAAGTAAGGATATGTTCAATCAACTTCCTACTTTACTAAGGGACTGTTTGTTTTTTAAAAGTTATCTCTTAATTTCATGAGTCTGAAAAGCAAAAGATTTGCAAAGTTATGGTTGTTTGTTTTATTTTTAAGAAAAAGTCAGAAAACCTGTTACCATCCTTTGAATGTTTAAGAGGTACATTATCCGCCTCTTATTTTTTAGATGTGAAATCAGACTTCAAACTTCAAATGTTTTAAAAAACAAACGACGCCTAAATATGTATCAAATTCCAACATAAGAGAATGGGGAATCTTAGGACGATAGTCTTGATCAAGCACTTTTCTAATTATGTCTAGAAAATCAAAAGGTGTTATTATAAAGCACTTAGAATTAAAAAGTTGAACATCGCTTCTTCTTCGCGCAAGCCTTTGGTTCGCCCCTTGTTGTGTTGCATCTTCTGCTCCTCCGCTTCGGTCTGCCTTCTTCAGATAGTCGGGGTCTGTTTTTTCCGCCGGACCATAGTCTTGACCTTCGATCGAGCTACGAACACGAGTAGGTAGGCGGCTAGGGGGGCGGCATGGCTGAATGTTATAAGCTTTAAGAGATTATGACTAGAAGATCAAACGTATATTAAAAAATGACTGAAATAATTATGGTGTGTTTATTCCTTGAAATTATTTCACTTTTCTAGAGAAATTTTCCAAAAAAAAAATGAAAAATCAAAAAACCTGTTTACTTGAAATCAATTTAGAAAAACTTATCCAACAAAACAAAATTTTCATTTTCAAAATTTACACTTGAATTAGAATACTACTTTTTATAGTTTTCCAATTCTTATTTTCATTTTTCATTTTCATTTTCAATTACCGTCCCATTCTCGTCGCCGGCCGCCGCCCCCACTATCGCTACCGCCGCCTCCACCGCCACCGCCGTCGCGACCACCGCAACAACCACGATAGCTGCCGTCGAGGCCACCGCCACGACGACGACGACCACCACCGCCGAGGCCGCCGCCACCGCCATGATCCCCGCAGCCACCGCAACAACTAGGCCCACCGTCGCTGAGGACCCCGCCACCACAACCACCAACGCCACCTCCGAGGCCACCGCCAAGGCCGCCGCCACCGCCACGACTTCCGCGGCCACCGCAACCCCCACGGCCGCCACCACCACGACCACGACCACCAGCGCCACCCCCGCCCCCGCCGCCGTGACCACCGATCCACCGCCGCTGCCGTGGAATATTTGAAAAAATGGAAAATGGAAAGGGATGGAAAATGCACAATTAAATGAGTTTTGTAGTTTTCAAAAATGGAAAATGGGAATTCCATCATTTCAAGTAAATGAGTTTTCTAAAATTTTTCATAGAAAACTGAGAATGAAAACTTAACTCCATTTTCTGAAAACGTTTTCTATGAAAATGAAAACACTTTTCCATAAGTAAACATAGCCTTAATTTTTCTATTCAATTACCGAGCATTCTCTCTGTTCTGTAATGGTGATATCGTTTTAGACATTTAACTAGGTGTTAAACATTTATGGTAATATGTCAACAAGGTCCATTTTAGAAGCTGCTAATTTGTCGACATGCTTTTAAAACAAATTAAATGTTGGTTTGATATTTTATGAAACATCAAGTGTAACGTTTGATTCTAATCAAGTAGAGGTGCACAGAAAATCCGGTTATCCGATTTTGTGCAAAAACTATCCGAATCCGGTTTTATAAAAATCGAATTTTTTTCAAACCGGATCGGATTTTTTTCAAACCGGATTGGATCCGATCCGATTTGACCGGATAACTGGTTTCAAACCGAACTGGTTTCAAATCAAACCGGTAATGTCTATGTGGGCTTACTGCTGTTGGGCTTAAAATCCTAATGATAGTCTGATTACTGATAGATCATGGCCTAATGAGTAATGAGTATTGAGTAATGATAGATCATTGTGAATTGGAGCCCAAATTTTATGGGCCTGAAAGTCCAAGTGTCCAACTAAGTCAAAATCAGTAAGTCTAATACTCTAATTCAGATTATATTTCAATTGAAAAAAAATCCAAGACACTTCCATCATGATCCTTCCATCCATATGTAATTCGCTGAGCCCAATTTAAAAAAAATCATGGCCCATCAAAAAATCACGGCCCACACCAATTCAGATTAGATTTCAATTGAATTTTCTGAATTTTCTAGCCCAATAAAAGACCCAATAGAGGACCGGTTTTGTATAAATCCGGTTTCAATCCGATCCGAAACCGGTTCCATCAGATATGGATTTTTTCAAAAAAACTGGTTGAAATCTGAACCGGTTTCTAACAAAACCGGTTTCTGACAAATCCGAAAAAAACCGATTTAGTATAAATCCGATCCGGATCGGATAAAAATCCGGTCGTGTGCACCTCTATAATCAAGTGCTATTAGATTTTGGGTACTTAATTCGAAGGTCAAAAGACTTGAAATCTGCTTGGGCCTGAAAATTATGATGTTTGGCTTGGCCCTTTTAGCTTTAGGGATGTTGTTCATATGGTGATAGAACACGATTATCATCAATCATTATGGCATGAGTAAATTACAGAATTGGTCCCTATGTTTGGTGGTTTTATGGATTTGGTCTCTAGACTTTATTAATTACGGATTTGATCCGTATCGTATGCATTTTCTTTCGGATTTGGTTTTCCAGCCTAACTTTCATTCAATAAATTTGTGCATACTATAAAGACCAAATCCAACAAAAAAATGCATACCTCAGAGACCAAATCCAAAACAAATCGTATATAATAAGGATCAAATCAACATAAAATGCATACGACAGGAACCGAATCCGTAATTAAAGAAGTCTAGGAACAAAATCTGTAGAAATCACGAAACCACAAGGACCAAATCCGTAATTTACTTTATGGTATTTATAAGTTGTAAGTTTCTTTCGTTCTCAATAAAGTTTTTCTAGATGTTAGCTCCCCTTTTTTCCAAAAAATAATAATAATTCGATTATATATACTATTATAGCCATAGTATGTTGATAAAATTTTGACAATTTTGTCATGTGATTGGTGTAGAGCATTTTTTGCAATGATGTTATGGTAACAATTCTTGATTTTGATATGTGAACCATTTTTCAATTCAGAAGTTCAATTATTGTGTGTGATTTCATTTATTTTCTTGAGGAACAATTACTTTGATTTTTCATTTTCCCTAGAAAGAGAAAGGTTCAAAAGAGAAGTGCGAAAAAGATATAAAATAGAAAAGTGATCTCGACCGTTGATATGATTGGGGTCAAAGCTGACCATTCAAAAATCGCACGTACGCGCATGATCGAGGGACATTTTTGTAAATTTTACAAATAGTCGATAAACAGATTCATATATGAATTTTCATATATAAATCTGTGTAACTCATATTAAGAATTTAAGATTCATATATGAACGTGTTCATATATGAATATGTGAAATTCATATATTACTCTTGTTAAATATTTGTATAGTTTAGGGACCCCTCTGTAATATTTCTGTCTATATATTGTGCTCAATACACGCAACCCTAATCACGGGTTTTCCACAATCTCACATGGTATCGAGCCTACTACGATAAACCCTAATTTGTTTTTTTTTTTTTACCTCCGGCAGCCGCCGCCGTCTGCACCGCCGGAATTCGGCTCTCCGGCGTCGTTCGTCACACTCCGACGTCCTCCGGTCGGACCACTCTCTCTGCTCTCACGAACGCCGCCGTACGCCCCTTGCCGGAGTCGTCCCCTCTGTTACTCCGACGTAGAACGCAACCGCCGCCACGACTTGTTCCTGGTAACCACTCATCGCTGTCGACGTCGCAACACCTGCAAACCGCCGCCGTTTAACCCTAGCGTGTTCGCCGACCACCGTGTTCGACGTCCGCCGCCGTGCACCGCAGATCCGTCAGCCTTCCTCGAAACACCAGCGAAGCCCACATACAAACCGCCGCCGCTCGCTGCCGGCGGCCTACCTGCAAACCACCAGCGCCGCCAACATCGGACCTCCTGTCTCCGCTCCGCCACGGTCCGTCATCATCGCCGCTGCTACTGCCACGGTCGCCGGAATCGTACCATCGCCGGACCTCGTGTGGGATTTCATCGTCGTTTGCAATTTAAAACGACTTAATCGCCGGACCTCGTGTGGGATTTCAAAGGAATTTATTGCAGTTTCCAATTTTACAGATTTGGTCCCTGCACTTTGAAGCTGTCATTTGTTTTTTGCAATAAGATTGGAATTTTACGCTGCTGGTCCCTGAAGTTTCGAACTTACCTTCTGACGCCTACCGTTCATCGCTGTTGCTACCGCCTTTCGCGTGTAGGGTTTGTGGTACATTACTATCCCCTACCCGCGGTTAAGCGTTTTGCTTGTTACTTTCGCACGTTTGTTTATTTATTTTTTGTGTTTTCCATTTATTTACCATGACTACCCCAGCCCCTTCCACCACCCTCGCTGCCCCCACTGCTAGCCAACTTGTGTTTGCCCTAACCAATGTATACTCTCAGTTTAGTTTTAAACTTTCCACTGATGGATCCAAATACAAGCTTTGGCGTCGTATTTTTCTGGATATGTGTAAGGGTGCAAAAGTCTATGGTCACATCACTGGAAAATCCAAACCTAGTGGTGATGATGATGAGGACTGGGAGGCTATTGACTCCCGAATCAAATCCTGGTTTTACTCCACTTGTGATGCCAATTTACTACAAATAATCTCTAGTGATAGCTGCACAGCTAAAGACCTCTGGGACAAACTAGAAGAATTTTTCCTGAATAACAAAATGTCCCGCATGCTCCAACTTCAAGAGCAATTTCGTAACACAAAGAAAGGTACACTGTCCATCACTGATTTTTGCCATAATCTAAAGAATTTGGCTGACGCCCTTGCTGACTGTGATTCCAAAATAACTGATGTTGAATTGGTTATGCAAATCCTTCGCCAGTTACCACCCTCCTATCATAGCATTGTCGACGTCATCACCAACACCAAACCTTTCCCTTCTTTTCTTGAGGCCAAAAACATGCTTCTCCTTCACGAGTCTCGAGAAGAGTCTGTTGAACCCCACACCGATACCCCTCTCACTTCTTCCGCTGCCTTATACTCTTCTGCCCAATCTGCCCTAAATGGAAAATCGAAAAATAAATTTAACAAGGGTCGAAATAATGGGCGTTCTGCTTCCAAAGGGGGGGGTAATACTAATGTTTCTGCAAGCTCTCACTCTTTTGCAGGTAATCAGGGACACTCTCAGGCGTACTTCGGGAATTCTCCCACACCTGGCCATGCTCCGTCTGTTCAGCCAGGCCTCCTTGGTGCACCTCCTGTGCCTTCGTTTGGGACGGGTTCTCCTCAACCGTCCCCTACGATGCTTAGTGCACCTCAACAGCTCCTTGCTCATCCTTTCCATCAGCCGTCGGCGAACTCACATCAGCACTATTATGGGCTTCCTCAGTCCCACACTCCGATGCCAGTCTCTCCTCAGTTTATGCAGCATGCACAGCCATCCACGCTTGTGCCACCACCTACTCAGCCTCCGTTTGGCGGACCTCCGTCTCATCAGCCATCTTTTGGCGGACATGCTTCACAGTACACTGATCTCTCTTCTGTTTTTCAGGCTATGTCTGTGCAGCCACCTCAGGACAACAACTTTTACATGGACACCGGTGCATCCAGGCACATGACCTTCAATCAAGGTACAATGCACTCTCTAACTCCTTGTAATTCTAGTTTCATTCAGGTTGGTAATGGTGCTGTGGTTCCTGCTAGATATATTGGCCAATGTAAATTACCTTTTTCTCCTTGGCCTCTTATGCTGAAAAATGTCTTAGTATCTGATAAACTCATCAAAAACCTTATCTCTGTCCGTCGTTTTACGATTGATAACTCTGTATCTGTTGAATTTGATCCTTTTGGTTTTACTGTGAAGGATCTTAAAACAGGTTCGTTTCTTCAGCGTTGCGACAGTGATCACCATGATCTTTATCCTGTTCTTCCTCCTTCTCCTCAGTCTACGGTTGCTTCGGCCAACGTTGCTGTCTCTTTTGACGTCTGGCATCGACGGCTAGGTCATCCGGGTGCTGCTGTTTTTCAGTTTCTTTTGTCTCGCAAGTTTATTACTTGCTCTAGTCAAAACTCTTCTTTATGTCATGCTTGTCAGTTAGGAAAACATTGTCGTTTACCTTTTTCTTTATCAGCTACTAAAACTTCTCGTGTGTTTGAACTTATTCACTCTGATCTATGGACTTCTCCTGTTACTAGCTTGAGTGGATTTAAATATTATGTTCTGTTTTTGGATGATTATTCTCATTTCTTATGGGTCTTTCCTTTACGTGCAAAATCAGAGGTATTTTCCGTTTTTAAAACCTTTCGCGCCTATGTTCTAAATCAATTTAAAACGGACATTCAACTTTTCCAATGTGACAACGGTCGTGAGTTTAACAATCAACCTTTTTTGGATTTTTTCAACACTCATGGCATCAAAATACGTTTTTCTTGTCCCTATACGTCTCAACAAAATGGAAAAGCTGAGCGCACCATCCGCACTATTAATAACACCTTACGCACGTCTCTCATCCAAGCCTCTCTCCCACCCAAATTCTGGGTTGAGGCCCTCCTTTCTGCTGTTCACACCTTTAACCTGCTTCCGTCCACCACCATTCAGTACAAGACCCCTTTTGAGGTATTGTTTGGTTTCTTTCCTACCTATTCTCATTTGCGAGTGTTTGGGTGTTTGTGTTATCCCAACACTTCGCCTACTAGTGCTCACAAGCTTGCCCCTCGATCCTCTGCCTGTGTCTACCTCGGTCCCAGCACGGATCATCGAGGGTATCGTTGCTTAGACCTCATCACGCAAAAGGTCATCATCTCTCGTCATGTCAACTTTGATGAAACCCACTTTCCGTTTCCTGACTTCCAACCTCATCCATCCTCTGAGGACTACGACGCGTTTGATGTTGATGATTCTCTCCCTTCCCTCTCTCCTATGGTCGATACTTCCTCCCCTCCGTCGGCCGCTGGTCCCTCTGCTTCCTCTCCTCAGCCCTCACCCGCTGAGTCCTCTGGCACCACCTCTTCTCCTTCCGCTTCTTCTGCTGAGCTTTCTCAGCCTCCTGCTCCGGCCGCTACCTCTGGTCATCCGATGACCACTCGTTCGCGCACAGGCTCTCTTAAGCCAAAACAGATCTTCAATCTTTCGGTCACTAGTGACATCTCTCCCATTCCTCGGTCTACTGCTCAGGCCATGTGTGACCCTCATTGGCGGGCCGCCATGGATGCTGAAATGGCAGCCATTCTTTCTAACTACACGTGGGATCTTGTTCCTAAACCCTCTGATGCTAACATTGTTGGCAATCGTTGGCTGTTTCGCCATAAGTTTGACAGCAATGGACGTCTTGAGCGTTACAAAGCCCGTCTCGTTGCTCAGGGCTTCTCTCAGCAACCCGGCCTGGACTTTGATGACACTTTCAGTCCCGTTGTCAAACCTGCCACTATTCGCACGGTTCTTAGCATCTCCATCTCTCGCAACTGGCCCATTCATCAGCTTGATGTTAAGAATGCCTTTCTTCATGGTGATCTCACTGAGACTGTTTACATGCGTCAGCCCCCTGGCTATGTAAACAATTCTTTTCCCGATCATGTCTGTCGCCTACGCAAGGCTCTTTATGGCCTTAAGCAGGCGCCCCGTGCGTGGTATCATCGTTTTGCTGTCTATCTCTCCTCTCTAGGTTTTCTTAGCAGTAAGACTGACACCTCTCTTTTCACGTATCATCGCGGCTCTGATACTATCTACCTCCTTCTTTATGTCGATGACATTATTCTTACTGCCTCCTCTCCTACTCTTATTTCCATGGTTATCTCTAAGTTATCCTCTGAGTTTCCCATGTCTGATTTGGGTCCGTTATCCTTCTTCTTAGGAATAGCTGCGTCTCGTAGCAGGTCCGGACTCTTTCTTTCTCAATCTGCCTTTGCTCAGGAGATTCTAGCACGAGCTGATATGGTCTTGTGCAATCCCTGCAGCACACCAGCTGACACTCGAACAAAGCTTGCTGTTGATGGTGAGCCTGTTCCGGATCCCACCTTATATCGAAGCCTTGCTGGTGCCCTACAGTATCTGACCTTTACTCGTCCTGATATTGCCTATGCCGTCCAACAGGTCTGCCTCTTTATGCATGACCCGCGTCTCCCGCATCTCAATGCGCTTAAACGCATCTTACGGTATTTAAAGGGTACTTTATCTCATGGTCTTCATATTAAGGCGTCAGCTGTTGATCGCTTGGTTGCCTATTCGGATGCCGACTGGGCCGGGTGTCCTACTACACGTCGGTCCACTTCAGGGTTTTGTGTCTATCTGGGTGATAATCTCGTTTCTTGGTCCTCCAAACGACAACATGTCGTTTCTCGTTCTAGCGCCGAGGCCGAGTACCGGGGGATAGCCAATGTAGTTGCTGAAACTGCTTGGTTACGAAACCTCCTACTCGAGTTGTATTGTCCCCTTTCTCGTGCCACCGTTGTTTTCTGTGACAACGTCAGTGCCATGTATCTAGCATCTAACCCTGTTCAGCACCAGAGAACCAAGCATGTGGAAATAGATTTACATTTTGTTAGGGAGCGTGTTGCGATTGGTCATGTGCGGGTTTTGCATGTTCCATCCGCGTATCAGTATGCAGATATTTTTACGAAGGGTCTACCTACTAGTTTATTTCTTGATTTTAGAGATAGTTTGAACATACGTTTACCTCCCGATCAAACTACGGGGGTGTGTTAAATATTTGTATAGTTTAGGGACCCCTCTGTAATATTTCTGTCTATATATTGTGCTCAATACACGCAACCCTAATCACGGGTTTTCCACAATCTCACAACTCTTATTTTTGGAAGGGTGTCCGGGTCAAAGCCCGACTAATCGCCGACAATTTTGGGTGCTTAACATGGCCCCACTTAAAATGTCCCCAGGTATGCGCACGGGAAGTTTCGAACTCGGTTAGGACGCTATGAACCCCCTGAGCGATAACCAATCCGCCACTACTACACTAGAAGACTTCATATATGAACGCCTTCATATATGAATCTATGTAATTCATATGAAGATTGATATATGAACGCGTTCATAAGGCTGCACGCAGCAGTGTTCGGGCTCCAGCGGGTTGAGCCCGTTCATATGATGTATCAGCTGATGTGGCATTAAAAAGTGGGTGGGTTGGAAGGGTTGGGAGGGTTGACTCTGTGTAGCCTAATTATGATGTCGCATTGGTAAGTAATTGATGTGTATGTATATAATTGATTCCGGACTGCTCAACTGTCTCGTTTCGTTTAGTAGCTAGCGTGTACGGGCTGAGGTTTATGCTTGTAAACCACCAGCCTTCTATTTGCTGTTCAAAAAAATTAAGATAAATGTATTGTTATTTTTATCTTGGGGCTATTACAAAATGTAATAATGTTATAGGTTTTTGCGAGACTCACATGTCTACTCTAGATACATGGGAGGTGAACAAGGTATAATTTATAAATATTCAACAATCTATTTTGTAGTTTGGTTTGTGTAATCACTACTTTCTTTACACTTTACGTTAATAAAGAAGCAATATAGTTGAGGTTTGTCTAGTTGGCTTGACCGTTTCGGGATTTTCCCATTATAGGTCTTTTTTGTCGGGTCTAGCGCCTTGCTAGGTCCCGGCCTTCTCTCAGTAATAAATTTGCCGTTCTAAAAAAATATAGTTGAGAATGTGGGATGTATTTGTCAATATGTTTCCCCCTCCATTTTACGATGATTGAATAATACGTTTCCCCCTCAAGGGATGTGTTTGTTAAGTTTCTTTCGTCTCTTTTAAATATTATGCAAATCTTTATTTTATTAGAATCACATCTTCTCACATTTAAATTTATATATAACAATTATGGACGACAACTTCTTTCACAATCACATAAATAGAAGAGATCGCTTGCAATAGCATATTAGCACAACACAATTACTATGAAGCACATGGACTAGTAAAATGTGATAATGAAGAGGGGTTAGTTTAAGTGCAATTCATCGTGAACATCGCCTTGAGTAGTAGTTATTTTGATCATCTGATAGAATTTATTAGACTGTTTATATTAGCGTTTACTTTGAGATGTTACATTTATACATATTGATTTTGTGTTTTTTATGAATTAGGAATGTGAACTGGTTTTAGCTTTTTTTTTTTACATGTACGGGGTGTATGTAACTTTTTATTTAAATATTAAAAACAAGTTTGATTAAACTAAAAAATATGGTGAATAAAAAATAAATTCCAAATAAATTTGATTAGATATATGTTAATTTTTGAAGGTTTTTTTTGACATAAAAGCTGCTATATTTGGCATTGGTAGACGGTCAGGATAGAGATTGAGACTTAAGTTTGTTGGTGAAATATGTCAAAAGCACTCTCTTTCATTCAATATTCAACACTCTTAAGGCATAAATTTACATTTAACATTTCTTCGGACACTTGTTTGATGTGCTATATATATATATCTGCTTTTAATATGTATATTTAATCATTCTCACAATAATATCTAAGCATTATGTAGTTTTATTTATTTATTTATTATTTTTTGAACGATAGATAAACTTATACACACATTCCCACGGTATCCAAGATCTATTCGGGCACCCGACCTGCGTCGGTCTCAAACTGGCCCGAATGCTGGCTCAAAACCTAGGTAACTTCACTTGCTATCGTGGGGTTTCGAACCCGGGTAGTCAGGGATACCATCCACTGATCCCCCAGGATGTTACCTCTACCAGTGGGGTACCACTAACCCCTCCAGGATATTACCTCTAGCATTTTATAGTTTAATCTAATATAGAGAAAAGTTCAAATGAGAAGTGCTAAAAACTACAAAGTAGAGAAGTGATCTCAACCGTTGATACGGTTGAGATCATAGTTGATAGACACGATTCATCAGAGGTGATTGGTCAAAGACACATTTATTAACCGGATGAGTGGTGGAGATCACTTCTCTATTTCGTATTTTTTTAGCACTTCTCATTTGAAAAATTCGTGATAGAAAAAGCTCAAATGAGAAGTGCTAACAAAATGAGAAGTAGATAAGTGATCTCCACCACTTATCCGGTCTATAAAGGCGGCTTTGACCGGTTACGATGGACGCGATCACGGAGGATTGACGCGTTTCATGGAGGGTGGAGACGATTAAAGAAGGGTGATCTGGTCAAAGCCGTCTTTATTGACCGAATGAGTGGTGGAGATCACTTCTATACTTCTAATTTGAACCTAGTACATTCCTGATATCTACATAAATGATGAGTAGATTAATTGTTATCATGTTACTTGTCCAATCATCTATTGTATCATCTCTTACGGTCAATTTTCCTAAATGGATAACATATTTTATCAAGTTATATGCCACGATAAGTCCTAGTCAATAAATTTAATATATAGTACGAATTTCAAAGACGTACGATGATAAAGATAAAGAGAAGTCGTTTGCGTCTATAGCTAGAAACTTTCCCATACAGATCCCACTTCGACGTTTCAACGACTTTAATATTTATGGGCAAATTCATGTATTCAACTTGTGCATGTGCCCATCTTCTAAAACTTAGATTATGGGTTTTTTCATAGCTTTTCTTTATTTAATAAAAAAGTAAAATCTTATGCTTTGTGCTCAAACCAACTTGGCCATCCCTCAAGATTGGGTCTAGTTACAAATATTATTGGTTTTATAGGTATTCTAGGACTAGAATGTTTTAATTTAGCATCATAATTGAATGATTTTATAAAGTCAAAGTGTTATAGTATATAAATCTGTAGGATGGTTTGGGAGGGTTTTAAAAGTTTTTAAGACGTTTTCAAAATATAATATCGTATTAGCTATTTTATAAGACACTTTTAAAAAGTTAGTATTTTATAAACCTGTTTGTTATAAGACACTATTTATAAGACAAGTTTTCTTTTTATAAATATTTTCATATAAAATTCTTAATAAACCAATAATTTATTTTGAAAATGTCCTAAACAACTTATTAAAACGTTTGAAATCGTATTATAAATCTATTTTAACAGTTTTAGATATAACATCATTTGATTTGTTTGTATATTTAAATTTAAGTCCAATAAAATCTTTTTCTAAATACCTAGTCATCATTTTAGGGATCCTGTAAAGACAATCTTGTTGCAATGGTCTCTTGCTTTCCATTTTTTCAATTATGCTAATATTGTTTGAACCTATGGCCAATTTATTGTGATAGAAGGTAGGTAAATAATCAATAAACTGTTTAGCATATATGTACACATACATTGACAAAAGTTTGGCTACAAACTAAATTTTGACTACAAATGTGATGGTAGGTGAAAAAATGTTCATGCTTTATTCATGATAAATAATATACAATATTTACATAAAATAATGCGCTATACAGACAGAATGTTGTATTATTCATCATTAATAATGCATAAATATTCGGTCTGAATAATCCTATTTTATGTTATCTAAACTGGATGAGATATGTATCGCGCTCTAAACTGTTCTCATATTCACGATAAAAAAAATGAGTTTTCATAACCCGCACTTACTTCCTACATACATAATAGATAATATATAATATATGTGTGTGATAACCATGTGTATGTTAAGTTGTTTGATGGCTAATGAAAAGAGACACCAAAAGAGACGTGACATATCTATATAAACCCTATTTGATGAGCCTTTAGAAACCACACTTTAGAAGATACAAACATTCAAAAATATGCATTTCCTTCTACAACTAATTGTTATCCTTGTGACCTTCATCTCTCATGAACATGAAGTCACAGCTCAATATGTACCACCTTATTCTTCCGTAGTTGCTCCCGTAAATAAACATACCGATGCCGCTAAGCCTCTCTACAGCGTTGCGATCATGACCGATTACGTAAACATGCAATATTTGCACGCAAACTTCCTTATAGATATCGATGCCCCTTTCATTTGGCACGATTGCATCGTGCAATGGAACATATATCCCGGTAGTTGCCCCAGCAACACGCTTTGCACCTCCCCGGTCTCGTGTGAAGAATATCAGTGCACGGATGTGCGGACTTCGTACTCGTACGAGAGTCCATCCTGCGATCCGGTAACCAATAGCTCCACGTTACCCGGGTGGGGATACTGTACCTGCCCGGTTAACGTGGTGAACCCTGTTACTGGATCGTGCACCCAGGCCCTGCTAAACTACGACACTTTCACCATGAACACGAGCAATGGTAGCAACTTTTTCAATGGATTCTATGGTGCGTACCCAAATGCCGCGTGTCTTAACACTTCATCTTTTCAGTCATTTCCCGCGAACGTTAGTGGGGTAATGGCGTTTTCGTCATCACCTTACGCCCTCCCTGCTTATCTATACCAACCGCTTAAAAAAACTTTAGCGCTTTGTTTGCCGAGCAGCTCGTCTTCTCCCGGGGTTCTATTCTTCGGAACGGGTCCTTATTACCTTCTTCCCCATTCAGACGTTGATGTTAGGAGTTTACTTTCGTATACTCCGTTGCTGAAGCATCCAAATTCTTTCGGATACTTTATCGGCCTTAAATCAATTGTGATTAAAGGAAGATCCATCAACATTCCCGAGAATACCGCCACGAAGCTTAGTACCATCGACCCTTACACCACTCTTCGAAGTGATATCTACGATCGTGTTATTCAGACGTTTTCAGCCGCTACGATCGGAATCCCTCGTGTAAAGGCAGTCGCACCATTTGGCCTTTGTTTCAGGAACTTCACCATTGGCAGCCAAGTTGTTTTCAAGTTTCCTGATATTGATTTCATCCTCCCAGATGGGAAGAAGTGGACTGCATCCAGTGCGAACTCCATGAAACAAGTAACGAAAGATGTGACGTGCCTAGCGTTTGTTGACGGTGGTGCGACACCGGAGCATGCGATCGTGATAGGAACGTTTCAGTTCGAAGATAACTTTCTGGAGTTTGATTTAGAGAATTCGATTTTTGGGTTTAGTTCTTCGCTATTACGTCAACAGACTTCGTGTTCAAATTTCAACTTTACAATCACCAGTTAAAGGATATATATATCGATGGAATAGGGGTATTCAACTGGAGAGTATGCTATAATTATATTATCCGTCAATAGTTTAATGTCCTAATAAGCACCATCTTGTTTAGCGTTGAAAGGTTTAAAGTACGTTGGGTTAATTGGATCTTATCGCATTGTTTTCTAAGCACTGTAAACATAAATAGATGAATGGATACAATTTCATTCCCTACCACAAAATTGTGTTTATAAGGTCATCCACCGCCGTACAGGTCATACCACCTGTACAGGCTGCCACCTCACCGCCACATCAGCTTTACTACCAGTCCACCACTTTACCACTACCATACCATTTCATCCAGAGCCGTACAGGTCATACCACCTGTATTATTTAAATAATAAAATATAATCTTTATATATATATATATATATTCTGTATGTATATATGTGTGTGTTTGGGCTTTTTTTTGAGCTGCATTGGCGTACCGCTCGGGCTCTCTACCGGTACCCTACCGGCACACCTCGGCGGTGTTACCGCCGGTAGGGACACGGTACCGCCCTCGGTACCGCCCGGCTGCGGAAGGCCTGATGCTTTCTATATTATAGGACTTAATAATATAATAGTTTGTAAAGCGTACAATTTAAAACCATTAAAATAGGTTTATAGAATGCTTTGGGTGTTCTAACAGCTTTTGTAAAACCCTTTAAAACTGCTTTTGAGGACGGTCTTGAAAATGTCCTATAAACCATTTTTGTAGGACAATTGTGTTTTTTTAACAGCAGTTGGTGCAGCGGAGTATTTTGCGTGCCACCGAGACATCAAGTCTCTCAACCCGAGTTCGAATCTTCCCACGAAGAGAAGTGACCACCCCCAGCCTAGCCATCCAGTTTTCCATATTGGGGCTTCAAGGCATCGTATTGGGATTCGAACACGGCTGCTATTGTAGGACAATTGTGTTTATAAGATGCAATTTTAATAGTATCATATCATATGGATTAATAGGTAATAAGACACTTTATTTTAAAATCATTCTAAAATACTTGTTGAAATGACTAAAAACGTGAAGATATGAAACCAAGACTCACCTATCACTGAGTTCATATTATTGACCACAAATTAATAAGGGTGTTGGAAACTCTACTTATAAAATCAATCAAAAACCATCTAGAAGTTTGGAAGATGCTATTTTAAAATAAAAAAAGTCAACTTATTTGTAATAAAAACTGTCTTGGAAATTGAAAATATGTCAATTCATACACTAGAGGGGAGTGTAATGATCCTAACCCAATTAATAATGATATATGTCATCTGACACAGCTCACTAAAATTCTAATCACCAACTGTGTCTCTTCTTGGACTAATTAACCATTCAATCGACTAAGAGAAAATATAAACAATCATGATAGTAAATAGAAAAAATTTGGTTAAGAATGATGGATAATGATCCCTGCCCATTGTGTAAAGAATACCTAGAAAGTACTAGCGATCACATTTTGTTGGATGCATGAAAATGATCGAAGTCAGAAGAGCGGTAAACGCGTGGTGGGATCTGATTCCCTTTGCTGCGATCAACCTCGAAGACCTCCTTATGTGCGAGATCGAAGCTCCCATGGCATTAGTTTTACTCATCTCGCTAAAGAGATGTCGGGGTGCAAGCCTTCACTTGGCTTATGTGGAAAGGAGCGAGGGAACAATTCGATCTTTAACAACATGACCTATAATCCGCTTTCAACTGCAAAGGGTATCCAAATTTTGATGTTCAATTGGTTCCTTCGTCATAGGAGCTTGATTGATAGGGAACTTAATTGACGAAACAGGAGTTGTAATCCCGTTTAATTGTACGCTTTGTGGCCCCTTTGGCTAGCTCCTTGCTAGTCTCGTTTCAATAAAATTGTCGCTATAAGAAAAAAAGAAAATTATGCGTTCTTTATTATAAATTTATCATTTGACCAAATTCCATGGTCCTATTTGTTTCATGGAATGTTAACTAAGAAATCCTTTAAATTCCTTCAACCACGGATTTCATCATTTCATAGGATAACCCATGGAATTCATTGAAATCTTCCCTCCCCCTCTCGGTTTATCTATGGTTTTCTCGTCTCCATCTATCACTCTCTCATTCCAAAAATCTTTTTACGGTTCAGTTCGGTTTTCGATTTTTTATTAACTAAATAATCAAATTATATATAATATTAAATAATTAAATTATATATACAATAAAAATAGTATAATTTAAAGCGGTTAGGTTTTAACCGGTCTCTGGGGAAACGGAGTATGTTCCGGTTGGTTTTTTCCGATCGAAATGGAAACTAAAACCAAAATCGAACTGTTTTTGGTTTTTGGTTCGGTTTTTTCAGTCGAGATGGAAATCAAAACCGAAGTCGAACCAATTTCGGTTTTCGGCTCAGTTCGAATCGGGTTTTCACGTCGAGATGGAAACCAAAAACGATATCATATCGATTTCGGTTTTCGGCTCGGTTCGGTTTTTTCTGGTCGAGATGGAAAGCAAACTAAAACCGGACTACTCTCAATTTTTGGTTCGGTTTTTTCGGTTTTGGTTTTTTGTTTTTAGGTTCTCATTTTTTTTTGTTTCGGTTGATTTTGGTTTTTGCTCGCCTTACCTTTTAACACAATTTCATTTTCATCCAACCAAACACACGCAAAATGTATGGTCAAATTTCATCAAATTTCAATTCCTTCAAAGTCGAATTCCTTGATGAATTCCAATTCCATCGAATTCCTTGATGAATTCCAATTCCATCGAATTTCATTCTACGGACCAAACGCCCCCTAAGTGTTTGACTTTGTTTACTCAATTTTGAAGTGTTTGATGCTCATTTGGAGACATCACTTCAGCTTTAGGGTGTTGATTAAGACATTAACAGTTGTTTGAGGATACGTTACTCGTTCAAAGTATTATGAAGACATGGACCCTTCACATATATTGGGCCAAATTTTGGAGAATCTAAAGACAATATTTCTTCTTATTTGGAGTTTTGATCAATTTTTGGGACTTTGGATTTGGAAAGCATGATTTTGAGAAATCGCGTCACGTGACAATCTGAATCGGCGTCTAAACTTTATTCAGTATGTATGTGTGGGTTTTGACGCGCACGCATGCATCTGAATAAAATCTTAAGCGCATCATTCTGAATCGCAAGTCTATTCAGACTAAATAAAGCCACGTGACGATATTAATGGTTCTCACGTTCACTGTATTCATTCAAAACAATTTTCATCTTGAACATATTTCATCTACTAATTGATTTCATCCAAGTTCATTCAAAACAATTTTCATCATCTTTCATCTTGTAACGATTTCATCCAACACATATTTCATCCAACATTGGTTTCATTCAAAATAGCTTTCATCCAATGCACATATTTCATCAAACGTACACAAGTTTCATCAAAAAATTAGTCTTTCTATTCAAAAAATAATTTCATACGATTTAATATTTTGATTTAACTAGATTTCATGTAGTATTACATGGTTTAATAAGAAAAACAATTCATCTTATATGCTTTCGACAACAAAAAAAATCAAATTTTAATCATGAGGGATTAGGATTTTGATGACAAAACACATTTTGTTTGGAAGATTTTATCCTTTTCAACAGAAAATTAATTTTAATCATCATAGATTAATTAATTTGCTTGCCTTAATTACTCTCGTTTGTTTTGAGCCCTTGATCAATAACATCTATGGTTTATAATGGTTTGCAAAGTTTGTAAAATAATAAAGGTTTGCAAATGAAACTAACCATAGATAGATAACACCAAAATTTGATATCCACAAGTTCAAACATTAAAAATATATTAACCAAAAGTTTTACATCAATGATCAATTCAAATATATTAAAAAACACACATAACCATAAGTTTTTCATCAATTCAAAGCATGAAAAAGAAACATACCGATCAAAGCAGATCATGGATTTTGAGACATTAATTAATTGTTAAATGCATCAACCACCGGGTTAACCCGGGTTTTACCGGTTCATTCCAACCAATTCAACTGTTTTTTATTAAACCCGGCCGGGTCAGAAACTGCTAAAAAAAACCGGTCAGATCCGCTCTCTCTCATGATTCAACCGACCGGGTCGACCCGGGTTTTTAAACATTGTGTCTAACCACATGATTGAGTTACTTTGATCTGATTTCATTATTTGTGGAATCACATTACTCATGTTTTTATAATTCAAGTTTCATATAGAGAGGGCGTATAAAAAGTTATATATTTATTGCCTTTATTATTAAAGTATATAACTTTACTCGTAAGGACCATCTACCAAAACTTAAATTATACATGTTTGTTACACCCAGCCATAATAATTTTGTTATAAAAGATTCTCACGTCGCACACTCACACAGGACACATGTATACGGTGTAGATTAGAGATAGAGATGGTCATGATTTAGCCTTGCTCATCTCTTTTGATTATAAATATTCCTGTAATATAATTATCTTTTCAATTCAATAAAAGAAGTATAAACCCTAAACCCTAAGCAGTAAATCTTTTTATTTGATCACCGATATATTGTGCTGCCAAATTAACAATGATAACCCAAAAAAAAAAATTTGAAAAAAATGGTTAAAGTGTCGCTAGCTCGAATTCATATACATCGAAGAAGTAGTTAACTATTAAGAAAAAGCAACTTATTGATGGAAACACATATCTTCCCAGTTAAATATACCTTTACAAATCATATACTTCAATTCATCTTGGTTAATGTAAAGTTGAAGTTTGAACAAGAAGTCTGCTTACGTATTAACGAAGAACTAAACCCAAAAGCCCAATTCTCCAAATCAAAAACCAGAAAGTTATCCTCAAACTGATGTGTCCCAATCACGATCGCGGGTTCACTCGTCGGACCACCATCTACAATCGCTAGACACGCCACATCTTTCGTCATTTGCTTAATGGAGTTAGCCTTGGAAATAATCCACTTCTTCCCGTCCTGTAAACTCAATTTGATATCTGGAACTTTTATACTAACTCGTGTCCCATACGAAAAGGTGCTGAAACAAAGCCCAAATGGTTCAACTGACTTTGCACGCGGGATTCGTTTTGTAACCTTCGAAAACCTTCGAACCACGCGATTGTATATATCACTTCTTAATGTGGTATAAGGGTCAATCGTACTAAGTTTCGTTGTGGTAATATTGCCCAAAAGATCGATGTATCTATTTTTAATCACAATGGCATAGACACGAATAAAGTATCCAAAAGAATCTAGACGCTTTATTAAAGAAGTATAAGAAAGAAAACTCCTTACATCAACATCTGAATGTGGAAGAAGGTAATACGGACCATTTCCATAAAATAGAACCCCAGGGGTAGATAAGGTGCTAGGTAAACATAGACCTATTATTCTTTTAAGCGGATCATATAAATATCTTGGCATCGCATAAGGTGAGGATGAAAGAGCCATGACACCAGTAACAGTCGCCGGGAATGACTCAAATGACGAAGATGGTGCGCATGCGGCATTAGGGTAAAAACCATAAAAGTTGGGAAAAACATTTCTTCCATTGCTTGTGTTTACCGTGAAATCTTCGTAGTTAAGCATGGATTCGCCGCATGATCCGGTGACGGGGTTGACCGTCGTCACCGGGCATGTGCAGTATCCCCAACCGGGTAATGTGGAAGCATTGTTTACGGGTGGACAGGAAGGGTTTTTATATGAATAAGAAGTTCTGACATTTGTGCATTGATATTCTTCACACGAAACAGGGGAGGTGCAAATTGTGTTTCTGGGACAACTGTCGGGACGTATGTTCCATTGCACGATGCAGTTGTGCCAGATGAAAGGAGCATCGATGTCTATAAGGAAGTTGGCGTGCGAAAATTGCATGTTTACGTATGTTGTCATGATTTGAATGCTATAGAGAGGCTTAGAAGCATCAATATGTTTATTTACCGGAGCAACTACGGAAGAATAAGGTGGCAGATAATGTGCCATGGCTTCATGTTCAAGAGAGATGAAAGCTACATAGATGATGATTAATTGTAGAAGAAAAAACATGTTAGAATGTGTGTTTGTGTTGAATTGTAGGTTTTTTTTATATGGAATGTAGAAGATTTAAATAGATCTCATAACAACTTTGTTTTTGTGTCTTTCTTTTCAATGTATTTGAAAATCAATTGTTAAATAGGAAGACTTTCTCTTACATTTGTATATGTTATAAAAAAATGATAAATTGGATTACGACTTAAGAATTTGATAAGAGTTTTTACGACCCCAAAACATATGTTTAATTTCACAAATTTTACCTTCAATTTAACAAAGTTTTCTATATTATATTAAAGACATTTACCAAACAAATGTATATGTAAAATCTTAAAATTTAAGGTTATCAAGATTCCCTATTGAATTTTGTTATAACCCTAAGCACAAAAATTGAATTCAAATCACAACATCATATCAGACGCAAAATGTTCGAGACTCTCTCTCTCTCTCTCTCTCTCTCTCTCTCTCTCTCTCGCTCTCTCTCTCTCTTGATTTCACTTAGCCGACTCCGACCATCCATCGGCCTCCGACCATTCCTCGACCGGCGCTCTCCTCCTCCAACAGCCGGCACCATTTCTGCTCTCATCTCTGTAAGCTTTCTAACTTCTAATTTATAAAATCTCAATCTTAACCTAAAGTTCTAACTTCCTCAATGTTTGTTTGACCTTTGAAATGGTTATGGAACTTGTTACTTATTAATTATTAATAAGTATATATTTATTTGTCATTTATCAATCTCAATCTTAACCTAAAGTTGGAACTTGTCATAGTTATTTGTTATGGAACTTGTTACTTATTTGTTATTAAGCTCTTTGTTACTTGTTACTAACTTGTTACTTATTTGTTCATTAAGCAAAGTTGTTAGTTTGTTTACTTGTTTAGGAATTAGGAATACATACTAATTAGTTATTTAGTTATTAATGTTGTTTACTTGTTAATGTTTTTTTTAGGAATATATACTTTGAGAAAGGTACGATTGAAATTGTATAAATTTTATAATTATGTATTTATTTTGCTTTAATGTTTTCCTTTTGAGTTTATGTTTTATTGTAAGTTGTTTAATTTTTAATGTTTAACACTTTAAATTTGTAGAGTTGTTGGGAGTTCAATTTCTTCGGTTCGTGACCATGATGAGGACTATACACAAACAAAAGTTTCAAGAGGTGTGGAACATTCGATGGAACATTTTGGATTTGGAAGGTGAATATTTGTAGTTGGTTTTGGAGTTTTGGTAATTGGTAAGGTTTGGAGCTTGGACAAATAGACAAGTAAATATTTGGATTTGGTATTTTGGAACTTTGGATGGTTGTTTACTTGTTTATGTTTATCACTTTCAATTTATGACTTTTTTATTTTGGAAAAGGGGACGGTACCCTGGCAAACTTTTATTAGGAAAAAAAAGAAAAGTAAAAAAGCATACTAAGAACCCCACAAACGCGGACTCAAAGCAGCACCACAAAGGAAAAAGAACCTAACACACTTATAAAAGACAAGCAGCGAGGGAAACAACAGCAACAAAAAATAGACTAAAAGGGAAAACTAAGAGAGTTTAGACATCAAACCCTCCCGATCAGAAAGAACATCATCATCTGACTCATCAACAGAAGCATCACCATCATCATCAGAGACAACAACCCGGTCTGGAAGCTTGAAACCCCGAAGAGAACCATCTGGCTCTTTTCCATAAACTCTGGCCCACTGTCCAACAAAGTAATCAAGTTTCCTACGGTTCCATGAATTCACAACCGTAGGCTCAAGACCAATACCCCGTTTATCAATAAAGAAATCAATTACCTTCTTATCTAACACCCATTGCTCATCCTCTTCAAGAATAGCAAACTGATTTGAAACCTTAACGGACGTAGGGATCTTATTGGAAGTAACATTATGAGTCATCTTGTCAGGCGACTCGTCCACACCAAGTTTAGACTTCCCTTTATCGAGCGGATCAATTGATGGTTGAATCTTTTTAGGAACATACCGCTCATTGGTTTTTACCCCCGTGGCAAAAGCCACCTTAGGTTTGGGAGCACCTAACTTTATAGGTGCAATATTTGGCTTCACCTTCAGTTTATTTCGCCGCTATGGAAACCCAAACCCATCGTCTTTTCTCTTAGAGGATTCACCAACACAAGAGATGTTGGGAATCATGGAGTGATAAACGCGTAGCGGAAAACAAAACTTTGATTCCCAAACCGAATTACCCGAACAATTTGGTCGGACTTCCAGGTTACTTTTTTCCACCCGAAAAGTTTGGATATCCGAACTTTTTTCTCCCGAACAAGTCGATGTATCATGTAATGGTCTTTAACACCCTGCAAATTGATGTTGCATGATAAATGGATGAATTAAATCGACGACTGCAAAGGGATGTTAAAAACCCATCCCTTTCCTCTCGTCCAATGCTAGTGGTTTTTGACAAACTCACCTTTGTCCCATGGTTTGCAGTCGACCTTGATGAACTCCACTCAACCTTTGATCCACAAAGCGACAATTCTTTTCTCTTTTCCTTGAATTTTAACTTAGGGCTAGGGTTTTCTTGTTGAATCTGGGTTTGGTTCACGAATCTGGTTTAAACACACACAAAAATCCTTGAGATCATTACCAACCGTGTTTAGATTTTATACTTTTATGTTTTTCTTTTTTAGATTTCGGTGTTCAATTTTTATGGATTTCTTGAAGAATTTAAGTGTTCAACTTTTTGCATGAATTTGTTGATATTTCTCAATGTTTGTGTATAGATAATTGGGATTTAAACTTGGTGAACACCTAATTCGTGATTTTTATTTCATCTAAAGAAATTTGTGATATACTTTGCATCTTTAGACTTAGGATATTAATTTTTTTTCGTGAAACTTGTATGCATCATCATAAATGATATAATTAGGGTCATTAGGTTCAGGAAGAGGGAGGTGAGAGGAAGAAGGGTAGAATGTCATTTTTGCCATCATGTGCTAGCCTATGCAGATGATGACACTTAATTGTGGGTAAATTTGTGTAATGGACCACGATCCACATAGCAACAACGTTCCTAGGAGAACAAATATTCAGGTAACAATTAAAATTTAACAATCAAAGCTTCATTGATTCTTCAAGAGAGAATTGATATACATATGAGTTCTTCATTTTATCTCTTGCCTCTCTCAATATCTGATTGAAACACTAAGAGGCTTGGCCTAAACTTAATAAACCTATTCTATATATAGTTATATACCCCTTTCAAATAAAAAGCCCATGACTAAACAAAGCTAAGCCCATTTACATTAAGCCTACACCTAAAACTAAATATACTTAAATTAAAAGCCCAACAATTAATTCTAAACATTGAGATTGTCTCCTCGTCTTGTGATCTCGGATACAACAAAATTTGGGTCTAACAATCTCCCCCTTTGAATTCGAGATCACAAAAAAAATTGATGACATCTAATCTTCCTTCTTGAATTAATCTTCAATTAAGATATTCTCTTTAAGTTGCTTGAATCTTTAAACTTTCACAGCATCGAGCAACTTTGTCAAACTTTGACCTGAAATTGTTAATCTGCAAAAGACTTTCGATATCTAACAATCTTTGTCTTCAAAAACTCTGAATCTCCAGCGTGTTTAATGATCAGACCTCATGTAGACTTTTCTGCCCATATTGCAAATTTTTCTCTCATTTTCTGGAAATTATTCTCTCCCTTTTTGATGAATTGTGAGGATCATAATCATCAAAACTCGAATAAGGTGTTGGATCCCTTTGAGCTTTCCGTCAAATCATGAATGAATCCGAATCTTTTCAAATTCAGATTAATATGGTAAAACCTGAAACAACATCTGAATCAGTTGGAATGCCTGTGAGAAGCACTAAGCAACTCAGTACAACGAATGCACTATGTAAAGAGCTTTATTGATGTTCACTCCCCAGGGCTTCCGTTCAATCATCGCAAACACTGAAAAGTATTTCTATGAACGTTCTGACAGAGAAACATATTCCCTGTGTGTATATGTGATGAAAGAAATTAGCAACTTGTGCTTTCATAAAGGCTCAAAATGTGAAAACTTATTCACAGACTCGATGTGTAGAAATGAAGTTTGAAGGTAGGGCAACTTCCTTCTATTTCGATATCGACTTTCCAAATGAAAATCTGACAGATGATATGTTGCGTCCCCGTGCTGAAATGAAACAAATTATTGTTAAGAAGAAAATGAGTAGCTGGTGGGGTAAAACGAGAGTTGGCATTGGGCTTTACCTGTTTCAATGCTAGTCACCAAAGATTTGTGAACTAACAGTATATGTGGTTGCCCGGCTAAGAAGTGGATGGTGCAGAGTTCTGATTTTCTTTTAACTCTGATCTCACACCCTCTGATTTTTTTTGTCATAAAATCCTCACTTCTAACCAAACTCTCATTTTCAATTTTTTTCGCTCATTCACAATGAGAATAACTCGATCACCAGAGTTACCTCCCCCACTCTTTAGAGACCCCTCATTCATTTCTCTAGGATAACTTCTTGGGTAGGTTTACCGGTTTTGGTCATCCATAGAAGTTTATTAAAGCTCACACATCCCGTGAAAAGTTCCTAAACCTTTAAAGTGTAGTAGCCAATATGAAATCATTTAAAATCACACTTCTAGATTCATAAGACCTTTTTGAGAATAGAGAAATGGTTTGAACATTTAAGAAAACGATTTTCATACTTGAAAGTTGTTCTTCTTTCAAATATGTTATGCATAATCAAAATTTCTGTAGCTCCCCCTTGAAAGGATAACAGAATATTTCTTTTGGAAGCTCCCCCTCAAAATATGCATATGAAATACGAGTTCTAAACTATGTGTTTAGAAGTCATTTTACCTTTAAGTACGGGTCCTAAACTGAACTGTTTACAAGCCATTCCTGTGTGCAGGCACTCCCCTTTGATTAATGCATTTAAACATATCGGAACCTGCAAGACCAAATCAAACGGATTTTGGTATCCACATCGATGTGGATCCTCTTTTGTTAGGAGTAGTTGGTTTATAATTTGGAATACTATAAGAACCATACCAACTATCCATTGACTCTCTCCTTACGAAATCATTTGTTCCAAAATAAGAACAACAAATTTTCTTTTGAGACAACCTAATCAGATGATTTACAAAGTAAAACAGATCAGGTTTACCAAAAGATTTATCAGTGAAAACATTGTTCTTTTGGACTCTTCGTTTGGGAACAAACAACTTCGCCTGATCTACTTTTTCTGTAGATCCCTTTACCTTCCAAACCATCTTGACTCGTTTAAAAAGTTGATTATCACTTGAATAGTCAACGGAGAGATTGGAGCTGTGAATATGATCTGGTGACTTGATTGACTTGTTGGAAGAAACCTCTTGTTCCGACAGATTATCCTTGAAGTTTGTATTTTTCAAGTTCTTTTACTCTGTCGGCCAGTTTACTTCTTTCTTGAAGGGTTGCATCAAGCTTCTTGTGGAGACTAGCCTTCATATTCTGCTCTTTCATTGCCTCTGTTAATAATTCAGATAACTTCTTGGTGAGCTTCCTGATTTCGATCTCAAAGAATTTCTTGTTTATTAAGAAATCCTTATCAGCATTCTTCTCCTTTTCTCTTTTCAAAAGCATATCAAGTTCAGAAATCTTCTTTGACAGTTTTGCGTTGTTTAGCTCCAAAGATTTCTGTTTCTCTTCAACTTTCTCTGACTCTCTCAACTTCAGCTTCAAAACCTCCATCTCTTTCTTCTGTAATGTATACAACTTGGTTTGATTCTCAAAGTCGTATTTCATAGTGTTAGCTCCTAGCTTTATATCAAACACTTGTTGGTTGAGTTTCTTGTTTTCATCTTCCAATTCAGAAACTCTTAACTTCAATTTATGCATCTCATCTTTAAAAGGATTTGGAACTGTCGCATTCATGAATTCTAGAATATATGCATCACGATCCTCCTTCCTTGAGAGATACATCCTTCCCATATCTAGATTTGTCAAAACAGTTGACATCTTGATCAATCCTGTTTGAAAAGCAAACGCAAAAAGTTAAACCTAATAAGTTGAAACAAAAACGAAATGTTACCTAAATGTAGGATTGTCAACAGAAAACTTCGTTAGAAATTGGAATTGTGCACACATGATGATATATCAGTTAAAAGGTGAGAAAAAAATTAAAAAAAAAAACTTACTAAGATATGACAAAATTTTAGAACTATTATTTTACAAATAAAAGATTTATACAAAAATCAAAAATTAAAATTAAAGTTGTAATAACAATAATATTAACAAAGAAATTCTAACTAAACTAAATAAAATAAAATAATAAAAAGTAAAATCAAACAATATAATTGATTTGATCTAACTTGAAACAAAACAAAATCGTAGTTTAGAAAAAAAAAACTTTCAAACTGAAGGGACCGAATTTGAACAAACTGATCAAAGTTGATATATAAATAAGATTGAATTTTTCAAGGGCTTGTATTGTCATATTGTGAAACTTGAAAATTCAAATTGTCAACACATTATAACTATAGGGATTAAGAGCGTAAATGACTCGGACTTTAATTTGGGTAAATGACACAGACTTTCAAATTAAAAGTCCCATTCGGACTTTAATTTCAATTGCAGCCTTGAGTCGGACTTCTTTTTAGACCCATGTGATAGGATTTCAGTTTGACGTAAATCAGACTCTCAATTCAAAAGTCCAACTTCAAAATCAATTAGTCGGATTTTTGGGTGAAATCCGAGTCCAATTTTAGATTAGAAGAGTCGGAAGACGACTTTTCAAATCCAAAATCCTTTTAATCTTAAGATTGCTTCAAATCCCAAATCGATTATAAATCAACAACCAAATACGATGAGCTCAGATTTATAACCAAAACACATCAAAATTTGTGATTTTAAAATCACCTAGTTGAGGATGAAGAACACATATAATCAAATCTTCAAGATTTTCAACACAGTTGTGCACAAAATTTCTGCCAGGCTCTGATACCAATTGTGAGAACAAATATTCAGGTAACAATTAAAATTTAAATATCAAAGCTTCATTGATTCTTCAAGAGAGAACTGATATATGTTAGAAGAGGAAAGATTTCTAAAAATGTATATTGGATTAATGAATAACACACTACAAAAGAGGTATAATGACCCTATTTATATACAAGGGAAGGAAAAAGGAAATGGGCCAAGCCCATGGGCCTAAGCTAGGCTAGCTATACATTCTAACACCCCCCCTCAAACTTAATCTGGGGAGGAACCAGACAGGTTGAGTTTGTTAACAAGCTCTCGAAAACGTCCGGGAAAATGAGCTTTGGTGAAGATATCGGCGGGCTGATCCAATGTAGAGATCAGATGAAGTTGAATGGTGTTGCGCACAACGTGTTGACGGATGAAATGACAGTCAATTTCAATGTGTTTGGTGCGTTCATGGAAGACATCATTGTGAGTGATCTGGATGGCACTATTGTTGTCGCACCATAGAGGAGTGGGAGACAGTTGAGGCACTCCCATGTCAGAAAGTAACCAACGAAGCCAGATAAGCTCTTGAGAGCTGTCGGTGAGAGCGCGATATTCAGCCTCGGTGTTGGAGCGAGCAGTGAGAGATTGTTTCTTGCTGCGCCAAGAAATAAGGGAATCACCAAGGAAGAAACAGTACCCGGTGGTGGAGCGACGATCGGTCATGTCGCTATCCCAGTCAGCATCTGAAAAGCCCTACAGAAGTAACGAGGACTTGGAGGAGAAGTGCAACCCATGAAACATGGTGCCTTTAAGATAGCGAAGAATCCGTAGGACCGCAGCATAATGATCTGAGCAGGGGGCAGCCATGAATTGACTCACTGTGTGAACGGCATACGCAATGTCTGGCCGAGTCACAGTGAGGTATACAAGAGACCCTACGAGTTGACGGTAACGAGTGGGGTCCTGTAGTGGAGCGCCAGCATTAGGTGCCAAGTGGAGGTTGTGTTCCAATGGTGTGGAGGCAACTTTGTTATCCGAAAAGCCGGCCTTTGAGAGAAGGTCGGAAACATACTTGACTTGACAAAGATAAATCCCGGATGCATCAGATAGAACCTCGAGTCCAAGGAAGTAGTGGAGGTCGCCAAGATCCTTCATCTCAAAGCTGGAGGAGAGGGACTGCTTTAGGGAAGCAATACCGGTAGAATCAGCCCCAGTAATGATCATGTCGTCGACATATAGGAGAAGGAGAATGCTTCCAGAATCAGTAGTGCGGGTAAAGAGACCAGAGTCATAGTTGCTTGCAGAGAACCCCAATGAGAGCACGGTTTTGCTGAATTTCTCAAACCATGCGCGAGGAGCCTGTTTGAGGCCATACAGGGCTTTGCGAAGGCGACAGACATGGCCGGTAGGAAGAGAGACACCCGGAGGGGGAGTCATATAGACTTCTTCAGAGAGATCGCCATTTAGGAAGGCATTTTTGACATCCATCTGGAAAAGAGGCCAGTGCTTGGTGGCTGCGATAGCAAGAAGACTGCGAACAGATGTGACGCGCGCAACTGGAGCAAAAGTCTCCTCAAAGTCAATCCCATATTCTTGGTTGAAGCCCTTGGCGACAAGACGGGCTTTGTATCGATCAATAGAACCATCGGACTTGGTTTTGATCTTGAAGACCCACTTTGAACCAATGGGTCGCTTGCCAGGTGGAAGCGGAATAGGATCCCATGTTTGAGCCTTGGGGAGAGCACAAAGTTCCTCCTGCATAGCTGCTTGCCAATGTGAACAAGAGGCAGCTTCCTTGTAGGAAGTGGGTTCATGATTGGATAATAGAGTAGCATAGCAGTGATAATCACGTAGATGAGCGGGAACTTGTCTTACCCGATCAGAGCGGCGAACAGGTTCTGATGTTGATGATCCAGGATCCGTAGATGCAGCAGGTGACTCAGGTGTAGGCGGCGGAGTTGGTACAGGATCAGAGGGCGGACCCGGGAAGTCAAAAACAGGAGGAGGAGTTGAAGGGATAGATGGAGCAGACTCAGGAATGAGAGGAGTGGGCGGAGAGGCAGGAGACTCAGTGTCAAGCATCGAATAATAGGGGACATGCTCCCAAAAGGTAACATGTCTGGATATTCTTAAGCGTTTGGATACAGGATCCCATCAGCGATACCCCTTGTGCTCAATGCCGTATCCGAGAAAGAGGCATAGGCGGGCACGAGGTTCAAGTTTGGTGTGTTCATGGGGTTGTAGTTGAACGAAACATGCACAGCCCCATACCTTGAGAAGGTCATAAGCAGGGAGAACTCCATGTAAGACTTCATAGGGAGATTTGTTTTGAAGTATGGGAGTAGGATGCCGGTTGATGGTATAGACAGCAGTAAATGCTGCTTCTCCCCAGAAGCGGGCAGGACAGTTAGCAGAGACAAGTAGAGTTCGGACCATATCAAGAATATGCCTATGTTTGCGTTCTGCGCGACCATTTTGTGGGGAAGTACCTGGACAGGAGTACTGGGAAATGGTGCCTTGAGATCTGAGGAAGGCGAGGAGAGAAGATTCTTTGTACTCCATGGCGTTATCGGCACGAAGAATCTTTATGGGTTTCGAGAATTGTGTTTGAATCATGCGAGCAAAAGAAATGTAGAGCTTAGGTAGCTCTGACCGATTCTTCATAAGGTATATCCAGGTGAAGCGAGTATAATCATCGATAAAGATAACAAAATACCGAGCACCACCCATGGATGGTTGTGGTGCTGGTCCCCACACATCAGAGTGAATTAAATCGAAAGGACAAAAAGATTTAGATGCATTAATTTCAAAAGGAAGGGCATGATGTTTGCCAAGTTTACAGGGTAGACAGGAAATGCTTGAAGAAGTAACATGACCTAGCGATCCTGAACTAGCTAACATGTTTATTCTACTAGAAGATAAGTGACCTAGACGAGCATGCCATATATCAAGAGAAGCCGAAGGAGAAACGGAAGCAACGACTCTTTGTGACGAGAGAGGAATCCGAATGTAGATGACTTCGAGAACCCGTCCAACTCTACGGCCTACACCAAGGGTCTGCTTGGTCTTCGGATCCTGAATAACACAACCAGAAAAATCAAAGAAAATTAGTAAACCCATCTCTTGGAGTTGCATAAGAGATACGAGACCTATTGCTAGGCCTGATACATGTAAGACTTCAGGTAACTGAATATTGTCTGTAGAGACATCGCCTTCGAATAGAACCGGCTTAGGAGAAAGGTCCACCATTCCCACAGTAGGATGAGAGGAACGTCGCTTAGAGACAAAACCAGTGGGATAAGGAGACATGTGATTGAAGCACCCAGAGTCAAAATTCCACAGAGTACCTGAGGGAGCTGAGTGAGGTGGGTTCATCCCCATAGACCCGGTCATGAGTTGCGCCATGAGCTCTTGATTCCGGCGCATAAGTTCTATCAGATCTAGTGATGAGGATGCAGATGCAGCGATAGGCATTCATGTAGGCTCAAGTGGAGCAACGAATCTGGCCGCCGACTGATTGTGTGAGCTAGTACGCTCATGTTGAGCAGTAAATCTGGCCGCAGGCTGCTGTTTCTTCGGGTTTTGAGGGAATTCAGAGAGGAGGTGGCGAGGATGTTGAATGCCACAGTGTTTGCATCTTCTGATTGGGCAATCAATCAAGAAGTGAGAAGGTGAGTGACAGAACGCGCACTCATTGGTTGACGGTTTTCCCGGAGGCTTGCTGTAAGAATTCTGGAAGCCTTTTCCCTTTGGCTTGAAGGAGGAAGGAGTGTAGAACACTGATTCGGACGGAGCCGGGGGGAGTGCGGAGTTGAAGGCGTGTTTCTTCACTCAGTAGTTCCGTGATGGCATCATCGAGCGAGGGCAGAGGATGTCTGTGTAGGAGGGAGGCTCATACATTCTCGAACTTGTCTTGAAGACCCATGAGGATGGTGATCAGATGTAACTGATTGAAGTAAGCCTGATAAGGTTTCGCGGTGTTCTCATGGACTTGAGGAGCACCCATGTTCAAGTGATCGTGAATGGCTTGCATCTCTGAGATGTAGGAGCTAACTGGTTGATCTGGAAGCTGCCGTTTGGTTTGAAAAGATACCCAGAGCTGATACTGGTGTGCAAGGCCAGTAGCGGAGTAGCGCTTTGTCAAAAAATCCCAAAGGCTTTTGGCAACCGTATAGCCAAGGAATTGTTGATTGATCTCCGCAGTGGTTGAAGCATTTATGAACCCAAGGATTTTAGCGTTGTTGATGTCCCATTCATTCACACGCTTGGCATAGTCGGCTGCGGCTTCGTTTGCGGTCCTTGTAGGGGCTACGGTTGTCCCGGTAACGTACGAGTAAAGACCATGAGATTTCAAGAGGATGGTCATATGATGATTGCAGATAATGTAGTTGTTCCCATTGAGAACAACAGATATGGGATTTGAATGACTGAGGTTCGAAGTCATTGTAGAAGGTTTGCTGAAATCCCGATTCGGGAAAGAGAGAAACCCGATTCGGGTTTTGGGAAATCCCGATTCGGGAAAAGAGAGAGATCCCTACTCGGGAAAGACAGAGTTTCGACTAGGGAAAGCGGATCCCGATTCGGAATCAAAAAGATTTCCAACTCGGAAGCCGATTCGGAAGAGTTTTGACTAGGGAAAACGGATCCCGAATTTGGAATCAAAAAGATTTCCAATTCGGAAGCCGATTCGGGAAAAGAGAAACAAGAGAGAATCCCAACTCGGGATTTTTTTTTTTGGATTCGGGTAAGTGGGTTTCCCAACTCGGGTAAATGGATTCGGGTAAGTGGGTTTCCCAACTTGGATAAATGGAAAACCCAGCTCGGGAAATAAGAAAACCCAACTCGGGAAATAAGAAATCCCAACTCGGGAAATAAGAAAACCCAACTCGGGTTTGATGAATCCCAACTCGGGATTGATGAGAGGATTCGGGAGCCTAAAGCTCTGAAAATGTATATTGGATTAATGAATAACACACTACAAAAGAGGTATAATGACCCTATTTATATACAAGGGAAGGAAAAAGGAAATGGGCCAAGCCCATGGGCCTAAGCTAGGCTAGCTATACATTCTAACAATATACATATGAGTTCTTCACTTTCTCTCTTGCCTCTCTCAATATCTGATTGAAACACAAAGAGGCTTGACCTAAACTTAATAAACCTATTCTATATATAGTTATATATCCCTTACAAATAAAAAGTCCATGACTAAACAAAGCTAAGCCCATTTACATTAAGCCTACACCTAAAACTAAATATACTTAAATTAAAAGCCCAACAATTAATTCTAAACATTGAGATTGTCTCCTAGTCTTGTGATCTCGGATACAACAAAATTCGGGTTTAACAGTTCCTCTATCCTTCATCAATTTTAATTTAGAGTTTGGGTTTACTTATTGAATCTGGGTTGGGTTCTCGAATCTGGTTTGAATACAAAAGATCCTCGAGATCATCAGTCATCACCAACCATATTCAGGTTTTATACTTTCAGGGGTTTTTTTTAGATTTCATTATTCAATTTGTACGGATTTCATGAAGAATTTAAGTGTTAATATTGTTGCATGAAATTGTTGATATTTCTTGATGTTTACTTATAGATAATTGGGATTTAAACTTGGTGAACACCCAATTTGTGATTTCTGTTTCATTTAAAGAAATTTGTGATTTTATTTTGCATCATTAGACTTAAGATATTAATTTAGTTTTTGGTCAAACTCATATGCACCATCATATAAGTGTAATCTATACATATAGAGAATAAAGATGTTGATAGCTCAAATGTAAATATTCCATCATCTATGGGGGAGAAACCTAAAATAAATATGAAGTTGAACCTTTCCTGTATATATATAATGAAATTAATGTTGAAGTCACTGTTGTAAAAAGTACCATCCTTCCTCATAATCAGAATGTGGATAAAGAAGTTCAAAAAGATGATTCAAACCCAACAATGATGATGATGACGACGACGACGATTCTAATGATTTGAGATTAAAACCATCACTCGTCCATCCAATATACATACCTGAATTTAATTAGACCATCTAAACTTCCTTAGAGGTTTGAAGTCGAAGAAAATAAGAGGATGGCTCAGGTCATAGCCCAATTGAATCAGACTAGAGTAGAAATTCCTCTTTGTACATCTGGTGGTGATGAGTTTGGGGTTTTCACTGACACTGAACGAGAGGAAGCCTTAAAAGTTGAATAACAGCTTGAAAGCCACAAGGAGTAGATGATGAAGTCCTTAAAGCTTGTCACGTCTCTAGCTGAAGAAGTTCATGCTGAAAGGAAGTTTAAAAGAAATGACTTGGTTGGTGCTAAAGCAGTTCCGATGAAAGAAGAAAAGAATTGGTCCGACAAGAAAGAAAGTTGTTGTCGTGCCACCATTACTAGAAGATACTTGAATTAAGTAGTGACAATCGGCATGGTCGTATTTAAAGAGGACGACATGTTTGCTCATGGCTATCATTTGTACTTACGGAGGTACAAATTTTATGAATGGCTAGAAGTCAGAGATGTCATCCAGAAATCTAAGTTTAAACACTAGGAAGTCGCTAAGGAGGAGCTGATTAGGTTTCTCGATTGTATATCGAGGGTAATCTACATTCCTCCTCCCCATAAGGGCGCAGTCTGTGAAGAAGAAGGTCCTCCCAACGGAAACAAGCACGAACTTAAGATCTCAATTGATGAACTTCTTACGCATATCACTCCACCATACCTATCTATGTTGAACCTCAGTCGTCCAAGAGTTTGAAGCTTATTCCCTAAGATCGGTTCTTTATGAACCTAAATATGGTATGATTTTAGAGCTATACCTTGCCTCTATCGTGCACCTTGTAATCTAGACTTTTCCTGACATTCATGGAGACATGTTTGATAGGAAGATTAGAAGAGAACTGCTGAAAAGGAATTAAGAAGGAAGGCGAAACAATATTCGACAACATAACTTTCAAAGATGTATATTAGATTTTTATCTTGTAAATTTTGTCTATCTTTCCTTGTGTTTCTATTCTTGTAAATTTCCTTTGTATTTGTTGATAACACCAAAATTATACATGTTTTGGTTGCGCGTAATCATATGACTTTACCCCATTTCTCACCCGTTTATGATCATCTCATGCACTAAAAGAGCTTATTATTGTTTGTGAAGGATTTGGAGGCCGTGGAACGGAAAAGTACGAAAAAAGGCGAGAAAACGTGAAAAATGCACAAAGTCAACACATGAGACACTTGGCGATCGCGAGATTCTCAATCTGGCGCCGCCAGATTCGACTGAATTGAAGATTAGGGTTGAATTAAGTGTCTGGCGTCGCCAAACTAGCAGCTTGGCGATCGCCAGATGACCCCTGGGCGTTTTCCTTTAAATATCAGCCTCCTCCTTCAGTTCTAAACATGTTTGATACACGAGAGAAGTACGGGATACGAGGAGGAACGAGAGTGAGAGTACGAAAGGTGCCGATACGCTGCAGGAATCGATCCCCGATCATTCGTCGTTGTACTGTCGGTATCATGTCGATGTCTACTTTTGTTTGTGTTTATGTTTTCATCATGATTAGTGAGTAGTTTTATTAGTAGTGCTTGTCATGGTTGATGAACCTTTACGGATGATACTTTGTGATTAATGTTTACTGGTTTGTTTTGATTAATTGAATGTCTTTTATGGTTCTTTTCTGATTGATAGTGTTTTGGCAATTTGAATTCAATTGGTTGGGTGTATTTGTTAAACCAAAGCAGATAGACTCCGAAAGGATAATCAACCTACCTTAGCCTGACTTGGACTAAAAGGTTGTGTTAAGGGGTTACTTGGACCAATAGTGACCAGATAGTAAAAGAGCCATTGCAATATTGATTAGGAAGGGTTTACCGATTCTAGATTGTGGACCAAACGATTTAGGATTGGAATTAGGAGGATCGTATCCTAGTTCATAACCATAATATGCATATGTTAGGGTGTCCCAGAATTAAATTCCTACAATAATCAAAACAACCAAACCTTCGACCTATTCATATCATCCATATTGGGGATTCACTTTACCATGATAAGTACTGCTGTTTTTCTTTATTATAATCTTAAATCAGTATTTTAATTATTTTCTTAGTTTTTACTTAGTTAATTGTCTTTTTAAGTATTCAACCTTTTTCATACAAAACCCCCCATTTAGGTTAATTAAACCAATTCAGACTTTAGTCTACGATAACTTGACCGTTCCCAGTGGTAGATACGATACCTGGACTTTCCTACACTATATTACTCACGATCAGGTACGCTTGCCTGTATATGTGGTAAGACAGTGGCTAGGCATTAGAGGTTAAAACTTGTTACGCTTTTTATATACGATAATTACCGCATCAAGGTTTTGGCGCCGTTGCCGGGGAACGGTAGTTGTTAGATTTTAGTCTTTATTAGTTTTGTTAATCGATCCTTGTGAGGGATTTTGTCCCTTGCAAGTTTTATGTTTTTTTTTAGTTTAGTTAGTTAAGTTTATTTTATTTTATTCTATCTCTTTGTCTCCCGCAAGTTGCCCGTAATCGTTTGTTGAGTTGTCAGGATGACAGACGATCAACCCATGTGGGATAAGCGATCTGAGGTCCGGTTTATTCCGGGATCTGCGATCAAAAAGACAGATGGTAAAATGGTGGAAATCAATAAAGGACTCATCAAAATGATCAACACCATTTCATTTGACGGAGAACCAAGCGGAAATCCTTACCAACACCTTGAAGCATTCGAGGACATCTGTGAATTAGTCAACACCAAGGAGGATGAGGTAAAACTTCGAGTATTCCCTTTTACTTTGACAAATAAGGCAAAAGACTGGTTTAAACAACTGCTCCCGGGATCCGTCACAACCTGGGACGATTTGAAATCTGCCTTTTTGTCAAGGTACTTTCCCATTTCCAAGGCTAACAAAATAAAAGCTGAAATTCGAAACTTTAAACAAGGAAAAGATAGCCTTGTGAAAGCTTGAGGAAGGTATAAGAGTTTATTTTTAGTCTTTCCAAACCATGGTATTGATGATAGAGAAATGATAGATGTTTTTTATGCTGGATTGACTAACGATTCTCGGTTAAGGTTGGATTCATCTTGTGGAGGTATTTTTCCGTATAAGACAGTGAAAGAAGCGCGTAAACTCTTGGACGACATGGAAGCACACTATCTGGATTGGTCTACCGACGAGGAACAAGAGGAGACCCAACCAGCGCATCTAGATGTAGTGTCATCGTCCGACGAGCACATCCACGCAACTAACCCTCTTTCCAAGCCATATGGCGGGGTAATCGAACAATTATTCCATCAATTCTCCCAAGAACAAGGAAAGATGGGTGCAGATGTCGAACAGAAGATGCAGGGGTTTGTAAACTTTATTGCAGGATTATATCGAGGCGCAGATCAATTCCTCCGAGACGTCAAGGAAACATTTCCTCATATGGAGGCGGAAGCACAGGCTGAAGTGTTCACAACCACTAGAGGAGGTAAGGTAGTTGTAGGACCACCTATGCCTCAAACTAATCAAATTCCTAATATGCAGGTTGTTGAACCGGAGGTAGAATTACCATCACGACCAACAAAAGAGGTCAGGGAAGGGGCCGTCAGACTAAGGGAATCTACAACACCACATGTGCCTACACGAGTACCATATCCTGCACGACTGCGGAAAGAAAAGAAAGAGGCCCAATATCGTAAGTTTATAGACTTGATTAAACGAGTGGATATTAATGTGCCTCTTGTGGATTTAATTGCAGGTGTACCGAGTTACGCAAGATTTCTCAAGGAGTTGGTGGCTAATAAAGCAAGGATGGGAACAGAAGAAATAGCCTTTCTGAATGCCGAATGCTCAGCTACACTTTCAGATACCCTCAAAAAGGGTGATCCAGGGAGTTTCATTATCCCTTGTTATTTTGGTAAAAGTGTTTCATGTAGAGCCCTAGCAGACCTAGGAGCCAGTATAAACCTGATGTCATTATCCTTTTATCAAAAACTGGGATTGAATGATCTAAAAAGCACAAGAATGACCATCCAACTAGCTGATAGATCCATAAAATACCCTGTAGGAATAGCTGAGGATGTCATAGTTCGGGTAGACAGGTTTAAATTCCCCGCCGACTTTGTGATCTTGGACATAAAGGACGAGGTTAAAGTACCTCTAATCCTTGGTCATCCCAACAGAACTGACGTTATCCACCTCATGGTCTCCATCGTCTTCAGTTGTTTCGTCCAACCCATCACTCTCAAACGGATCATTTGGCATTTCTCGTCTAATATGATTATGAAGTAGACAACATGCCATTATGATCTTGTTTTTCAATTCAGCGTGATAGTATGAATTATCTTTCAAAATTCCCCACCTTGTGTAACGCCCCATTTCCCAAAGTTAGTAACTTAACTTGTGTTCGTTAAGTTGTTGTCAAGCCTTGGGGCTATTTGTGTAACTTTTGGGTGCAGGGACCCCGGTGTCTTTTTCGTTAGTCGAGGGTCTTAAGTAGCAAGTATTTAAGAGCATTGGAAGCCCAAATTCCTCATTTTGTGTTAGTCGATTTCCAGGAAGATAGAGGGAGAGGGTTGCGTACTTCAAGGGAGATTGGTGCAATTGAAGGCTCAATCGACCGTGTGGGGTGAAATTGATCATCGGGGTATCGTTGTTATAGCATTCCTAACTCAAGGTATGAACTTAATTGTGTTTATTCGTTAGTTGTGTTGAGTTTTGGGATTATTGAGAATTAGGGTTCATTCGGGTTGGATTTTGATCCAATTAGCGACCAATCGGTGTTAGTATGGTACTTCTAATGCATTGGGTTGTGTTATAATGTCATGGGGATGTTCTATAACATCAATTTGGTGTCTTTTGGTCAATTTTGGGTTGATTGGTGAGAATCCCGTAGCCAATTCGTAATTTGCGACTTGGGATTTTGGTCATTTGGCATATGAGGGTCGTGACCCGCGGGTGACCCGCGGATAGTGCTGTTTCAGCATTTGAGTTTTTTTAATAGTTTCCCTTTGGGGTTCTTTCGATCATGTCTCCCTAGGGGATGTCTTAAAAGAGTGTTTGGTGAAGTTTTAACTTATTTGGGAGGGTCTAGCCTAGCCTAAGACCTAAGGGTCGGGATTGAGTCATAAAGTGTTGTGTGTTACGTTTGTTTATATGTGTATTGTTGTGTAATAATTATAGGTGCTTGAAATTATATTGTGGGGGTTCCAAGCACGTGATTATTGTGAAGTTAATCAAGGTGAGTACATTAACCCTTATACGTGGCTTTATGTACAAATTGCATGTGATGCGTATGTGGTTATGAGACTAGCATGTTGTGTGATGGCTTACTCATTGTAGTGGTGGTGGCCACCGTGGGTATTGTCCTTGTGTTCAACTGATATCAGTATATGTGTGGTCCTTACCGGCGTGTACCGTAAGGACATTGGTGCTAGCATGTCTAGTTCTCATATGCGTGGTGGTTTGTGATATATTGTTCATGTGTTTGTGGTTTGTGCTCACTAAGCGAAAGCTTAGCCCGTTGTGGTTTCTCCATAGATGCAGATTCTTCGGGAAAAGACAAAGGGAAGGGAATTGCTTGAAGTTCCGGTCGCTCCAAAGGCTTAGTTCAACTAGAATAAATGGAGGATAGACTTGATAAACCTTAAATTATGTTTTGATTATATTAAAGAATGGTGGACCTCGTTTTGAGGGTTTTGTTTTTTTTAAGGTCTTTTGGATATAAATTTACACCTTTATAAATATAAAAGTTATCTTTTGGACATAATTCCGCTGTAATGGTTACTTTGCTTAAATTACGTTTGTTACTCGTTAAATATTGTGAAAAATGTTTTGGGTTGTTACACCTTGCCTTCAAAATGCCAAAACATCGTTCTACGACATTTCTTGCAGAGGAATGTCTCATGTTAAATAGTTCTTTTGCCGTGGTTGGTTGGTATCCATCTCGCCAATCATTTAAATGGTATCTTTGACCTCTATACGGGGCGAGGAAGCCTTGGCCATTTGTGTATCCCGCATCTACAAGGTAGTAATATGGTCTCGGTACCTTTAACCCATGTGGCCTAAGAAGAGCATCTCGAAGCACTCTACCATCGGCCGCTGACCCCTCCCATCCAGGCAACACATAAATAAACTGCATATCTTGAGAACAGACCCCTAACACGTTTGTTGCAATATTAAAACAAATATCACATAAACCCTAGAAATACACAAATCAGAGATGGGTATAGCGATGGATGCATTAAAGGGGAGAAAGAGCATACCAGATCAGAGGAGAGATGGAGATGGTAGGTATCGAGCTGCAGAAAAATCAAGCCAATGGCAAATTGAGACATGGATAGATGAAGATGGAGAAGACGAAGAGAGAGAGAGAGAGAGAGAGAGAGAGAGAGAGAGAGAGAGAGAGAGAGAGAGAGAGCATACCAGGGGAGAAGAGATCGACCATGGAGAAGCTGGAGATGGAGAAGGCGAAGTAATTTTGAAATTGAAGATTCATACGAATTCCGCCGCGTGTTATTGGGAGGAATGGTGAAATCAGTAGTTTTAGGAATCTGATGGAATTCAAAGGATTCCGAAGTTTCAATTCCGTGAACCAAACACACCTATGGAATTTGGTCAATGGAATTGGTCATTCCAATTCCATTGAATTCCATTGAATTCTGTGAACCAAACAGCCCCTTAGTTTTACATTGTATTTAGCTTTAGCGATTATCACTGAGTCTCTTAGGTGATCGCTGCATGCTTACGCTATAACCTGATAAACTAAGTGTTTCTTAAAACAAACAACTCACGTTAATATATATATATATATATATATATTTTATACATGTTAATCAATATTTTATAAATGTGAGCTGTAAATCACCATTTGTGTTGCCAAATTAACAATGATAAACCAAGAAGAAGATATTTGATGAAATTGGTTAAAGTGTTGCTACTGCTCGAAACCAAAATTCAAATACATCGAACACGAAGTTATTTATTCGGAAAGCAAATTATTAATGGAAATACATATCATCCCAATTAAATATACCTTTACAAAGCATATACTTCAATTCATCTCAATTAATGTAAAGTTGAAGTTTGAACAAGAAGTCTGCTTACGTATCAACGAAGAACTAAACCCAAAAGCCCAATTCTCCAAATCAAAAACCAGAAAGTTATCCTCAAACTGATGCGTTCCAATCACGATCGCGGGTTCACTTGTCGGACCACTGTCAACAAACGCTAGACACGCCACATCTTTCGTCATTTGCTTAATGGAGTTAGCCGTCGATATAATCCACTTCTTCCCATCCTGTAAACTTAATTCGATATCAGAAACTTTTATACTAACCTGTGTCCCATTGGAAACGGTGCTGAAACAAAGCCCAAATGGTACAACTGACTTTGCACGTGGGATTCGTTTCGTAACCATGGAAAACCTTCGAACCATCCAAGTATATATATCACTTCTTAAAGTGGTATAAGGGTCAATCGTACTAAGCTTTGTAGTGGTCATATTCCCCAAAAGGTCGATGGATCTCTTTTTAATCACAATGGCATTGACACCAATAAAGTATCCAAAAGAGTCTGGACGCTTTATTAAAGGAGTATAAGAAAGAAAACTCCTAATGTCAACATCTGATTGTGGAAGAAGGTAATAAGAACTATTTCCATAAAATAAAACCCCAGGGGTAGATAAGGTGCTAGGTAAACATAGAGCCACTATGTTTTTAAGCGGCTCGCGTAAATATCTTGGCATCGCGTAAGGCGAGGTTGAAAGAGCCATCACACCCGTAACATTGGCGGGGAATAACTCAAATGACGAAGATGGTGCACATGCGGCATTAGGGTAAAAACCATATAAGCCGGTAAAAATGTTTCTCCCATTGCTTGTGTTTACAGTGAAATCGTCATAGTTAAGCATGGATTCTCCGCATGATCCGTTGACGGGGTTGACCGTTGTCACCGGGCATGTGCAGTATCCCCAACCGGGTAGTGTGGACCCGTTGTATACGGGTGGACAGGAAGGGTTTTCATATGAGTAAGAAGTTCGAACATCTGTGCATTGATATTCTTCACACGACACCGGAGAGGTGCAAAGTGTGTTTTTGGGACAACTGCCCGGATATATGTTCCATTGCACGATGCAGTCGTGCCAGATGAAAGGGGCATCGATGTCTATAAGGAAGTTGGCATGCAAAAATTGCATGTTTACGTATGTTGTCATGATCTGAACGCTATAGAGAGGCTTAGAAGCATCGGCATGTTTATTTACCGGAGCAACCACGGAAGAGTAAGGTGGTATATATTGTGCTATGGCTTCATTTTCATGAGAGATGAAAGCTAGATAGATGATGATTACTTGTAGAAGAAAAAACATGTTTGAATGTGTGTTTGTGTTGAAGAGTAGTTTTTTTAGAAGGAATGAAGAAGATTTAAATAGATCTCCAAACAATATTGTGTGGTCCCTTCCGTTTCAAGCTATTTGAAAGTCAGCTTGCTAAATAGGAAGACTTTTGCTAAATAGGAAGACTTTCTCTTTAGATTTGTATATATGGTATAATAAATGGTAACAAATTTAGAAATTACGAATTTTATAAGAGTTCTTACGACTCTAAAACATACTTTTAATTTCACATTTTTATGTTCATATTAACAAAGTTATCTATATTATACATTTTTTTTAACGTCGAAGGAATTAAACACTAGCAAGGTGTTAAAGAAAAGTTACGATGTCAAAACTAGCTAACCTCAAGTTACAAACCCACTCCAACCAATTACAAGAAGAAATAAAACGGCTCTATAACGACTTTTATATACGACGGATTGAATATTGTTGGCAATTTTAAGGTGATTGAAGTGAACTTTGTTGAAAAAGGTGGTATTATTAAAGACATTTACCAAAAAAATGTATATGTAAAATCTTAAATTTTAAGGTTATATAGAATTCCAGAGATTTATTTTTATCCAAAATCTAAATTATATTAAATTTAATAATTTTATAAGAGTGGGTTACTAAAAGGTAAATTATATTAAATTTAGTCCATTTCTTAAGAGTGCGTTATACCAATGATCCTTATAATTTAGTCTAAATTTGGATATCAACCCTTAAACAAACTATTTATATTAAAAGCTTGTCTCTAATATTTTCTTTATTACACCCATGATCTTTTAACTTAACACTATTAGTTTGGCCACCTTTAACTTGATATATGCCTATCATAGGATCATGCAAGAGGTCTTTTTGTTGTTTCAACTCTTTTATCACCTTGCAAATCGATGTTACATGATAGATGGGCAAATTAAATTGATGCGTGCAAAGGGATGCTAAAAACCCATTACTTCCCTCTCGTCTAATGTCAGCGGTTCTCTCACAAACTCAACCTCGTCCCATGGTTTGCAGATGACCTTGATGGGTGTCTCTTACAAACTCAACGTCGTTCTCTCTTCCTTCAATTTTAACTTAGGGTTAATTAGGGTTTTCTTGTTGAATCTTGGTTGGTTCTCAAATTTAGTTTGGACTCAAAAAATTAAATCCTCAAGATCATGCGTCACCAACAATATTCAGGTTTTATACTTTAAGGTTTTTTTTCTATGATACCGATATTCAATTTGTATGAAATTCTTGAAGAATTCAAGTGTTAAACATTTTGCATAAATTGTTGATATTTGTTGATGTGTATTTATAGATAATTGGGATTTAAACTTGATGAACACCTAATTCGTGATTTCTGTTTCATCTAAAGAACTTTATGATTATACTTTGCATCTTTAGACTTAGGATACTAATTTTGTTTTTCATCAAACTCATACACACCATCATAAATGATGTAACAGGGTTCATTAAATTAAGGAAGAGGGAGGTGGGAGGTGTAAGGAAGAAGGGCAAATGACATTTTTCCTCTTGTGTTAGGCACATGATGTCACTTAATTAACGTGGGCAAACTAATTAAGTCAATGGACTATGATGTAATGAAAATAAAATGTTAAGGATCTCTAGAATAGATAGTTTATTTGAAGGACCATATCCAATTTTCAAACAACCATAGAGAGTACCGATGTAATTCACTTATTTTTCAATTAAATGAACCATATAAAAATTGAGTATTTTGTTCTCCTTGATTTAATAAGTACCCATACTAAAATTTCTTTTTCTCAAAATTTTTAACCAAGTTTACAAACCATGAAAAAAAATATTAAGAGAGATAAAAAATAGAACAAAACTTGAATCAAGATCTAATATATATTATCTCGATCTCAGAATAAAACATGGTGAATTCTATTTGGACCCCTTGTATGGAAGTAGGAGTAAGTGATGTGAGTGCAAATTCACAATATTTATGTGAGTAGGGGGAGGTCCAAATAGCAACCCAAAAACATATATGTCACGTTTTGCTATACATGTACAGGTAAGTTGTTGTCTTGTCGAATACCTTCAATCTAATTTTTAATATAAATCATTTGTGTATTAAACTATTATGTAAAAACAATCAAAGACTTAGGTGTTTGATATGTATATAAATGGCTTATATATACACTACATTCCATTATCATCCAATCTTTATTCAAGCATTAAATCTAAATTTTACTGAAGTTAAGTATTTAACTTCTATAATTTTCTGCCAGAAAAAGGAATAACTATTTTGGTTTTTTTAGAGGGAGGTTCAAACGAGAATGACAACTTTTTAAAATAATACGAGAATAATTCATAGCCACCAATTTTTGTAATTCAAATACATCACCAAACCACCTTTATGGCTACCACTTCCTCCACCTCCACCACCACCGCTGCCACCGCCACCACCACCGCCGCCGCCACCACCACCTCTGCCAGCAGCACCGCCAACACCGCCTCTACCACCACCAACAGCAGCACCACCACCACCCACATCACTTCCACCACCACCACCACTACCTCCACTACCACACCACCACCACCACCACCATCATCGGCACTGTTGTCCGCACCACCAACACCGCCGCCGGTACCTCCGAAACCACCGCCGGTACCTCCGGCACCACCATCGGTAACTCCGAAACCACCGTCGGTACTCCGGCACTATCGGCACCACCACCGGTGTAACACCCGTAATTTCGGTGTAATAACGACTCTTTGGTAAAATATGGAAATTAGAATTTTAGATCTAATCATGCATTTTATGGTCTATTATGTTAGGAAATCCAATTACGAGTCCAACGGTTCTTCCGGAATCGAAAACGGAGCTAAAACGAAGAAGTTAGGGCCGAAACAAAATAGGACAAAAATGATCAGATGCTAGCGATCGCTAGCCCTCAACCCTAGCGATCGCTAGGCAAATTTACATGATTCCTGTTTTCTCTCGCGACCAGGCTAGCGACCACACGAAGAAGGAGGCTAGCGATCGCTAGCCCTCAAGCCTAGCGATCTCTAGGTAGCTGTCCAAGCTGAAAAACGGGTTTTAAACCCTTCCAAACTTCATTTCTTCACAACACCTTCATTTCTCCACCTTTTCTCCTGATTTTTCTCTCTACTCTCTCCAAATCCAAAACCCTACAAGATCCTAAAGTTGAATCCATACTTGGGGCTAGCTCGGGTGGAAACCACATTTCACCCACTTCATCTTCCTCACTCATCCCTTCTCCACCATTGTTGCTCGAAAGAGGGAAGCTCAAGATTTAGGGTTCTAGCTTGGATCTCACTCGGTAAGCTTCAAATAAACCGTTGTAGGTCGGATCTATACGTATAATGAGGGTTATGAACTAACTTAGGGTTCGATTTACTTGATTTAGGTTTGTGCTCGATATTTGACCTAATCTTGGGATTTGGGGGTTTTATCACAAAACCCTAAGGTGAGTTGCTAAAACTATTTTGTTAAAACTGAGAGCACATCATTTTGATGAAGTCTATTCCTTGCTTATTATGTGAATGAATGTGAATTTGGTATAGATTACTTCTCATGTTTAGTTGAGAATACTCATGATATGTATGAAGTGCTATGCTAGTAGGAATGACTGGATGGTGTTACCCCTTACATGAGATGAAGTTACCGTATGTTATTTCGTATGCGTTAAACCTACGGGTTGTATGATAATTGTATTTATGTGATATGCTCTACATGATACATGACTTGGGATTGTGTAAGAATGGAATTGATACCCGAAATGATATAAAGGGCTTGAGACCCTCGATACATACCTCTGAAATGATGTTATGCTAAATTCAGTGTCGGAGTTTTGTATGTGATTAATATGGACTAGATGCTATGCTAAATTCAGTATCTAGGTCTTGTGTGAAAATGATATGGACGTGACGCGATGCTAAATTCCGTCTCACGATCTTAAATGATAATGACATGGACGAACCAACGCAATATTTCCACACCAAACAGTCTTGGGGTTTGTACCTATGTCGCCGGCCCTCGGGTTGCTCCTTGGGCGCGGGCCTCGGATGATGTTGCCATGCTAAATTCGGGACATCGAGGTGTTTGGAAGTAACGAATGTTGGGGTATTGGTTGGGGGAAATGGGTCACTCCCATTGTTTCCGAAGATAATAATAAACCGGTTTAATATGCTAATTATATTGCTAGTATAATCGTGTATAACTCGCATGTCTTTATATATATCCCGTGCGCATGATATTAATTGTACAACTCACTAGGCTCCTTTAGCCTAACACTTGCTTGGTGTCGATGTGTCTCTCAGGTACTCGGGACAGTGTCCCCAAGTAGGCTTCGGACGTAGAGTGAGCTTGGGGGAATATTGGAGATACCGGTCTACTATGACCGCGAGACTTACAGTAGAACGATAACCCTTTTGTAGTCTTCTTCTTAGACAGAACTAGACTAGTTTGGTTATTGTATTTCTCCTTCGATTACAAACATTGTAATTAATTGTACATTACTTATACCCCTGTTTTGGGATGAGCTCACGCCTTGGCGTACATTGTATACCACCTTTTGTGCAATTTAAAAGTTTTTGTTCGCCCTGATTTTTAGGGTGTTACAACCGGTAACTTCAAAACCACCGCTGGTACCACCACCGGTACCTCCTAAACCACCGCCGGTACCTTCGACACCATCGAAACCACCGTCGGTACCTCCGGCACCATCGGCACCACCACCGGTACCTTCGAAACCACCGCCGATACCACCGACACCACCACCGGTACCTCCAAAACCACCTCCGGTACCTCCGGCACCATCGAAACCACCGCCGATACCTCCGGCACCACCATCGGTACCTTCGAAACCACCACTAGTATAACCTTCGCCACCGGTAGCAACAACACCACCACCTTCGCCACCACCATTATACATATGATTTTGCATTGAAATCATCTATGTTTCTGCATTGAAATCACATATGATCTTGTGATAAGACATGATTATGCATTGAAATCACAACTTAACACATCAGCTTATATTAAATCACATATGATTTTGCATTGAAATTACATATGATTCTTCATTGAAATCACATATGATATTGTTATCACACATGATTATGCATTGAAATTACCTATGATTCTTCATTGAAATCACATATGATATTGTTATCACACATGATATTAACTAATCAAAGTTAAATTAAATCACATATGATTTTACATTGAAATCACATGTTAACCGCATTTGCTACCACCATCTACACCACCACCACCACCACCACCCACACCATCTCCGCCAGCACCTATAACACCATCGCCACACCTCTGTCACCACCACCAACCCCACTCCTCCACCTACACTACCGCCACTACCGCCACCATCGCTACCAGCACCGCTACCGCTACCACCAACGCCACCGCCACCAGCACCACCCCCGCCACCACCACCAATAGCAGCAGCACCTCCGCCACCGCCATCGGCAGAGGTGGTCGTGTTGTATCGGTGGTGGTTTCGAAGGTACCGATGGTGGTTACAATGGTGTCGGAGGTACCGGTAATGGTTTCGGAGGTACCGGTGGTGGTGCCGATGATACCGGATGTGGTTTCGAAGTTACCGGTGGTGGTGTCGATGGTGCCGGAGGTATCGGCGGTGGTTTCATAGTTACCAGGGGTGGTGCCGGAGGTACCGACGGTGGTTTCGGAGGTACCGGCGGCGATGTCGGTGGTGCCGACAGCGGTGCCGGTGATGGTGGTGGTGTCGGTGATGGTGGTGGCGGCATAGGTGGTGGTGTGGTGGTGGAGGTAGTGGTGGAAGTGATGTGGGTGGTGGTGCTGCTGCTGTTGTTGGTGGCAGCGGCGGTGCTGCTGGCGGATGTGGTGGTGGCAGCGGTGGCGGTGGTGGTGGTGGCGGCAACCGCGAAGGTGGTGGTGGAGGTGCTATGGATGGTGGTGGTGGCTATAGAGGTCGTTCTCGTTTGAACCCACCCCTATATATATATATATATATATATAAATTGGAAGAGGGAGGTTCATACAAGAACAACCCAATATGTAGGAACAAAGGAACCAATTTCTAGCCACATGTTTGATAAAAAAGAATTATATTATATTGGATGGCATAATAGTAATTAATAAATGCTGATATGTACTTTCCACCAAGGGTAAATACTTTTAGGGGTAAAATTGGAATAGCTCAATAGTAATAATCTACTATTATAATATATTATTACTTTATAATATATTATTAGTATATAAACTTTGTAAAATCAATTGATAATATATTATAATGTTATATTATGTTATAATTATATCATATATGATTATACATTTATCTTTGTATAAAATCACATATGATTTACATTAACATTTAAATAAAACACTGAAATCATATGTGATTTGTTTACATATTTAACATCTTAATCATGTATGATTATCATCTATATAAAATCATACATGATTTTACGTTTACATTTGTACAAAATCACATATGATTTTACATTAACATTTGTACAATATCATATATGATACTGAAATCATATGTGATTTTGTTGACATACATTGTAATTTATATTGATTTTATATTTATTTAAATAGTTTAAACAATTGAACTTTATTTAATGGAAGTTTGAATTTTGTAAAAATATTTGTAAGATCTTAATCTTATATTTATTAAATATTTTTAATATTTAAAATGTGTGAATATCCATTGTATAAAGTTATATATGATTTTACAATTACATTTTACAAAATCACATGATTTTACATAATATGAATTAGGTGAAATGATGTAGTTTTATATAAATGTTTGAAAAAAAAAAAGAGGGAAAATCAAATTTGATAGGATATATAATCATTCCATGAATAGTGTATTGTCAAAACTGATACTTTACTAAAATACCCTTCAAGTAATTAAATTAATATTGATTTACTTTTGGGTTTACTAAATAAAGATATGTGGCTAGTATTTGTTCCTTTATTCCTACAAATTGCAATTGTTCTTGTTTGAACCTTTCTCTAAATTAGAATATGTAATTATCTTCAAAGAAAATAAAAGAAAAAGAATATGTAATTCAGTTACAGGTGTATATTAAATTTTGTTTTAATTATATGTTATAAAATGATATGTATGTTGTTTCTTTGATTAAAAGTCATAATAACGTAACTTTTATAATTTTATCACTTTCTATGTGAATTTTGACTAATTCAAATATTTGTAAAAATAAATTGAGTTTCTATATATTTTAATCAAATAAAAAAATGAAAATCAGATATGAAAAATATAAAAGGTGAATTGAAAATGAAGCTATCAAAATAAAAGGCTAATCACATTCTTAAGCTAAGGTCATATGCACCAATTTTATACATTATTCGGTGCATAAATCATTGCTCAAAGTATGATCTTTATAGAGAAGTTCACGCCAATTTATCTTTATATAATTATGTTTTAATTTTGACCCATAAAGCTTGTTTGGTATCAGCTTTTTTTAAGGAACTAATTAATTTATAGATTAGGGGTTTAACACATGTGAGAAAAAGAAAAGCGTAAAAAGTGATTAAAACATGGGTTTATGACTTATTTGGGTAACTAATTATTCCATTTGTGTTAATATTACCATCAAACTATTTTTTGTACTCAATATACCATTGAACTCTTTTTTTTTTTTTTTTTTTTTGTACTCATAATACCATTATGAGTGGTAATAGCCCGTTTTTTTTTCTTACGTGACATTTAAAATTATTAAAAAATGCTTATGTGGATATGACGTGTGTTCCACGTGGATCTGACATGTGTTTTTTTTGACTTTTTATGAGTATTATGAGTATAAAATGTCAATGATATTATGAGTATAAAAAGTCAAAAACACACGTCAGATCCACGTGGAACACACGTCATATCCACATAAGTATTTTTTTAATAATTTTAAGTGTCACGTAAGAAAAAAAACGGGCTATTACCACTCATAATGGTATTATGAATACAAAAAAAAAAAAATGTTCAATGGTATATTGAGTACAAAAAATAGTTTGATGGTAATATTAGTATAAATGGAATAGTTAGTTACCCGAATAAGTCATAAACCCTTAAAACGTCTATCACTTTTAATCTCATCATACCTGTTATTTATAAATTGCACTGCTCATATGAATTGATTTTGTATACTATGATGCAATCTTAATTATTTTTATTTTCAATTAAAAAGTGAGTTTCCCTTTTTACTACTCATCATAATTTTTCGGGATGTTAATGGTTTGGTTCTGTTCAGTTCGATTAGTAAAAAAAATGTGAACCAAACAGTTTGAGACGGATACCTAGTCACCTAATCCGAAATCGAACCGCAGGTTGAACCACCTGACCCGCCCCGAACCGAAATAGGACGGTACTTGCGGTTTGAATCACAGTTACCCAAATTTATAAAAATTGTTACATATAATATAAAAGTGGTACCAAAATATAGTATTTAGAATAATTATACAACAAATAAATAGATACAATCATAGTGCTACAAGTTAAAATGTTTAAGAACACCAATTTTTTGTAACATTGACTATCTCACGACTTTATACCGTCAAATTTAATCATCGATCATAATGTCTGACAATTAAAAGTAAAAACTACTCATCTGGTTTTAACTTAATAAATAAATAAATAAAGTAAATATTATACATTATATCTGGTCCGGTTCGAATACTTATGGGTACCGAAAATTAAAAACCATAACTGACCACTTAATACTTGGTTTTTTTTAGTTTATGATTTTTTAATTTTTGGATTTTTCAGTTATCGTTTTTTTTTTTTTGTTTCAGATCAAACGGTTCAGCTCGGTTTCTCGGTTTTACGGTCTTTTTGAACTCCCCTAATAATTTTTCTTCTCCTTGGAACCCAACCTAGGTGTTATATGATAAATTAGTTAAGTGTTAGTTGAAACTCAACGTCCCATATTTGACGTGACATGCGATAGAAAAATCTCTCTCTCTTATTTGATGGAATATGGGACGTGGAGAAAAAATGGAATTGAGATTGAGACTCTTTTTTATTTTTTTTACTAATTTACCCTTATTTGATATAAGCATAATATGATATTATTTTATTGGCCACCACTATCCATCGTCATCGTCACCACCACCACTAGCGGCTACGGTTAGCCACTGCTGACCACCATTGGCCTATGACAACCTTCTTGGCCATCTCCAAAACCACCATTGGCCAATTCCATCATAACCACCACCATCGTTGACTTTCATACTCCAATTCCACCACCCACCACCACCTTTAACTTCAACATGTCGGCCATAACTATCTATTTCACCACTGTCATCTACCATTGCCATCGCTATCCACCATCTTTACATATTCCACAATCACCATCGTCAAGCCACCACTATTGCCTCTACTTCCACCACCACTGTCGCTGGAATAACCTTTACCTCACCTCTTGTCCACCATGTTGATATCTACGACAATCACCGTTGTCCACTAAAATCAGCTGTTACTACTACCACCACTTACCACCATATCTATCTCCACCATATTGGTCACAACTACTTCCTCTAAACCACCGTTGTCTACCACTTACCACCATATTTATTTCCACCACCATTGTCGCTACAACACCCTCCATCACACCTTCGATAGTTCATAAGGATCTTTAAATATGAGCAAAACATTGTTTTCCTTTGTATGACCAAGTTTTTCAAACAATCATCAATTTAGTAATAACAAGTTTAGTGAATCTCATGAATTAAGCATGGATTGTACGCCTAGGGCCCAACGAAATAGGGGGCCATATTTTTATAGTATATACCATATACTAGTAGTTTACAAAAATTGTAAATAAAAAAATAATATAACAACCAAAAAATATGTAACATTATATTTAGGGCCCAATCATGTACTAATTAAATTGCATTAGACAAGAAACTTATGAATAGGTAATTTGTATTTCATATATAGTATTGTTTATAATTTTTATGTGTTTTTAATCTCGTAATGATATATAAACACTATTTTTGCTTATAAACCTTAAATATATACTCAATTACTCATCTTTCACATAATCTTTTGATTATTTCATCGACATGAAATTTGTTTTTGTGTTCATATATAGTAGATTTCTTGTTATTACCTAACTACCTAAGTTATATCTATATTTAAGATTTCAAACTACTTCAATTTTTAATACATTATTGACTCCTTATTACCTAATATTGAGTGCATTAATATTAAATACTCTCCTATCTTTAAAACAAGAATATGTTTCAAACTATAACGAAGATTAACTTTTGATTCTATGATTAATGGTTGTTAAAGACTTTGTTTCAACCCAAAACGTTTAATGTAATGATTGAAAACATTATATTATAAATGGCTTCTTAAATAAGATGTCAAGATCGAATTAGTAACAAGAGTTAAACTAACTCAGAATATTGCTAGATTAGTTTGCGGAATAACACTTAACAATTTATTGAAAATCACTATAAATATGCAAATTACTTGTGTATTGATTAAAAGTCGAATGATTACAACTAAAGCCCCAATCTATTGAACAGACTCAATAGACATGCACTACTTCTCTAATGCAAGGATTAAAAACAATCTTGAGGCTAATTTTCTCTCAAACGAAAACTATTAATCTCTAACGTTATCTGCTAAACAAACATCTATCGTCTCTCTATATATACAGATTACAAATAAATACAAAAAAAAAAAAAACAAATCTTCTTTATCTCCACGATCTTTTCCTTATCTTCACCCTAGAATCCTTTCCTAACCAAAGCAGTAGTAAAAATATAAGAAGTACTAACTGAAACTAGAAGTACTAACCAACAGTAATAACATACTAATTGGCAGTAGTAATAGTAAACAATAGTAACTCCTTGTCAGTAGTATCCATTACTACTATTGGTTATCTTCAGTCATCCTTGGCAGTAATATCCAATTGTACCAACGGCAGTAACCATTAATACTTTCACTTTGGCTCAGCAGTAGCATCCATCCTTATGCTCCACAGCTTCAAACCCAACATAAGATTTTGGTTGTTAAAAAAATTTGATTGATCTTGCGCTAGGAATATTGGAAAAAACGATAACGTGTTACTCAACGCCAACAGATCCATCTTTGACAACTCTTTACCGTCTTGATGTTGGAAGATATGTTTTGATTTCGTTGTAGATAACTCTTTTAGCTGGATAATCTCTAGACGAAAGGAGTATCATAAGAACTTCATAGAGTGGAGAACCTCTCTTTGTAATTGCCTCAATAAGGTGTAACTTTGTTCTCTTTCCGCTAGTCTCTTGCTAGCTTATAATGAATTCTCTATTATGAAAGGAATACCGGGGAAAAGTGTTGTATACAAATTATGGTATTTTTTAAATCCAATGTTACTTTTATAATATAAACAATATATTGAAAATAATTTTATAGTTGTTGGGGGCTCGTTTTTATATCTCGTCCAGGACCCATAAAATGCTAGGAACTAGACTTTGGGTCTGATTGTGTTGTCCTTGAGTTCATGATACATAAACTCTGAGTCTTAGATTGGAAGGTCCTGCTCCAGTTTGTACAGGATTTGGAATTTCAGCTTAAACTAGAATGCTTTTAAGTAACTAGGATATGTCTTTAGATGTAGGAATTGATTGTGTATTTTACAGGTCAGGTTTAGCAACATGAATATTTTTATTTTATTTTATTAGTATCATTATTATTAGAATTTAATTTTAAAAAACAAGGTTTTTGTATACAGAGTAGGCTCATGTGTTCTTGCACATCAGAAAAAACAATTTAAGGTTCAAAGTGGAAACGTAAAGAAATTGCTTAACTTCCCAAAAGAAATCATCTACGTCATCATTTGATCCTGAATTCACATTTATGGTGTCATTATAATTAAACTTGGTGATTTCCCATTATAATTTATAACAGCTAGCCTCTATTGTGTTTCCATGAATTTATGTATGCTCTTTATTGTGACACTCAATCTACATTGATTTCATTATATATTTGTGTAATCACACTATATATGTTTTTAGAGTTAAATACAAATTTGGTCCCTCCAATTTACAAAAAATAATAACTAAGGTCCCTCAAAGAATTTTTTTAACTACTAACGTCCTTGTGCTTTTATTTTTATAACAGCCAATGTCCTTGTGCTTTTATTTTAATAACAACCAACGTCCCTATACATTAACCTTGTTAAAAATGGTAATTTAAGAAGCGGGCAAATTCGTCCTTTTCATTTCTTTTAGTTTCAATAACATATTTAGTCCCTCCCTAAAATCATGGATTAAAAAAAACTTTTATTATTTATAACATATTTAATTACACCTTATATAAACTTTTATTATTTATAACATATTTAATTACACAATATATAAGTTAAAACAAGCCGTATAATTCCAATACGGAGATTAAAAACAAGACTAAATTACATTTTTGGTCCCTCACGAATAGCTACTTTTTTTTTTTCGTCCCTCAAAACGTGAAAGTACATCCTTGGTCCCCAAAATGAGTTTTTTTTGCTCATATTGGTCCCTCTCACTAACGTTGTCCATATGGGCTCCGTTAAGCGTGCCATGTGCCCCTCACGTGAGGGGCATTTTAGTCCTTTTACCCCCTTCTTCTTCTTCTTCCCCAATTCAAGAACATTCATATCCATTTCATACCAACCACCATCAACCACCACCACCGACCACCATCAACCACCCACCGTTGCCAAATACCACCACCATCCACCTCTAATCCCTATCCTGTAATACCCAAATCAAACATCTAAAATCTTGTCTACATTAAGAAAACATCCAAACCATCTTCCACCATGAAAGAGAAAATCAAAGTCAGATTAAAAAAAACTTACAAAAAGGGATCAAAATCAACCAAAATTTCTCTTTGTAACCTAATTCTAAATCGATCCAGTGGTTCTTGGTTGGAAACTATTGTTGCTAAAGCATATTGTATCAAGAACCAAATCCTAAAAACAAGTAAGAAAATGATGAGTAAAAGCAAAAAACAAAAGATAATTATAGATCTGGATTGTATTTGGTATTTTTCTTGGTATCAAACTCGATACTGTTCTTTCCGAAGTTCTAGATGCATAAATCGAAAGGGGTAGGTTTTGGTTCACCAAGAACAAACAGACCGAACGGGATGCTTGTTCGATCCAGAACCACATACCTATCACCGAGCACCACCATCAAGTTCGAAATCTTCATAGGAGGTGGGGTCATCGGAATCTGGAACGGGGGTGGGACAAAATCACCGGAATCTAGAAAGATTTGGCCGGAATCGGAAAGGAGTGGCCGCGTGGGAATCGAAAAGCAAATAAAGAATCTCCAAAACAAATGTCGAATCTCATAATCAAAAACCAAAACCAAATGAACAATAAATTTGGAACGATGAAGGATTCCATTGAATCTTGAATCTCAAAATTGAAAACTGAACTTCGAAAACCAAAATCTAAGGGTGTGATTAGTTGTGGAAAAATTTTCTGTTTTCTAGAAAAATTTTCCATGAAAAATGAAAATGTAGAAAAAGTTTGTTTAGTTGATTCAAATTTAGAAATTTTTTTCCAAGAAAACAAAATTTTCATTTTCAAAATTTACACTTGAATTAGAAAACTATTTTTTATAGTTTTCCAATTCTCATTTTCATTTTCCATTTCCATTTTCAATTGCCGTCTTTTTCTCTTCTCCGGCCACCGCCACCACCGCCGCCACCGTCGCGCCTGCCGCCGCCGCCGGCCACCGCCACCAGCCATCGCCATCGCCGCTTGCTGCCACCCCACCGCCGCGACCACCCTTTCGCCACCGTCCCACCCGCCGCCGCCACTATTGCCACCATCGCCGCCGCCACCGAGGCCACCGCCACCATTGCCATTGCTGTCGAGGCCTTCTTGGCCATGGCCATCGCCGCCAAGGCCACCGTCGTCGCCGAGGCCACCGCCACCACCGCCGAGGCCACCGAAGCCACCGTCGTCGCCGTCGAGGCCATCGCCACCATCGCCATCGTCGCCAAGGCCTCCAAGGCCACCGTCGTCGCCGCCGAGGCCGCCACCACCACCATCGCCATCGCCGCCGCGGCCTCCAAGGCCACCGCCGTCGCCGCCGAGGCCTCCAAGGCCACCGCCGTCGCCGCCGAGGCCGCCACCACCACCACCGCCATCGCCGCCGCCGCCTCCAAGGCCACCGCCGTCGCCGCCGAGGCCGCCACCACCACCACCGCCATCGCCGCCGCGGCCTCCAAGGCCACCGCCATCTCCGCCAAGGCGGCCGCCGTCCCCGTTGAGGCCACCGCCTTCACCGCCGAGGCCACCGCCGTCACCGCCGAGGCCACCGCCACCACCACCGAGGCCACCGCCATCGCAGCCGAGGCCACCGCCACCACCGTCGTCGCAGCCGAGGCTACCGCCACCACCGCCGAGGCCACCGCCGCCTCCGCCTTGGCCATCGCCACCACCACCGCTACCAAGCCCACCGCCTCTGTTGCCGCCGCCGTTGTGACCACCGTCATCGTCGCCGTTGCAATATTTGGAAAAATGGAAAATGGAAATGAAAAGTGATGAAAAATGCACAACTAAATGAGTTTTCTAATTTTCTAAAAATGGAAAATGAAAACTCCATGATTTCAAGTAAACAAATTTTCTAAAAAATTTTTAGAAAACTGAAAATGAAAAATCAACTTCATTTTCTATTTTCATTTTCTTAAAAAACAAAAACAGTTTTCTACAACTAAACACAACCTAAATGATGCAGGAACGATTGACGAAAGAAGGGATTATGGGGATGATGCAGGAACTAAATTTGGTGAAGATTCATTTTAAAAAAAAAAGATAGAAAATAGAGGGGTGGGCGGCTGACTTCAAACTTTCAAAGGGATAAGGGGAAGAAGATGATGGTTTTTAATTAATTTATTAGTTTATTTTTTATTTGTTTTATAATATAAATATTAATACCTTTTTAAATATAATATAAAATTAATAAAAAGACCAAATTGTCCATCATGTGAGAGGCATATGCTGGGGTTAACGGAACTCAGATTAACAGTGTTAGTGAGAGGGACCAAAATGAGTAAAAAAAACTCATTTGGGGACCAAGGATGTACTTTCACGTTTAGAGGGACAAAAAACAAAAAGCAGCTATTCATGAGGGACCAAAAATGTAATTTAGTCTAAAAACAATAAAAGTTCACTAACATGATTTATAACATATTTGGTCCCTCCAAAAATTAATCATGGATTAAAAAAAATACTTCACAAAAAATACAAATTCAAAAGGAAATCATCACTTGAAAAACTTAATTAGCATGAAAATACCACTATGAAATATATGGTATGAATAATAGTTTCAATGAAATTAAAGCAGAAAGGAAAAACTTCAAATCTTTAACATTTCACATACCATATACTTCAAGATATACCATATCCTCTTCCAGTTCATTTCGAACAATCCATTTTTAACAGCGTTAATGTATAGGGATGTTGGGTATTACAAAAAGAAAACAACGGGATGTTGGTCGTTAAAAAAATCTTAGAGGGACCTTAGTTGTTAATGTTTGTAAACCATGAGGACCAAATTTGTATTTAACTCATGTTTTTATATATAGTGATCGGAGTGGCGTTTCTTAGCACGATGTGGAATGAGGAACAACAAGGTGTTCAAGGGGAGTATAAGAAGGACAATGAAATTAAGCGGTTGCTTTTAATTGGGTGAGGTGGCGTTCAGAAGGTGGTAAGCTTATTAGTTGGAAAATATGGTTGTGTAACCCGGCTAATACCGTGGCCCTTGTACCGCTCTAGCTTCTCGCTAGTTTTTAAAAAAATCTCACCTTGCTGTCCAAAAAAACACTTTATACGTTTTTATAAGTCGAGTTTCTATAGATGCTGCATTTATTTCTGTTACAGTTTAAAGTATGTAACTTTAATGTTTGGGACCATGAACCAAAAACCTAATATTATATATTGTGTATCAATATTTTATAAATATGAGCAGTAAGTCTTTTTGTTTTATCACTATTTATGCTGCCAAATTTACAAACCGACAACAAAATGGTTAAAGTGCTGCTATTTCATGAACTCATATAATACATAGAACAAGAAGTTCTTTATTAGGAACGCAAATTATTGATGGAAACACATCTATTTCCCACTTAAATATACCTTTATAAATAACTTCATTTCATCTCGATTTGTGTAAAGTTGAAGCTTGAACAAGAAGTCTGCTTACGTATCAACGAAGAACTAAACCCAAAAGCTGAATTCTCCAAATCAAAAACCAGAAGGTTATCCTCAAACTGATGTGTTCCAATCACGATCACGGGTTCACTTGTCGGACCACCGTCAACAAACGCTAGACATGCCACATCTTTGGTCATTTGCTTAATGGAGTTAGCCGTGGATATAATCCACTTCTTCCCACCCTGGAGACTAAATTCAATATCAGGAACCTTTATACCAACCTGTGTTCCATTGGAAAGGCTGCTAAAACAAAGGCCAAATGGTTCAACTGACTCTGCTCGCGGGATTCGTTTCGTAACCATGGAAAACCTTCGAACCATCTGACTATATATATCACTTCTTAAAGTGGTATATGGGTCAATCGTACTAAGCTTAGTAGTGGTCATATTCGCCAAAAGATCGATGGATCTCTTTTTAATCACAATGGCGTTGACACCAATAAAGTATCCAAAAGAATCCGGACGCTTTATTAAAGGAGTATAAGAAAGAAAACTCCTTACATCAACATTTGATTGTGGAAGCAGGTAATAAGAACTATTTCCATAAAATAGAACCCCAGGGGTAGATAAGGTGCTAGGTAAACATAGAGCTACTATGTTTTGAAGCGGGTAGTGTAAGAATTGTGGCATCGCGTAAGGCGAGGATGAAAGAGCCATGACACCAGTAACATTTGCCGGGAATGAATCAAATTCAGAAGATGGTGCACATGCAGCATTAGGGTAAAAACCATAAAAGTTGGGAAAAACATTTCTTCCATTGCTTGTGTTTACCGCGAAATCTTCGTAGTTAAGGATGGATTGGCCGCATGATCCGGTGACCGGGTTGACCGTGGTCACGGGGCATAGGCAGTATGCCAACGTGGACACGTTGTGTACGGGAGGACAATAAGGATTTTTGTATGAGTAAGAAGCTCGGACATCTGTGCATTGATACTCTTCACACAAAACCGGTGAGGTGCAAATTGTGTTGTCGGGACAACTCTCGGGGCGCATGTTCCATTCCGCGATGCAATCGTTCCATATGAAAGGAGCATCAATGTCTATAAGGAAGTTGGCATGCAAAAATTGCATGTTTACGTATCTTGTCATGATCTGAACACTATAGAGAGGCTTAGAAGCATCGGTATGTTTATTTACTGGAGCAACTAGCGAGGAATAAGGTGGCACATATTGTGCTATGGCTTGATATTCATAAGAGATGCAAGCTAAGTAGATAATGATTAATTGTAGAAGAGAAAACATGTTTGAATATGTGTTTGTGCTGGAAAGTAGTTTTTTTAAATGGAATGAAGAAGATTTAAATAGATCTCATAACGACTTTGTGTTGGTGTCTTTCTTTTCAAGCTATTTGAAAGTCAATTGCTAAATAAGAAGACTTCCTCTTACATTTTTATATGTTATAAAATAATGACAAATAAGATTATGAAATTAAGAATTTGATAAGAGTTTTATGACCCAAAATATACTTTTAATTAATTTCACGTTTTACCTTCATTTTAACAAAGTTATCTATATTATATTACTATAAATATACATTTACCAAGCGCCCCGCCCCCTACACCGACCCGACCCACCCCGACCCGAAAACTGACCCGACCCGGCCATCCCACTCACAGATTTTGACCCAGACCCCGTCAAGACCCAGGAGAGATCCGCGCGTCCTCAATTCATACCCAACTCCATTTTTACACTTTTGCCCCCTCAATCTATAAGGTTTATTCACTTTATACCTTTTAGTTTCAATATTTCATTTTACGTTTTAGTCATATATCGTGTATTGGCCAACATACGTTAAAAAATACGTTTCAATTTTAACAAATTATGCCAATATATCCGTATCTTCGATACGATCGAAATGAACCTAATATTGAATATTTTTTGACGTATTCATTTTATTATATGCTATATATACGTTCCAACTTCGAACCGACCCAAATCCTATATTTATTTTCAAATTTACATATTAGCCCCCTAAACTTAGAACTTATAAGGTTTATTCACTTTACATATTTTACTTTTCAATATTTCATTTTACGTTTTAGTTATGTATTGTGTATTGCCAAAAAGACGTTAAAAATACGTTTTAATTTTAACGAATTACGCCATAATGTTCGTATCATCGATACGATCGAAATGAGCCTAATATTGAATATTTTTTATGTAGCTATTTTATTATATACTATATATAACCTCCAACCGACCCGAATACTATACCCATTTTCAAATTCACATATTAGCACCCTAAACTTATATTATTTATTTACTTTATACCTTTACTTTTCTATATTTCATTTTACGTTTTACTCATATATCGTATATTGGTTGGACCATGTTAAAAAAATACGTTTTAGTTTTATCAAATTACGTCATTATAATCGTATCGTCAATACGATCTAAAATATGTTAAAAAAATACGTTTTAGTGTTAACAAACTGCGCCATTATAATCGTATCGTCGATAAGATCGAAATGAATCTAATATTAAATATTTTTTTCATGTATTTATTTTATTATATACTATATATATATACGTTCCAACCGACCCGAATTCTATACCCACCTTTAAACTTACATATCAGCCCCCTAAACTTATAATATTTATTCACTTTATATCTTTAGTTTTTTATATTTCATTTTACGTTTTTGTCATATATAGTATATTGACTGAAATATTATAAAGTGTCAGTAGCTACTATTCATAAACCCGGTACGAAGCCCGGGCTTAGCAACTAGTTAAAGACATTTACCAGAAATATGTATATGTAAAATCGTAAAGTTTAAGGTTATAAAGAGTCCCATTGAATGATTAAACTAACACATAATCAATTCACAAATTCCATAGATTTATCTTTATCTAAAACGTAATTTATATTAAATTTAATCAATTTTTAAGAGTGTGTTCAGGTGATCCTTTTAATTTACTCCAAATATCTATCCCTTAAACAAATTATGTATATCATAAGTTCCTAATTTTTACTTTTCATAAAACACATGTTCCTTTAACCTAACACCGTTAGTTTAGCCACCATTAACTCGATATATGCCTATTGTAACATCCCGTTTTATCTTTTGTATTATTATTATTATTCTTATTATTATTCTATTAATAATATTATTAGTGTACAAGTATGTGAATCCCAGATAGTAGAGAATGAAAGATGGAGAGAAAACTAAGACAAATGATTAAGCATTGATGAACAAATAGTGGTGAGAATGTTGGTAGAATGATGTTGAGAAGACAAGAGAATAAAATGCTTCTTGGGATTGCTTCTCATTCAATATAGTAGGCTACCAAATTCTACACAAAACCCTAGGCTATAGCATTGTTTATATAGCACTAGGTATAGGGAAATTACAATACAAGCCCTTAGAGTCTATGACTCTTTACAAAAGAGGGCAAACATAAACTAAAGCTAAATACTAGAATAAGGAAAATACTGGATAGACCCTTGACTTCTTCACAACCTCAAAGTAGGGTCTAACAAAGTAGAATTAGGGTTAGGGTTTAGGCTAGCGGATTACTTGCGGGTCAAGCGTCGAGAAAAGGGGGAAAAGGCCCGATAAACCTAAGTTAAAAACCCTAGGAATGCACTCCCTTTCTCGTTGTGTTTCTTGGTGAGCAAGAATCGATAGAGAGAGGGAGGCCAAGAGAGAGAAAAAGCCGAGAGAGAGGGTAGTCGGCAGGAAGAGGAGAGGGTCGGGAAAATCGTCGGAGTCCTCGTTCGTTAGCATCGCCGTCGTGAGGTAAACCTCGCCCTCGTCTTCTACGCGTCCGGTTGTTTCGGGTTTTGCAGCCGTCGCCGGCTTTGGTCGGTGGCGGTGGGCTGTGGTATGTTGTTCGGTCATCGGAGACGACTGGTGGTCGGGCGGCGGTGGCTGCACGCGCCGCCGCTGCTGTTGACGTCAAGTGGTGGCGGTGGTTAACCACGCCGACGCTGCTGCTTTCTGTGGCTTCCGACCGTCGAGGGTGGTGGTGCGAACCACCACTGCTGCTGTTAGAGGACCGCTCGGCGGTGGTGGTGGTGCTCTACGCCGCCGCCGTCGAGCCCGTGGTTGTTGTTGCTGTTATTTAATTCCGGCGCCGGCGTGGCTAGCTATGGCTAACTGCGGTCAGGCGACCGTGGTTTCGGGGTAGTGTCCACCGGCGGTGGTTAGGCCAACCGCCGCTGTGGTAGGGTGCAATCGAGGGTCGGTCGGCGGTGTTGAGGGTTTTCCTCGCCGTCGCGCCGCAACCTTGTGTTTCGATGGATTGGCGCCGGCGGACAGCCGGCCGCCGCCGCGTCTGGTGGTTGTACTCGTTGGTGGGGGTGGTGGTTAATCTCCACCGCCGCTGCTTCGTGTTTGTGGGTAACCGTTAGGTGATGGTGGTGGTCCTACACGGCCGCCGCCGTTGTTTTTGGGGTACGTAGGGTTTGCATGGGACGGCCTCGCGAGGATAGTACGTTGTTAGGTCGTAAATAACACCGTTAGGGTTAGATTGTATTATGGGCGGAATCTTAATTAGTGCATGTTTACTTATGAATTTTTCAGAGTTGCGGGAAAGGTTTGAGTTGATATTTCGGTTGTGATTGTATTCGTGACATATCGAGGTGAGTGGGTTACTTATAATATGTTATAGTTATTGTATGTATACGTGTTTACTTGTGATGTGTTGCGGTGGTTCGGGTTGCATGATGATCCGAAAGGTGTGAAGCCACCGAGGCCGGATTGCGGGATGGTCCGGTGAACGAAAAACCGTTAAGCTGTGTTTATTGTGGATGAATGTGTATGTGCATTTAATTGTAATATATTATATGTGACTTTACTCACTAAGCGGTTGAGCTTACCCCTCGTGTTTAACTATTTTTAGGTACAAGTTCCGGCGATGACAAGGGCAAGGCTCCGGCTTGAGGGTTCCCGGCTAGACGGCGTTCCGATCCGAACATTTGTTTTATTTCGTTGACTTTTATTGTGGGATATTATTATCGTTGACTTGGGAATTTTGGAAACATATACTTATTTAATAATTATGCGGTGACTTTTATTTAAATTTTATCTTAAAATTTTTCAAACGGGTTTTGGGTGTTACACCTATCATAGTATCATGTAAGGGTACACCCTGCAAATCGATGAGACATGATAGATGGACGAATTAATTCGATGACTACAAAGGGATGTTAAAAACCCATCCATTTCCTCTCGTCCCATGCTAGTGGTTCTTTGACAAACTCAGTCTCGTCCCATGATTTGCAGACGTACGACCTTGATGTACTCCACTCAGCCTTTGATCTACACAACAACAATGTTCTTCTTTGTCCCTTCAATTTTAACTTAGGGTTAGGGTTTTCTTCTTGAATCTAAGTTGGGTTCTCGAATCTGCTTTGAACACAAAAAAATCCTTAAAACCATCACCAACCCATATTCAGGTTTAATACCTTTAGGTTTTTTTTTTTTTAGTTTTCAGTGTTTAATTTGTATGGATTTCTTGAAGAATTTAGTTATTAAACTTTTTGCATGAATTTGTTGATATTTCTTAATGCTTATTTATAGATATGGGATTTACATTTTTTTTAAAAGGAAGGAAGAAGAGAAAAATGTCATTTTTGTCATCATGCGCTATGCATATGATGGCACTTAAATGCGGACAAATTAATTATGAGTGTTTAATTAATGAACCATGATGCTATAAAAATGAAAAGCTAAGGGTGTGTTTACGTCTTGAAAAATTCACTTTTTAGAAAAAAATTCCAAAAAAATCAAAAAATCAAAAAAACATGTTTACTTGATTCAATTTAGAAAAACTTTTCCAAGAAAACACAATTTTCATTTTCAAAATTTACGTTTGAATTAGAAAACTACTTTTTATAGTTTTCCAGTTCTCATTTTCATTTTCATTTACAATTACCATCTCCTTCTCGTCGTCGGCCGCCGCCACCACGACTACTACCGCCACCGCCACCGCCACCGTCACCGGTGTAGTATTTGAAAAAATGAAAAATGGAAAATGAAAAGGGATGGACAATGCACATCTAAATGAGTTTTCTAGTTTTCTAAAAATGGAAAATGAAAACTCCATCATTTCAAGTAAACGAGTTTTTCAATATTTTCATAGAAAACTGAAAATGAAAATTCAACTCCATTTTCTAAAAACATTTTCTATGAAATGAATACACTTTTCCACAAGTAAACATTGCCTAAGAATCTATGATATAGATAGTTTATATGGTAAATTATATACCTGGTTCTTGTGATTTAGATTTTATTGCATTATTAGTCCCTATTTTAAAATAATTATGGAAAAAGGTCTCTGTGGTTTACACTATATTGCACTATTGGTCCCTGTGGTTTACACTATATTGAACTGTTGGTCCCTGTTTTGCCAATACGGTTTAGGGACCATTAGTGCAATAGAATGTCACATGGACCAACAGTGCAATATAGTGTAAACCATAAGGACCAACAGTGCAATATGATGTAAAACACAAAGACCTTTTCATAGTTATTTCAAAATAAGGACCAATAATACAATAAAGTTAAACCACAAAAACCAAATATGTAATTTACCCTGTTTATATTAGGGACTATATCGATGTTTAGAACAAACCGGCACATGAACTACCAATATAATATGCATACTAAAATTTATTTTTATATTTTTTTTACCAATTCTACAAAACCACATGAAAACTTAATATTAAGGGAGATCGACAATATATAGAACAAAACTCAAAATAAGATCTAATATTCAATTTCTTGATTTCAGAATAAAATATATCATGTTGACATATGCAGGTAAGTTCTAGTCTTATCAAATACTTTGAATCTTATAAAGCATTTGTGTATTATGTAAATACAATCAAAGATTTAGTTGTATATAATGGCTTATACACTACGATTCCATTATCATTCAATTTTTATTCAAGCATTATATTGAATCTATAAATTTATTGAAGCTTAAATTTTTTTTTTTCATAATTCTCTGCAAGAAAAAAGAATAACCATTTTGGTTTAAATATAATATATGTTTTCAAATTGGAATTAATATGTAGTTCTTTTCAAAGAAAAAGAAAAGGAATATGTAATTCAGTTGTAGTACTATTCATAACCCACAGAAAAACAGTCTGCTTAATATTAACTAATTCAAATATTTGTAAAAGTGGAATGAGTTTCTATATATTTTTAATCGATCGAATGAATGGAAATCAGCTAATAAAATAAAAGGTGAATTGAAAATTACGCTATCAAAATTAAACTTCAATCACAAACTTAACTTGTAAGCTTAGGGCCATATGCACCAATTTTATACCATATTCGATGCATAAATCACTACTCAAAGTGGGCATCTATTAAGTTCACGTTAGTTTATCGTTATATAATTATGTTTGAATTTTGACCCATAAAGATTGTTTGGTATCTTAGCTAAGTTTTATGGAACTGATCTATATATAATAAATAAGAAACTAGATGCTACGTGTCATCTTCTAGTGAGAGTCGATTTCAGTATTTTACCCTTTAAACATTATCTGAGACGGAGTTTAGATTATCAGTTCAATTTGCATATTCATATAAAACTTTAGGGGAGATTGTTAGGACTAAGTTGTCCTAATTAGATAAGGTTTTATAAAGAAAGTTTTGAGATAGATTAGTTTGTAATTAACTAGTAATTGTAGGTAATGGGCTTGGGCTTGGGCTTGGAGTGAATGTTAATGGATGCATATATAAAGGGTTTAGGGTTTGAGAAGAGCAAAAAAGCAAATCTGATGAGAGTTGTTTAGTGTGAGAAAGGTGTGTGTTTTCTTGCTTTGAGAACTCTCTAATAAATCAAGAACACGTTATTATGTTTACCGATTCTTGTTGAAATGTTTCCTCTCTATCTTTGAATCTTGCTGAACTGGGACAACACTTCTTTACTTCATATTATTTTAGCACTTCTCATTTGAACTTAATACTAATAATCATATAGTCTACTACTAATTTTTTTTTTTATTATTATTGTTCAATCCCTTCTAGATCACCGTCAAAGCCCATTACATAAACAAAATATGTAGAATTAACTCAAAGGACATTTGACTTTCAATAACCATAATTTTTTTTGAACGGCAAAGAAGGAAAACTCAAGGAAGGAGCTTTGGCGTGGTCATCACTCCCTCCGAAAGCAACCCAATTTATTAAACAACCAAAGAAGGAGCAAAGAACGGTCTCCAAGAACGAGATCGAGGAGGACCAAAACGAAATCTAGCAGTCCAAAAACTACCCAAGAAGAGGGGTATTACACCACTTATCCGAATTAATATTTAACCTATGATTCCTACTACTAACCCACAACTTAGCAAGATTTTGAATCAAAGGAAAACGTCCTTCGCTTTCTTCCTAGACTTTTCCTCCTCTTTAGCGAAATAGATAGAATTCTTCCACTTCTAAATCTGCCACAGGGCCACCACACAGACAACTATAAACACATTGCAACACTTTCGACTTTTTCCCATTTGTTGAATCAATCCTTTCATCGAGCTGGAGGAAGATAACCGAGGGGATTTAAAACCACACCAAGCCCAATTTTTTTTTCCAAATATTGCTTGATGAGGGACAAGCGAAGAAACCATGATCCAAAGATTTTGTTTCAGAATCGCAGAAAATGCAAGGCAAGGAAGGGATCAGAATACCTCTTTTTGAAAGATTGAGACGTGTTGGAAGGGCATCTCATAAGAAGCGCCAAAAGAAAAGGTTAATCTTAATCGGGATGAGATTACTGCAAAACCCAGTGAAGCCGCCCTCATTGCTGCTCCTTTGAGCATCAATTAGAATATTAACCATCTTTTTTTTACAAAAAAACGCCCTTTTTATCCCATCCCCAAGACCATTTATCCAGCCCCTTAATCGAGAACTGCCGGCTTGAGAGTCTCGACTCTAGATCTCACAGAGCATTAAGGGATCTGCCTCTGATTGATGATCGCCAATCCCAGAACCCGCTCCAAGCGCCATTAATGAATTTTCATCTGTCTTTGAAACGAACGTTTTTATCTTTCTCAAGAGCATAGAGACAAGGAAATAAATTCTTCAATTTCGCCCCTCCGCCCACGGCTTCATCTTTCCAGAAAAGAGAGTATGAATCTTTGGCGATAGACTTGATGAAGGAAGAGGGAAAATTCTGACCTGCACAAACCAGATTTTTTGAGGTGTTTATAATGCATGCCCAGGTGCTTCTAACATTTGAGATTCTGTTAGAATGAAAGCCGCCATCAGACCCATAGAGTTCCGCTATCACCTCTTTCCATAACGCTCCATTTTTCGAGAGGAACCTCCAAATCCATTTAAATAAAAGCGCAACATAAATTAGAGTTCATGAAAAGAATATTAGAGTCATTGGTGTAAGGCAGAAGTGATCGTGGAACAAAATTTTGTTTTTTTATATGTAGTAAAAATTTATTTTTTTGCTTTTTATTTTAATAGCCAAAATTTTAAATTAAATTTGAAGTTCATTTAAAAAAAGGATAAATAATCAAGTTAATACATTTAACTTTGACATAATTTAATTAAAAAAGGTCTATTTTTTAAAAAAAAAAAACACTTTTTTAAGTGTTTTAATAATAGTTTATATAACGTATGTATTTTGAAAAATACGTGCACTTTTTAGGCATCAAGTGCTTCAAAATTCAAATGCCTTGCTATTTTTATGTCGATCTCAAAGATGATAATTATAGAAAGGGAAAAGTACACCAAAATGTATCCAACTTGTCACGTTTTATGATTGTATGTACTGAACTTTAAAACTTACCATTTAATGTACCGAACTTGCTAAAACTTGCCATTGTATGTATCAGGTAACTTGTTACCTACAAAATGCTGACGTGGAATAAATTATATCTGATGTGGAATTTATCTTTTTATTTTGAAAATGGTTAAACTACAAATTTGGTCCATGAGGTTTGAAAAAACCAACTAATTTGGTCCCTAAGGGTTAAATTGTACAAAAACCAACAAATTTTGGTACTTGAGGGTTAAATGTATAAAAAAAACAAAATGCACACACTCTTTCTCTCTTTTACGACTCAAAGACGTCTCCGGCGTCGTCTCTGCTGCCGTCTCCGGTGCCGTCTCCGGCCACACCAACTCCGGCATCTACCTTCATCTCTGGCATCATCAACCTTCAACCCACCCTCTAACGACCTCTCTCTCTCTCTCTCTCTCGTTCCTCCTTCACGGACGTCTCCCATGGTGGTGGTGATGGGTAGGGTGTTGTCCTAATTCCGGCCACACCACCCCGTAACCACCATTTATCCGACCACGCCACCCCGTAACCACTACATCTCGATATGGCGAAATCGATTTTTGCAAACCTCATGGTCCAGATCTGGCGAAGTGGTTTTGGGGGTTGTTTGTGTAAAAATTTACTTAAGTTATTATCGTAAGATGTCGTGAGGCAAAATCGTCAAAAGAAAGAACTCTTGTTCGATAAAACATGCGATAAATGAAAGTAAATGGACAAAAATATTGATGACGCAGGAAAAACCTCAGAATCGAGGAAAAAACCTGCGGCCGACTAAATAGGATAGTCGACGTTGCACTATTGATCACCAATAAGGGGTGATATCCTCGATGTTACAGTTGTATCGTACGATTACAATAAAGAAAAGAATGCTATCGAATATGAATACAGAGAATAATGTTGATATTCCTATTTCTCTTTTAGAATCAGTCGTCTTGAGTGTAGGATCTTGAATCTCTTTTATAGCTGCTTGGATCGTAACCGTTATCTCATAATTGAGCTATAAATGCAACGGTCATAACTGAAGCTGAATTCTCGATCATAACGTCCGAGTCTTTAATGAAGGCATATCTCTGTTCAAACGGTCACATAACGGTTATCGCTTGATCGATGAGACCAATCGTACGTTTATATATATATATATATATCGTACGATATGTTTCAATGCTCATTGTAATGATGAACTCCTTATAGCATAGTACTCAATTTCAGATTTCCTCAAAGGTGGACAATTGTTGGATATGATGATCGATCTTGTCCTGCAATAAGGATGAACTTTACAAGTATATCGCTTGTTAGTAACATCGCATGATTTGTCATATAACATTTCGAATATCGTTCGATAATAACTTATCTACGTTCGAGGGCATTCATATCTTCATTCCAGGACCTTATCTTAATACAGGAATATCATCCTGGAAGATATCTTACGATTCCAATCGTTCAATCGTTCGATGATAAAATTTCACCTAAACAGTTTGCCCCCAAGATTTAGAAAATATGTTATAGATTTTCTGAATCTTATACCTGTAAAATCAAATCGTTAGTACATCAATTTTATCGTGATTAATTTGTCGAATATGAACCGGTTTTCACGTTAACGGCGTTATAACTTGGTTATTTTGCTAGCTGTCAATGCAACGGTTATATGGGACAGGTGTCGATGCTCGATTCGACCTCAATTTCTTGGGGAAGAGTTTAATTTCATATAAAGATAAGATTTCATCCATAATTATCACAAAAATCTTTTCCAATTTCGAATTCAAATTCCATTCCAACCGAATCCTTCTAATCTTTAAGAAGATTTAGATCCAATTCGCCTATAAGGTATCTTTCTCTTCCTTATTTCAATTCAGTTCATGCGTTTGAAAGTTAGGGCTGAGAAGAATCCTAGGAATTTTGATTTGTTGCGTTTCGACAGATTACATAGGAGTTTAGATCATCTAAGTTTTAGAGAAATCATGGAGGTTAAGAGTACAATCCAGGGAGAAATCGACCTAATCCACCTTAGGAAACTTGCTAGGATGCCTAAGGATGCCGTAATCAAATCACCTGGTGAGGTTAGACCCGCCGATGCTCCGGCAGGCTTCTTTGCCTTGTTCGAATACCCCTTTAAGATTGGGTTCATCTGGCCCTATAGTCCTCTGTCTCGGGCGTTCATGACACGATTTAGTCTATCTCCTGGACAGCTCATGCCCCAATTCTGGAGGGTCGTGAGCGTTATCGAACGAGTGACTGAAAACTGGGGTAGAGCTCCTTTCACCGTCGATGACCTTCTCACGGCGTATACCGTGAAGGTTTCTGATTATGATAGGTATGGGATTTATCCCAAGGGTAGGGGTGATGCCATGTTAGTACATGGTACCCAAGCGTTCGGTCGAGGGTGGAAGGCTCGATACGCGTTCGTGCGATCCTCGTCCGTTTTGGAGGAAGGTGGATGGGTGGCCCCAGAATGGAACCCACTAGGTATAGGTTGTTTTACGTTTTCTGCTTTGTTCGATTTTATCGTATAATTTCTTATCGTATGTTCTTTTTGCAGAGATCGAATTTACTTTCGAGGAATCCACTGAGGCTGTTAATCGTTTTCTGGAATACGGCGTTCAGGAAAGATCGTACGCTAAATCGAAGGGAAAAAGTCTGAGAGAGGATAGTGACGAAGAGCTTGAAGTTCAGGTGTTGAGCGAAGAAGAAGTAGAAGAAGAAGAAGAGATGGAAGGTAAATCCTCTTTTTAATCTTACGTTTTCTTTTTAGTTTATCGTGCGATATTAACGTACGTTTTCTACTTATTTCAGGCCAAAAGAAACTGTTTGGGTGAAATTTTATCATCGAACGATCGAACGATTAGAATCGTAAGATATCTTCCAGGATAATATTCCTGTATTAAGATAAGGTCCTGAAGTAAAGGTATAATTACCATTGAACAAAGACAAGTGGTCATCGAAGATAATCGTGCGATATCATCATATGATCGTACGATTAAACTAACAATATACATGTATAAGTTTGCTCTTATTGCAGGAAAGCTTATCCAAGATAACTACGAAGCACAGCCATCGTCCATCGAGCTTAAATCCGACCGTTTGAGCAAGATACACTCCTCATTAAGAACTCAGACGTTACAATCGAGAATTCAGCTTCAGTTATGACCGTTGCACTTATGGCTCAATAATGAACAAACGGTTACGATCCAAGCAGCTATAAAAGAGATTCAAGATCCTATACTCAAGACAACTGATTCTGGGAGAAAAATAGCAATAACAATATTATTCTCTATATTCACATTCGATAGTATTCTTTTCTTTATTGTAATTGTACGATACAACTGTAACATCGAGGATATCACCCCTTATTGGTGATCAATAGTGCAACGTCGACTATCCTATTTAGTCGGCCGCAGGTTTTTTTCCTCGATTCAGAGGTTTTTCCTGCGTCATCAATCTTACTGTCAATTTATTTTCGTTTATCGCACGTTTTATCGAACGAGAGTTCTTTCTTTTGACGATTTTGCCTCACGACATCTTACGATAATAACTTAAGTAAATTTTTACACAAACAGTTTGGCGCCCACCGTGGGGCACGTTTTGAGAAAATCTTGTTCGATAAGGCGTCAGCTTACTAACCTATTCTTTCGAGTTTCTTTGTGAACTAAGTGCAGGAACATGGCAAGCAGTTCTCAAACAACCTTGCAGCAACAATTGGCAGCAGCACAAGAACAAATCCAATGGTTGAATGAGCAGAATTTACAAATCAATGGCGAACTGTCTAGATTGAGAGCATCGAATCCGCAAACTTCTCACATTCCAGTTTCCACTCATCAACCGAGGCCATTCTTCCCTCAAAATCAACCCCATGTTTCTCAACAACCATTTGTCCAGCCACAAATATCACAACCATTTGTCCAGCCACAAGTATCGCAATCTTTCATCCAACCGCAAGTGTCACAAGTTAGCTTACCACCGCCACCTCCAGTCAACAACCCGCGTCCTATCTTTCCTCCGTTACCATCAGGTCCTTACCCAGGAGCAACTACATTCACTTACAACCAACCTCAAACAGGGCCTCGTCCCTTTATACCTATTCCAGAACCTATATCGCACGTTCCCACCGCAGCTACCCCCATAACTCATATTCCAAACTTATCGAACGTTTCAGGAACCTCTAATAATCCACCGCACAATGACATCGTGGATATTCGACTAAAAATGCTAGAAGAACAAAACAAAGCAATGCTCGCATTGTTAACTAAACTTCCTGGAGCTGCCGTACCCATCGAAGTTGAACCTAAAACTGGATTCCAAGCCTCACCCTATATCGATGAGATTGCTCTCGTTGATATTCCCAAAAAATATAACATCCCAGCCTTCACACCAAAATACTCTGGAATCTCTGATCCTGTGGAACACATCGCACAATACAAGCAACTAGTGTGGACAGTTCCTATTCCAACCCAGTTTCAAGAAATATGTATGTGCAAAGGCTTTGGATCGACACTTACCGGAGCTGCGTTGCAATGGTTAATCAATTTGAAACCCAAGAGCATCGCATCGTGGTCTGAGTTAGTAAACCAGTTTACTCGACAGTTTGCAAGCAGTCGCAAGATGGAGAAACAAACAAGCGATCTCTACTATGTCGTGCAAAAAACAGGTGAAACCATCCGTGAATATTTTAACAGGTTCAATGCAGAGATGATCGAAGTTAAGAACTGCGATGTGCGGACGGCGATCGAAGCATACAAACGTGGATTAGATACATCTTCGGAGTTATACACAGATCTAACGAAGTATCCACCAGAAAACTTCGATGATGTACGAGCTCGTACGTTGGCACACATGAGGATCGAAGATGATGCCATTTTCCGGCGTAAACACTCGAACGATAAGAAAAATCTTGGAGCGCAGAAACATGATTTCAAACCTAAACGAGTAAACAAGATTGATAATTCCCGACGCGATCAGAATAAACGTTCGAACCAAGGTAAAGGTAAAGTAAGATATCCAGATTTGTCAACTTACCATTTTGCAGGTACAACGAAAGACTTGGTGGATTCTCTACGGAACTTGGAAGTCAACGTACGATGGCCCAAAAAACCAGAGAATCCTAGCAAGGACAAAGACCAAACAAAATGGTGCGACTTCCACAGCGACCACGGACACAATACAGATGATTGTATTAGCTTGAAGAAGGAGATCGCGTACCTCAAATCGAACGGACATCTTAAAAACCTTCTAAGCGATGATTCGAAAAGACCAACGTCACCCGTTCCAACGAAGGTTGTAAACTGCATTACAGGTGGATCGGAAGTGTGTGGCCTCACTTATTCTGCGGCAAAAAGGCACGCACGGGAAGGGCCTGAAGGACATCCCATCCTAAATGAATCCAGGACTACGGAAGAAAAGGAGCTCGATGCTACGAAGATATCGTTCGATATCGAAGATATGTCAGACGCTCATCAGAAACACCATGATGCACTGGTTATCCAGTTGACAATTGGTAACTGTCTAACCAAGAGAGTACTAATCGACGGAGGCAGCTCAGCCAACGTGATATTCGCAGAAACACTCAAGATCATGGGTATTGATCGATCCAACATCGTACGACGAACAACAACACTAATTGGATTCAATGGAGATGCAACTAGTACTCTTGGAGAGATCATACTACCAGTCTTCGCTAAAGGCATAAATAAGCAAACAAAGTTCAACGTCATCGATTGTCCTTCCGCCTACAACGCTATACTTGGAAGACCTTGGATCCACGATATGAAGGCCGTACCATCAACGTATCATCATAAGATCAAATTCCCATCTCCATGGGGCGTGCAAGAGATAGTCAGTGAAAAGAAAGTCGCAAGGGAATGCTACAAGATTACGATGAAGGCCAAACCGCACGATATCTAGCAATTACAGAGCCAGGATGGAGTACGATCGTACGATGATCTTCAATTGGAAGAAGTCGTGTTGGATCACAAACATCCTGATCGTAAAGTCTTCGTAGGTGCAACTCTAACCCCCGATATAAAAAATAGTATAATTTCTTTTTTGCAGGAACACTCGGATTGTTTTGCGTGGTCACACGAGGATATGGTGGGGATAGACCCTAACATCATATCGCACAAGTTGAACGTGGATCCTACGTTTAAACCCGTTAAGCAAAAAAGACGCAAGTTTGCACCAGAACGCAACAAGGTAATCAACGAAGAGGTAGACAATCTACTCAAAACTGGGAAGATTCGAGAGGTAAAGTATCCAGATTGGCTCGCTAACGTGGTGGTAGTACAAAAGAAGAATGGAAAGTGGCGAGTGTGCATCGACTTCACCGACTTGAACAAAGCTTGCCCGAAGGATCCATTTCCTTTACCAGACATCGATGCGATGGTCGACGCAACAGCGGGACACGAGTTACTGACATTCATGGACGCTTATTCAAGATACAACCAGATTCTAATGCACAAGGACGATCAAGAGAAGACCGCGTTTATGACCGATAAAGGCATTTACTGCTATAAAGTAATGCCATTTGGTCTCAAGAATGCTGGATCAACGTACCAAAGGCTCGTAAACAGGATGTTCAAAGATCACCTCGGACGTACGATGGAAGTATATATCGACGATATGCTCGTAAAATCGGAACGATCACAAGATCACATCCAGCATCTAAAACAATCGTTCGACATATTACGAGAATACAAGATGAAACTCAACCCAACCAAGTGCTCTTTCAGAGTGCGTGCGGGTAAGTTTCTTGGATACATGGTTACGCGACGAGGGATCGAGGCAAGTCCAGAGCAGATCAAAGCAATCCTAGAAATCCAGTCACCAAGGAATGTAAAAGAGGTACAAAAGCTGACTGGGCGAGTAGCGGCCCTGAACAGGTTCATCTCACGATCATCCGATAAGTGTCACTTGTTCTACAACGTGCTTCCAAAAAACAAAGGCTTCGACTGGACAGAGGCACACGAGGAAGCACTACAAAGCTTAAAGAAGTACATGTCCAATCCTCCACTGTTGACGAAACCGATCGAAGGAGAGAGCTTACAATTGTACCTCGCTGTAAGCAACAACGCTGTTAGCGCAGTGCTCGTACGAGAAGGTGACCAACATCAGCAACCTGTTTATTATATAAGTAAGTCTTTCCTCGATGCTGAAACAAGGTACACGTCTATGGAAAAGCTCTTACTTGGCCTCGTAACTGCAGCAAAAAAGTTAAGGCATTATTTCGAATCGCATCATATAATCGTTGTTACTAACTATCCTCTTAAGATCGTACTTCGTAAGCCTGAACTTACAGGACGATTAGCAAAGTGGAGTATTTATCTTAGCAGCTTCGATCTAACGTATCAACCAAGAACAGCGATAAAGTCTCAGGCGTTAGCAGATTTCGTAGCTGAATTCAGTCATGGGATCGAAGAACCATCGTACGATGAAATCAGTAATGTGATGATTCACGACAACGAACCATGGACCATGCATGTTGACGGAGCTTCTAACGCACGAGGATCATGATTGGGTGTAGTCCTGAAATCATCACATGGGGGCAATATAGTGTATTCGGTACGATGTGAGTTCAAAACTACCAACAACGAAGCAGAATATGAAGCCTTGATCGCTGGATTGGATATGGCATATAATTTAGGAGCACGATGGCTACATGTACGAAGTGATTCACTATTAGTTGTGAACCAAATCAATGGCGAATTCCAGGCAAAAGATTCAAAGATGATATCGTACCTCAAGATTGCAAAAGATAAGATCGCACGATTCGACAAGTTCTCGATAGAACAAATCCCAAGAGATCTGAACATGCAAGCCGATGCCTTGGCTAACTTGGGATCCGCATTCAACGAACCAACTCTAGAAAGTGTTCCGATAATACATCTTATGTCACCAACAATCGAAGAAGCTCAAATGATCGAAGAAAACCACGATTGGTCGAATGATATATGGAACTACCTCAAAAATGACCAACTCCTTGAAGACAAGTTAGAAGCCCGGAAAGTCAGACTTAAAAGCTCTCGATACACGATCTTCGATGATCAGCTGTATCGAAGGTCCACAACGGGTTTAATCTTACGATGTGTGGTAAACAGGCAACAAATCGATCAAATCCTTCAAGAGATGCACGATGGAGAATGTGGAAACCATTCTGGGGGCAGAAGCCTTGCTAACAGAATCTCGAGGCAAGGGTATTATTGGCCTACTCTTCGAGAGGACTCGATAAGGTATGTTCAAAGGTGCGATGCTTGTCAAAGACACTCAGGTACGTCACATCTACCTTCTGAACCCCTACACTCTGTCTTAATCCCATGGCCATTCATGCGATGGGGAATGGACATCGTAGGAAAATTACCACCTGCTCCAGGTCAAAAAGTGTTTTTACTTGTTCTTACTGATTATTTCTCTAAATGGATCGAAGCCGCAGCTTTCTCACAGGTTAGGGATAAAGAAGTTATCTCCTTTATCCAAACTAACATTATTTACAGGTTTGGAGTGCCATCAGAAATAACGTGCGATAATGGGTCCCAATTTATAAGTGAGAGAACTCGAAAGTTCTGTGATGAACGTGGGATAAAACTCATTACATCGACCCCAAGATATCCACAATCCAACGGCTTGGCTGAATCCAGCAACAAGACCATTATTAATTCCATTCGAGAGAGGTTGAAAGCTGCAAAGGGTCGATGGGTCGAAGAATTACCATCTGTTTTGTGGGCAAATCGCACGACACCAAGAACCTCAACTGGACAAACTCCCTTTTCCCTGGTATATGGATGTGAAGCAGTCCTTCCAATCGAATCACAAGTTCCTGTTGCTCGACATCGTACGATTAAACAAAACTCGATAGACTTATGTTACGATATCGATGCTTTGGAAGAACTAAGAGAGAAAGCCTTTCAAAAAATGGCATCGCAGAAAGCCATGGTCGAACGTTACTTCAATAAAAAGGTGAAAATCAAGGTATTTCAAGTTGGAGATCATGTCCTACGACGTGTCTTTCCAAATACACAGGAATCGAACGCTGGAAAACTTTCCATCAAATGGGAAGGACCTTACATCATTACTAAGATTGTTGGGAAAGGTGCTTATAAGATTTCAACCATCGAAGGTAATGAAGTCCCACGTAGTTGGAATGCAACACATCTAAAGAGGTATTACTTCTAGAACCCTTTTCATTTTCTTAATTATTATTTTATCGAACGATTACTGACTTAGGCATCGGAGCGCCGTTGGTCAATCCAACGGCCACCCCTTAGCCAATTTTATTCGCAGGTAACGCACGATCCTCGCAAGACATCGCATGATCTATGGCAAACATCGTCCGATAAAACAACATGCTCAAAACACATAGAACTTAAAAGATGCATCAATTTCAAATCGCAAGAGCGCAAGTCAAAACGCCAGACGCACGATTAACAGAAACGTTTCTAAAAAAAATTTCAAGTGCCTTAAACTCATGATAAACATCGCAAGTCAAAACGCACGATTAATTAAGGCCTTAAACACTAAATTAGCTAAAACGCACAATTATCTATTTACTAAAAGTACTTAGAACATAAATAACAAGTACTGAGACATCGCACGATTGCAAAAAAAAATAGATAATTTCATTAAAAAGTACTTAAAGTACTATGATTACATCGATTGATAATTTAAACTTCAGGGGTGGCCTCTACGCCAGCACCCTCTTCTGCACTAACTTCTACGATAGGAGGAGTGACTTCAACAGCCTTGTCCACGATGCCGGATCCAGAGGCATCTTCATTTTTATCCTCCTCCACGATCATCGTGACTTCAGCTTCTTTCCTCTTTTCAGCATCCTCCTCCTCCTCATCGGCATCCTTCGCATCATCGGCATCCAGGAGTTCATCAGATCCCATCGCATCACGGAAGGCCCCCAGCTCACCCTTAGCAGCCTCGATGGTGTACGTGCCACCAATGAATTGGCGTATTACGGTTGCACGGGCCACCATCCTGGATAACACCATTTCATCTTTGAGATCCTGGATCTCAGATGATGAGGCCTTTTCTCGATCTGCCATCTCCGTGCGCACCGCAGCAAGTTCCTCCTCCAACTTAGCAATACGATTGTTGGCCGCTGTGAGCCTTGCACGTTGATCCGATCGAACGTGCTCAGCTTCATCCATCTTAGCCATCAAATCATCCACCTCAACCCGTTTGGCCTCCAGATCAGCAGCCATCTTTGATGCCTTCTCCTTAGCCTTCTTCGCCTCGTTCACCGCAGCCCTTTCGCTAGACATCTTCATCTTCATGTCCCTTTGAACAGTCTCCAACCTTTGATGAAGACCGAGACACGCCTGGAAGGCCTACATAAACGTAAGATAGTTAGAACAACACGATTAAAACATCGTAAGATAAAACATCGTATGATAAAGGGAAACTTACCATGAAGGAGTATCCAACTGCACCAGCATCGAGCTCGCTAATCCGACGTGTGTCCATGTGAGCCTTCTGCGATGGAAGCAAATATTGTTCGATGGCAGGGAAGAGGTCATCCTGGTTGATGACATCACCATCGAGGAAGTTTGAAGGCAAGGATATGTTGATCGATGTCTCACCCTCCTTCCCCTTCGAAGGCTTGACTGGAGCTCTCTTCTCCTTTGGCATCAAGGGAGACATCGTAGGAGGACGAACGCTATGGATTGGGGTTGCATCAACCACATCGTCCGCCTGTCGTGTGGCATCCTTCGATGAGATCGACGCACCCGAAGAAGACCTCGTCTTCTTGAGTTGTGGCTCCATGCCACTTACTCCCTTCTTCTTCTCCAAAGCTCTCTTGGCCGCCGCCATGTTTGCCAACTTCTTCGAAGGTTTCTTTTGGCCTGAAATAAGCAAGAAAACGCATGTTAATATCGTACGATAAAGTTAAGAAAACATAAGAAGATGAAAATCATCATGCGATTTACCTTCCATTTCTTCTTCTTCTTCTTCTTTTTCTTCTTCACTCAACACTTGAACTTCGAGCTCTTCGTCGCTATCCTCCCTTGGACTTTTCCCCTTCGATCTGGCGTACGATCTTTCTTGAACACCGTACTCTAAGAAGCGATTAACAGCCTCGGTGGATTCCTCGAAAGAAAACTCGATCTCTGCAAAAAGAAATACACGATAAGAAATTATACGATAAAATCGAAACAAAACAAAAATACGTAAAACAACCTATACCTAGTGGGTTCCATTCTGGGGCTACCCATCCACCTTCCTCCAAGACCGATGAGGATCGCACGAACGCATATCGAGCCTTCCATCCTCGATCAAATGCTTGAGTACCATGTACTAACATGGCATCACCCCTACCCTTGGGATAAATCCCATACCTATCATAATCAGAGACCTTCACGGTATACGCCGTGAGAAGGTCATCGACAGTGAAAGGGGCTCTACCCCAGTTTTCAGTTACACGTTCGATGACGCTCACGACCCTCCAGAATTGGGGCATGAGCTGTCCAGGAGAGAGACTAAATCGTGTCATGAATGTACGAGATAGAGGACTGTAAGGCCAGGTAAATCCGATCTTAAAAGGGTATTCGAACAAGGCAAAGAAACCTGCCAGAGCATCGGCAGGTCTAACCTCACCAGGTGATTTCATTACAGCATCTTTAGGCATCCTAGCAAGTTTCCTAAGGTGAACTAGGTCGATTTCTCCCTGGATTGTACTCCTAACCTCCATGATTTCCCTAAAACTAAGACGATCTAAACTCCTACGTAATCTGTCGAAACACAGCAAGTCGAAATTCCTAGGATTCTTATCGGCTCTAACTTTCAAGCGCATGAACTGAAATTGAAACAAGGAAAAGAGAGGTACCTTATAGGCGAATTGGATCTAAATCTTCTTAAAGATTAGAAGGATTCGGTTTGAGTAGAATTTGAATTCGAAATTGGAAAAGATTTTGAGATAATTATGGATGAAATCTTATCTTTATATGAAATTAAACTCCTTCCCAAGAAATTGAGGTCGAATCGAGCATCGACACCTGTCCCATATAACCGTTGCATTGACAGCTAGCAAAATAACCAGGTTATGACGCCGTTAACGTGAAAACCGGTTCATATTCGATAGATTAATCACGATAAAATTAATGTACTAACTATTTGATTTTACAGGTATAAGATTCAGAAAATCTATAACTTATTTTCTAAATCTTGGGGGCAAACTGTTTGGGTGAAATTTTATCATCGAACGATCGAACGATTAGAATCGTAAGATATCTTCCAGGATAATATTCCTGTATTAAGATAAGGTCCTGAAGTAAAGGTATAATTACCATCGAACAAAGACAAGTGGTCATCGAAGATAATCGTGCGATATCATCATATGATCGTACGATTAAACTAACAATATACATGTATAAGTTTGCTCTTATTGCAGGAAAGCTTATCCAAGATAACTACGAAGCACAGCCATCGTCCATCGACCTTAAATCCGACCGTTTGAGCAACATACACTCCTCATTAAGAACTCAGACGTTACAATCGAGAATTCAGCTTCAGTTATGACCGTTGCACTTATGGCTCAATAATGAACAAACGGTTACGATCCAAGCAGCTATAAAAGAGATTCAAGATCCTATACTCAAGACAACTGATTCTGGGAGAAAAATAGCAATAACAATATTATTCTCTATATTCACATTCGATAGTATTCTTTTCTTTATTGTAATCGTACGATACAACTGTAACATCGAGGATATCACCCCTTATTGGTGATCAATAGTGCAACGTCGACTATCCTATTTAGTCGGCCGGAGGTTTTTTTCCTCGATTCAGAGGTTTTTCCTGCGTCATCAATCTTACTGTCAATTTATTTTCGTTTATCGCACGTTTTATCGAACGAGAGTTCTTTCTTTTGACGATTTTGCCTCACGACATCTTACGATAATAACTTAAGTAAATTTTTACACAAACAGAAACCTTCGAAGAAGTTGGCAAACATGGCGGCGGCCAAGAGGGCTCTGGAAAAGAAGAAGGGAGTAAGTGGCATGGAGCCACAACTCAAGAAGACGAGGTCTTCTTCGGGTGCTTCGATCTTATCGAAGGATGCCACACGACAGGTGGACGATGTGGTTGATGCAACCCCGATTCATAGCGTTCCTCCTCCTACGATGTCTCCCACGATGCCAAAGGAGAAGAGAGCTCCAATCAAGTCTTCGAAGGGGAAGGAGGGTGAGACATCGATCAATATATCCTTGCCCTCGAACTTCCTCGATGGTGACGTCATCTACCAAGATGATATTTTTCCTGCCATCGAACAGTACTTGCTTCCATCGCAGAAGGCTCACATGGATACACGCCGGATCAGCGAGCTCGATGCTGGTGCAGTTGGATATTCCTTCATGGTAAGCTTCTCTTTATCTTACGATGTTTTATCTTACGTTTTTATAATCGTGTGTTCTAATCATCTTATGTCCATGTAGGCCTTCCAGGCGTGTCTCGGTCTTCATCAAAGATTGTAGACCGTTCAGAGGGACATGAAGATGAAGATGTCCAGTGAAAGGGCTGCGGTGAACGAGGCTAAGAAGGCTAAGGAGAAGGCATCAAAGATGGCTGCTGATCTGGAGGCCAAACGGGTTGAGGCGGATGATCTGATGGCTAAGTTGGATGAGGCTGAGCACGTTCGATCGGACCAACGTGCAAGGCTGACAGCGGCCAACAATCGTATCGTCAAGCTGGAGGAGGAACTTGCCGCATTGCGCATGGAGATGGCAGATCGCGAGAAGGCCTCATCATTTGAGATCCAGGATCTCAAAGATGAGATGGTGTTGTCTAGGATGGTGGCCCGTGCAGCCTTAATACGCCAATTTATTGGTGGCACGTACACCATCGAGGCTGCTAAGGGTGAGCTGGGGGCCTTCCGTGATGCGATGGGATCTGACGAGCTCCTGGATGCTGATGATGCCAAAGATGCCGATGAAGAGGAGGAGGATAAAAATGAAGATGCCTCTGGATCCGGCATCGTGGACAAGGCTGCTGAAGTCATTCCTCCTATCGTAGAAGTTAGTGTAGGAGAGGGTGTTGGTGTAGAGGCCACCCCTGAAGTTTAAATTATCACTCGATGTAATCGCAGTACTTTTAAGTACTTTTTAATGAAATTATCTATTTTTGCAATCGTGCGATGTCTCAGTACTTTTTATTTTTGTCTTAAGTACTTTTAATAAATAGATAATCGTGCGTTTTAGCTGATTCTGTGTTTAAGGCCTTAATTAATCGTGCGTTTTGTCTTGCGATGTTTATCATGAGTCTAAGGCACTTGAAAAAAAAAATTAGAAACGTTTCTGTTAATCGTGCGTATGACGTTTTGACTTGTGCTCTTGCGATTTAAAATTGATGCATCTTTTTTCTATGCGTTTTGAGCATGTTGTTTTATCGGGCGATGTTTGCCATAGATCGTGCGATGTCTTGCGAGAATCATGCGTTACCTGTGAATAAAATTGGCTAAGGGGTGGCCGTTGGATTGACCAACGGCGCTCCGATGCCTAAGTCAGTAATCGTTCGATAGAATAATAGTTAAGAAAATGAAAAGGGTTTTAGAAATAATACCTCTTTAGATGAGTTGCATTCCAACTACGTGGGATTTCATTACCTTCGATGGTTGATATCTTATAAGCACCTTTCCCAACGATCTTAGTAATGATGTAAGGTCCTTCCCATTTGATGGAAAGTTTTCCAGCGTTTGATTCCTGTGTATTTGGAAAGACACGTCGTAGGACATGATCTCCAACTTGAAATACCTTAATCTTCACCTTTTTATTGAAGTAACGTTCGATCATGGCCTTCTGCGATGCCATTTTTTGAAAGGCTTTCTCTCTTAGTTCTTCTAAAGCATCGATATCGTAACACAGGTCTATCGAGTTTTGTTAAATCGTACGATGTCGAGCAACAGGAACTTGTGATTCGATCGGAAGGACTGCTTCACATCCATATACTAGGGAAAAGGGAGTTTGCCCAGTTGAGGTTCTAGGTGTCGTGCGATTTGCCCACAAAACAGATGGTAATTCTTCGACCCATCGACCCTTTGCAGCTTTCAACCTCTTTCGAATGGAATTAATAATGGTCTTATTGTTAGATTCAGCCAAGCCGTTGGATTGTGGATATCATGGGGTCGATGTAATGAGTTTTATCCCACGTTCATCGCAGAATCTTCGAGTTCTCTCACTTATAAATTGGGACCCATTATCGCACGTTATTTCTGATGGCACTCCAAACCTGTAAATAATGTTAGTTTGGATAAAGGAGATAACTTCTTTATCCCTAACCTGTGAGAAAGCTGCGGCTTCGATCCATTTAGAGAAATAATCAGTAAGAACAAGTAAAAACACTTTTTGACCTGGAGCAGGTGGCAATTTTCCTACGATGTCCATCCCCCATCGCATGAATGGCCATGGGATTAAGACAGAGTGTAGGGGTTCAGAAGGTAGATGTGACGTACCTGAGTGTCTTTGACAAGCATCGCATTTTTGAACATACCTTATCGAATCTTCTCGAAGAGTAGGCCAATAGTACCCTTGTCTCGAGATTCTGTTAGCAAGACTTCTGCCCCAGAATGGTTTCCACATTCTCCATCGTGCATCTCTTGAAGGATTTGACCGATTTGTTGTTTGTTTACCACGCATCGTAAGATTAGACCAGTCGTGGATCTTCGATACAGCTGATCATCGAAGATCGTGTATCGAGAGCTTTTAAGTCTGACTTTCCGGGCCTCTAACTTGTCTTCAGGGAGTTGGTCATTCTTGAGGTAGTTCCATATATCATTCGACCAATCGTGGTTTTCTTCGATCATTTGAACTTCTTCGATTGTTGGTGACATAAGATGTATTATCGGAACACTTTCTAGAGTTGGTTCGTTGAATGCAGATCCCAAGTTAGCCAAGGCATCGGCTTGCATGTTCAGATCTCTTGGGATTTGTTCTATCGAGAACTTATCAAATCGTGCGATCTTATCTTTTGCGATCTTGAGATACAATATCATCTTTGAATCTTTTGCTTGGAATTCGCCATTAATTTGGTTCACAACTAGTAGCGAATCACTTTGTACGTGTAGCCATCGAGCTCCTAAGTTATATGCCATATCCAGTCCAGCGATCAAGGCTTCATATTCCGCTTCGTTGTTGGTGGTTTTGAACTCACATCGTATCGAGTACACCATACTGCCCCCATGTGATGATTTCAGGACAACTCCCAATCCCGATCCTCGTGCGTTAGAAGCTCCGTCAACATGCATGGTCCATGGTTTGTTGTCGTGAATCATCACATTACTGATTTCATCGTACGATGGTTCTTCGATCCCAGGACTGAATTCAGCTACGAAATCTGCTAACGCTTGAGATTTTATCGCTGTTCTTGGTTGATACGTTAGATCGAAGCTGCTAAGATAAATACTCCACTTTGCTAATCGTCCTGTAAGTTCAGGCTTACGAAGTACGATCTTAAGAGGATAGTTAGTAACAACGATTATATGATGCGATTCGAAATAATGTCTTAACTTTTTAGCTGCAGTCACGAGGCCAAGTAAGAGTTTTTCCATAGACGTGTACCTTGTTTCGGCATCGAGGAATGACTTACTTATATAATAGATAGGTTGCTGATGTTGGTCACCTTCTCGTACGAGCACTGCGCTAACAGCGTTGTTGCTCACAGCGAGGTATAATTGCAAGCTCTCTCCTTCGATTGGTTTCGTCAACAGTGGAGGATTGGACATGTACTTCTTTAATCTTTGTAGTGCTTCCTCGTGTGCCTCTGTCCAATTGAAGCCTTTGTTCTTTCGAATCACGTTGTAGAACAAGTGACATTTATCGGATGATCGTGAGATGAACCTGTTCAGGGCTGCTACTCGCCCAGTCAGCTTTTGTACCTCTTTTACATTCCTTGGTGACTGGATTTCCAAGATTGCTTTGATTTGCTCTGGGCTCGCTTCGATCCCTCGTCGCGTAACCATGTATCCAAGGAACTTGCCCGCACGTACTCCGAAAGAGCACTTGGTCGGGTTGAGTTTCATCTTATATTCTCGTAATATATCGAACGATTGCTTTAGATGCTGGATGTGATCTTGTGATCGTTCCGATTTCACGAGCATATCGTCGATATATACTTCTATCGTACGTCCGAGGTGATCTTTGAACATCCTGTTTACGAGCCTTTGGTACGTTGATCCAGCATTTTTGAGACCAAATGGCATTACTTTGTAACAGTATATGCCCTTATCGGTCATAAATGCAGTCTTCTCTTGATCGTCTTTATGCATTAGAATCTGGTTATATCCGGAATAAGCGTCCATGAACGTTAGTAACTCGTGCCCCGCTGTTGCATCGACCATCGCATCGATGTGTGGCAAAGGAAAGGGATCCTTTGGACAAGCTTTGTTTAGGTCCGTGAAGTCGATGCATACTCGCCACTTTCCATTCTTCTTTTGTACTACCACCACGTTGGCGAGCCAATCTGGATACTTTACTTCTCGAATTTTTCCCGTTTTGAGTAGATTTTCCACTTCCTCGTTGATCACCTTGTTGCGTTCTGGTGCAAACTTGCGTCTTTTTTGCTTAACGGGTTTAAACGTAGGATCCACGTTAAACTTGTGCGATATGATGTTAGGATCTATCCCCACCATATCCTCGTGTGACCACGCAAAACAATCCGAGTGTTCCTGTAAAAAAGAAATTATACTATTCTTTATATCGGGGGTTAGAGTTGTACCTACGAAGACCTTACGATCAGGATGTTTGTGATCCAACACGACTTCTTCCAATTGAAGATCATCGTACGATCGTACTCCATCCTGGCTCTGTAATTGCTAGATATCATGCGGTTTGGCCTTCATCGTGATCTTGTAACACTCCCGTGCGATTTTCTTTTCGTTGACTATCTCTTGCACGCCCCACGAAGATGGGAATTTGATCTTCTGATGATACGTTGATGGTACGGCCTTCATATCGTGGATCCAAGGTCTTCCAAGTATGGCGTTATAAGCGGAAGGACAATCAATGACATTGAACTTGGTTTGTTTGTTTATGCCTTTAGCGAAGACTGGTAATATAATCTCTCCAAGCGTACTGGTTGCATCTCCGTTGAATCCGATTAACGTCGTTGTTCGTCATACAATGCTGGATCGATCAATACCCATGATCTTGAGTGTTTCTGCGAATATCACGTTGGCTGAGCTGCCTCCGTCGATTAGTACTCTCTTGGTTAGACAGTTACCAATTGTCAACTGAATAACCAGTGCATCATGGTGTTTTTGATGAGCGTCTGACATATCTTCGATATCGAACGATATCTTCGTTGCATCGAGCTCTTTTTCTTCCGTAGATCTGGATTCATTTGGGATAGGATGTCCTTCAGGCCCTTCTCGTGCGTGCCTTTTTGCCGCAGAATAGGTGAGGCCACACACTACTGATCCACCCGTAATGCAGTTTACAACCTTCGTTGGAACGGGTGACGTTGGTCTTTTCGAATCATCGCCTAGAAGGTTTTTAAGATGTCCGTTCGACTTGAGGTACGCGATCTCCTTCTTCAAGCTAATACAATCATCTGTATTGTGTCCATGGTCGCTGTGGAAATCGCACCATTTTGTTTGATCTTTGTCCTTGCTAGGATTCTCTGGTTTTTTGGGCCATCGTACGTTAACTTCCAAGTTCCGTAGAGAATCCACCAAGTCTTTCGTTGTACCTGCAAAATGGTAAGTTGACAAATCTGGATATCTTACTTTACCTGTACCTTGATTCGAACGTTTGTTCTGATCGCGTCGGGAATTATCAATCTTGTTTACTCGTTTAGGTTTGAAATCGTGTTTCTGTGCTCCAAGATTTTTCTTATCGTTCGAGTGTTTACGCCGGAAAATGGCGTCATCTTCGATCCTCATGTGGGTCAACGTACGAGCTCGTACATCATCGAAGTTTTCTGGTGGATACTTCGTTAGATCTGTGTATAACTCCGAGGATGTATCTAACCCACGTTTGTATGCTTCGATCGCCGTCCGCACATCGCAGTTCTTAACTTCGATCATCTCTGCATTGAACCTGTTAAAATATTCACGAATGGTTTCACCTGTTTTTTGCACGACATAGTAGAGATCGCTTGTTTGTTTCTCCATCTTGCGAATGCTTGCAAATTGTCGAGTAAACTGGTTTACTAATTCAGACCACGATGCGATGCTCTTGGGTTTCAAATTGATTAACCATTGCAACGCAGCTCCGGTAAGCGTTGATCCAAAGCCTTTGCACATACAAATTTCTTGAAACTGGGTTGGAATAGGAACTGTCCACACTAGTTGCTTGTATTGTGCGATGTGTTCCACAGGATCAGATATTCCAGAGTATTTTGGTGTAAAGGCTGGGATGTTGTATTTTTTGGGAATATCAACGAGAGCAATCTCATCGATATAAGGCGAGGCTTGGAATCCGGTTTTAGGTTCAACTTCGATGGGTACGGCAACTCCAGGAAGTTTGGTTAACAATGTGAGCATTGCTTTGTTTTGTTCTTCTAGCATTTTCAGTCGAACATCCACGATGTCAGTGAGAGGTGGATTACTGGAGGTTCCTGAAACGTTCGATAAGTTTGGAATATGAGTTATGGGGGTAGCTGCGGTGGGAACGTGCGATATAGGTTCTGGAATAGGTACAAATGGACGAGGCCCTGTTTGAGGTTGGTTGTAAGTGAACGTGGTTGCTCCTGGGTAAGGACCTGATGGTAACGGAGGGAAGATAGGACGCGAGTTGTTGACTGGAGGTGGCGGTGGTAAGCTAACTTGTGACACTTGCGGTTGGATAAAAGGTTGTGATATTTGTGGCTGGACAAATGGTTGTTGGGGAACATAGGGTTGATTTTGAGGGAAGAATGGCCTCGGTTGATGAGTGGAAACTGGAATGTTCGTAGTTTGTGGATTCGATGCTCTCAATCTAGTCAGTTCGCCATTCATTTGTAAATTCTGATTATTCAACCATTGGATTTGTTCTTGTGCTGCTGCCAATTGTTATTGCAAGGTTGGTTGAGAACTGCTTGCCATGTTCCTGCACTTAGTTCACAAAGAAGCTCGAAGAAATAGGTTAGTAAGCTGACGCCTTATCGAACAAGATTTTCTCAAAACGGGCCCCACGGTCGGCGCCAAACTGTTTGTGTAAAAATTTACTTAAGTTATTATCGTAAGATGTCGTGAGGCAAAATCGTCAAAAGAAAGAACTCTTGTTCGATAAAACATGCGATAAATGAAAGTAAATGGACAAAAATATTGATGACGCATGAAAAACCTCAGAATCGAGGAAAAAACCTGCGGCCGACTAAATAGGATAGTCGACGTTGCACTATTGATCACCAATAAGGGGTGATATCCTCGATGTTACAGTTGTATCGTACGATTACAATAAAGAAAAGAATGCTATCGAATATGAATACAGAGAATAATGTTGATATTCCTATTTCTCTTTTAGAATCAGTCGTCTTGAGTGTAGGATCTTGAATCTCTTTTATAGCTGCTTGGATCGTAACCGTTATCTCATAATTGAGCTATAAATGCAATGGTCATAACTGAAGCTGAATTCTCGATCATAACGTCCGAGTCTTTAATGAAGGCATATCTCTGTTCAAACGGTCACATAACGGTTATCGCTTGACCGATGAGACCAATCGTACGTTTATATATATATATATATATATCGTACGATATGTTTCAATGCTCATTGTAATGATGAACTCCTTATAGCATAGTACTCAATTTCAGATTTCCTCAAAGGTGGACAATTGTTGGATATGATGATCGATCTTGTCCTGCAATAAGGATGAACTTTACAAGTATATCGCTTGTTAGTAACATCGCATGATTTGTCATATAACATTTCGAATATCGTTCGATAATAACTTATCTACGTTCGAGGGCATTCATATCTTCATTCCAGGACCTTATCTTAATACAGGAATATCATCCTGGAAGATATCTTACGATTCCAATCGTTCGATCGTTCGATGATAAAATTTCACCTAAACAGGGGTTTTCTTGATTTGGTGGTGGTAGTTGGTTTAGAGGCAGTGGTGGTGGTGGTGGTGGTGGTGGTTTGGTGGCAGCAGCGGCGGTCGCGACGGTAGTGGTGGTGGTGGTGGTGGTTTGAAGTCAGTGACGATGGTGGTGGGGGTTTGAAGTGGTCGTGGTGGTGGTGGTGGGGGTTTGGTAGTGGTGGTGGTGGTTTAAAGGTAGTGACGACGGTGCTGGTGGTGGTTTGAAGGCGGTGACAGTAGTGGTAGGGGTTTGAAGGCAGTGACGACGGTGGTGGTGGTTTGAAGTGACGGTGGTGGTGGTGGTGGGGGTTTGGAGGCAGTGGCGATTTGGCAGTGGTGGTGGTGGTGGGGGTTTGGAGGCAGTGGCGGTGGTGGTGGTTTGAAGGTAGTGACGGTGGTGGTGGTGGTGGTTTGGAGGCGGCAGCGGTGGTGATGATGGTGGTGGTGGTGGTGGTGATGGTGGTGGTGGTGGTGGTTTGTTTTTTCAAAAGATGCAAAACAGGTCCTTGGGACCCAAACAATAAACTAGAGGGACAAAACTTGTAATTTACTCAAACAACAATGACTTGGCATCCCATGTGTCATCCAATGTGGCATCATATGTGGCAATTTTACCTGTTAAGGGTTGAGTAGGTCATCCAATATACACAATGGCAAGTTTAACAAGTTTGATACATTAAATGGTAAGTTTTAAAGTTCAGTACATACAATGATAAAACATGACAAGTTGGATAGATTTTGGTGTACTTTTCCCTTATAGAAAAAGTGTGCTTGTGACTTGTGAGTTGTGATCATTACTACACAAACCACCATTTTAAATGCATATTGTTTTACGGTTTTAGAAAATTTAGGATAAACCATATAAAAAGTACATATTTGAAAGTCATTTTTTACACCATTATTTGATTTTGTAATTGTCTAAAATTGTCATTCCACCTTTTTATACGGTTGTCTAGAAACCTGTATGAAAAGCTTTATGAAATTTTCATATAAAAATAAGAGTTAATTACATATTTGGTCCATGTGGTTTGAGCGTTTTAACAGTTTGGGTCCCTAAAACAAAATATCTATGGATTTCGTCCTTGTGGTATGCGTTTTATAACGCTCTGGGTCCCTAAAATTAACTCCGTCCATTTTGCTCCGTTAGGCCCCATCATGTGCACGGCATATTTTAGTCATTTTAGTCATTTCAGTTAATTTTGCTCCGTTAGGCCCCATCATGTTTTGCTCCGTTTGTCCGAAGTTGATCTAACAGAGATAAATTTCGAAAAGTTCTTATTTTTGGAGCTGTTTTTTTTGAATACTTTGTCTCATTTATGATGTGAATCTCTATAACAAATTGTTTCTTTAAGGAAAATTATATAGCATTTCCCTTTGCTCTTACGAATATGTGTTTTAATTACACATACTTTGGGAGTTAAGGGGAAATCTTGTCAAAAACTTTCCTTAAATAATAAATTTGTTAATTTAGGGGTGAGCATAGCTGGGTACCTGGCTTTTTTCCATGGAACCGGAACCGGAACCGGAACCGGCGGTTCCTGGAATAAAGGAACCGGAACCGGTTAGAGCGGTTCTTAATTTTTTGGAACCGGTCCCGGAACCGCCGGGAACCGATTCCGATACCGGGTACCCGGTGACCTATTTTTTTTTTTCAAACATTGCATACATTATGAATGTAATAAAACCCCAAGTTTAACGAATAAATGTGACAAAAAAAAAGTACCAACTTAAAAACCTAATAATCCGATAAAAAACTACACGTAAGTCTTAACAATAAATACAAAAAATAGCGAAATAAAACATAAGTCTTGAATGTTGAGGCAAAATGACTTCGATAATATACTTCATGACAAGTCGTCAAACAATTAATAAGACACGAAAAAAACAAGTTCATAAAAGATCTAAGTTACGGCCAAAGAAAGCAATCTATTTAAAATATAATATATATATATATATATATATATTTAAAAATACCGGGTACCCGCCAGGTAACGGTTCCAAAATTTTGAGAACCGGAACCGGTTTTGACAGGTTCCCTATTTTAGGAACCAGAACCGGAACCACTAACACCGGTTCCGGTTCCGGAACCGGTGGTTCAGAAGCGGTTCCAGTTCCAAAAGCGGGTACCCGCTTTTTATGCTCACCCGTACTTGTTATACTCATTCATACATGAGATACAATATTCAAAATGTGGGTTAGGATGACCACCTACATGCATGTATGCATTACTTAGTATATTGTGAGATGGTCATTCTTTTGTTAGGTACTCGTATCATGCATGCATTACTTAGTATATTGTTTTTTCAATTACAGATGGATTGCAATGATTTGATGGACGTAATACCACGTACTACACAAGAATATGATGTCGGTCTCGATGAATTTATGGAAGTTATGAAAAGTTATCAGCTAAGTGCCGGAGAAAATGGAATTTGGTGTCCTTGTCGAAAATGTAGATTTTTTTTATTTTTATTTTTGAAACATGGTGATCATAAATGTAGTGAAAGAACATGTTCTATCATGGGTTTATACCCTGGTACCCTTGATGGATATGACATGGAAAGGATTTTGATGAGTGTAATCACATGGTTAATCATGATTGTAACACTCCTTAGAACTTCTACATAACTTGACGTTGAGTTCCAACAAGTCAAACAGCTACTAAAACTATTGCGAAACAACATTCAACATTTCTAACCTCCAAATAGCTAATCAGCCAAACATCAGACAATCATCCGCCAAACAGCCAAGCAGCCACTAATCAACAGCCAAACTGCAGACCCGGATGTTATAATTCGCTACTGTCCTCCAGAAACTAACCTGAACTACGTGCCAAATGGAATCGACAACCATGCATCCAACCCGATCATGGTATCCTTGTCCCTTCTAGACACCTAGTCATACGTCCTGAGTTAGAAACCAAAAAAATAAGGTAACTATCTCTTTATTAGTTGTCTCAAAAACACATGTGTTCCTATTTGACCAAATGAGGTAGAGAAAACTCCCGATTGTCGCCATCCATCTTGAACTTTTTACGGTGCTTTGTCATGTAATTCCCGGTTCCAAAATCTCATTTATTGAATTCTTCGAGCCCAAATCAACCCCCACCATCTTCCTAATGAATCCCATAACTTCCTTACTTTTTTGCATTGAACCAACGCATGGTCTACCGACTCTACTTCCACTCCGCACATCGGACAAAGCGTGGTGTCAAGATCCACTCCCAACTTGTCCAAGACCGAGCGCATAGGTAGCCACCCAAGATTCACTCTCCACAAGAAAACGTTGACCTTCTACGTAATCGCCTTAGCCCAAATTGTACCAACACCATACCTTTCTTCTCCCCCCCTTTCACCCCTTCGATAGCTTTAAATTAACAGAAAAGTTAATTTACGTAATGATCAAGATTTAATTGTAATAGCAAATTAATAAAATCATATATGCATCAATTTCTTAAAAAAATATTAATGCATCAATGTATAATCATCATACAATCTATCACATGATCATGTTGTTTTGGTGGCTGCTCTGGTTATTGTTGGAGTTGTTGTCGCGCTATAGCTGACGCAAACAATGACTCTCTGTCTACAATAGAAGGCGTCAGAAACTCTTGAGTAGGTTGAGTTCTACAATATACTAAAACGTGTAATGAGTAAATGACTACCTGGTTGGGGTGGTCTAGGAAAAGATGAAAAAGCATAACCTGTCAACTTTCGTCCAAACCCTCGCTTGTGACCACGGCTTTCCCTTTTCATGATGATTTTTGCCTCATTTCCCTTAGATTCATGTTGTGTTTAGGCTTAGGGTGTGCACGGTTTGGTGAAAACCGGATAAACCGGCCGAACCAAACTAATTTTATCGGTTTGGTCGGTTTAGCCATCATTATTCAGGCCAGTGGTTTCCATTTTTATAAACCGTCAATATGGTTTGGTTTGTGTTTTAGGGACAAAAACGGCCGTTTAAACCGGACTGGACCATGCATGTGTATATATATAATTATAATATATATATATATTTTGTATTTGATTAAATATACAATACGCATGTGTATATATATAATTATATCATATATATATATTGTATATGATTAAATATACAATAAGCAGACGATCGATTAGTTAATCAGATACAGTCTTTTTTTTTTTAATTTAAAAACCATCGATTACCTTTTTTGTCCTTTTGAATTCACAAGGGATATGAACTTCGTTTTTCAACTTATTTATTTGACTTGTTTAAACAACTCCCGTAAATCCCAATTCATAGCCGACGAGAAGTAGAGAACCAACAAGGGATGTCGTTATCGGCTCTACCTTCTGATACAGTTCGGTTTCGACCTGTATCGGAGCTCCTTAACTATTTTTGGAAACCAAGGAAACAGGCTCGAAAAAAACGAAAAATCAAGCAACGAGGCAGACCAGGCCTCGCGGCGCGAGGCTATGGCTCGCGGCGCGAGCCGATCACAGATCAAGTTGCGTATCAAATCAGTCCGGGATTTATTGCGTTTATTAACCTGTTTAAATATTTTATTAAATAATTAGTTAGTATTTAAATTAGGATTAGTAATATTTAGTTTCCTTTTATTTTGTTTCTTCTTTATCAAGTTATGATTAGTATTAGGAAAGATTTAGGTTTATTCTATTTCCATATTTATCTAGTTTATTTAGATTATAAATAGGATGGTTAGGCTTCATTGTAAATCAGATTCATATTATCAGTTTTAATATAATTTCTCTTTGTGAGTGATTATTGAGAGTTTATCTCTTGTGTTTTGAGTCTGACGCTTGTAATTCTCGTTATCCTTTCGGGTTTGACGCTTGTCGATCCGTTCCGCGTTTCTCACTGCGTCAGTTGGTATCAGAGCCAGACTACCTGTCTCTTTTCCTTCCGATGGCATCACCACCATCCCATATTCACCCTCTCGATATCGAAGCATTAACCGCGACTTTCACCGCGGCTCTCGCCCCCCTCACCAATCAAATCACCCAACTCAACACTCTCATCACCGGGCGTCCGAAAAAAGACAGGTACGTCAATCACCCATCCCGTTATAGCCGACCCATGTCACACCATCGTCACCACCGCCACCATCACTATGAGCCGATCAAAGTACCACCTTTAGAGCCAATCGAGGTTCCCACCTTCGACCCAATTAAAGTCGGCCTCGACGCTAAAGCTATTTTCGAATCATACCTTCAAGCGAGAAAATCGCCTAGACCAGAAAAAGTGCCCGAAAAGATAATCATCTTTCCGGACAAAGAAGAAGAATCACTCGTCATAACCGAACCGCCACCCGTCGTGAACGATCCGCCACACGTTGTTATGACCGAGCCGCTACGTGATGTCATCGCCATTATAACCGAGCCGCTACACGAAGCCTTTGAACCGGATCTCGAATCCATAACCGAAGAAATTAAAGTTGAAGACTTTGCCGAGCCACGAAAATCCTTGGAAGTCAAGAAAGATGAAGCTCCCATTGTCTTGACATCCCAAGCTCCAGATCTTACGGAACCAATTATGGGTAAGGTATCGTCAGTTTATTATCCTTACGAGTTAGACGAGGTCACACTTGTATGGGGACGAACGCGACCTGTAGACGTTGATCCTTTTTTGGAGTCCAAAGATCACTCGAAAAATAAGTTCTACGATTTCGTATTACATGGAGACCCCGAGAAATTTAAAAATCTACAAGAGAACTCGAGGTCGAGTTCTTTTCAAGTGGGGGTGTCTGATACAGCTTGGTTTCGACCTGTATCGGAGCTCCTTAACTATTTTTGGAAACCAAGGAAACGGGCTCGAAAAAAGAAGAAAATCCAGTGCCGGAATAGCGCCACCTTCGCGGCGCGAAGATGTAGCTCGCGACGCGAGCGAATTGCTGGTCGTTTTGCGCGATGGAACATTTCGGAAGATATTGCGTTTATTAGTTTATTTAAGTATTTTATTAAATAAGGATATTCATTAAACTAGACTAGGATAATTATTATTATTTAGTTTCCTTTTATTTTGTTTCTTCTCTATCAAGTTATGATTAGTAATATTTAGTTTCCTTTTATTTTGTTTCTTCTCTATCAAGTTATGATTAGTATTAGGAAAGATTTAGGTTTATTCTATTTCCATATTTATCTAGTTTATTTAGATTATAAATAGGATGGTTAGGCTTCATTGTAAATCAGATTCATATTATCAGTTTTAATATAATTTCTCTTTGTGAGTTATTATTGAGAGTTTATCTCTTGTGTTTTGAGTCTTACGCTTGTAATTCTCGTTATCCTTTCGGGTTTGACGCTTGTCGATCCGTTCCGCGTTTCCCACTGCGTCACCTTCTCACGCGGTCGTCAATTGGAAAATGCAAGCTCACCCTCAATCCTTATTAAGGTCAAACCGTCAAACCGGCCAAACCAAACCGGTTTATATTGGTTGGGTCGGTTTGGTTTGACACAATAAAGTTGGCCGGTTTAGTTTAAAAATTATCAAACCAGGGGTACCTATTTGGTCGAGATTTTAGGCTCAAACCGGCCAAACCGGACCATGCACACCCCTAGTGTAGGCAACTTTTTCTATAAGCATTGACTCGTATGATCATAAGAATAATTAGTAACAAAAACATCAATTAAATAGATTTCTTAGTTAAAACTTAAACAACTACTAATGATAAAAACTAGTAAAATCTTTACCCATCCACTTTTGGGTCTATAATGCATGTCTTGACATTAATTATCTTAACCTAGCAATTCCTATGTCTAGGGGTTAAAAAAATAATATTGGATATTATTAGAAAGATTATGGAAACATTAATAAAGTCTAAAAAACAATATAACGGATTACTTATTTACCTTATTATGTCGTATAATTGTATATGATACGATTTATGACGACTTGGTTACTTCTTACATTTCCTATTTTCTGCAATTTTTTTAGTTATTTTATCCATAAACTTTATCAAAATATTTCTTGAGTTTTGTTTTTCTATATTTGTAAAGATCTTGACATTCTCTCGATGCCAATATGGATCATGGGACATTTGGGGAACACTTTGATCATCAAGAATGAAGAATTGCTCAAAAAAACTGTTAGAAATCATTTAAAAGCTGTAAACAATATATAATTAGAAAATATCTAAGTCTATGAACTATCAACGTCCTGAACCATTGGGGAAGTTCATCCCAACTTGGATGATGTAGATGGATCTTAGACCAGATTTCCAATATAACTAACAAACATGCTTTCATTTGGTGTTAGGGTTCCCAAGATAGTAGTAGATTTTACTATGAATCATTTGCAATGACAAGTTTCCAAACTCCCAATATCTTTTCCAGAACTACCTCATAGGGAGCCGGGGACAATTGTATTTTTTTTCTTGGAATCCTTCATTGAGAAGTTCAAGAAAAAATTATCATCATGAAAAACACGTAACCTATCATTTGGTAATCACTAAAGTTTTGATCAATAAACTTATCTTTTCTTAGACTATATAACCATTGAATCTACTTAAAGAAAATATAAATGATGATATCATTATAGTAAATAGAAAATTCAAACAATAAAATAAAAAACGACTATGGTGTTTGAATGGATTCATTTATGCTCTTTATTGTGACATTGAATGATTTCATTATATATTTGTGGAATCACGCTATTTATGTTTTTTTTATAATTCAAGTTTCTTATAGAGAGATGCATAAAAGAATATGCTGCATTTATTGCTATTGGGCAATGCGTACCATAGCGGTAAGCCATTGGGTGGGAGGAGTCGGTTCAGCTGAAACACCCGTACGCCCCATCGGATAGGGAGGAGCGAGTATGGGCTTTGGGTGTCTACACCCGATTCGGCTCTCCCCATTTTATCCTCTCTCTTCCTGTTTCTCTCTCAATACATAATATATATTTAAATAATAAAAGTGGCATAAAGATTGGGTTAGTTAGGGTGATGGTACTTCACTTTAAGGTAAATTTGATAGAAAAGAGAAAACTTGATGTGACTTTAAGGTGACATCAAGTTTATACGGGTTCAGTTTTGGGCGGTACTCATAGTCTTACAGTTTAGAGTATGTAACTTTATTGTTCGGACCGTGTACCAAAACCCAAATATTATATATATTTAATCAATACTTTATAAATATGACCTGTAAATCTTTTTATGTTATCATTGTTTATGCTGCCAAATTAACAATGATTAATAGACTGACAACAAAATAGTTAAAGTGTTGCCACTTCTTGAATTCATATAATACATCGAAACAAGAAGTTCTTTATTAGGAACGCAAATTAATGATGGAAACACATCTATTCCCACTTAAATAAACCTTTATAAATAACTTCAATTCATAGAGATTTGTGTAAAGTTGAAGCTTGAACAAGAAGTCTGCTTACGTATCAACGAAGAACTAAACCCAAAAGCCAAATTCTCCAAATCAAAAACCAGAAGGTTATCCTCAAATTGATGTGTTCCAATCACGATCGCAGGTTCACTTGTCGGACCACCGTCAACAAACGCTAGACACGCCACATCTTTGGTCATTTGCTTAATGGAGTTAGCCGTCGATATAATCCACTTCTTCCCACCCTGGAGACTAAATTCAATATCAGGAACCTTTATACCAACCTGTGTTCCATTGGAAAGGCTGCTAAAACAAAGTCCAAATGGTTCAACTGACTCTGCACGCGGGATTCGTCTCGTAACCATCGAAAACCTTCGTACCATCGGAGTATATATATCACTTCTTAAACTAGTATAAGGGTCAATAGTGCTAAGCTTAGTCGTGGTTATATTCCCCAAAAGATCGATGGATCTCTTTTTAATTACAACGGCATTGACACCAATAAAGTATCCAAAAGAATCTGGACGCTTTATTAAAGGAGTATAAGAAAGAAAACTCCTAATGTCAACATCTGATTGTGGAAGAAGGTAATAAGAACTATTTCCATAAAATAGAACCCCTGGGGTAGATATGGTGCTTGGTAAACATAGAGCTACTATGTTTTTAAGCGGGTAGTTTAAATAACTCGGCATCGCGTATGGCGAGGATGAAAGAGCCATGACACCGGTAACAGTCGCCGGGAATGACTCAAATGATGAAGATGGTGCACATGCAGCATTGGCGGAAAAATCATAAAAGTTGGGAAAAACATTTCTTCCATTGCTTGTGTTTAGCGTGAAATCTTCATAGTTAAGGATGGATTGGTCGCATGATCCGGTGACCGGGTTGACCGTGGTCACCGGGCATGTGCAGTATTCCCAACCGATAAATGTGGTCAAGTTGTGTACGGGTGGACATGAAGGGTTTTTGTAAGAGTAGGAAGCTCGGACATCTGTGCATTGATATTCTTCACACAAAACCGACGAGGTGCAAATTGTGTTGTTGGGACAACTGTTAGGTTGCATGTTCCATTGCACGATGCATTCGTTCCATATGAAAGGAGCATCGATATCTATTAGAAAGTTGGCATGCAAAAATTGCATGTTTACGTATGTTGTCATGATCTGAACGCTATAGAGAGGCCTAGAAGCATCGATATGTTTATTTATCGGAGCAACTAGTGAAGAATAAGGTGGCACATATTGTGCTATGGCTTCATATTCATAAGAGATGCAAGCTAAGTAGAAAATGATTAATTTTAAAAGAAAAAACATGTTTGAATATGTGTGGTGATGAATTGTAGTTTTTTTTAAATGGAATGAAGATATAAATAGATCTCAAAACATCGTTTTGTATGTGTCTTTCTTTTCAAGCAATTTGAAAGTCAATTGCTAAGTAGGAAGACTTTCTCTTACATTTGTATATGTTATAAACAAATGATAAATAAGTTTATGAATTAAGAATTTGATAAGAGTTTTTACGACCCAAAATATATTTTTAATTTTGCATTTTTACCTTCATTTTAACAAAGTTATCTATATTATATTAAAGATATTTACCAAAAATATGTATATGTAAAATCGTAAAATTTAAGGTTATAAAGAGTCCTCATTTAATGGTTAAACTAAATCAGTTCACAAATTCCAGAAATTTTTATCAAAAATGTAATTTATATTAAATTTAACCAATTTTTAAGAGTGAGTTAAGGTAATCCCTTTGATTTACGCTAAACTTGGATATATCTATATCATGTAAGGGTCTTTTTGTCTTTTTCAACTCTTTTGACACCCTGCAAATCGATGTTACATCATAGATGGACGAATTAAATCGACGTGTGCAAAGGGAAGCTAAAAACCCATCCCTTGCCTCTCATCCAGTTCTAGTGGTATTGTAACAAACTTAGCCTCGTCCCATTATTTGTAGATGAGCTCGATGAACTCCACTCAACCTTTGATCCACGTAGCAATAACGTTTTTCTATTTTTCTTCAATTTTAACTTAGGATTAGGGTTTTCTTATTGAATCTGGGTTGGGTTCTTGAATCTGGTTTGAACACAAAAAATCCTCGAGATCATCAGCATCCATATTCAGGTTTTATACTTCATGGTTTTCTTTTTATTTTTTAGATTTTAGTATTCGATTTGTATAGATTTCTTAAAGAATTTAAGTGTTAATCTTTTTACGTGAATTTTTTGATATTTCTTGATGTTTATTTATAGATAATTAGGATTTAAACTTGGTGAACACCCATGTGATTTTTATTTCATCTAATGAAATTTGTAATTATACTTTGCATGTTTAGACTTAGGATAATAATTTTGTTTTTGGTCAAACTCATATGCACCATTATAAAAGATGAAATTATGGTTCATTAGGTTAAGGAAGACCTGAAGAGGGAGGTGGGAGGAAGAAGGGAAAAATTACATTTTTTCTCTCATATGCTATATATGCACATGATATCACTTAATTGTGGGTAAACTAACAAAGTTAAGTCAATGGATCTTGGTGTTATGCAAATAAAAAGTTAAAATCTCTGATAGTTTATTTAAAAGATCATATCAAATTAAAAGAAACCATAGGGACTATCGAGGTAACTCATTCATTTTTTAATTAACCAAATCATATACAAATTGAGTATTTTGTTCTCATTGATTTAATAAGTACCCCATACTAAAATTTAGTTTTATCATTCTTTAACCATTTCTTTTAATTCGAGTTTCTTATTATTAGAAGTCATAATATGCCATAAGAAGGTAAGATTCATGATGTTATCACTTTCTAAGGCTGCTCGCAGCAGACTATCGGGCTCCAGCGGGTTGATCTCGCCAGCTTCAAAAAGCTTGGCGGGTTGGATGCAACCCCATGGTAGCCGGTGGGCTGAAGCCTTGGCGGTGAAAGAAAGCCGTTGTGTGTTGTGTGTGTGTTGTGTGTGAGAGGGTTGAGAGGGTTGGGTAAGAGGTGTAGAGGGTTATAAGAGGGTTGGAAAAAAGCTGATGTGACATTAAAAAGTGAAATATTTGGGAGGGTTGAGAAATATGGGTATGGGTAGCCTAAGACTTTGGTGGCGTTTGGTTCGCAGAATGTTTTTGGATGGAATGGAATCTGTCAAAGGAATTTGACTTTGGAGGAATTGGAATGGAATGTTGTTAGGTTTGACCACCTGTTTGGTTGGCAGAGTTGGAATGGAATCTGCTAAAGGAATTGGAATGTGCTTGTTTGGTTCACAGAATGTAGCCTTGGAATTGGAATGAAATTTTGGTAAATGACCGAAATACCCTTTTATGTTTTTTTCATTTTCTGGTCGGTGGTGGCTGGTGGTGGTGTTGGTGGCTGATGGCGGTGGTGGTGGTGGCCGGAGGCGGTGGTGGTCGGTGGCGGTGGTGGTCGATGACGATGGTGGTCAGTGGCGGTGGCTGGAGGTGGTGGTGGTCGGAGGTGGTGGAGGCCGGTGGCGATGACCGGAGGTGGTGGTGGCCGGCGGTGGAGGTGGCCGGTGGCGATGGCCGGAGGTGGAGGTGGCGGGCAGCGGTGGCCGACGGCGATGGCCGGAGGTGGAGGTGGCCGGAGGTGGTGGTAGCCGGAGGTAGAGGTGGCCGGAGGTGGTGGTGCATATTAGAATGAGGGGCAATTTTGTCAAAAAAAAATTTGACATTCCATTCCAACCAAATCCTTACCATTTGCCATGAAATGACCAATTCAATTACTTAAGGATTTTGATGGAATTCAAACATTCCATTCCGTCAGAATCCATGAACCAAACAATGGAATGGAATTTGGTCAAAGGAATTCAGGATTCCAATTCCATTCCATTCCATCAGAATCCATGAACCAAACACCACCTTTGAGTTTATCCTTGAAATCTTTTATCACATCAGTTTTTTTTTTTCTTTCTTTACCTTAAAATAGGGTACCACTACCCTAATTACCCTAATTTTTTTCTCCATTTTTTTGTTTTTTTAATTTTTTATTCATTTAATTAATTTATAAAATAAATTATCCGTATATTATTTAATAAATAGAAACAAGATAAATAATAAAAATAAAACTTCCTAACATTCATTAAAAATTTAAAGTTACAAAAAAGTAAATAGAAAATAATAAATAATAAAAGTTCTAAAAATCTAGTTGTCCTCATTATTGGGAAATCGGATACGAAAAATATGTTCGACTAAATACGATCGAAGGTTAATATGAGTCTCCATTTTTTACTCTTCAAAATAATAGAAGAAAATATAGAATTTTCTTGTGTGAAAAGTTCAATGTGTAGGAGTTAATATATATAATATATAATTTGAAAATAATAATAATAATAATAATAATAATAATAATAATAATTTTAGAAGTAGCCATATTGGAAAAAAATTCAATTTTTATATCGTTGAAAAACAGTCAAATAAAAAAATTAATTAAGGCTCAAGTCAAATGGGTGTAGACATTCGAACGCTCACCCGTACGGATTCAATGAGGAGGCGTACCGGTGTCTACCCCTCATCCGATGATACCACGGCCCTCGCCCGAGCCCTCACCCACAGGCGCTAGTGTGCTACGGTTGGTGTAAGGAGGCCGGATAAGTTTTCTTTAAAAGTAAAATTTAACTAATTGAAACATTTATAAAACCAAAATGATTAGTTTTTATATATTTTAAACGAATAAAAAAATGAAAACCAGCTATGAAAATAAAAGGTGGATTGAAAATAAATTTTATACATTATCAAAAATAAAGGTTAATCATAATCTTAACTTGTAAGCTTAGGGCCATATGCATCAATTTTATACATTATTCAATGAATAAATCACTACTTAAAGTAGGATCTTTATAGAGAAGTTCACGTTAATTTATCTTTATATAGTTATGTTTGAATAGTGACCCATAAAGTATGTTTGGTAGTAGCTTATTTTTTATGAACTAATTAATTTATATATTAGGGGTTTAGGGGTTTACATAAAGGAACATGAGAAAAAAGAGTTATGGTTAAAGAAAGTGATTTAAACCATTCAACATTTTTAATCTCATCTTTATTTATGAATTGTACTTTTTATAAGAATTGATCTAGTAAATCGCTATGCAAACTCCTTTAATCTTTAATTAGGATTGATCTAAAAGTTGAGGTTCCTTCTTACTTTTCTTTATCATAATTTTTCTACTTTGTGGAACCCAACATAGATGTTCTATTATCGTGGACATGACAGATGTTGGGTTCATAATTAAATTTTGGTCTTGTTAGGACAAAATTGTTCTAATTAGAGAAAGTTTTATAAAATAAGCTTTAGGAATGATTATTTTGTAATTAGCTACTAGTTATAGAGGTGGGCAAAAATCGGGCCGGGCCGGGCTTTGAAAAGACCGGGTTTTTTGGGCTTTTGTTTGACCGGGCTTTGACCGGGCTCGGGCCGGGCCGGGCTTTGAAAAGACCGGGCTTTTTCGGGCCTTTGTTTGACCGGGCTTTTTCGGTGCTTTTTCCAACTTAAAAAACACTAAATTATTTTATAATTTTAATAATAATGATAATATACAATATAAACTAGATTTATTTTATAATTCTAAAGTCTAAACTATATAAAACAAATCAAAAAATACATTTATTATATAAAACAAATAACTATACTAATTTATTATATAAAACTAAACTATATAGTTACAAAATTGCCATGGAACCGGGCCGGGTCGGGCTTTGATCGGGCCGAGTCGGGCCAGACTTTCAAATTTCCTAAAACTAGGCCCGGGCTTTTCATCGGGCCGGACCCAGGCTTTTTTTTTGGGCTCGGGTCGGGCCGGGCTTTTGCCTATCTCTAATTAGTTATAGCTAATGGGCTTGGGCTTGATGTAAATGGGCCCTATATATAAAGGGTTTAGGGTTTGGGAAGAAGGTGAGAGAATCATTTTCCAATGAGAGTTAATTAAGTGAAATGTGTGTTCTTGTAGGTGTTCTTGAGAGCTCTCTAATAAATGCAAGAACTTTTCATTTCATCTTCTTGATTTCTCTATCAAATCCTTTTATTGTTTGATTGTTTGGGACCAACAAGTGGTATCAGAGCCAAACAAATTATCAGGTTTGTTTGTTCCTATGAAATCATTCAATTAGAGGTATTGTTTTGGATTTTGAAGCATTGTTCTTGGAAGAAAAGTTTGAATCTGGGTTTTCTGGTTTGGATTTGGATGAAGAAGATTGATGTTTAAGTTAAGATTTGAAGGAACTTTAAGCTTGATTTTGTGTATTTTTCAAGTTGTTTCATTGATTTATTGGATCTGAAATTGATTTTGGGTTTGAAAGTCGTCTCCCAACTTTTCGATCTAAAATTTCTTTGGTTTCCCTACTCCATATTTTCCGACTCGAAATCGTGTGTTCAAAAGTTGCCATCAGAATTGACATTGAAATATATGGATTTGGATTTTGGAATTAATTTCGGTCGGACGTTAAATATTGGAATTCATGGAAATAGAAATTAGAGTCAGAGTTTATGGATTTAATTGTTCGTGCGTCAACTTTGGAGTCGGATTTTCGTAAAAGAAATAAAAAAAGGAAAAGATTAATCCGTGTCAAAGTCCGAGTCACGTGCTGAAAACCGAGTCACATGAAATTGTTTCAACTTTGTGAAAATTTACAGATTTGGTCCCTTGATTTTGAATACGATGGCACTTTAAATTTTCAAGTTTTTCATCTTGACCCTGCCAGGCCTTGAAGTTTCATTGAATGATGGTTTAAAGGGTCAAGTTTCAAAACTTGACATTGCCAGCCCCTAGACTATTCAAGGAAGAGTTTGCAGTATCTGTCACTTTTGGTCCCTGCAATTTTATGTTACATTTTGATGAAGTGACAGATTCAATCTTTCGAGTTTTATTATGGATAAATCGGGGAGTATCTTCAGATGCGCTTTTAATATTATACGATGAATCGAGCTTTCAAGTTTTATTCGTTTTGGGCCTTACATTCTTATTGGGCTTTGAAGATTAATTTGGCCCAAATGATTGATCACTTTCAGTTGTGCTCCAGATCCACCCAGATTCAAATACATTTGATGTTTCAAAATCCATGCGCTCAAATAGCCACCTTTCTTTCCCAATTGGTTCATAAAGATCTCATCAGCCCGATTTTAGCCCAATTCAGTTTTCAACCATGAAAATTGAATTTCTCTCGTATCCCCAGCTGTTTCAGATTATTTGAAGACATGTCAGATTTGTAACGATTTCAGAACAACGGTGATTAGATTCTGCATTTGGTTAGATTACTCAGAAGCCTGAGGCTTTGCAACCATTATTCTAGAGTTTTTCTTCGATGTATTATTCCTCTTAGGAGTGGAGTCGAATTTTTCATTTGCATGCCACCTTCGGTGAATGGTACTATTGTTATGTAGTCAATTCCTAACCATTTCACTGTCGTGGAGATTCATTTGTGATCTAGAGTTTTGAGTGATGGTCGTCATGCATCTGACTAAGAAGACTAGATCTGGATCTGATTGCCTGACATTTTGAAAGATTTCAGGAAATCGACTATTTTCTGAGCAGAAGAGAGATCAAAGCGGAGTATCTCGTTCAGTATCTACTCCCAGCTTTTTATGCCATACGGGGTTTCGGTGATCCAAGCTTCAGTGTTTCCCTGTTGTGAGCTTATTAGATTTAGAGCTCTTTTGCTGAATTTCTACTCAACATGCAGCTAAAGACAGATCCTTTATTTTTCTTGTTGATTTGCACTGTAACTCATACATGCATCTATCCCTTTGTTTTTCTTTGTGATCTACATAGTTGGATGAATCAACAGGCTTTGGTGCAAGCTGTTGTATTCTGCGGTTATCAGACGTGCCGAGTTATTTACAGGTTGGGTTGTAGTTTGTGCAATCCGTTGCGGTTATTGCTGTTGGGATTTGCGGATTAAAACTAATAACGTAGCGGAAAAATAACAATAATAAAATCTCGACAATGATCCAACCGTAACTTAATCAAATACAATTATCAAGAGGGTTTTTCGCGTTTACCTTTAACGATACAAAAACTTATCCAGAGGCTAGTGAGGGATACACCGCTACTGCACCACCTTGAGACTGGCTGCTAGACCGCCTTTGGACTGATCGGAAAAATACCGGCGAGAGTGTGTGTGTGTGTGTGTGTGTGTGTACAGCCGGCGGCCAAGAGAGAGGGAAAGAGAGAGATTTGGGATTTCTTGGTGGGAAAGTAATAATGAAATCAGATGATTATCCTACTGCCTTAACCCTATATTTATAAAGATAAATATGGCAGTGTTATAAGGAATCCCAAACCAAAAATAACTCTCAATAATTATCTTTAATTAATTAAACTTATTAATTAAATAATTATCTTTAACTGATAAATAATAAATAAATAATTTATTATTTATTCTTTTCTCTCTTTTAAATAATTAAACTTAATTAATTATTTCCACACAATAAATTCAATAGGTCTCGGGTTGGGTGTGTAGCAGTTTGACCCACTAGTGTCTTATAACATTGGACATGGTAATCCTAATTACTATCTTGCACATAATCCCTTCAGACTCCCACTTGTGCCACACAAGTAACTTAACTGTCACCATTAGCCTAAGGAGGTCCCTAGCCAGACACTTAGGTTAACCAGGTTATAAGATCTCTTATAGCCAGAGATACGATTCATATTTGAATTGTACACAGGTTCATTCCTTTTACACACGATATTTCTAAAATGAGTTTTAGACATGGAGCTGAGATTGTTCAATCATAAACTCAAGTATTTCCTGACATTGATCTCGATTGCCTGCAGTAACGGAACTTCCCAAATAACTAATCTTATTCTATCCGAGCGTGGCCACGCATTTCCGCCAATCTTAATCGCCAGGGGGCCCGGAAATATCTTTCCCATAAAGGAGGTGTAAATCCCATATTGACTACCCGCATCTGCAACCATGGCTTCCGCTGCATCTAGTCATGCCCCTTATGGCCACCCAGTTACGGTGCAGCGTTAGAGCATGCTAAGAGTACAGTAGTCCTCATGCTTACAGACCAGATATCTCAGGTCTAAGGACAACCTATCATCAAGTCAATACTTATGACATAGGCTCCATGAAGTAGACTTGAAACTGGTCACCTCAAATACTCATTCACTCTGATAAGTACTTACGAATGTTTAATCATATCAACTGTATATAAAACATTCATAATAGCGTCATAACCTTACTGAGGTTCCCACCTCAATAAGTAGCTATGGAAATTTAGATTTTTACAAACTTGAAAATCATGGATAACCTTAAATATGCAAAAAGTAATTTCTGAAACATTTCATAAATAATATCTCTTTATTTCAAACACACTGTGAAATAAACTCTTATAATGTTTCAAAACATTACATTAATAATCGATAACCTAAACTAACTACTAGTATCCAAGTACTGCATTCCTATTGAACTAGCATGCTCCTCATGCTTTGCTCTAGCTAGCGGCTTTGTTAGCGGATCTGCAACGTTCTCGTCCGTCGGAATTTTGCATATTCTCACATCTCCTCTTCCAATGATCTCTCGGATGAGGTGATACTTCCTGAGTACATGTCTCGACTTGTGATGTTCTCTAGGCTCCTTCGCTTGTGCTGCTGCTCCAGAGTTATCACAATAGATATCTATGGGTCTAGAGATACAGGCTACAACTCTTAGATCCGAGATAAAACTCCTGAGCCAGACTGCTTCCTTTGCTGCATCTGATGCTGCAATGTACTCTGCCTCTGTAGTGGAATCTGCTATGGTGTCTTGCTTCGAGCTCTTCCACGAGATCGCGCCTCCATTTAGGGTAAATACATATCCTGACTGTGATTTAAAATCATGTATGTCGGTCTGAAAACTAGCGTCAGAATAGCCTGTGACACTAATCTCATCCTCAGATCCTGCAAAGACCAAGAACATTTCTTTAGTTCGTCTCATGTACTTGAGAATGTTCTTGACAGCCACCCAATGGGCTTCACCTGGGTTCTGCTGGTATCTGCTCGTAACACTTATCGAGTAAGCAACATCAGGCCTAGTACATAACATGGCATACATAATCGATCCTATTGCTGAAGCATATGGAACCGATTTCATTTTGTCCTGATCTTCACTAGACATAGGACACTATGCTTTACTTAGCACTATGCCATGCTGCATTGGGATAAACCCTTTCTTGGATTCATCCAACATGAATGGTTTCAGGATTTTGTCAATGTATGTACTTTGACTAAGTCCGATAAGCCGTCTAGATCTATTTCTATAGATCTTTATACCAAGTATATAGGCGGCTTCTCCAAGGTCTTTCATTTGGAAACATTTGCTTAACCAAGTCTTTACACTCTGTAAAGTTGGTACATCATTTCCAATGAGTAGAATATCATCTACATATAAGACCAAGAAGGTCACTATGCTCCCACTGAACTTTGTGTAAACACATGGCTCAAACTCACTTTTAGTAAAACCAAATTCCTTAATTCGTACATCGAAGTGTAAGTTCCAGCTCCTGGATGCTTGCTTTAATCCATATATGAATTTTAGCAGTTTGCACACTTTATCAGGATTCTTTGGATCTACAAAACCTTCCGGTTGTTGCATGTAGACGTCCTCTGTTAACTTCCCATTCAGGAAGGCCGTCTTAACATCCATTTGCCAAATCTTGTAATTGAAATACGCTGAAATGGCCATCAAAATCCTGATAGACTTTAACATTGCTACTGGTGAAAAAGTTTCATCATAGTCGATACCATGAGTTTGCGTGAAACCTTTTGCAACCAGTCTAGCTTTAAAAGTGTGCACGTTTCCGTCCATATCAGTTTTCTTCTTGAAAACCCATTTACGTCCAACAGCCCTACAGTGTTGGGGTAAATTTGTCAACTCCCATACTTGGTTGTCGTACATGGACTGCATCTCCGCCTTCATGGCCTCCTGCCATTGTTCAGACTCACTGCCTGATACAGCTTCTTCATAGGAGGTTGGTTCGTTCAAGTCTCCACCATCCTGAGAGACTAGGAACCCAAGATACCTATCTGGTTCTTGCCTTACCCTAGTGGATCTGCGAAGGTCCTGTGTTTGCACTTCCTCAATCGTTTCCGGTTGAGTCTCAACATGTTCTTGTTGAGTAACTGGCTCAACTATCGGTAAAGTGACATCTTCCTCTACTTCCTGTAGGTCTACATCATTTATGGTATTTTCAGTACTGAGAAACTTATCCCCCAGAAATTCTCCATTCCGAGCTACAACAACTTTGTTCTCGGTAGGATTGTAGAAGTAGTATCCCACAGTAGTCTTGGGATAACCTACGAAAATGCACTTATCTGATTTAGGCTTGAGTTTTTCAGAGGTTGGTCGCTTGACGTATACCTCACAACCCCAAATCTTTAGAAAAGACAATTTAGGCTTCTTACCCGTCCAAATTTCGTACGGTGTCTTTTCTACCGATTTAGTCAGCACTCTGTTCAGTATATGGGCCGCTGTTTCGAGCGCATGTCCCCAAAATGACACTGGTAACGAGGAATGACACATCATTGATCGTACCATATCTAGTAAAGTACGATTTCTCCTTTCTGACACACCATTCATCTGAGGTGTATACGGAGGTGTGAGTTGTGAGACAATCCCACATTCCATCAAATGATTGTCGAATTCCTGACTCAGATATTCCCCACCTCGATCTGACCGCAGAAACTTGATCTTTCTGTCAAGTTGATTCTGTACTTCATTCTGAAACTCCTTAAATCTTTCAAAGGCTTCAGATTTATGTCTTATTAGGTAGACATAACCATATCTACTAAAATCGTTAGTAAAAGTGATGAAGTACCGGTATCCTCCCCTAGCCTCATGACTGAAAGGACCACACACATCTGTGTGTATTATTCCTAACAATTCATTTACCCTTTCATTATCTTTATTGAAGGGCTGCTTTGTCATCTTGCCAGATAAACAAGATTCACAATTATCAAAAGGTCTAAAATCGAAAGACCCAAGAAATCCTCCTTTCAGGAGTTTTTCTATGCGTTTCTTGTTTATGTGACCGAGACGACAGTGCCAGAGGTAAGTCTGATCCTCAATCTCTTTGAATCGTTTACTTATATGATAGACTTCTCTATTTTCTTGTACATTTAATACATATAGACCATTAGAAGGAGTTGCTTTGAAATAAAAAGACATTATTTTTAAAGCAAGAAATAAGTTTGTAATCATATTTATAACAAAAACCTTGGTCTACAAGTAAATCGAAAGAAATAACATTTTTGATCATCTTAGGAACATAATAACATTTTTCAAGTTCCAACACTAGACCCGAGGGTAAACTAAGACTATAAGACCCTACAGCTTCAGCTACAAGCATCGTGCCTTCATCGACTCTTAGGTTCGAACGGTCCTTCCTCAGTGTCTCCCTTCTTTTGAATCCCTGTAAATGATTACAAATGTGGTTACCACTGCCTGTATCAAGTACCCATGATTCATAAGAAGTGATCAAACAGTCTATCATAAAGATACCTGGTGCTTTGGGTAAACCGATGTCTAGCTGGTCGATGTCCATCGAGTGAGCACAAATATCCTTGCTACTGCATTCTGGGCAACTCAGATCTCCCAGCTCGTCAATCCAATCTGTGTCCATGAGTTCAGCAGCTGCTGCGGGTTTCGGCTCCAAACTGGCCAAAATATCCTCATGAAGCTTTGCCATGTCTCTCTTTGGCTCTCCAATATATCCACTAACTATGGTATGTATCTCGTCCGTGAGATAGAACCACATGAGATGTACTAGATCCTCCTGAACCATCTTATATCCCATGCGTGACAAACTTTTAAAGAGTCTTCTCATTTCCAGAAGATGATCTTTAACAGATTGACCCTTTTCCAGTTTCAGAGAATAGATCTCTTTCATGATTAGATACTTCCCACTTTTCTTATAGAAACCTACCTGGTTTTCTATATTCTTCACGACCTCATGGCAGTACTTAACTCTTAAATCAGCCGTGAACTCGGGTGAGGTAGAGAAAGACAGAATCGACATCACATCAGATTCGTCAGCCATGAATTTAAAGTATTCAGCAAAATCCTTTTCAGGAGAATTGCATTTGGGTCGTGAAATGGGTTTCTCTATCACGTATCGCTTACCCTGTGCATCCAAGACGTTGTCAAGGTGCATTTTCCAAACTGAAAAATTTTGGCCTTTGAGCTTCCATTTCCCCATTATCAGGTGGAGAGATTCCTCAGGTGAAATAAAAGGTAATAGCAGACATCTACAGAAAAATTAAAATTCCAATTCAGTTATCTGATTATATTTCTAATAAATTATTGCCTTAGAACAATAAATTTATTAGACTAGAATCCATATTTCACATGAATTGACAAGCGGTTTGATCACACAAGTCAATCCATGCTATTTCTGGTAGGTAACAATTTATACCAATCGCATCTTTAATCGAAGACACGACTTCTAGATCGTCGGGACATCGGATACTTAAATCCGTGCTTATTTAGTCCCTTTAGTGTGTTTTGGCCCGGTACCACCCGGAGAATTGTAACAAAAACCAAAATAGATCGTACCATTTTGAACTGGATGTACTCTAGTCGGTACCACCCGATTATCGCAGAGTCTTTTCACCCCCTTCGGCTTAGGGTTTGAACGTGGGTGCCCAATGTTTGATCTCTTCGAGCCCCAACGTACCTTACGCCAAAGGTGTCCATAAATGGATCACACTAACTGATCTAAAATTTTCCTAAGGATTTTAGCCAGTTTTAATTTTAAAAAGACTGGGATCGAAAAACAAACTGTAATCGAACTCTTTTATCTGATTTCATAAAATTGTTTTATCTAAAAATAAAGGATCATAAAAACCACGCAGATAAAACAAGACGGTGTCATAGCATTGCCCAGATCTACGTGAACTGACGGTCCAAATCCTACGTGACTAAACAACCACAAGGCATGAAAACTTGGTGCTCCCACTGGCTCCAACATCTTTGGTTGTGTCTCCATGAAACTCCGTCTTCAAGCTTTACTCCTTTTGAACTAATCTAATTTAATTATTACAAAATTGGGTTGTAAATGGCACGCAGGCCTCCCATTTAAACTACTTAAAATTGAAGTACAAACAGGGTTGTAAATGGCTCGCAGGCGTCCGTAACCAAAAACAAGATAAGAATAAAACAATAAAGGAATAAAGCACAACCATAGGTCAATGGGCTCAGCTATGACAACAAAGCAGTTTAAAGAATTAAACTAAACAAAAACGGTTTTGATAAAACTGGTTTTTATAATAATCCAAACTGGATTAAATCAAAGTTTTAATAATTATCCGGAAAAATAAAAATTTTTAATAACCAATTAAAATTTATCTAAATTCGAAAAATTAACCCAATTCGAATTTGTTGATAATCCCGAGTTAATTTAACCGATAACGATTATCACATTCCCGTTCAAAAACAACGGTTTGATAAACATTGGTAATTATCAATTCAGGCCATCATCACCGTCGCCCCGGCGACGACAACAGCACCACAGTGCCGCCACCGCCACCTGTGGCCTTCGGCGGCTGCGGCAAACTGCCATCACGCCGCCGTGGCCGGCGATCGAGTAAACAAACCACCACCGCCTACGTCGCCAATCGCCACCACCACAACAGCAGCAGCAATCGACCGCCATTGGCATGGCGCGGCCGATCGACGATATCAATCGACGCACGACGGCAATGCCTAAACGCCGCCGCCGCCCTCGTCTGAAAAACTACCACCGCCGTTGTCGACAACCACCACCACCACAACAGCAGCAGCAATCGGCCGCCACTGCCGTGGCGTGGCCGATTGTCGATTGACAATACCAGCGTACGACGATGACGCCAAAACGCCACCGCCGCCGCCTTGCCGTTGGAACAAACAAACACCACCGCCGCATCACCGGTGACGATAACGGCACCGAAGCACCGCTATTGCCACCGGCGACAACGAACGACAGTGTTAGCAATCAAAACCGCCACCCGCCATCGCCGCGGTTGTGATTCCAATTAAACCGCCGCCACCACCGATCGGCTAGGGCAGCCACGGTGGTGCGGCTCGCGGCTGTGGACGACCACCGCCACCATCGCCGATCGTGGCTTTGGTGGTCTGGTGATGTCGCGCTGTGGTGGAACGACCACCACCACCGTTGCCGATCACGGCTTCGGTGGTGCGGTGGTTTGCGGTTTTGACACGGAACGATCACCACCACCGTCGCCGATCACGGCTTCGGTGGTGCGGTGGTTTGCGGTTTTGACACGGAACGATCACCACCACCGTCGCCAATCACGGCTTCGGTGGTTTGGTGGTTTACGGTCGTGGAGAAAACAACCACAACCACCGTTCGGTGGTTCGATTGGCCGGGACTCGTCCGGCGATCGGCCCGGTGGTTCGATCGGTTATCACTGTCGTTCCGCCGCCGATTGCCACGAGTTTCGGGAATTCGATAAAATCCAAACTTTTAACGAAACATAAAATTCAGATTTTTATAAAACCAAAAAACAAATTTTATCAAAACTAGCTTAACAAGAACAGATCTGAAAAGTATACGGAAGTGGCTCTGATACCACTGTTGGGATTTGCGGATTAAAACTAATAACGCAGCGGAAAAATAACAATAATAAAATCCCGACAATGATCCAACCGTAACTTAATCAAATACAATTATCAAGAGGGTTTTTCGCGTTTACCTTTAACGATACAAAAACTTCTCCGGAGGCTAGTGAGGGATACACCGCTACTGCACCACCTTGAGACTGGCTGCTAGACCGCCTTTGGACTGATCGGAAAAATACCGGCGAGAGTGTGTGTGTGTGTGTGTGTGTGTACAGCCGGCGGCCAAGAGAGAGGGAGAGAGAGAGATTTGGGATTTCTTGGTGGGAAAGTAATAATGAAATCAGATGATTATCCTACTGCCTTAACCCTATATTTATAAAGATAAATATGGCAGTGTTATAAGGAATCCCAAACCAAAAATAACTCTCAATAATTATCTTTAATTAATTAAACTTATTAATTAAATAATTATCTTTAACTGATAAATAATAAATAAACAATTTATTATTTATTCTTTTCTCTCTTTTAAATAATTAAACTTAATTAATTATTTCCACACAATAAATCCAATAGGTCTCGGGTTGGGTGTGCAGCAGTGTGACCCACTAGTGTCTTATAACATTGGACATGGTAATCCTAATTACTGTCTTGCACATAATCCCTTCAATTGCAAATCGGATCTGGTATTTCAGTTGAAACTGAAGACAAAGAGCTACAATCGAGGGGAGCTTGGAGATCAAAATCTAGCCAAACGCGACTAAAGCTTTCTGAAGAAAGCAAGGGGAAGAAGATCAGAGATGTTTCCTTTATAGAACTTTAAGGGGAAATTGTTAGGACCATATTGTTCTAATTAGATAAAGTTTTATAAAGTAAGCTTTGAGAAAGATTATTTTGTAATTAGCTTGTAGTTATAGCTAATGGGCTTGGGCTTGATGTAAATGGGCCCTATATATAAAGGTTTTAGGGTTTGGGAAAAAGGTGAAAGAATCATTTTCCAATGAGAGTCAATTAAGTGAAGTGTGTGTCCTTGTAGGTGTTCTTGAGAGCTCTCTAATAAATGCAAAAACTTTTCATTTCATCTTCTTGAGTTCTCTATCAAATCCTCTTATTGTTTGATTGTTTGGGACCAACAGGTCTTAATAGACATGACGCGTTTTGGGGCCATAAGAATGACAGGTTCATGATAAATCTGTAGTTAATCGTGCTTGGGTGAGACTAGTACGAGAATGGGTTATCCTCTAGGAAGTACTCGCTAGGTTGCCAGAAACATAGTCGTAAGTCAGTGAAGCAAAGTGGACAATATTGTGTCGTGATACCCAGGAGAGTAAAGGTCGAAATATACCATAAAGAAATAAAACTCTCATGCAAAGTCTCAAGCTTTATCCAAGTTCTATAGACTCCCGTTTCTCAAGATTTTCTGGAATTCATCCAACAATCTTAAGTGATATTTGTTTCGTGAGAAAGAAGGTAAGTGATTATTGTGTGTGAGTCATGACGATCAAGTTCACCAAATTGGAGAAATTTGAGGGCGTGATTTTTTTACGACGGCAAAAGAAGATGCATTTTATGCTAAGCACCTAAAAGAGGTTTACGTGATGAGCACTCTGATGTCGGATATGATGGGGGACGAGATGCTGGAGATGACAATAGGAAATCAAGATTTTTGTGACGACAAAAGTCATCATTAACAGTAATAATAATAATAATTAATATTAATGAGTATAATTCGAAAAAGTCACAAAAAGCTACACAAGCGCTATTGCAAGAAGTGTTTCAATAGGCTAGCTCATGGTCATCTAAACATGTACAAAAAATAAGCTAGCTTATGGTCATCCAAACACAGTCCAAATTGATTTGATATTTTTTTTGAATGACAAATACTTTTATTACCACACCGCAAAACCAAGTACAAAAACGATCCAAAACCAAACGAAAACAGAACAACACAAAACCGAGCAACCACCAACACCAGTCCTAAAAGCGATAAAAAACACGAGGAATATAAGACGAGTTAATTGACACACTAGACAACCACAAAAATAAGAGACACAACGGCAGTTTATAAGAGATAAACTAACCCATCCGAGGTATCGAAGGCAATGACAAAACCGCAGCCAAACAGCCAAGATAGCCAAACAGCAGCCATACGGTTGCCAAACAGCAGCCAACACCAATGCCAAACAGCTGTTAACAGCCAAACAGCATCCCATCAGCATTCTAACCTCCAAACAACTGCTAATTAGATAATTATTAGCCAAACAACCGCAATTTAGCAGCCAATCAACCGCAATTTAGCATCCAAACAACCGCTAATCAGCAGCCAAATAGCCAAACAGCAGCCTGTCTTTGACCAAGTTCGTTGTCTTTGATGATTCTCTTGATATTTTTGCGGATGGGAGTAGACTCGGACACGAAAAATCAGCAACCATGATCGTTGGACAGCACCTTGATGCAACAATAATCAGTGGCATGTCGACCCGTGATGTTAAAATATGTGGGTGTCCTCCAGAGACTTACTCGAACTACGTGTCGAACGGATTCGACAACCACACATCCAACCCGATCATGATATACTTGTCCCTTCTAGACACAAATTCATATGTCTTAAGTTGAAAATCAAAAAATAAGCTAACTATATATTTGTTAGCTGTCTCAAAAACACACTTGTTTCTATTCAACCAAATGAGCCTGAGGTATAGAAAACTCTTGATTGCCGCCATCCATCTCCTTGAACTTTTTCCAGTGCTTTGTCGTGTAATTCTTGCTTCCAAAATCTCATTTATTGAATTCTTCGAGCCCAAGTCAACCCCCTACCATCTAGCTTCCAAACCATAGTCACTAAGTTCATGGTACGCTCCGGTACGTGAATGTGGAATGGGATCGCGATTCGCTAGATCCCTAAAACTTGGTACGTAGGGGGTTGGCTCATTTCAGTTCGCTCTGGTACGGTTCGGTACAGTGTGCCCATTATTTTTATATATATTATAATATTCTATATATACATATATTCTATATATACATATATTCTATATATACATATATTCTATATATACATATATTCTATATATACATATATTCTGATGAACTTTAAAATTAAAACACATTATAATTTAGAAGTAGAAACTCAGAACATATAAACTTAAAATATCAAAAACTTTTACATAACTTGAAACTTGAAAGACATTATAAGTTCAAATTTCAAAAACCAAAACCAAAAACAGATTGCATCATCTTCAGAAACCAAAACCAAAAACAGATTGCATAATCTTACTCCACTCTTCGTTTTTTCCCTTTCCCTTTAGCATCATATTCATCATCCAAACCTTCCCATTCCGATTCAAATGTTGACCCTTCCATGTATGTAGATTCGCTATCCATATCCCAATTCTTATGCGGTTCTTCTTTATAAGCCTCGGAAAACCTTGAACATAGACGAATATTTGAATGAACGTAGACCAATTTGTCTGCCAGTTTGCTGTTTAGCCGATTTCTTTTCACACTATGAATATAGGAGTATGTGCTCCAATTTCTTTCGGCCGATAAACTACTTATAGGTTGTGACAATACTTTTTTTGCCACATCAGCCAATTCAGGTGTTTCCGCGCCATAAGTAGCCCACCAATCAATAGCTTCCATTGTCACCGCGTCCATTTGAGCTGCCGGTAATGAGTACAAACCCTTCTTCTTATGAAAGACAACAAACTATTATGGCAACAACTGGAATTCTTCTTTATTTTTCATCAATATAACTGAAAGCATCCATGACACCTTGTACGACTTCTATGTCAAGGTTAGGTGCTTTTTTACGTGTTCCACCTGGTGCAACCGTTTCAAGATAGCATGTGTAGTAAAACCTCGTAGTTAAGGCCAAGCCCAAACAATGTAAGGGAATGGTCATTTTCTCCCACCTCTTCACTACAATCTGTTCAACTTAAGGGAAATAAGATAAATATATAGTGTCCTTCATCACATCTTTTATTTCCCCCAACATACTATCCATCTTCTCATATATTTCGCCCATTTTATGGCCTTCACCATCACAAAATTTAACCATCAGAAAAATCGGATTTGTGACTTTCAGAATATTCTCAACTTCCTCCCAAAAGTTATCATCTCTTATGGTCTCAACAACAATCTGTCCAATCAATCTAGTATGGTCATCACCTTGTTTTGCCCAATCTCTCCACAAATTTAGAGAAATTATTATGGAAAGAGCCTCTCTACATTTCATTAACCTCTTTAACAGAATATAGTGAGAGGCAAATCGGGCTTTTGCAACCTTTAATAGCTCTAGGTTTGAATGCTCTCTAAAAATAGATAAAGCTTGCCCATGGTTTAAAAAGTACTTAACTATTGCTTTCCCTTTCGAATAGGTTTCCTCTAACCAAATAAACTCATTAGCAAAGTCCTTAAAGATCAAATTCAAGGTATGAACACAACATGGTGACCAAAAAATGTGCTAATATACCTTTTCAACCTCCTTTCCAGCAGCTTTGTAGTTGGCAGCATTGTCCGTTACGACACTTAGAACAGTACTTGGGCCGACAGACTCAATCGCTTTGCTCAAAAATTCAGCAATTGCTGCCCCTGTCTTCTCCACGCCTGAAAAGTCTTCGACATACATAAACATAGCCCCGCGGCTATTTACAGCAAGAACATTGATCAATGGTTTATGTTTGATGTTTGACCACCCATCAGACACTATGGAAATTCCCTGTGAATACCATGTGTCTTTAAATGGGGTTAAGTCTTTCTCAACATCTCAAACACATTCATCTAGTAGAACGGTTCATGCTTTATCACTTGATAGTGCTTTGTAACCTTTAGGTGCCTTTCTGATCGCATTCACCATTTCACGAAATTGTGGATTGCACAAAACGTTAAACGGAACCCTATTGGCACAAAAGGCCCTCACGATTTTTAAATCAATCGCACTTCTATCCATTACGGCAAAATATTGCTCCATCGGTTTTTTTTTATTTTTGGTAACCACAGAACTTTTTAATGTTTTTGATACACCTCCGGCTTCAGCGTCTTTCACCTTCTTTTGCAAACAGTAAATAAGCTTCTCGATTGTTCATCATAACCTAACACTTTTTAAATTCACATTTTCTCCCGAAACTTGACCGAAAAAATGATGGTGAATTCAAGTGTAGGAGGTTGTCAACTGTCCATGGCAATGTTTACAAGCCCACGTTTTAGAACCCCCTGGGTTCTTGCTATTACCAGAACCTATCAAAGTAACTTCATTTTTGAATTCTACAGCTTCTGCTGTGTTTTTTCTCTGACTTTTTGGCTCATCATTCTGATTGTTTTCCTCTTCCATGAGATCAACAACATCAACTTCAACTTGTTGTCCATTACCATCTTCCTAGGATGTAGCAGTAACAACATTTGTAGCCCTATTCTTTCAAAATGCCATGTTTGTAGATAAACAAGAATGAAGATAAAGTAGAAGAAAGCAGAGAATTGAAGAAAGCAAAGAACTGTGTTTTGAATTGAGAGATGAGAGGTACTATTTATAGTAGAACCTTGTGATAATTAAAGAACCATGTGATATTTAATAATAAACGGTCAGAAAAATAAAATCAATGAATGAATGTGACTTTTGGACTATCGATCTGACCTTTGGAGTTCGGATTATGGGTCGTCAACAAATCGTCGATTTTACACTTCCAGGTACGAGAATTGACTCCAACCAAATCATTGATTTTAGACTTCCAAGTAGGATAATTATAGAATCGAGAAACACCAATTTCATCGTACCAAGAGCGAATTCAGGCATACCCGAGTCGCAAACGTACCGCGTTCTGGTACGGACGTACCAAATCAGGAATCGCATCCTTCCCAGTGATTTAAGTTACTATGTTCCAAACAAATCTCACAACTTCCTTACTTTTTCACATTAAACCAACGCATGGTCTACCGACTCTACTTTACTCCGCACCTCGGATAAAGCGTGGAGTCAAGATCTACTCCCAAGTTGTCCAAGACCGAGCGCGTAGGTAGCCGCTCGAGATTCACTCTCCACAAGAAAATGTTGACCTTCTTCAGAATTGCCTTAGCCCAAATTGTACCAACACCAAGCCTTTCTCCCCCCCCCCCCCCCCTCCACCTTTCGATAGCTTTAAACTAACAGAAAAGTTAATTTACTTAATGACCAAGATTTAATTGTAATAGAAAATTAATAAAATCATATATGCATCAATGTCTTAAAAAAATATTAATGCATCAATGTATAATCAAACATACAATTTGTCACATCATCGATCATGTTGTTTTGGTGGTTGATCTGGTTGTTGTTGAAGTTGTCGCGCTATAGTTGGTGCAAACAATGACTCTATGTCTACAATTGGAGGCGGTATGAACTCTTGAGCAGGTTGAACTCTAAAGTGTCAACTAAATGATAAGAGTATCCACTAAAAGTCTTATTTAAAGTGTCAACAATATACTAAAACATGTGATGAGTAACTGATCTAGGTGGTAGGGGTGGTCTAGGAAAACGCGAAAAAGCATAACGCGTCAACTTTCGTCCAAACCCTCGCTTGTGACCACGGCTTTCCCTAAGTACTTTTGTGATGATTTTTGCCTCATTTCCCTCAGAGTCATGTTGTGTTTAGGCAACTTTTTCTATAAGCATTGACTCGTATGATCATAAGAATAATTAGTAACAAAAACATCAATTAAATAGATTTGTTAGTTAAAACTTAAACAACTACTGATGATCAACACTAGTAAAATCATTTACCTATCCACTTTTGGGTCTATTATGCATGTCTTGACATTAATTATTTTAACCTAGCAATTCTTATGTCTAAGGTGGCATTTGGTTCATGGATTCCGAATGGAATAGAATGGAATTAGAAGCCTGAATTCTTGAGACCAAATTCTTTTTCATTGTTTGGTTCATGAATTCTGTTGGAATCGGGATGTCTGAATTCCATCAAATTCCTTAAGTAGAGGAATTGGTCATTCTTTGGCAAATAAGGGTAGGGATTTGGTTGAAATGGAATGTCAAAAAAATTGGACAAAATTGCCCCTCATCCTAATACGCACCACCACCTCCGGCTACCGCCACCTCCAGCCACCACCGCCACCGTCCACCATTTCCCGCCATCGACCATGTTGATCCAGCTCTCCTAAGACCTGATGAAATGAGAATGATCCTGAATCTTTACTTAGTGAATAGGTTTTTACTTCTGTTATAGCTTGAGGAATTATCACTGAATCTGTTCTGTGTTATTCCATGTTACTTATGCTATAACTTAATTTTATAGTAATCAGGATCAGGATCAGGAGACGAACGAGTCTGTTCTGCAGTCTACTGATCCTATCCACTGAAGTGAAGACCTCCTGAAGACATTAAGATCATACTCAAAGAACCATCAGCAACGTCGAAGACTTAGCTGATGACAGGAACAGCATGCTCGTGATCTGAAGACGGAACTCAGTGATAGCAGGCTGCTCAATATCGTATGACATCCTGAAGGTTCATCAGGATACAAGTGACCCTGAACAGCACCAGCTTCAGGACTCTAGTCACTGATCAGTATCCTGATCCTGAAAGGATTAGTGTAATGTCTTAGTCTAATGCACAAAAGGATTATCCGCCTTTACTGACACAAAAGTACATAAGGACAGTCTCTTTACTGTTCCCTCCGTACTTATCAGACCTCAAGGCAACTGTTTACACACTTCCTCTTTTGCACACCATGCAAAGAGTATTTGTTTATGGTAAATAGTACAAAGGACCACTTACATTGTGACACGTACACAAAAGTGGTTCTACATGCATTTAATGCATTGAGTATAAATAGGACTTGAAGAGATGTTCTCCATACTTCTTCTTCATCCGAATTCTACTCGAGTCCTTTCCTTCTTTATTCCCTCTATCTTCTTTCTTTTCTTAATCTTCTCACTCTAGTGCATAGTGAAAGAACTTAGATTGTTTAGTTTAGACTTGTAGTCTTTTCTATTTCCGCAACAATCTGTAAATTCATATTGTTTATAAAACAAGAATTTAAAAGTGAAAAATTGTGTGATTATATTCAACCCCCCCCCCCTTCTATAATCTCAAACACTATCCTTGCTTGAAGGTCACCTCTTTGGGACCAACAAGTGGTATCAGAGCAGATACAAGCTCTCATTTTCTTCTTAGAAAAATCTTGTGATCCTCTCTTCTTATTCTATGGCTCTTCAAGCTAAGGATAACTACTTTGATACCGGCTCTGCTGGAAAGCCTCCTCGGTTCAACAAAGACAACTTCTCTCTTTGGAAAACCAGGATGGAACTCTTTCTCTCTGGTTCTGATCCCCAAATTCCATACTTTCTGGAAAATGGACCACATGTGCCTACACAAACCGTCCACCCCATTCCTGCTGCTGCTGGCCAACCAGCTGTTCCTGAAAGGCAGCTGGTAAAGCCCGTAACTGACTGGAATGATGAAGACAGACGCCTGGTCAACATTGACACTAAGGCTAGGTCTCTCATTGCCATGTCACTTCCTGACGATGTATTCCACTCTGTCTGTCACCTTCGCTCTGCTAAGGAGATATGGGACACACTCTGTGTTCAATATGAAGGTACTGCTGTTCTCATGGAATCAAGAAAGATTTTCTTGGTTCGACAGTATGAAAGCTTTATTCATCAAAAGGATGAAACCCTCTCCCAACTACATCAGAGATTCAACTGTCTTCTGATTGATCTGAAGACTATCGGTACTACCTACTCTAACTCTGAGGTGGTTACCAAGTTCATGGAAGCTCTTCCTGAACATTGGGAAATTTACACCTCCTGCTTAACTATGTCAAAGGACATAAAGACACTCACACTAAGTGAGTTGTACGGTATTCTTCTTAACCGTGAACAACAGAAGAAACTGAAAAAGAATCTCATAAGAGACTCTAAAGACACCAAAAGCAACTCTGTTGCATTGGTCTCTGATTCAGTTCCTACTGTCACCACTTCTTCTTCTTCAGTAACTATTACTAAATTAGAATCTTCTGACTCTGACATGTCAGAAGATCCTGAATTCAATGAATCTCTTGCTCTTTTAACCAGATCTTTCAAGAAGTTTGCCAAAAAGGGAAACTTTCACAAAAAGAAACATCTTACTATTACTGACAAGCCTAAATCAGATCCTGTTGATAAGGCTACTGCTATCTGCTACAATTGTCAGGGCAAAGGACACTTTGCTAATGATTGCAGGTACAGGAAAAGTCAGTTTGCTCCCTCCTCTGCTAAATCTTCTTCTAAGAATCCCAAATACCAGCGCCTGAAAGAAAAATACAAAAAGATGAAAACTCAGCGCAAAGGCAAAGGTTTAATCGCAGAAGACTGCGACTGGGATGGTGTCTCCTCTGATGACTCATCTGATGAGGAAGACACTCAAGTGGCACTGATGGCCATTATTGAGGAACCTACCTTAGCTCTCATGGCTAAGATAGAAGAGGTTCCTGAAGAGATTCCTCCTCAGGATCCTGAAGCTTCCTCTTCCACAACTCCTGAAGCTTCCACCTCTGCGACTGATTCTTCCAGTCAGGTACCTATTCCTCTCATCCCTCTTGAAAGCTTAACTCAGTTGGACCTGGTCACTCTCGATCTTTACAAAGCCCTTAATGGTAAAACCTCTGCTGAAAAAATGAATATTGATCTTAGAGGACAACTCAAAGAATGTCAAGAAAAAATAAAACAGCTTACCATTTTGGAAGAAAATTATAAGGACCAGGTCACTGTAAATAAAACTCTCTGTATTGAAAGAGAAATGGCTCTTGCTGCCAAAGAAAAAGCCCTTGCTCAATTAAATGCTGAAAAAGTCACCATCAAAGGATGGAGTGACGCCTCTGAAAAAGTTGATGAAATATTAGCTTCAGGGAGGTCTGACAAAAGCAAAAGAGGTCTTGGATTCACTCATAGATACAAGTATGAAGAAACTAAGTATGAAAGTTCCATGCTCAAATTTGGAAAATTTGTTTCTTCTATTCCCATTCCTAATGCTTCTGAAAATATTCCTTCTTCTTCTAACACACACTCTGAAGGTGCTCCTAAGAGCAAAAAGAACACAGTCAAGGAAAAATCTAAGACTGTAACACCTTCAAAGACCAAGAGTCCTAAACCCAAGAACAAAGTTCTGGGTGGTGGTCCTTCAGTCTCAGGATCAAAATCTTTCTCTCAAAATCCTGCTCCCAGACTGAAGATTGATCTGAAGCAAAAGACTCAGGAGAAGAAACCAATTCCTCCAATGTCCAATGCTAAAGGCATACTTGGTGCTGGTCCTGCTCACCTAAAGTTCAAAAACTTTCTGGACCACACTAAACGCTTTCAATATCGCAAATGTTATCACTGTGGATTAAATGACCATATTGCGAGTAAGTGTCCTGATGCTACCAAAGCTGAAAAATCAGCTAAGGTAAAGAAGATTCCCATGACTGAGAAATCAGTCAAAGGAAAGAAGGTTGTCAAGACTGTTCCTTCAGTCAAGACTCCAGCCTCCTGTACTGATACTTCAGTAAAGGCTGACACTGACTCAACCAGTCCTACTGATACTTCTGGATCCATAGTCCTATGGGTACCAAAGAAAACTTAAACTCTAATCTTTACAGGATAAGGGCATCTGGTACTTGGACAGTGGATGCTCTCGACATATGACTGGTTCGAAATCTGTCCTCTCTAACTACCGTGAAGAAAGAGGTCCTGCAGTGACCTTTGGCGGAAACGGTAAAGGCCAAACCCGAGGGTATGGCACACTAACCAACGGAGTAACTACTTTCAAAAGAGTTGCTTATGTTGAAGGTCTGATGCATAATCTTCTGAGCATCAGTCAACTGTGTGATAAGAATCACAAAGTTTCTTTCTCTAAGAAAAAGTGCAAAGTCAAGAACAAAAGAAAGGAAGTTATTCTCACTGGAGTGAGACATGCTGATATCTACATCATCAACATGAATACTTCCACTGACAACTTCTGCTTTGTATCTCGTGCGTCATCTGATACAAATTGGCTTTGGCACAAGCGTCTTTCTCATCTCAACTTCAAGACGCTGAATCAACTCTGCATCAACAACCTGGTCATTGGTCTTCCTGACTTTCGCTACACAAAGGTGTCTCTTTGTTCAGCATGTGAAAAAGGAAAGCAGACCAGGGCTAGTTTCAAGTCCAAGCAAATTTCCTCCATCAGCTCTCCTCTACAACTTCTCCACATGGATCTCTTTGGACCAGTCAACGTCCAATCCATTGCTGGAAAGAAATACACTCTGGTAATCGTTGATGAGTTTTCCAGATATACTTGGGTATTCTTTCTTCGATCCAAGAGTGATGCTCCTGAAGAAATCATTCTGTTCGTCAGAAAGATGGAGAGACTCAACAACCTTACTGTTCGATCAATCAGGAGTGACCACGGAACTGAATTCAAAAACAGTACCCTGGAAACTTTCTTCGATCAGAAAGGTATCTCTCAGAACTTCTCATCTGTGAGAACTCCTCAGCAAAATGGTGTTGCTGAAAGACGAAACAGAACCCTGATTGAAGCTGCTCGATCAATGTTGAGTGAAGCCAACCTTGCCACTCAATTCTGGGCAGAAGCTGTTAACACAGCATGCTATACCCAGAACCGATCCCTGATAGTAAAGCGCTTCAGAAGAACCCCTTACGAACTCTTTCGTAACAGGAAACCCTCTATCGAACATCTCCATATCTTTGGTTGTGTCTGCTACATCCTGAACAACAAAGATAACCTTGGAAAGTTCGATTCTAAGTCTGATGATGGAATTTTCCTTGGATACTCCTCTATCTCTAAAACCTACCGTGTGTTCAACAAACGAAGACAAGCCATAGAAGAAACGATTCATGTCAAGTTTGATGAATCGGGTCCTACCTTCCCTCACCCTCATGATAATTCTGAAATCAATCAGTGGGCGGATTCTTTCTTTCAAGTCCCTGAACCTCCCATTGCTGATCCATCTCCTCAAGACCTTCCTGATGGTTTTGAAGAAGATCCTCCTCTACCATCCACTGAAATATCTACTCCACCTCTGATAAATGCCACTCCAATCACCCAAATCATACCATCTGAACCTGATCAACCCACTAACAGTGAAGATTTTTCTCAAACCACTGTTAGTGAACCTACTCCCACTAATCTTCTCCCTGATCCATCAGCAAATGAAGCTTCCACTTCAGGACAGGTGTATCAGCCACCTGCTCTCCGATGGACCAAGGATCATCCCATTGATCAAGTTCTTGGAAATCCCTCCTCTGGCATTAAAACTCGACGCCAATCTGGTAACATCTGTCTTTATGTTAATTTTATCTCTGAAAATGAACCTAAAGAAATAGATGATGCTTTGCGTGATCCTGCCTGGGTCTCAGCCATGCAGGAAGAGCTAGCAGAGTTCATCAGAAACAATGTCTGGCTTCTCGTCCCTAGGCCTCGAAAACGTACTATCATTGGTTCCAAGTGGATTTTTCGAAATAAACTTGATGAGATTGGTACGATTATTCGAAACAAGGCTCGTCTTGTGGCTCAGGGATACAGGCAGGAAGAAGGCATTGATTACGATGAAACCTTTGCTCCTGTTGCTAGGCTCGAAGCAATTCGACTCTTCCTAGCTTTTGCAGCACATATGAACTTCAAGGTTTATCAGATGGACATTAAAAATGCCTTTCTGAATGGAAAACTTAATGAAGAAGTCTATGTGGCTCAGCCTCCTGGCTTTGTAGATCCTAAGTTCCCTGATCACGTCTACAAGTTAAACAAAGCTCTCTATGGGTTAAAACAGGCTCCTCGTGCCTGGTATGATACCCTCTCAACCTTTCTTCTCTCTAAAGGTTTTGTTCGTGGAAAGATCGATAGCACTTTATTTCTAAAGAAATATCCTAAGCATATCCTTCTTGTCCAGATATATGTCGATGACATTATCTTTGGATCCACTAATCCCAAACTCTGCGAAAAGTTTGAGTTGCTCATGAAATCTGAATACAAAATGTCTATGATGGGTGAACTAACATTCTTTTTAGGACTTCAGATCAAGCAATCTGAAAAAGGAATCTTTATCAATCAAGGTAAATATGTACATGAGATGCTGAAGAAATTTAATCTCACATCATGTACACCGATGAAGACTCCAATGGCTCCTCCTCTGTCACTTGACAAGGATTCCAAAGGGAAACCTGTTGATGTGACTCTCTACAGAGGAATGATCGGCTCTCTGCTGTATCTTACAGCTAGTCGCCCTGATATCGTGTACTCTACATGCCTATGTGCTCGTTATCAGGCTGAACCCAAAGAATCCCATCTGACCGCTGTAAAGCGGATCTTCAGATATCTGAAGGGAACTCCTAATCTGGGTCTTTGGTACTCCAAGGACTCAGGGTTCGATCTAACAGCTTATTCTGATAGTGACTTTGCAGGATGTAAGATTGACAGGAAAAGCACCACTGGTGGGTGTCACCTGCTAGGTGGCAAGTTGGTGAGTTGGACTAGCAAGAAACAGAACTCTGTGTCCACATCAACTGCTGAGGCTGAATATGTTGCAGCAGGAATCTGTTGTGCTCAAGTCCTGTGGCTGAGAAATCAACTTCAGGACTATGACATACAACTTTCTAAAATTCCTATCTACTGTGACAATACTTCAGCGATAGCCATCGCCAACAATCCTGTCTTACACTCCAAGACAAAGCACATTTAAGTGAGATATCACTTCATCAGGGATCATGTGATGAATGGTGATATTGAACTCCATTTTGTCCCTACTGAATATCAGCTTGCTGACCTCTTTACCAAACCACTGGATGTGACGCGTTTTAATATGCTCATCAGTGAACTTGGGATGTTAAATCCTGATGATTGAAGTTTATCAGGACAAACAGTTGTTAAATCCTATAGAATAATCATTCTCAGGACTCTTTCTTTAACAACTCCTGAACTAACTCTCATCAGAGGATGACTCTATTCAGTACTTACAAAATCTTTGTTCAAAATCCGAATACTGATGATTCTCAGGTAAGTATTTCTTCCCTCTGCTACTGAAACCTTATCGCATTAAATGTGATAAGAGGATTTTCCCAAAACAGTACTTATCTGATAAGTACTCTGATTCCTATAAAACATATCTTTCACCAAAATGGAATCATCCCCTGAAAAGGCGGTTTTTATCTTTTCAAATAAAACAAACTTTTCATCTGCACTGACACGTAATGGGACGTTTCCTGTTCCCCACTACGTGTGTCAGGCGCGTGAACGCGCGTAGAACTTCCTTTATTCATCATTACGTTTGAATTTAGCCGCTCTTTTCTCTCTCATCCATTTTCTCTCTCCTACCACGAGGTATAAAAACCTCACTCGTAATCTTTTACACTCTTTACGCTCACAAATTCTCTCCAAGCATTCTAGCTAGAAAAAGCAAGAACAAGTTTTCTCTCAAGAACACACTCACCACTTCTCTTAACAAGATCATCGTAAGTGTTTCTTTACTCTTGTTCTTTCTACATTGTAAGTTGGCACTCTTCACCTCAACAACTTATTTTGTTAATCGTTTTTCCAAAAACCCTAAGATCACTCCGTTTGATCTTAGCTTTTCCAAAATCTTCTAAGATTTTTGTTAAAACAGTTTATATGGTGTTCTTATTTCTTTTAAGAACATTCATAAACTCTTATTTTGATATCTTTTCATCAAAATAAAAGTTTCTTTTTAATACCAAAACACATTCCTTTTGTGTATTTTGGTATCTAATCCATTCCAAGTATAAAGGATTTCACCACTTTTATGAACATATTCTGTGTTCATTGAAAAGTGAAGAAAAATGCATATTTTGGATTCTTAATCATCCACATATGTTGTTTTTATGTGTTAACAGAATGGCTGCTACTACATCCACTTCCTTGGACGCCCAGCTCTCCTCTGAGGCAACGACGCTGATGACTGCTACTGGGAACCTACCAATCATTATTCCCCAACATGACCTGCAGTTCAAACCCAACAACTTGATTGGGATATTTGATCTCCCTACAAACAAGGCGTTTCTCGAGCCTGCCAGGGACTTCCTTCTGTCATGTCCCCTGAAGACGGCGTTTACCATCAACCCAGCGCCCAACAAACCCCTGCTCCTGCAGCTATGGTCCACTGCTACCACTGCCCAGGAGAGGAACTCACGGGGCAAGATGCATGAGGTGATCAAGTTCCAGATCAAGGACGACATCATCTCATTTGGCATAGGGACTCTAAGGAACGTCCTAAACTTTCCCAAGAAGCAGACGTTTCCTCCTGCTCCTTCCTCCGACGACGTCATCGCGTTCCTTGATGACATCGGCTACAAATGGCCTGTGCGTGAAGGCCAACCTCTGACAAAGACTGCTGCCACTGTCTACAAGACAGGGCTAAACGCGACGTTCTATTATATATGGAACACGTTTGGTCTCTGTCTGACAGGGAAGACGGGGAGCACAGAACAATTCCCCACCATCATACAGAACATGGTCTACTCTGCGATCAAAAATCGCAAGTTTGACTATGTCCGCTGTATCTGGGACGACATGATCAAGAAGATCAAGAACCGCACCAGGGTGGTGAACGTCCCCTACACCCGGTTCTTCACTGCAGTTCTGGCACTGCACATGGGTGACAACTACCCAACAGAGGGAAACTTCAACAATTACGCCCTGAGCGTAAAGTTTCTGGAGCAGCTGTCTCCCAAAGCAGATGATATCCCTCTGTCTACCGTCCTGGTTGTCCCTGAACCACAACCAGACGCAGAGGAACAACCAATCTCTGCTCCTGCTCAAGGTATGTTTTCTCTCTTCTCTTCCAAACCACCCTCTTCTTCTTCTCTGCATGCTATGTCAGTAGCTAACCCAATACTGACTTCCCCAGCTGCAACCTCTTCGGCGCCTCTGAAGCGCCCTCCTCCCTCTGGCTCCTCTCCTCCACCACAGCCCAAACGCGCCAAATCCAAGGCGTCAAAGAAAAAGAAGGCAGCAGCTAGTAAGAAATACTACATTACCCTGCCTCAACTTTTTAATAAACCATCTCCTTTATCTAAAACTTCTTCACCTGCAGATGCTTCCATCTCTGCTCCTGTACAACAAGAACCTGAGGTTGTTCACCTCGAACACTCAGAGAACATGGGGGGTAATCGCTCTGATACCCTCCTAGCCTCAGGTAATACTTTTAAGCAAAATATTACTGTTTCTTCTTTTATGAAAGCTAATGAGTCTTCTAGCACTCACTTAGCTACTCTGTCTACAGGTTCTTTAGGAGCTGCAGTTGAAGGGCCGTCCCAACTTCATCAGGATGATCCCTTCAACGACTTCATCTTCACGGATGCCGATCGTCAGTTGAGCGCAACTGAGCTACGACGACAGTCCGCTGAAAGGCAATTGCAGGAGGTCCGCACGGCACTCCAGCAACAAGAGGACGCCCACAAGGCCCAGCTTCAGGCCTTGGAACTTGAGCTTGCAGCAGCCAAGGCCGCTGCCTCTGCCGCCGAAGCCGCCGCAGCCTCTGCCACTGCTGCCGCCGCCGCTACCGCCCCTGCTCCTACTGGTGTCACCATCACCATACCCTGTCTGGATGCCATCCATGACAAGGTATCTCAGGTGGCTACCTCCTCCTCCTCTCTTCAGGCGTCCGTAGACGACCTGAAGACCACAGCGTTACCCGCTCTCTCCACAGCGGTCGACAACAACTCCACCTCCACCACCAACTTCCAACAAATAGTGGTGCAGAGGTTGGACGCACAGGAGACTGGCCTTCGAGCCCTCCAGAAGAAAGTGGCCGAGCTTGCCACTGCAGTGAACTCGCTGACCACTGCTCCTCCTCCGCCGCCATCGTTCACCGCGGCCGACAGGGAACTTCTCCAGTCTCTCCTCTCATCTTCCTTCATCAACAGGAAGCTGAACGCCAATATGGCCTCTCTCCTCCAGCGGAGTATTTCAACAGCTGCCTTACAACAGGCACCTGTTGAGGGGGAGAGACAGCCAAGAGACCATTCCGTTTATTCCCCCTCCACCAACTGGAGAACCAACGAACAGGGGGGAACGAACGAGGAAGAGGATGATGATGAAGATGATGATGGTGAAGACGACGATTTCTTCGTCGAGAAGGTTCCAACCTCAACGCCCACTCCAGGGCCTGCACAATCTCAGGGGGAGAACCTCAGTGCACCTGGTACGTTACTATTACCATCCTCTCCCTCATCCTCTGATAACCAACCAATTTCTTCTCTCCTTAAACCTAAACCTACACCTGAAACCATAACCCTTGACACCTCCTCTGATGACTCTCCAATAAACAATCTACAAATGGTTGTCTACCAACCACCCAAACAACCTACCCCTGAACCAACACCCCATTCTTCTCCTAAACAAACCTCTGAACCTGAAAACCAAGACAACTCTGACTTTCAGGATGTGAACTTTGGTTCTGTCACTGGTGAGATTATTCGCCTCATGGAGAATAGTCCATCAGAACAGACAAGAGCCGAATTAAGCAGAATGACTTTCAGAGTAACACCTCTAAACACTGAAACCATTCCTTCTAGACCAACCCGCTTTAACACTGAAGCATCCTCTTCTAGAACCCCTGAAATCCGAGCCCCTCCTGAAACCATTTGCCTCTCATCAGATGATGAATTCATCTCTGATGACTTCTCTACCCCTGCCTCTTCTCCCAGATCTCCTCCCTCTAACTCTCCTAGATCTGAAGGTGAGAATTACCCTGACAACTCTGCTAATGTCAACAGGGATGGGCGTTTAGACGCCGTGATAGAGCGACTCGAGAGTACAAGAGTAAAAATTCCTCTTCGTACCTCTTGGGACTCTGAGTTCGCCTATCTATCACAAGAGGAATACAACGCTGCTGTACAGGCTCAGGAGGAACATAATAAGAAGCAGAAGGAAGCCTTCCTCTCCGCTCAAGCCGCTCGAAGGCTTGCATCGGATTTTGTTGAAGAGGACGCTGAAATAAGTGCTGACCCTGTTCTAGCACAGAAGGCCGCGCTGAAGGTCTTCAACAGAAACGCTGAAGTTCAGTCTGAAGAAATAAACACAGAGCTTGACTGGTGCAGAGACCGCCTTCACCTCAGAAAACATGGTGCTGCTATCTCTGGAATCCATCTCAGCCGAACTCGCGGCAAGAGAGCAAAAACATGGATCACCGTCAAACGCTCTGGAGTCAAGGACGTGCAACACACTCTGGACAAGTTAGATCGTTACAACTTGTCAGAGTGGAACGAGATCAGATCCCTACTTCCCAAAGCCAACAAGAACTATCGGGCTGAAGTAGAAGAAGTCATCGAAGGACTTATTGCACGCATCAGAAGGACAACCGAAATTCCTGATGACCTTCTCCAACCATCTTCAGCACTGCCTCAGCCACCTGTTCGAAGATCAGCCGGTGCTTCAACAAGGAGACCAACTCCTTGCATGCCCAGGATGGTTATCAAGCCACTGGACCTCTCGATGCTTGATCTTTCACTCCCTCCAGGAGTCTCTCTATCTGAAGGACAAGTCATCAGAGAACCTGTTCATGGTATTTGTGTAAGCGACAACTCCAAGATACTACGCTTTCAGCGTTTCAGCGAGCTACACAAAGCACCATATGAACACTTGGTTTCTGTTCTCTTCACTGCTCAAAGAGACAAGAAGAACCAAGATAATAAAGAGATTATTCGCACTGTCAGAGCCATACTCGATCATCGACTCGCCTTCAGCAATACTCCTGTTCCAATCGTTGTCAAGACTGAAGAACTTAGCGAAGAATCTGATAGTTAGAATATTTTTTGTAATTTTACTTTCAGTACTTCACTTATGTACTCTTGTATTTTCTTTACTCTTGTAACCTGATTGAGATTAATGAAAATGCAATTCAGTGCATTGTACTTTATTCCATCATAGTACTGAAAAAGATCCCTCAAAACAGTAAATGGGACATGTACCTTTATGAGTTCCATTTCCTACTGTTTTATCTAGACTTAGAAATTTTTTTCTTTCTAGACTTAGGCAATTTCTCTGTTGTCTCATCATTATCATTTAGGGGGAGATTGTTGATCCAGCTCTCCTAAGACCTGATGAAATGAGAATGATCCTGAATCTTTACTTAGTGAATAGGTTTTTACTTCTGTTATAGCTTGAGGAATTATCACTGAATCTGTTCTGTGTTATTCCATGTTACTTATGCTATAACTTAATTTTATAGTAATCAGGATCAGGATCAGGAGACGAACGAGTCTGTTCTGCAGTCTACTGATCCTATCCACTGAAGTGAAGACCTCCTGAAGACATTAAGATCATACTCAAAGAACCATCAGCAACGTCGAAGACTTAGCTGATGACAGGAACAGCATGCTCGTGATCTGAAGACGGAACTCAGTGATAGCAGGCTGCTCAATATCGTATGACATCCTGAAGGTTCATCAGGATACAAGTGACCCTGAACAGCACCAGCTTCAGGACTCTAGTCACTGATCAGTATCCTGATCCTGAAAGGATTAGTGTAATGTCTTAGTCTAATGCACAAAAGGATTATCCGCCTTTACTGACACAAAAGTACATAAGGACAGTCTCTTTACTGTTCCCTCCGTACTTATCAGACCTCAAGGCAACTGTTTACACACTTCCTCTTTTGCACACCATGCAAAGAGTATTTGTTTATGGTAAATAGTACAAAGGACCACTTACATTGTGACACGTACACAAAAGTGGTTCTACATGCATTTAATGCATTGAGTATAAATAGGACTTGAAGAGATGTTCTCCATACTTCTTCTTCATCCGAATTCTACTCGAGTCCTTTCCTTCTTTATTCCCTCTATCTTCTTTCTTTTCTTAATCTTCTCACTCTAGTGCATAGTGAAAGAACTTAGATTGTTTAGTTTAGACTTGTAGTCTTTTCTATTTCCGCAACAATCTGTAAATTCATATTGTTTATAAAACAAGAATTTAAAAGTGAAAAATTGTGTGATTATATTCAACCCCCCCCCCCTTCTATAATCTCAAACACTATCCTTGCTTGAAGGTCACCTCTTTGGGACCAATAGACCACCACCTGTAGGCATCGCTACTGGCCTTCATCGCCACTTCCTCCGGCCACCGCCACCGGTCACCACCACCTTCTCCGCCCACCGCCACCGGCCACCTCCGACCACCACGCCACCGGCAACCACCACCTCCGACCACCACCGCCACCGACAACCACCGCGCGCCACCGACCAGAAATTAAGAAAAAATCATTAAAGAATATTTTGGTCATTTACCAAAATTTCATTCCAATTCCTAAGCTACATTCTGTGAACCAAACAAACAGTACATTTCAGTTCCTTTAGCAGATTTCATTCCAATTCTGTCAACCAAACAGGTGGTCAAACCTAACAACATTTCATTCCAATTCCTTTGACAGATTCTATTCCATTCAAAAACATTTTACGAACCAAATGCCACCTAAGGGTTCTTGTGTGAAAAAAAAATATTGGACACTTATTTACCTTATTATGTCGTATAATTGTATATGATGCAATTTATGACGGCTTAGTTAGAGCATCCACAATGGAGGTTCTTTGTGAGGTTCTTTATGGGGTTTTTACAACAACCTTCCCTGTGAGACAGAGGTTCTTGCCCAGTCACAGGTTCTTATTGGAACCCGGGTGCTCGAACAAGAACCCATGTTCTTGTAATAGTTTTCTTTTTTGTTATATAATAGTTTACATAAATAAAAATTATATTATCAATAAGAAGAGGGAAGTGAGGTTATTGCAGTGTTCAAAAAGGCGCGCCATGGCGTGCGCCATGGTGCGATATGGCGCAAAACGCGTCTCCGCCGTTACGAAATGTCCCATAGCCTTTCTGTAAGGCGTGGCTCACGCCATGGCGCCTCAAGGCGCGCCATATCGCGCCACGGCGCACGTTTTTTGTAAGACGTGATTTTTTTTTTTGATTTTTTTGATTTTTTTTGATTTTTTTTTGATTTTTTTTTATCTTTTGTATTGTTACATATTTAACTTTAATTTTCTCGTTTTTATAAATTTATCTAATCTCATCACTCACAGTACCACGAATTCATAGATGTTAAGGTTTCACGATCAAAACGAAGTTATAAAGTTACATTCGTATGTTTTATCCTACATATTCAATCAAAAACTACTTTTATAATAATAATCAATATGTTTTTTCTTCTTTTAATATGTATATGTATAATTCTATATATGACATACAAATTTGCCGTCATATGTCACGCCTTGGAAAACGCCGCGTCCTCGCCATATCTCGTAAAGCTTAAGGCTTGACCTCGCCGCCACGCCACGCCTCACGCCTTTTTGAACCTTGGGTTTTTGTAAGAACCTCCATTGTAGAGTTTTAAGGAGGTTCTTGGTATGTTGAGATGACAACGACGTGGTAGGAAAAATATGGTAAGTGAGGTTATTAGAGGTTCCACCACTGTGGATGCTCTTACTTCTTATGTTTCCTATTTTCTGCAATTTTTTTGTTGAGCAATTACATATTTTATATTATGAAAAAGATCCAACAACTCACCCCAAGCTTTAATGGCCGAGTTGTGGTGGTGGATTTCTATTTATATTTTCAAGGTCATTTTATCCACAAACTTTATCAAAATATTTCTAAACTTTTGCTTTTCTATATTTGTAAAGATCTTGACATTCTCTCGATGCCGATACGGATCATGGGACATTTGAGGAAGACTTTGATCAAGAATGAAGAACTGCTTAAAAAACTATTAGAAATCATTAAAAGCTGTAAACAATATATAATTAGAAAATATTTACCTTAAATCTAAGAACTATTAACATCCTGAACCATTAGGGAAGTTGATTTCAACTTGGATGATGTAGAGGGATGTTTAGACCAGATTTCCAATATAACTAACAAACATACTTTTATTTGGTGTTAGGGTTCCTAAGATAGTAGTAAATTTTACTACGAATCATTTGCAATGACGACAAGTTTCCAAACTCCGAATATATTTTCTAGAACTACCTCATGGGAGCCGGGCCGGTGCAATTGTATTTTTTCTTGGCATCCTTCATTGAGAAGTTCAAGAAAAGATTATCATTATGAAAAACACGTAACCTATCATTTGGTAGTCACTAAAGCTTCGATCAATAAACTCATCTTTTCTTAGACCATATAACCATTGAATCTACTTGAAGAAAATATAAATGATCATATCATTAGAAGAATGTTCGTTCTTTATCATAAATTTATGGTCAAATTCAAACAATAAAATAAAAAAACGACTATGGTGTTTGAATGGATTCATGTTTTTATATATTTGTGACACTGAATCTACATTGATTTCATTATATATTTGTGGAATCACACTATTTATGTTTTTATAATACAAGTTTCTTATAGTGGGGTAGGGTGAGGTTACGCATGCTGCATTAGGGGTAAGCCATTGGGTGGGAGGAGTCGGTTCAGCTGAAACAACCGTACACCCCATCAGATAGGGAGGAGCGGGTATGGCCTTCGGGTGTCTTCACCGGATTCGGCTCTTCCCATTTTACCCCCTATCCACTACTAGAAAAATGAGTATTTCTGGCGGAATTTTTTGACGGAATTTTTCGTCAAAAATTATCGATAGTTTTGTGACGGATTTTCAACTACGTATACAAAAATAAAATTCCTAAAGTTGTTGATAGATTTTTGACAAATTATTGACCAAAAATTGTTTTGTCGATAATCCGTAAAAAATCTAGACAAATTTTTGACAAACTATCCGTCAAAAATAGTTTAAATATTTAAACATATTATTGTTTCCAAATCCGTCAAAAATCCGTCAAAGATTTCCGTCACAAATCCGTCAATAATTAAAAGTATTACTTTTATTAAAGTCCGTCAAAAATCCGTCAAAGATTTCCGTCACAAATCCGTCAATAATTAAAAGTATTTCTTTTATTAAAGTCCGTCAAAAATCCGTTGAAGATTTCCGTCACAAATCCGATAATAATTAAAAGTATTTCTTTTATTAAAGTCCGTCAAAAATCCGTCAAAGATTTCCGTCACAAATCCATCAATAATTAAAAGTATTTCTTTTATTGAAGTCCGTCAAAAATCCATCAAAGATTTCCGTCACAAATCCGTCAATAATTAAAAGTATTACTTTTATTAAAGTCCGTCAAAAATCAGTCAAAGATTTCCGTCACAAATCCACCAATAATTAAAAGTATTTCTTTTATTAATGTCCGTCAAAAATCTGTCAAAGATTTCCGTCACAAATCCATCAATAATTAAAACTATTTCTTTTATTAATGTCCGTCAAAAATCCGTCAAAGATTTCCGTCACAAATCCATCAATAATTAAAACTAATTCTTTTAGTAATGTCCGTCAAAAATCCGTCAAAGATTTCCGTCACAAATCCATCAATAATTAAAAGTATTTCTTTTATTAAAGTACGTCACAAATCCGTCAAAGATTTCCGTCACAAATCCATCAATAATTAAAAGTATTTCTTTTATTAAAGTCCGTCACAAATCCGTCAAAGATTTCCGTCACAAATCCATCAATAATTAAAAGTATTTCTTTTATTAAAGTCCGTCACAAATCCGTCAAAGATTTCCGTCACAAATCCGTCAATAATTAAAAGTATATCTTTTATTAAAGTCCGTCAAAAATCCGTTGAAGATTTCCGTCACAAATCCGATAATAATTAAAAGTATTTCTTTTATTAAAGTCCGTTAAAAATCCGTCAAAGATTTCCGTAACAAATCCATCAATAATTAAAAGTATTTCTTTTATATTAAGTTCGCCAAAAATCCGTCAAAGATTTCCGTCACAAATCCATCAATAATTAAAACTATTTCTTTTATTAAAGTCCGTTACAAATCCGTCAAAGATTTCCGTCACAAATCCATCAATAATTAAAAGTATTTCTTTTTTAATGTCCATCAAAAATCCGTAAAAGATTTCCGTCACAAATCCGATAATAATTAAAAAATGAAAACTTTATAATAACTGAATATAAAAAAACTGAATATATTTATGTTTTGCTTTTATTGTTTATTAAAATATTTTTTTACTCTTGTTTATAAACAGTGAAAAAAAATGAGTAAATGTTAGAAGTTGTAATTTCGCAAAATAATACTTTTTACTTTTACTTATATAAACAGTGAAAAAAAAAAGTGACTATTATTTTAATTTTTATTTACTTTTTAGTAGTTTCAAAATCAATTTGATAAAAGTCGATTGAAATTAAAAATTTGGGGATTTCAACCTCTGGATCACCTTCGCTCTACCGCCCTCACCGTCATCATCCACGCCGCTGTCGCCGGCGGCGTCTTCTACCTCCTCTACCGCCCTCACCGTCCATCGTTCTCCGTCTCATTGAATCAACTCAAGCTCAATTTCACCGTCACTCGTAATTAGAAAATCGCCTTCTACTACATCTCCTGTACTCTTCATCGATCAGTCTAGCTTCAATTTTCGAGGTTCAAATTTCTATCTCCATCGTGTTTGTTCATCGTGTAGATTGTTTGTTCATCGTGTAGATTTGCTTCATCGTGTTTTAGGTTAAATGTATCTCCATCGATTTCTAATCTAGATTGTATGTTTTGTAGATAAATTTGAATCAATCGTACGTTATCATCGCATTGTTACAAGGATTCGTGCACCTGAGTCGAATTATCTGTTGAAATGAACAGATAAATTCGAAATCAATCGTATCTTTCAGGTTTCAATCGCCTCTCCGAATTTGATCGATAAATTTTTTTCAAATTGTTTAGTTCAAATTGCTTGTTTTAAATACTAAATTAGGTATTGAATTGCTTAGAAAACTGGTGAATCGAGAAGTTATAATCTCATCTTCATCAACCAGCATCTTCCTATTCAGCCACTGTATGTAATCTCTACCTTTAAGCAACTTCAATACATGTATGAAATTTTTGTTGATTGATTCCATGAAATTTATGCTTAATTTTCAATTTCTTATATGGTTTTGTTGATTGATACCATGGAATCTGTGCCTAAATTGACCATATACCATTTATTTGTATTGATAGATTCAAGGTAAAGTGATACTTGTTATATAGAAACTTATGTTTTTATTTCACAAGGTTTGCTTTAGTTTTTTATTTGAATCTGTATTGTTAAAGTGTTGTTTGGTTCCTTCTAAGGAATAAGACCTTAGGTTTCTGAAGTAGAAAAAAGAAATTATGTTTGTGTTGGAATGAATGTTAGATGTTCAATATGACATTACCCTAGTGATGGAATGAGCCGAGCTCGAGCTTTGTTATATCTTTAACGAGCTGAGTTCGAGCCTGATTTATAAGGCTCGAAATGAGCCGAGCTCAAGCTTGGTAATGTTAAACGAGCCGAGCCCGAGCCTAAGTGAGCTCGAGCTCGGCTCGGCTCGTTTACACCCCTATTGATTACCTTGGGAAAAAAAATCCATACACAATAGAAAAAAAGAAAGGAGTATAAACTAACCTGACTAATCGGGTTAAAATTTCAAGAATGAAGCTAAGACCCTGTCCGCATGATTCCACCAGAAACTAATTTATGTGAACTGAAATTACAATAGAAGTTATAAAGATTTTTCTGCAAAATAAACAAAGATTTTGGGTATTCCTTATTGCAGAAACCAACTGTATATCTAGTAAAGAGTTTTTCCTGCATCAAATATGTATTATTAGAACATTATTACTCTTGAGGCTTAATAATTGATATACTATTTGTCATCTAATATGTATTATTAGACACATAGTGTAACTTTTTCTTTTTCTTCACAATCGATAACTTACAATTTAGATTAGGGATCATTCTAGAACTAAATGTAGCACATTTTGTTTGTAAAGAGAATATTTGACACATGAATTTTATTCTTAATTAGCAAGCACTTTAAGGCATTATCATGAAAACTTTTACGATGAGGATGATGATCAGATGATGTTTTTAATGAATGAATTCATAAGTTATCCAAGGTCTAATCTCTAATGATATCCAATTTATGAAAAATGCTTGATGTCTGCATCAAACATATTTGTATTTACACTAATGCATAGGTAGTTAGATGCATACTAAGCCATTACATAAAATTGAACAGGCTAATATGATGCTAAAAGGTTGGTCTGTTTAAGGTTACTTCTGTTCCTTGCAATTTGCATGACCATCTTTTTATATAATTGTGTTTTTTTCTAAGTGGCATTGAAAATTTGTTTTTATTTACACTACGTCTGTCTCTATTTTTTTGTATTGAAAATTCCACTTTGCCCTTTTTCACCATCTTGTACAGCATATCTGCAGGTAGCAATACTGCATTAGCTTATCTAAATCCCAGACAGCTCTTTGAGGCTGAAGATTTGTTGGATGCAGTTGTGCAAGTCACAGTTCACATTCTTAGTTGAAGCGCATTTCTCTGATGATAAAACAGAGAATGGTTGCTATATATATATATATATATATTATGAAAATAGAGGGAGGTTCATACAAGAACCATATATATTTGCAAGAACAAAGGAACCAAGGAAATCACATGTGATTTTGTACTAAATCACATGTGATTCCCCTTTGGCGAGTGTAGGCCAAAATCACATGTGATTTTGTTGGTTCCTTCATTCTTGCAAATTGGTTTGGTTCTTATTTGAACCTACTTCTATGAAAATATCTATATCCATCAGATTTGCTTTAATGATGTTACTTTTACTAGGAATATCATCATCACTCAATATTTTGTTACTCATCAAGAATATAGATAATATAGATAGTTGAGGCTTAGAAAGAATCCATTGAGATTTTTGGCAAAAGTTAAATATTTCAATTTGTTTTCCTTTTATAATTTTGTATTATGCTAATTAACATTGTAAGTTGAGACCTACATAACCATTTTCATTGCGTTTATAACGACTATCAAGTGAATTACTTTATGATCCCATTTGTTCCAATAATTTATCTCATTTTGTTTGATATATATTAATAAGAAGTAATGTGTTTGAGGTGTCAATTGGTAAAAGAAAAGGAATAGAGAATGCATGTAAATATGTGGATAAGATTCAAACAGATACCCTTTTTCTACTTCTTATTGCTTGTATGCTAATTAACACCATTTGTTTACTAATTAATCTATATTGGTTCATTTATACCTCATGGTTATTTGGGCAGATTATGAGATCATTTGGTTATCTTTAAAAACGTTAATCTTTTGAAATCTCAATCTCCCTAGAAATCGTATCTATCTATATATTCTGTCTTTCATCTTGCTTGCTTTTCTTGCTTGCAATTCTATTAACTAAATGCTTCAGTTTTTGTGTTGATTTGATGAAGTTGTTAATTTATAGCTCAATCTGTGATTCTGTTTATTGAATGCTTCAGTTTTTTTCTCGTTTTCTGAAGATATCGAGCACGTTCAGATATGCCGGTCTGTTTACTTTGTTTATACGGTGTTTGCTCGATTAATTGTAATGGTTTTTGTTACTATTAGAGGAAGTTATTTGTTTTTTTTGTGGATGTAGTGATTCAGATAGAAGGAAGATTGCATACGTCACTTTTAGAGATCCAAAGGCTCTTGAAATTGCGTTATTGTTGTCGGTAATTTCACTTTTTAATCCAGTAATTTGTTGTTGTTAATTTCTTCTTCCCACATGTGCATATTTGCTTAAAATAAGCCTCATTTTTAGTGCAATTCTGTTACACCATCTTGCTTAAATTCCCAATTGGTGGTGACATAGTTATTGTTATCACTCTGTCTGTGTTAAATTCCCAATGTATAGCAGCTTTTTGATTAGGAGTCTTAAGACAAGCATTATGCATCTTCTTATTGGACATAATTCGATATTAACCGTTATTTTAATATCTATTTGAGTATTGTTAGTTGGTAACTTCTAGATAGTATCTAGAGTATTACAGTAACGATGGCCTATATGTTTACCTATATTATTATTTGTTCGTTTAAATCATTTTTTTCTTTGATATGATGCTAAATTTTTATTAGCAAGTAATTTCTTTATGTAATTATGATCAGTAGTTCAGTATGTTGGTTATCTACTCATTCAGAAAAAAAGGTGTTAAATGGGGTCACTTGCTTATTGTCTTAATGAAGCTTAAATGGTCCTGTGTGATCCATTTTCTGCAAGTCAAAATGCATGGTTAATAAGAAATGAGGAGAAGCCATGACATCTATCTGGAAGTTGATTTAGTGTAATTGCATCTTCTAGAAGATATATATGCTTCTGTTCATGGTTGGAGATTCAATAGGTTTTATGTGGTTTTGATGTTATCTTGTGTAGCTCTAATTAATCATTCTTGTAGGACGATATGCTTAAAAGTCAAGGTGGTTCTTCTAGTTCTTGACCATCTCGAGGGGGTTCCAACTCTGTTCGAGGTAAAGGTGATTCTTCTAGTTCTCGTCTCTCTCTAGAGAGTGGCCGGTCTTTGGGTGGTTCTTCTACTATATCTGGTGATCTTCGGAGTGAAGATGTTCATGATGTGGAGGATATATTCGTAGAGTCGCATGCATCTGGTGTTGGTGGACGGGGAGATAACATTGAGCCGGAGACTCCTGCTCATCCCTCACAGAGAAGAATGATCGGTCTGCTTGAAACAGATCCTATGGAGTAAGTATATTTCGAATAAAATCTAATGCATTTTTTAGTTAAATAATTGATATTAACTTTTTGGTGTCATAACGGTTTCATTGTAGGTTTAGTGATGTGTGTGTTGGAAGCGGCATCATTGGCACATTGAAGAACACGTTCAACGGGCCGTGGACAACTTGGAGGATGGTTCCTCGTGAGGCTCGTGATAAGATGTGGGATAGTTTTCAGGTTTGTACTTATTTTTGTACGTAACTACTTGTTTCAAATACATGTTTTGTTGTTCAAACTGATGCATGTAAATGATATATTTGTAGAGCCAATATCAATGGGACCCTGCTATTCACAGGATGATTCAACTTGCTTGGGAGAATGTCTTTAAGAAACGGTTTTCTAACGTTATAGATCTTGCACGAGATGCGGCAAAGAAAGCGGCAAGCAATGGGACACCCCCATTTACTGGGACCAACTATGATGTTTTGAAGCCGTATAATCCTTCATGGATCAGACAAGAGGACTGGATCCGAATGGTAGAGGTAAATCGAATATCTTTTCAAATTAAAGATTTTAGAAATTCGGCCCGATAAAAGCTACTACCTCTTGTTAACATTAATCATAATATCCTTATAAGAAATGAAATTGCAATGAGTCAGAAATTGACAAAGTATTGAATATTAATTTAAATACTTGTGCTTTATTATTGTTATTATTATTATTATTTAAGTTACTGATTTAGGTGATATTTTGTTGATTTAGGTTTGGGACACACCTCGTTGGAAGGCTCGATCCGAATCAAGCAAACGCAATCGGAACACCAAGCACGAGGGTTCCATATCAAAGCATACACACGGCTCCATTAGCACTGCACGACACAGACACAGAATGGGAAGATATATAAATGTTTTGAAATTTATTGCATTTTCTTATCAACTAACAATCATATCGTCTTTTGTAGCAACTCAGGGAAAAACGTCCCGTTTCATTGGTGGAGTTGTTTAGAAAGACCCACACGAAGAAAGGGTCCGAGGAGTTGATTACTCCCAAAGCTACTCAGACCCTCGTAAGCCTATATATTTAATTATTATGCAAACTCTATGATATTTTAATTTAGTTTGGGCTGTTAGTTTATAACCGTTATGTGGACGGATTTTGTTCTTGTTATGTTGGAACTTAGTCTCGATACCAGTAGTCCCTCGTTGAAAAATATGGGGAAGATGTAGATTCTCAGCCACAATCAGGTGACGTGGATTTGTGGACACAAGCTGTTGGAGGAGTGAAGAAGGGGAGGATCTTTGGGTTCGGTGCACCACGCGATCCACATCACGTGATGACTGGTATCCCTAGTTCCAGCTCCCAGTCATATGGGCAGGGGACTATTGATGAGGTATGAACACACACACACACACATTGAGGCATCTGCAATGTGCACTGTCCTAATTATTAGTTATCTCCATCAATCACTTGAAATCAGCTGTGGTTTTTGTGGCTATCTCAACCTTGAGTTATGACCTTTGATTGAGAGAAATCAACCTAACTTGGTTGATTCTAACACCTAAATGAAGAAATTTAACAAATAATTTCTTTATTTTCAGAGAACAGAAATTAGTTTCTCTTCTTTGACTAGTGACTAGGGAAAAACATAAATGAAACAGTAGCAATTGCGGTCCATTTGTCGCTCTTTGCAGTGATATAATATAACCATTAATACAATATATATATATAGAGAGAGAGAGAGATAGAGAGAGAGAGAGAGGAAAGTTCAAATGTGTTATTACGTTCACAACCAAAAAGTGGTTTACATTTGTACTTTCCTCTCTATCTCTCTCTCTCTCTCTCTCTCTATATATATATATATATATATATAGAAAATTACATTAAATTTAATCATTACTAATTATATATGTTGAATAAATGAAGGTACGACGTCTAAAAGAAGAACTTAAGCAGAGAGACGAGCAGCTTGCTGAGCAACAACGGACATTTGAGCAAAGATGCGAGGAGCGGATACAACAGCAGATTGCAGAGCAAGTGACAGCACAAATGAAAGTATTGATGGAGCAGGTTGCTAGATTGACCGGTGCTCAGGTCAGCTTTACCATTCCCCCACCCGCCCCCACTTCCCTTTAGCTATTTGCGTTTTGTAGCTTTGTTAGTGATATCGAAAGACTTATATTACTCTATTTCAGTTTTGTATATGCAAGTTCAGGTTATAAGAAAATGCATAATAATTTTTTTTAAATATATTTAATATTCTTGATAGATATTAAACAATATTTCATCAAAACCAAATCTGTCAAAAAAAATCGGTCAAAAATGCCGTACAAATCAAATCCGTTACAAATCCCATGAAGTTCAAATTCGTCACAAATCCCATGAAGACGAAATCCATCAGAAATCCCATGAATACCAAATCTGTCAGAAATCCCATGAAGAGCAAATTCGTCACAAATCCCATGAAGACCAAATCCGTCAGAAATCCCATGAATACCAAATCCGTCACAAATCCCATGAAGACCAAATCCGTCAGAAATCCCATGAATACCAAATCCGTCAAAAATCCCATGAAGACAAATCCGTCACAAATCCCATGAAGAACGAATCCGTCAAAAATCCCATGAATACCAAATCCGTCAGAAATCCCATGAAGACCAAATCCGTCACAAATCCCTCGAATAAAACACTCAAAAATTCGTCGAAGGTAACTCAAAGTGGTTGTCAAAAATTCCTTGGAATTTGTGTGGGATTTTTGGCGGATTTTTTTTTGTCGCTAATTCCGTGAAAATTCCGACGAAATTTTCATTTCCGACCAAAGATTAACCGACGAAAAAATCCGTCAAAAATCCCTCGAAATTATGTATTTCTGACGGATTTTTGACGAAATTTGCCGTCAAAAATACCCTTTTGTTTTGTAGTGATCGTCCTCTTTCTCTCTCTATATATTTAAATAATAAAAGTGGGGTAAAGATTGGGTTAGTAAAGTGAAAAATTGATGTGACATTGAGATGACATCAAGTTTCAACGGATTCAGTTTTTGGCGGTACTCATGATCTTACAGTTTAGAGTATGTAACTTTATTGTTCGGACTGTGTACCTAAACCCTAATGTTATATATATTTAATCAATATTTTATAAATATGAGTTCTAAATCTTTTTATTTTATCTTTGTTTATGCTGCCAAATTAATAATGATAGATTGACAACAAAATAGTTAAAGTGTTGTTATTTCTTGAATTCATATAATACATCGAACAAGAAGTTCTTTATTAGGAACGCAAATTATTGATGGAAACACATCTATTCCCACTCAAATATACCTATATAAATAACTTCAATTCATCTCGGTTAGTGTAAAGTTGAAGTTTGAACAAGAAGTTTGCTTACGTATCAACGAAGAACTAAACCCAAAAGCCCAATTCTCCAAATCGAAAACCAGAAGGTTATCCTCAAACTGATGTGTCCCAATCACGATTGCGGGTTCACTTGTCGGACCACCGTCAACAAACGCTAGACACGCCACATCTTTGGTCATTTGCTTAATGGAGTTAGCCGTCGATATAATCCACTTCTTCCCACCCTGGAGACTAAATTCAATATCAGGAACCTTTATACCAACCTGTGTTCCATTGGAAAGGCTGCTAAAACAAAGGCCAAATGGTTCAACTGACTCTTCTCGCGGGATTCGTTTCGTAACCATGGAAAACCTTCGAACCATCCGACTATATATATCACTTCGTAAAGTGGTATAAGGGTCAATCGTACTAAGCTTAGTAGTGGTCATATTCGCCAAAAGATCGATGGATCTCTTTTTAATCACAACGGCATTGACACCAATAAAGTATCCAAAAGAATCCGGACGTTTTATTAAAGGAGTATAAGAAAGAAAACTTCTTACATCAACATTTGATTGTGGAAGAAGGTAATAAGAACTATTTCCATAAAATAAAACCCCGGGGGTGGATAAGGTGCTAGGTAAACATAGAGCCACTATGTTTTTAAGCGGCTCGCGTAAATATCTCGGCATCGCGTAAGGCGAGGACGAAAGAGCCATGACACCCGTAACATTCGCTGGGAATGACTCAAATGAAGAAGATGGTGCACATGCGGCATTAGGGTAAAAACCATATGAGCCAGTAAAAATGTTTCTCCCATTGCTTGTGTTTACCATGAAATCGTCGTTGTTAAGCATAGATTGGCCGCATGATCCGGTGACCGGGTTAATTGTAGTCACCGGGCATGTGCAGTCTCCCCAACCAGGCAATGTGGACCCGTTGTTTACAGGTGGGCATGATGGGTTTTCGTATGAGTAAGAAGTTCGAACATTTGTGCATTGATATTCTTCACATGAAACCGGAGAGGTGCAAAGCGTGTTGTTGGGACAACTGCCGGGATATATATTCCATTGCACAATGCAGTCGTGCCAGATGAAAGGGGCGTCGATGTCTATAAGGAAGTTGGCATGCAAATATTGCATGTTTACGAATGTTGTCATGATCTGAACGCTATAGAGAGGCTTAGAGGCATCGGTATGTTTATTTACCAGAGCAACTACAGAAGAATAAGGTGGCACATATTGTGCCATGGCTTCATTTTCATGAGAGATGAAAGCTACATAGATGATGATTAGTTGTAGAAGAAAAAACATCTTTGAATGTGTTTTTGTGTTGAAGAGTAGGTTTTTTTTTTTTTTTTTAATAAATGGAATGAACGATTTAAATAGATCTCATAACTACGTTGTCTTTCTTTCTTTTCAAGCTATTTGAAAGTCAATTGCTAAATAGGAAGACTTTCTCTTACATTTGTATATGTTATAATGAAAATCATAAATACGTTTACAAATTGAGAATTTGATGAGTTTTTACGAGCCCAAAACATACTTTTAATTTCACATTTTACCTTCATTTTAACAAAGTTATCTAACATTATATCAGACATTTGCCAAAAAAATGATATGTAAAATCTTAGAATTTAAGGTTATAAAGAGTCCCCATTGAATCAATTTGACAAATTACATAGATTTATCTTTATCTAGAATGTAATTAATATCCAAAGTCCTAATTTTTTTCTTTTATAACACCCACTGTACTTTAACTTAACATTTTTAGTTTGCCCATCATCAAGGCATTAACTCAATGTTAGTTTGGACTCCCTGGAAATCAATGTTATTACATGATAGATGGACAAATTAAATAGACGTCTACAAAAGGATGTTAAAAATTAACCCATCCATTCCCTCTCGTCCAATGCCAGTGGTTCTCTGACAAACTCAACCTTGCCGCATGGTTTATAGACGACCTTCATGAACGTAGCTCAATCTTTGATCCACAAAGAAGCAACGCTCTTCTTTCTTCCTTCAACTTTATTTTAGGGTTATGGTTTTCTTGTTAAATCTGGGTTGGGTTCTCGAATCTGGTTTGAACACAAAAAAGTCTTCAAGATCATCACCAACCATGCTCAGGTTTTAATTATACTTTAGGTTTCTTTTCTAGATTTCCGTTTTCAATTTGCATGGATTTCTTGAAAATTTTAAATGTTAAACTTGTTACATGAATTTATTGATACTTGTTGATGTTTCTTTATAGATAATTAGGATTTAAACTTGGTGAACACCTAATTCGTGATTTTTGTTTCATCTCGCAAGGACTATGATTGGGAATTGTTTGATCGTCTTTCTCTGAGGAAGAGGCAAAATAGAATCAACTTGAATTCGGGACCACTATTCGAATACTTTGCATCTTTAGACTTAGGATATTAATTTTGTTAAAGGAAGAGGGAGATGGAAGGAAGAATGGCAAAATGACTGTTTGCCCTTATATGCTATGTATATGATGAAGTTGTGGAAATAAAAAGTTAAGGATCTATCGTATAGATAATTTATTTAAGGGGTCATATCCAATTTTAGAACAAATCACAGGGACTATCGATGTAACTCACTTATTTTTTTAATTAACCCCCACATAAAAAATTGAGTATTTTGTTTTCATTGATTTAATACCCATACTAAAATTTCTTTTTATCAATTCTAGTTTTAACAAAGTTTGCAAAACTATGAAAATAAAATATTAAGAGAGATCGAAAATAAAATAAAACTTGAATTAAGATCTAATCTTCAATTTCTCGATTTCGGAATAAAATATATCATGTTGCTATTCGTAGGTAAGTTCTAGTTTTGTCAAATACTTTGAATCTTATTAATTTTTAATATAAATCGTTTGTGTATTATATAAAAACAATCAAGGACTTACTGTTTGATATATGTATACGCTACATTCCATTATCATCCAATCTTTATATATTCGGGTTCTCTGCCCCTGCGGGGATGGAGCGACAGAAGTTTTGAGAATTCAAGAGAAGGTCACGGCGGAGCAGATTTGACTCGGCTCAACCTAACGATACATCCAATACCAATGACTCCGCCTTATCTATAGAAGCAGTCAACTGACTTCTGAACGAATTCGCTCCTTGGTTTGAAGCATTGAATCTAAATTTTATTGAAATTAAAAGTATTTAACTTTTATAATTGTCTGCAAGAAAAGAGAATAACTTTTTTGGTTTGAAATAATATATGTTTTTAAATTGGAATATGTAATTATCTTTTTTTTTTAAAGAATATGTAATTCAGTGGCCGATGTATATTATATTTTGTTTTAATAGTATTATGTTGTTATAATTAAAATGATATTTATGTTGTTTCTTATTATTCTAAGTCACAATATGTCGTAACAATGTAACTTTTATGACGTTATCACTTTCTAAAAGGGATGGATACGTTTTTTTTAAAAGTGAATTTTAACTAGTTCATATATTTGTAAAAATAAAATGAGTTTCTATATATTTTAATTGAATAAATAAAAAATGAAAATCAGCTATCAAAATAAAAGGTGAATTAAAAATGACGCTAATCAAAATAAAAGGTTAATCACAATCTTAACTTGTAAGCTTAGGGCCATATGCACCAATTTAATTTATACATTATTCGATGCATAAATCACTCCTAGCTCAAAGTGGGATCTTTATAGAGAAGTTCACGTTAGTTTATCTTTATATGACTATGTTTGAATTTTGACCAATAAAGTTTGTTTGGTATTAGCTTATCTTTTACGAACTAACTAATTTATATATTAGGGATTTTATACAAGAAACAAGTGAGAAAATGAGTTAGGCTGAAAGACGTAAGAAGTGATTTAAACCCTTTTAATATCATCATATTTATCCATGAATTACACTTTTTATAAGAATTGATCACATTGGGATGCATCTTAATTATTTTAATCTTCAATTAGAATTATTCCAAAAGTGGGTTTTCCTTTATACTCTTCTCATCATATATATAACTTTTAGGGATATTCACGGTTTGGTTCAGTTAGTAAGGAAAATGTGAATTGAACCGCTTGAGACGGATACTTAATTGGTTACTGGATCCAAAACCGAACAATAGGTTGAACTTCCCTGCCCCACCCTGAACCATTTGATAAAAAATATATTACATATAATATAAAAGTGGTACCAAAATATGACATCTAAAACAATTATACAACAAATAAATAAATAAAATCCATAGTGCTACAAATTAAAATAAGTTTAAATGTTTTAGATCAACATCGATTTTTGGTTAACGTCGACTCTTTAACAACTTAACGTCAAATTTAATCATCAATCGTAATGTTTGTCAGTAAAAACTACTCATTTGCATTTAGGTTAATAAATAATAATATAAACTAAATATTATATATACATATATCTTGGTTTGGGTATTCACAGGTACCTAAAATTAAAATTGAAATTGACTCGTAAATAATACTCGGTTTTTCGGTTTTATGCTTTTTTAATTTTCGGATTTTTCGGTTATCGATTTTTTTTTGTTTCGGATCAAACAACTCAGCTCGGTTTTACGGTTTTTTTAATATACCTAATAAATTTCTTCTCTCTGAAATCCAACCTAGGTGTTATATGATAAATTAGTTAAGTATTAGTTGATATTCAATATCCCATGTTTGACGCGACTTGGGACAGAATAAAAACCCACAGTGCTGTGCATATGAAGGAATAATGGATATGGAGAAAAATTGGGATTGAGTTAGACAAAAATATGATCTTGTCTAATTAAAATAGGTGGAATAAGATGGATAAGATGGATAAAATAGAAACAAAAAATAAGAAAAAAGTTACTAATTTATACTTATTTGATATAACCATAATATGATATTTATTTTAATGGTCACCACCATCTATCGTCGCCGTCACCACCACCACTAGCAGCTACAGTTAGCCACCGCTAACCATCATTGGCCACCTCATTATGCACCATCTCCAAAACGACGGTTGGCCACCTCCATCATAACCACCATCATCATTGACTACCATACTCGACTTCCACCACCCACCACACCCTCTACCTTCAACATGTCGGCCATAACTATCTATTCCACCACTGCCGTCTACCATCGCCATCGCTATCCAACATATTTACATATACAATCACTATCGTCCACCCGCCACTACATCCTCTACCTCCACCGCCATTGTGGTTGCGACAACCTTTACCTTGCCTCTTGTCCACCATCTTGACATCCACGACAATCATCATTATCCACCAAAACCAGCTATACTACTACCACCAGCCAACACCATATCTATCTCCACCATATTGGCCATGACTATCTCCTCTACAACACTGTTGTCTACTAGTTACCATCACATTTATTTCCACCACCGTTGTCGCTACAACACCCTCCACTACACTCTACTAGTTCACAAGGATCTGCAAAATTAAGTAAAACATCGTTTTCCATTGGATGAACCATGTTTTTCAAACAACCGTCAATTTATTAATAACAATATCAAATAGGTGTGTAGTAATTAGAGATAAAACTATAGATCATTCCGAATAGAACATACAAAATAAGAACTAACATTTTTCCCCTTTGTATTTAACTATCAATTACTTCGTAGACCACCTTGTTTTCCTTGACTTCATATTAGTTTCATTTTTTCTCAGACAACTTTTGTAGTCTAATCTATCATCAATCATCTCCAAGACTCTATCAATCTAAACTCTTTCTCTTAAACTCAGCCTTTCTGACTTAGAAGCTTTTAAATCAATAGTTCTGATGAAATCCGGTTCTTTTCTAATCAACTTCAAGGTTCCATCAGAATACTTGGCAAGTTCAGAGAATCTCAGGACTCCTTTTTTCCTTCTGGATTTTTCTAAATCCTTTAGAATTTTGGATCTTCACTTTGGGGATTAGTAGGTCCAGTCGTCCCTTCTTCGAAGCTTCTAGGTCTCTTTTATAGCTGAATTCTTTTGTAACGGTCGAGTGTTGGATGACTTTGATGACAACGGTCGTAATGGTCTTGTTATTAATGCTCCCTTGAATCTTTGTCGTCGATTACATCGGTTATACATTAATTGTTCTGATCCTGTAATAAAACAACAACTAAAATAGAGGTGACCGTTAGAAATCGGTAGTCCTACGTTTGTTAGGCGACATCATATGTTATCTTAAGATGTCGTACGATGATCATACAACTGTCATACGTCGATTGGTCTTTTTCGTACAATGACTTTGTTCTTCTCTCAGGACCTTATTTAAATACAGGATCATCACTTTATATATTCATGTCGTCGTCGTGTGTCGTAGAGTTTTACCCAAACATTAACTTTATACACAATATGGGAAAATACATATTATTATGTTTTGGAAGCATTTAAAAATATGCATAAAATTATTCGATTTGATAAAGGGTTTGTCCCAACTAATTATGGTTTTTTGGGTGAATCTTAGTTTTGGAGCATATGTTGCATGAACATGGGTGAAACATGTTTTAATACTTTTAAGAATCTCTTATTTATTAATCATTTAATTTATTGAGCTTTTAGCTTGGATCATTTTATCTAAAGGAGTCTTGGTAACACTTGTACGAGTTAAAGTGCTATGTTGTAAGCTTTGAAAATTATATGCATTTATAACATATTTGTTTATAATATTACATGTGTTTGAGTGCGTTGGTTATTCATTTTGGAGTTACGTTTTGAGTGTGTTGCATTGCATTCATTTCAGAGTCACGTAAGTCAGTCGTTATTCGTTGGTATGCTGGATGTTGGGAGTTTGTACCTGTGCCCCATGCTTATGACCTTTATCTTATTAGTGATCCACTAGGAGGGCTGAGTTGAGAGAGTTGTCCATGGTTGCCGGTCGCTTATGACCCTCGCCATCGGGTTGAGTGCGTTTGTTGTAGCCCCGAATGGCGTCGGGCCTTTGAGTGTCACTCATGTGAGTTTGACACTAAGGTCAGCTCTCTCTTTCGATGGGACTAGTGGGGTGTCGTAGGGACACTTGGGCTTTTAGAAAATGAAGTGTCATACGGCTAATGTTGTATGAGCGATGTACTTTTCTGTATTCTCCGCTCTCAATGATTACGGGTCACCCCCATTGTTGCCAAAGTCTTTATGTGTAAAATGGATTTATACCATTTATTTGATTTGGGTCTTGTCAAATGTCTGTCATTCATGATTTTGACTCATTGGATCTCCTGCATGTATCGAGGTTTGGATGAATGAAGTATTCCCATGTGTAAATGTTTAGGTTTTATTCTCGTATTAGTTTGTGTGAGTCTTAAATTGGGTTCCCGATGTTATGAGCGTTTTATTCACGAAAGTTATTTATGAAATCTTTGTTTCAGAAGGGTCAGCACTTTTTATCCAACTCACTTTGTCTATATAAATTGTGATTTAAATGACGTTTTTACTTCTTTTGTCTTAATTACTGATAAAACTCTTGAACTCACTAGGCAAAGCCTAACCCTTTTTATTTGCCGACATGTTTGTCAGGTCCTTGTTGGGGGTGGTACTAGCGACACTAATACAAAGAGAGTGCTAGCTAGAGACATGAGATAAACCTAGCTCACGATAAAATCTTCCGCATTGGAGATAACGACCATTATTGGGTTTTAGTAACACACGTCCATATTTTAGATCTTGTATGAGGTTTGGATTGTATTTATTGGAATTAAACCTTAGATAGTTACTTGAGGATTATTCAATAACTAGTGTATTCGGAAAATTTTAATTAGTCCCTCTTTCCAAATTTTGAGGGTGTTACATTTGATTTTCCCATCCAGGCTATACATAGAAGATCCGTTTGTCACAATATTGTTTCCACTTTTTCACAATTTACGTTTTTGGGATGGAATATCTTTGTATCAACATTTAGAGCATATTTGAGATGTTTTACATGATATTGTGCGAGTTCTTCATATTCATACAGTAATCTCACAATGAATACAAGATGACGATGCTGATTCAAATATTACTCTATAATTTCATTCTTTTAACTAACTGAGGAAGAATTTGCAAATTAATAAACCTCGGGGGTCGAATTTTATATCGCCAAGTTTTCACCATTATACTCCTAACTTTTACATCTTTTGACTTGCACTCATATTTATGATATGTATCTATAAAGTGAGAAATCTAGGAACCGAAAATTAGTATTAAAGCAAATTAATTTGTTTAAATCAAATGAGGGACCAAAACGGTAACATTTTAAATCACATGGATTGAAACAACAATAAATCATAAACGACGAGAAAAAAATATCAACAATTTACAAACTATAGAATATCACTGCTTATTAAACAAAGGTAAAAAAAGTTATAAATGTTAACATACCCTATGGACGAAAAACATAATTACGCTTCCTCCATGTTGTGTGTTAATAACTTAAATCTTCATCTCAATGGTGTAGAAATTGCGATTTTCATCCATATTGTTTTTTTTTTCCTTTTTGGTAATTTTCATCCGAGACTAATTCCATCCTTTTTTAAGTACAAAGAACCAAATGGTAACAAATTATAGCGACAAAAAATGGCAATTTCCAAAATACAACAGGGACGAAATCATAAACTTTAACAGACCATAAAAAACGTAGTTTACTCTAAAAGTTTAACCGGAAAGAAAAGGGGTGTCTGATTGCTTTGAAAAAGGATTGCGTTCGAATTTGGAATTCACCCTCGCTCTACTCGTCTCCATTGGAGCAGGTAATCTTAATCATCATCTGTCTACTGATTGTGTCATATAAATGGATAAATATATAAACTGATCGATTGTAGCTTTAATTGCAATTGTGATTGTTAAGAGGCAATATTTAGGTTTGTGATAATTGCAATCATATTGGTATATCAATTGGTTAGTCAATAGTTGCAATCTGTTTGTTTTTTTTAAGAGGTGTGAAGTCTAAATTCTAAATTGGTGTATAAAAGTAAGAGGTGGATAGTGCACCTCTTAAAATTTCAGAGGACGGTAGGAGGTTTTCAGGCCTTTTCTTAGAAATAAAACAAACTGTCTTTAAGTCTGAAAACCTCTTAATTTTCAGACTTAAGAGGTTTTAAGAGGTAGCGTATAAAAAATAAATGGCCCAAAGTTCATGCTTTGAATATGCCAATCTCTCACTTCATTAATTCTTGATTGGTCATGCTTTTGGACCTGGCCAATTTCGGCTACTGATATCTACTGATTGTTAGAAATCTGGGGTTTGGGTAATATATCAATTGAAGATAGACTTGGATCAAATAGTGGATCAAATAGAATTGGTTGAAAAATGAATGTATACTAGACATTTTTAGAAAGTAATGTTTAGCCCCTTTTACAGTCTTGAATTACATGAAATTCACTTTGAGATGATCCTACTATGCCTTTGTTTTTAGGCAAAAAATGAGGGTAAAAGTAAAACACACAAGACTTGGTTATATTTTTATGTATATTCTATTTAAGATTGAATATTTTGATCCTTAGCTAAAGTTAGAAGTTAATTATTAGTTATTTTGGTGGGAATGTAGCTATTTTAGTTTCAATGGTTACCAAATAACTACCAACAGATATGAACAAAAAATGGTTGTGCTAAATCAGATCAGTGGCATATTTAACTTCAAAAGTTAGCCTTCTGAACATCGTTTGAACTTTGCCATCTAAATCAGTTGGCCTTCTGAACATCACCTTCTGATTGCTTATGCAAACATCAGAAGTTAGCCTATAGGACCAGCACAAGGAACGGTGCCCCTAAGGGAGTATGGGGCCATCGACTCTCCCTTTATGGCCATCCCAGGTTCAAGTTAGCTTATACAAGTGGGCTCTCCGTACCTCCTAAGTTGCATTATAACTTAAAAAAAACCCTTCAATCTTATAGAAATCACAACCACACTAAATACTTGACGACTCTAAAATCACAACACTGATCGGTGTATAAATATTGCGTCATGTTGATTTATGGCTGCTGCTAAGTGCTACCAGTCGATTCCCGACTGCTGCTATTGGTATTTACTTCTGTTTGTATCAAACTAGTTTCCAGTTTTTCTTGATTGGTTCATGTGTTTGGACTCGATTGAACCATTTTCTTGGATGTTGGAATGTTTCTGTGCTGTCCTTTAATTACTTTCTGCACATTTTCTCGGTGAACCGTGCATTTTTAGCAGCATCATGGAGGATAAGGCAAGGCATACTAGTATAAATATAAAATTCGAGCCATGTTCTAAGTTGCATCATGATTAGTAGACTGCATACTAGTTCTGACTCAAACTTCCAACTAGTTTTAGATAAAAGGCTGCTTGTACTTATTGCTTGTCTGTTCTTCTGCAGATTGGCTTTTGTTAATGCATTTACCTGCCATTATGAAGAGCATCTCAAAACAATTATTTATTTCTTGAAACCCCATTAACTAGTAGAAAGCTAGAAGACGGTTAGCCTCATTTTGCTGCAATGGATCAATGTGATGACCTCTACAAGGAGCGCATTTCTGCGCTTTTGAGAGTGATGTATGCAACAAAATATGTTAAAGATGATAATGTTCCAGCTAAAATTGAAGAGGTAAAAAACACCGGAATGAAAATATATCTCATGGCCTTCATGATTATTTGATTTTAATTCATCTCCATCTTTGGTTTTCTTTTTTATAATTTTTAGGGTCTTTATTTGGGTTCTGTTGGAGCTGCCAATAATAAGAGCCTTTTGAAAAGCTTGAATGTTACTCACATCTTAACTGCGGCCAATTCACTACCTCCTGCATACCCAAATGATTTCACTTACAAAGTTGTTGATGGTAAGAAAGTTTGTGAAGTATTTCCTTCTATGTCTATTATACAACTATCTGTCCTTGTTGCTGCCATCATTGAACTTTAGTGTATGTAGTCATGGTGTTGATGTTTATCTTTTCTGTTTTTTCTCTTTTCTGTTTAATTAGTATCGGACCGGAAAGATGTAAATATTGCACAGTTCTTCGATGAGTGTTTCAGTTTCATAAACGAAGCTAAAATAATTGGTGGTGTGTTGGTCCATTGCTTTGTGGGAAGATCTAGAAGGTGAGTTTACTGTAAACTCTAATCTTATTTTTTTATGATTCAGCTTCTCAATATAGATGGTAAAGGGTTCTGATATAGTTTAGGCTAGGGATATGTTTATCCTTCCTTGCTTTATGTTTTTTTTGTCTTACCTTGCTTTTTTGTATGTTCTTTATGCCCCTACTCGGTATTTTTATTTTTATTTTTGTCAGTGTATGTTCACCATGTGCTAGTCCTTATTCCTTATGCACATTCTTGCTTTTTGATACTTGATTAAACTAGGTGCTAAGCCAAATGTGGCATTTCTTGGGACAGCATTTTAACATCAATTCATTTTGGATTTTTAATGGGCTATAACCTCTTATGATTAGGCCTGTTTGTTAGTAGCTTAATAAGCTTAATATGACTCACAGCTTATTCGGTCAGTTAATAATGACTCCTTGGTAGTGGCTTGATAATATAGAAAGTGACCTATTCAATAAGCTTCTGGCAGTGGCAGGATTTGGTCTGTTTGGTGGTGGCTTAATAGCATTGAAGTATAATGCAGAAAGGCGAAAGCCAAGTTTTTTTTTTCCCGGGCCTGCCCCTTCCGATTAGAAAACATGCTCATTCCATCTGTGAAAGATCCTTCCCAATGATTAATTCACAAACAACTTTATACGTACAAGACTTAATAGAAAACCAACCAAGCATCCCCTAGTTGTTTTGATTTTTTCTAAAAGTTAATTATCATATTAGTCTAAATTCACAAAGATTTTAAGCGTTGGTGGTCAAAGTTTAATCTGATTTGGGATGTAGTTTGATATTTTAAAATCAAAAGCAGTTTGTTTGACATTCAAAGTTGTAGCAGGACAACAAAAAAGATAATACAACTGTCTGAATTGACGTATGTGATATGTCATATACCATTTGAAAGTTCAACCTTTTTGTCTAGATGTCATAAGACCAAAAGCGTGATCCTGATTGCTTGCATTCTCTGTAAATTATCTTATGGTATTGAAGTTCTCCTTATATGTTTGAATTGTAATAAGGGAAACTACACATTTTATCATATTGATGGTTATGATGAATTCTGATCCAGCCTTTAACCTCATTAGGTTTCTTAATTTCCCATGTCAATCTGCTTCAATTTGCTCAAATGTTAAATGATCATCTGAATTGAAGCAACAATCTGAATTGACATATGCTCTTTGATCTAGTGTTACCATTGTTGTGGGTTATCTGATGAAGAAGCATGGCTTGAGTCTGCCTGAAGCTATGAACCTTGTGAAAAGTAAACGAAGCGTGGCTGCTCCCAACCCCGGTTTCATGTTGCAGCTGCAGAATTATGAGAAATCTCTTCAAGGTAATGTAGTTCGCTATACTGAATTACATCATTATTCATTACATGGTTTTCATCTTTTCATTTAACATGGTTCCTTAGGGGCATAGAGATCATATCTGCATACATCTTACCCTCCCCGGACACATCCTTGGGTGGGATACAACAGGTTAGCTTGGCTTGGTTTGGTTTGGTTTGGTTTATGTTACATGGTTTGTTGTATTTTACAAATTCAACCAATTTTTAATGTCTTAAACAGTAGATGTATACTATGTTCGTATTGATGTTTTACATCCAAAAGATTAATAGAATACAATCCCTTTAAGTGGGGATGCTCAAAAACCCGACCAACCCGGCTAACCCAACCCAACCCAGGACGAAATAACCCAACCAAAAGCAACTAGATGTCTAATCAAATTGTAACATCTTCAAACTGTAGGTATTGGATTATGGTTATTTGAACCCAACCCAACCTGATGAACCTAATATCCTTTTATTTCTTGGATTTAAAATGATTGCTCAAGCCCTAATAATATGTACATGAGAAAACTACACCATCACGTACGCTTTCCAAGGGAGTCATTTATTTAGATTTAATAGTATTTATCTTTGCCAAACCGATCTTTTAGGGTGCACTTGGCATGTAGGGCAGGAAAAAAGAAAAACTTCTTGTCTTATATTTGGCTTGACTTAAAATAGTTGGAACAAAAAGTAGGAAGACGAGACAAGATTGGTAGATTACTAAACTACCCATGTCAAATTAAAACTCTCAAAACCTTCCACAAGTTTTTTACACGCATACCTCACTCTCGTCCATCCAGTACACTCTACACACCCTAAATATCTCCGCTTAGGCATGTGCCTACCAATTTGATTAGTCAATGCTACTTGGTATATCCAATAAAATAACGATATGCCTAAGGGTTGGCACTTGGTTGGTTAATTGGTGGGAGAGAGAGAGAGAGAGAGAGAGAGAGAGAGAGAGAGAGAGAGAGAGAGAGAGAGAGAGAGAGAGAGAGAGGAGATAGAGTTTGGGACACGTGAAACGTATTCATCAACTGCCTTAGGAATCCCCCACTACTTCAACTAGCAACGGTTTTTTCTCGACTAAGGGGCTGTTTGCTGAACGCTTACCTGGTAAATGCGTACGGTCACTTATAACAAGAACCAAGAACCTATAATCTTACTTGGTAACAGGGAAGGCAAGGAACATGAGTCTTAACCGATAAGTGAAGGGGACGACTCTTTCTTGGCTACCGCTTACCTGGTAAATTGTTGCATACGATGCTGTTTTGATAGACTAGAATCTTATGTAGTAAGATACGTGGAAGTGTTGACTCGTAGGGGTAAATGGCCCCTAAGTCGTAATTTTTTACATAAGTCATGTATCAACTTCTTAATTCGCAAGCATACGTGCTCAAATAATAATTACATTTTATATATTCAAATGAATCGTTTATTCATCTGTTTAACCGTTGGTTTTGTTGGCCCTTGGGCTATTTAGAACACCGCTAAAACTATATTTATCAATCCAAGTGACATCGTTCTGCAACGCAGGAACTTGAGTCCGGAGTGGAAAGAGTGAATGGTTTACGACTACAAACATTCTCACCAAAAAGCGATAACATGTTCATACTCATAGTTGGAAAAAAAAAAAAAAAAAAAAAAAAACAACCACCTTGTTCTTTGTTCTTGAGGATGTTAAAACAAATATGCACGTCAGATCCATTTGTTACTCCTTACCGATGATTCACTGGATGCATGCCAAACTAGCTCAGTATATCCCATATATGATGTTGTATGTAGGGGTAGAGAGAGTATTTCGGTAAATACCTTGAGTTGGAAAATAAATACAAATATACATGCATGTGACACTATTACAGTGAAAGTAGAAAGGGCATTATTGTCTATATATATTTGACAAGTAGGTTAAAGTCTATTTGTCTAATTAGCTAATTGTTGTGAGATGTTGGTTGTTAACCTCTACTAGACTACACTTGGGTGTTATTTGTTTTTTTAAGAGGTCCGGGGTCTGATTTCATGTCTAACAATAAGAGGTGGATGATTCACCTTTTAAAATTTCAAAGGATGGTAAGAGGTTTTTAGACTTCTCTTAAAAGTAGAACAAACAGTTTAATTTTCAGACTTAAAGATTTTTTTTTTTTCAAAAACCTTCCCCTTAGTTTGCAAATCATAGATGGTAAATATCATCTATATAAATAGTTGTACGATACCTGGAAATGTTCCCCATCTTCTCTTTGTTATGGTACGAGAGAGATATTGAATTCTTACAACTTCTACGTTCATTAGAGCATTTCATCTTTTCAAAAATGTAAGATCAAATCGAGTTGTCAAATCCCACGTCGACTCTAGACACTTCAGCTCGATCTATATCATTTACGACCAACTACAGGACTACACCCATATATATACTTTCTACGCCACCTAGATGATCTTGGGCTGGTTCTAGTTTCCCAAATCTTGGTTGGTTATTCCTCTTGGAACACAACCATGAGAACTGTGTTAAATACTTAGATCCGAAAAACAAAACCGTTTTTGTAATAACCAAACAAAATGTAGCGACTTAGCGTTGCTTAAACCTGAATGTCTGTAATAATAGTGTGGTCATGCCTTGGATCCTAAATTATGTCTCAAAAGAGGACTCAACAAGTTGATTGTGTGCACCACACGATATATGGACGGATCTCACCTATAGAGTTAAGCATAGAAAGCTTATCTCCAAGTGACAAGTATGCTAATGCATTCGGTGCATGAGGTGGTTTTAAAGGCAAAGTGATGTCTCTGGTCAGTGGCGAATCTAGAACAGAAATCCACGTGGTTCCTACTAAGTTTAGCCGCAAAAAAATTAAAGTGTCAACTATACTTTTATAGGGTCGGGTCGGGTCATTAAAATTAAAAATCAAATATTTACCTAATACTGATATTTTAAAGTTCTTACATTTGTACTCAACAAGGTCTTATACCTTGAAATATTTGCATAACCGTATCTTATTAATACCTTCTAAAATAACTTTCTCAATATACAAAGCTAAATAATCACTCAAAAATTGATCACCCATTTTGTTGTAAGTAGTCGTCTTTATCAACTTCATTGTTGAAAATGCACGTTCCACACTTGATGTTGCAATGAGTAAGATCAAGGCAAGTTTCAAGAGAATAAAAGCATTCGGAAAGATTATTGCGAAATATAATTGCTCGATTTGTTCAAATTAGAGATTGAAGGTCGATTGGTTGAAGTCGAAATTGATGAATATTCAGCCATGTGCTTTTTGGTTGAAGTCGATCAAGATATTAAGCTGTCATTTATTTTTTGTGGATATGTGGGTCAGACTTGAAATTGTTGGGCCTAAACAAAAATAAAATTTTAAAAAATAACAACTTTTGGGGAATTAAGATAATCGAACCTATGACCTACCATATATAACAAGGGTAATTATCCACCACACCACCATTGGTTTTATTTGTCTTATGCTGCTTAAAAAATATTTAAGGTAGTTCGCCTAAAAAAATTTAGGTAGGTCCCAATTTTTATTTTATATAACTTCCAACAAAAATACAAAAATTAGGTAGGTCCTGGCCCCTTCCTAAATTCGCCCTTGTCTCTTGTGCATGTTATTCTTTTAAAAAAGTTCTCTACATGCATAAGGCAAATTTTGGGTACTCCCCTACGTGGAAGAGAATGTTTGTATTCTTTCGATTTCTCTTATGTTCTGTTTGTGAAAAGATTGTTTAGGATTAGCTTATCATCATTCTATCGCAACAATCTTTGTTTTCTAAATGTATATCATATTATCATCATATTCATACCAATAATAATCAAATAGAGTAAAATTTAGGTAATTGTATGGATATTTATATCAGGACTAAGAAGGGATAATGATGTTTAAACTGAACATCAAAATACATTAGTTGAGCATATATCAGTGTTCGAAAAATCGCACCATGGCATGCGATATATCGCAATATGGTGTGAGGTTCATCTCCGCCGTTACGAGACAGGCCATAGCATTTGTATAGGGCGTGGTTCACGCCATGGCGGCTTGAGGCGCGATGTATCGCGATATGTCGTCCGTTTTTTCTAAGACATCGCTATATTTTTTTAAATTACATTTTTGTATATTCACAATTGCTATAGGGTGAAACACTAAAAGTCACCGAAAGTATGTAACTTTATTTTGTATGTTTTATATTGGCTTGTAGCCTTATACACCATTTTTTGTTGGCTTTGAAAAGAAAACATGTATTTATACACGTATAATAATATATATCATGTATTAATTTGCCGTCTTGGTTTACGTCTTAAGAAACGCCGCATTCTCGCCATATCTCGTAAAGCTTAAGGCTTCACTTCGCCGCCACACCATGTCTAACTTTATTTTGAACCTTGACATTTATTGGATGAGTAAATTAATTATTTAATGTAATGTTTATTTTATTATTTAGTTGTATATAGCATTATCATTTAAAAATGTTGTCCATATTAATAAATTACCATCATGTTATTTCTACCAAAAATACCTGTTATGCTTTCCTCTGTGTATATAAGTTTGGGTTCGTTTGCAATCAAGATTAGCTACATAACTAATGTCATATAGGTTCAATAGATGTAAAATATGAAGAACCAAATGTTTTTTACATTAAAGATTCTAAAAGATTAATCTAAATTAAAATCATGTCGTGTATCTGACTAACGGACGGATACAACATAGTTAATTTGGATTTTGAAATATGTTTTATGTACACTAATCTTGTACATGAACAAATATATTCGGGGCCAGTATGGGAGGATCCAGTTTATGAGATCCACTTTCCTGCTGGTCGGGTTCAACCATAGGTTGGGCCGGGTCGCAGCAGATTAGTGGAATTGGCCAATTGGAGGCCCGATACTGATGGAGCATGTGTGTATTAACTTGCCGTTCAAAAATTATATATATATAGGGAAAAGTCCAAAAAAACCCAACGAACTATTCCATTTTGAATGGTTAAGTCCCTAAACAATTTTTTTGAACAAAAAAACCATTAAACTTTCCCATTTTGAATGATTAAGTCACTAAACTATTTATTTGAATGAAAAAACCATTAAACTTTTTCGTTTCGAATAATTAAGTCCTCGAACAATTTCTTTTCAATAAATAAACCATTATACTTTCAAAAATAAGTTACTTACCCCCTTTTAATAAAAATAAAAAAATTAAATGCAACCGACTATGAAGGTTTTAAAGGTAAAATATAACTATGTTAGTTTAGGTTAAACAAATATAAGTAGCAAATTTCTAAAAATTCAATTATTTATTTTGTTGGGAAAAATGTTTAGGGACTTAATCATTTAAAATGAAAAAATTCAATGGTTTTTTCATTCAAAAGAATAGTTTAGTGGCTTAATCATTCAAAATCAGAAAGTTTAATGGTTTTTTTGCTCAAAAAAATTGTTTATGGACTTAACCATTCAAAATGAAATAGTTCGTTGGGTTTTTTTTGGACTTTTCCCATATATATATACCATTTTTTTTCTTTTTTACCTAACAAAAAATATATAATGCATTTAAGTTTTCTCATTTTGGTACCGGTCAATTTCAATATTTATAATCCAATCATTCTATATCTAACTTTTATATTACTTGTCAACAATATAATCCGGCTATAGTTGATTGGCCAAAGATTGAAATTAAATAAAACTGTGTGAGTTTATATATCTTATAGATTAGTTCCTTTCATATATTTACATTTTAATTTCATGTCATATAAATTGAAATTTTATGTTTTTATTCGAATGTCCATGTCCATGTCAATTTCATTTTTATTTTTTATTTCTATTTCTATTTTCATTTCCTTTAATTGAGGAGATTGTCGCTAACTTTCCAGTCCATTGAGTGGTCCAAGTTTTAGAACATTATGCACATAGTCTATTATGGGATGGGTTGTAAATCAGATAGATCAAATCAATAAATGTTATAAATTCCAGAAAAACATCCCATCAATAAGCTTGATTTTAAGTTATATTTCAATTTTTTTTCTTTATGTTTTATTCTTTCTTTTTTTGTGTGAGTGTTTTTAAACAAACTAATCTTGTACTTTTCGCATATGGAATAACATTGCATAAATGCTATTGAAACAGCATAAGAAAAACGATTTTTGAGTTCTTAAATGTTGGATATGTGTTTAGAGACGTTTTCACTACACAATAAATTAGAGCTTTTGATAAACCAGGTGGTTTTTATGAACGAACTAATGTTGAATCACTGACATAAAAATAACACCAAAGTAATTCACTATTCTACCCTTTATATAACTAACAACATTTTGAGAATATGTTAAATTCAAACATTGACGTGTCGTTCTCTCTAAGCGGGCCAAAAATAATAGTCATTTTATTTTTACATGTCAACCTCTAAAAAAGGTACAAAATCAAAAGAAAAACTAAATGGCATTTATGTGAATCCAATTCCCATCCAACTCATTCCGATGAATAATTGGATCAAATTGGTTCCATCAATCGGATGTTACATCGATCATCTATTGGATCCATCTTAGATGTTGATATAATTTTAGACTAGTTTAAGTCATAATTTGAACCTATTATTCGTATATTTCTGAACTTTTTAAATAACACTGCATATAAATACCAACTAAAGAACAATATCATAAACTGCTAATAAGTATATATAGTTATTAATTAGATGACACTTAGAAGACAATGAGATGGGTAATTGGATAGTCATTGAATGGTTAGCTATGATTTTATTGGATTTTAGATTGTTATCCAAAAATTGACAGATCTAACTTGGATATTGTAACTTTGGATTAGATCCAATCCAATTACAATTGCATATCCACTTTCGGTCGATCGATTCTATTTGGACCGGTTAGTTTAAATTGGATTACATGACTTTCTACACACCCCTAGCAGAAAATCATCTCATCAATTTGAACTCATGAGTTATAGTGAAATGATAGAACCTAAAATTTCATCCAAATTAGAAAGATTGTTTCTGCATCATAATGAAAACTCCAACAAGACTTGATCAATTACCATCCACGTATAATCTAATTAATAAATAAATATGTAATCAATAATATCTTACGATGTTTTTAATTGATATTAGTATGTTGGGGTTTCACATAATTAAGAGAATATATGAATAATCACTTGAAATGGTTGATCAATTGGTTATTAAATCCAATCTAATGGATATCCATGGTATGTAGTGAACGCAACCATCCATTGGATTAAATCAAATCACTTGTCCAACATTAATTAGATTGGATCAAATATTAAAATTCAACTTACAATTGAATCCACCAAAAGCCATTAGATTTCAGTTGATAAACACCCGACCCTAAAATAGATTAAACTAAATGTACTCATTATGCCTAACTTAAAATTAGGATCCCGAAAATACAATACAAATAAACGTTACTAATTATCTCAAAGCGTGGAAATATTGTTTCAATAGTGACTAGAAGTTTGAGAAAAGCTTTTGGAATTAAAAATATTTATATAGGTAAATATTAAACAAAAATGTCTAGAACTATTAAGAGATAAATGTTCTTACTATTCATCTTTTTCACCATCATCTCGTCGACACCTCCCCCCCCCCCCCCCCCCCCAAACACCCTAACCACCACCATGAGTTTGTCTAACACCAATATAATAAAAAACCACCACTATCAAATCATTGCCTTCAGAAAACATTTTAAGATAAAATCAAATGAATGAAGAGTGGATGTTTATAATTATCAAATAACAACTTAAGTCATGTAGACTTTAGATCTTAGTAACAAATCATCGTCAATTATGACCGACCTATTATCATATTTCATAATAAAGATTTCTTAAAGCTAAAACTAGTTGCAAAAAGGGAGATACCATTTTGGAGATGAACAAAGAAATTCTTATTCCTATAAATTTGAATCGGTAGTTTTTTTTGTTGTCATCGTCGCTGTCTGTAATGGTGGACCCACATGGAAAGAAGGGGTGCATGTTGCCATATCTACAGACAGTGACGACAAAATAATGGAAACATTTTCGCTATATTTTCTAGTTAACAAGCATCTTATAAATGATTTGTGTATGTTGCCACGGTACCTGTGTTCAAATCTTGCATTTGACATAATTTTATAATTTTTCGCATTAATTTATTTATATTGAGAAGAAAGGGAAATGGAGTGGGCTAGATTGCATTCACCATTGAATAACAAGGTAAAAGGCTACTTTCGGATATCTTTTCTTGTAATCGTACTATGAGTTTATGAGGGCGGGAAAAAGGTAGAACACACTATTCCTCGTTGCAAGTTGTAAAGAGAATGAACCGACAAAAAAATTAATAATTTCCTTGTAGAATGGAAATTGTTATTTTTTTATAATCAGAAAATAATTTATTTTAAACACATTGCCTTGCACTCACTGACCGCTACACCGCCACCCGTTTCCACCCACGACTCCCCGACGCCACCACTCCCACCACCACTCACTGATTTTACCGGAAAAGGTAACATAAATGTCTAAAAAATTCAATCAGGGGAACATACATTTTTTGTCGAGAAAGGACTATACATTTGATTTTGTCAAAAAAGGGGGAAGAGTAACCAGTTGTACAAGTTACCGGTTATTCTTCCCCCTTTTTTTGACAAAATCAAATGTATAGTCCATTCTTGGCAAAAAAAAAATGTACCTTTCCTTGATTGGATTTTTGGACATTTATGTTACCTTTTTCGACAATTTTTCTTAAAAAAAAAGGACACGTTATTAAACACCAAAATACGGTTAGGCTGCAAGTCTTTATTAGTGCTAACAAACAGCCGTAAAACAAATTATGATAGTAATTCTTTGATTTTTTTAAATTATATTTAAATAAATAAATAAAAGGCAAAATGATGGGCCGTTAACCCTTTTGACGAAAGATTAGTAATGGGCCCATCCATCACACTCCTAATATTAACATCTTTCCAAAATCCTTCACGGGCATTAGATGAGATTGTTTTTGTCGTTTTCATTATTTTGTCAGAATTTGCACATGCAATAATATGCTCATAAATACTCTCTGCTCACCATGACATCATCTATAATTCTTGTTGTTTCTCTTGGAGGAAACACTTTCTTTTTTCAAACCTAAGGAATTCATTTGTAAACTTTTTTGAAAAAGAAAAAAAAATAGATTTTGTTTTGGTTTATAAAACAAAATTTGTAAACTCGAATCAATTATAATTAAAGATCAATGCAAATAAAAGTATCTAGAAGTGCTTAATTAATTCTTTTTTAATACACAATACCAGATTAAAAGTAAATAAGTAATCACCGACCGCTCCACCGTCTTCTGCTCCCATCAACACCTACCTACCGACTACTGCCATTGGCCCTTTACATCCATGTTCCTATTTTTGACATTTTTGTTTTTAATCTCCATCTTTTTTATATCTAGTCTAATCATTGGCCCTGAGGCCTTTGGGAATCTCACGCGTACGAGGACGACATCACATAAGATGTACCTCATCTAGGGACCGAGCAAAGGAGTGTACCTACATTGAGGGGTACTTTGGCACAATCCATCGCCTCGTGGTTCGATCGTAAGAAAAGAAAATTACGCTTCTAAAGGGTGCCATCTTCCTGTTTTATTGGGTGCACCATCACTGGGTTTGGACAATTACATCAAATAATAATGACAACCAATATAAAATTGCCATTAGCTACTAAAAGCAATCAAACACGAAAGAATAGAATGACAATTTTATTAAATCTAAAAACACCAATGTAATACCTTTTAGCAATGAACAATTCATAAAATCACCCACAAAGCAAGAACTTTCTTCAAATGCTTCGGATGCATACAAAAATCATGAACTCTCTTCAATAGCTAATGTCCTACGCCCTTCTTAATCAAAATATCTTTCCACAATAACAAGCCCGCCCCCTCTTTTCAAACCTTGAATCGAATCCTCCTAAATTTTAGATCCGATTCCCTCCTTTTTTCAAGATTTATTTTGCTTTCTTTTGAATGTAAGTCATGGCTTCCTGCTCTAACAAAATATCAGAGCTTTATTTTTTTTCTAGTTAACAATCGAAATAAGCAAAGACCATCCCTTAATTATTATTATTTTTAAACCCAACAAGAAGTAGAGAGTTGTTGTTACTTAAACTTAACATTAGTTTAAACTTGGTTGCATCCCGAATTCGTGAAATTTCAGAACATAAACATTTTAGGTCTATGTGTTGGACTTTCAGATAATCTTGAATCATTGAGATTGGGGCTTGAGCAAGTGAAATGTAAGTGAAATGATAAAGGCTCACAATCTCTCCAACATTCTTATTTTATTTTTTTTATTTTTTTTGCTCCATCCCTAGATCATTCATGTGCACCTAAACAATTGTAAGTTGCCTTTGTTATGTCATTTTCATGGTCAAGGTTTTGATGCCTGGATGTATACAAAAATGCAATACCAATGCGTCAAAGTCACATTAATATTGGATAAGAGTGCACGTTTTATCTATCAAAATCTTAGTGTTTTACAACACTATCATGAACACTTCTTGTAGTTTATCGACACAAAAGGGAGTCTTTTTTAGGTTTAAAATTATCGACGGATTTATATTCTGATTAAGCACAACACAATTTCCTTGTATAAAAGAATTTCTTGATTATAACATGTTCTTAAACTTTGAAAAATAAGAATTTGTATTCAATGCCTATTAACGAACTTGTATAGTCATTGTAGACATTTTAGGACCAACAAAATATATTCAAGCTTGACCTTAAGTAGTTTTTTGAAAATTTTATTCAAGTTTTTTATATCTCCTTAACGAGTTTTAATATCGTCTTATTTACTCATTAACACTTCTAATCAATGTTCTAAATGGCATGACATGTGGCAATACGATAAGATCAAATCCTAAGCCTTAGAAATCATGTCGATAAAGTTTTCGTGCATGATTTATACCGACAAATTTGTATGTACATATAAGGAGCATAGAAAAAATGTTTATTTTGAAACTGCATAAGAGAAAAATATTGTATAGATGATTTTAACGTACCTGTAATTTTATATCTATGCAAGTATAGTTTATCAAAAAATAAGAAAGAAAAAAGGTAGATCAAATAACGATCATAAAGGATATACATCAAACCATGACTTATCACAAGGTGCTAGGACAAATGGTCATAAAAATATAACCATTAAGAACAATTCTTTTGTCATCTTGAATAGTGAATGTTATTGGTTATTCAAACGTGGGCCCATTGTAATAGTATTGAGGTACACACCACTTTGGTGTAGACACTTAAAAAGCACACCACCTTGATCCACTTCATGAAGGCTTAACCTTTTTTATGTTTTAAAGTCACCAAAGATGTGACACTAGTGCCAGTCAAATACTTTGACATCTTACAATAATTTAAATTTTTACTTTTCATAAGCATCCAATAAAGTTATATATTGAAACTAGGTGTACTAGCTGTCTTTAAAACCGAAATCTCTTCAAAACTGTCATTTTTGAAATCGGAACTGAGGTGGTTGGTTTTGGTTTCGGTTTCTAAAATACGGAACCGATCGAGATCGGTTTCGGTTCAAGTTCTTATTTTTTAGAACCGCTAACCGTTGGGTACCTGTTGGAACCAGTTCCGCTTTATTTAAATAAAACTAATATTATATGCTAATAATGTTTAATTGAACAAAAATTGATATTATTATTTTATCTTTTAAAGTTACACACTTACACATATACAATTATTACCACTTTCTTCACACAACTTATTTATTCTCATTTTCCGACATTTTTTTATCATATATATCATTTCATGTTTTTTTGTTTTCTTTTCATTTCAAAAAATGTTTGTAATTATTCATATAATCTTTAGCTTTTAGTTTATTGGATAACTTTCATCATTTGTAGTATTCATTTCGTTATGTTAGTACAATATAATAATAACAAATTGAAAGACATAGGACTATATAATAACAAATAATTATTTTTATAGCATAAAACGATAAAAAAGTATTTAAAAAAATAGACACGTGGTATCCGGTTCCGGCTGTTGGGGGACCGGTTCCCAAATATAAAGAACTAGTGCAACCGGTTCCAGTTCCTTCATTCTAGAAACCACCGGTTCCGATTACGATTCCATGAATTTTGATCTCTGGTACCCAGGGCCGGCCCTGACATTTCGAAGGCCCCGTGCGAAAATATAAATGAGGCCCTATGATATTTTTTTCTACCATTGGTTCTTCTTCTTCCATAACTTCATCAATATCCACCCCTACTATTTCTCTATGCACCCCCTCATTATTTTCATCATTATTAAGAGTATCGCTTTCAAACACATTTTGCTCTATTTTTTGTGACTCTTCGTTACTTGGGCATTCAGACGTCTGTTTAATAATAAATCGATCAATGGCTCTTCTTTGACTTTGAACAAACTGTTCATATTTTTTCTTTTTTTTGACGCTTAGAATAACCCGATTCAAATTTTCTAATTGGAGGCATCCTAGATTATATAAAATCGGTCAATAATTATTCGAATATATAAAACACATATCAACAAATTTATTTATTTATTGTTCCTAAAAAAATACTTAGATTAAAAACTAAAAACCTTCAAAAGATATATAAATAACCAAATAACAATTTATAGACAACTAAAAGTAATAAAAACATAAAATAACAAACATGAAACATTAAATAAAAACTATAAAATTTTGATATGATACCTTCAAAGTCGAATGAAAAACCGAAAATTTGAAAAAGATTAAACTTGTTGAATTGCTATTGAATGTAGAGATGACGGCCGTAGAAAAAAATAATGAACAAAAATTAACATCGAAAACCTAATATGCTCATGTTATTTAGGGAAATTAAATAAATTTAAAAATTACTAATAATATTTTAATTTAATTCATAAAATAGACTTAAATTGGTTGCCTAATCTTGAAGTTTAAATTTTGAATAAAATGGACAGCAATTAAAAAATTATTTAATTCTTATTGTGCATGGACAGCAATTAAAAAATTATTTAATAATCAGCTTAGCAAAAAAATGTGATATGCAAGGCCCAAGAATCGAACTTGTGTCTCTAGGCCTGAAGGCTGCACGCTTAACCATTAGGACAGACAAGATCTTTCGATTTATTTGGCAGCAATTAATATATATAGTATATATATAATGCATGAAAATATAAGAGGCCCTCCGAAAACGGAGGCCCCGTGCGGCGGCACTGCCCGCACACCCCCAGGGCCGCCCCTGCTGGTACCCACCTTTGCTCACTCCTAATTAAATTAATTATTTATTAAAATATACTTATATTATTGTTGGTCCTTAAGATTTGATTCTTTTATAGTTTTATTCCTAAAATTCTTTAAATATTTGAGATAACACGTCCATTAGTAATCTCATATATCTAATAAATTTGCTACTACTACTACGAATTAAGAATTAAGATCAGCATCCAAATGGAATTCAAAACTAGTTAATTATGGAATTCAGAACTAGTTAATTAAGATCATCATTAAAGAATGTCATATAGTTACGTATAACTTTCTTAAATAAACATGCCATCTTTTATACCCCATTAGAATATTATGAACAATACTAAATTTTATGTTATTTATAATAAAAACAATAAAGAGTGAATTGCAATTTTGGTCCCTGTGGTTTCACGATACCAGCACATATAGTCCCTATAAAAATTTTATTGCAGAAAAACCACTAAGGTATGTTTTGTTGCTTGGTTTTGGTCCCTCAAAATTAACACCGTTAGATTTGCCTGTTAAGTTTCTCTCACGTGCTTTGCACATGAGGGCATTTTTGTCTTTTTACAAAAGTCAAACAACAAGTTAAAATTAATTAATATATATTTATATTTATAATACATATAATTCACTAATATAGTAACACCCTTCTCTCTCCTCTCTCTCATTACCCTTCTCTCTCTCCCACTCTTACAAGAAACCATCCCTCCGTCGCCGCTTCTTTTCCGGCGGCCAAGTCCGGCGACTTCATCTTTCTCCCCCTCACTCTCTGCCTCTCACCCACGATCACCGTCGATAGCCAACAGTCAATGACTACTCACTCTGACGAACTCCACCTCTCTCCGGTAAGCACTACCCCTCTCCGGTCATCTTCTCCGGTAAGCACTACTCAAATCAGAACATCTGACTAGATCCTAAAACCCCTTAATCTGTTGGATTTGTTCTTTATCTTTGTTCGGTTTGCATCTGAGTAGGGCATCATCTTCTTGAAACACATGGGTTTTCAATGAAGGTTTTGAAGAACTTTCACATGGATTGGACATTATGCTTTTGAAACTCAAAGGTTTTCTGCTTCAAGACGACCATCATAGGGACGAAATCAAACAAAAGTGGTAGCCGAAAAAGTGGAGCGGTGGTCGTTTTCTGCTTCGAGATGGGTTTGGTGGTGATGTTGATATGGTGTGACGATCTCGCCGGACATGGAAAATATATGGAGTGATTTCACCTAAATCTTGAAGAAGGGGTGGGGTGGGGATTAGTTCATCGGAATCTGGAAGCTGTGGGGGTGGTTGGGGGGTTATTTCATATGAATCTGGAAACTATGGGGTGGGTGGGTGGATTTGATTTAGTATTCTAGAAAAAGTTTGGTAATTGATAACTGTGGTATAATGGATTTGTTTTTCATAGTATTTAGTTTTTCTATTTATTAATATTAAATTAAATATGAATGTTAAAAAATCATATAATAAGACAAGGTAGGTTAATATATTTAGAGTGAATTGCAATTTTGGTCCTTGAACTTTGTTTTCATTAAAAAGACTAAAATGCCCTCATGTGCAAGGCACATGGAAGGGATTTAACAAACACACCTAACGGTGTTAGTGTTAAAGGACCAAAATCACCCCAAAAGACATACCACAGTGGTTTTCTTGCAATAAAAATTTTATAGGGACCAAAGGTGTTGGTTTCGTTAAACCACAGGGACCAAAATTGCAATTCACTCAACAATAAATTTTGTGATTAATAAAAAACATCAAATTTAGTATAAAACTAATTATTTACACATTTTTTTGTTAACAAATTATAATTAAAGAATGTTATATACTTCATATAAATTGTAAGATTTCTTCGTTTCTTCAAATTCTTTTCATGCAAAATTTTTTAAAGTTCTATAAAAGGTTTTCGAGATAAGTTATATAAGGAATTGACAAGATCTTATAAGGGTCTTCGAATGGATTTATACACGATCTTGTAAGGAGTCTTTAAAATGGGAATAGTAGTTCATAGGACCACAATCTTTCATCCATCTCATAAACTCCAAAAGCCTTTATTGTCTTTATAACGGGTTTGATATATGTCCTAACATTTTTATAAATGTAAACATTTCATATGCTTTCGTTTTGATTGTTCGTACTTCAATCGGTCTGTACACTTTACAGTGGTCTTGAATTGATTTCTTTTTGACCTTTTTACTTGATATGTATATTTTGTTGTCTTTCAAAAAGAATTGTTTAAACTTTTACCAATTTTACTTTTCTATATTACAAAACCATCCTTCACAACTTGAATATTATGAAACAAACTTCAAAAATTTCTCATAAAAGGATCACATGACGAGAGTCATGTTTTGAAAATATTGATGTAAATTAAGGTGGTTCCTTTTGGTCATTTCAAATAAAATTTTTCATAATCGATTCTTTATGGATATTTTTAATATTACTTTGAAATTTCTATGATTAACTCGTAGTTTTTCATCACTGGTTTACAAGGAATTTGATATCATAACAACATGTTTACGCATAAACTCTATGCAAGTTATGTAAGTGTTTCTTACAACCTATTTATGATAATTTATCAGCCACGAGCAAGATATAAAAATGAACCCTAGATAACGACAAAAAATTTCAATATATTGTTTTTATTATTACAAATGATATTGAATTCAAGAAAATACTAATAAATCATATAATATCGGACTTTCCGAGTAATCATACATGAAAAATCCATCAATGATTATTTCTAAATAAACATTATTTGTTATATCATTTTTACACACATAAGTCATCAATTTGCTTTACCATTAAAGACACTCTATGACATTCCATTGCCTTTTACATTTTATTTGCATAATTTGACTTGATTTTGGCATAAATAAAAGTGCATATAACAATATTCATACAAAAATAGAATTCTTGCAAATGGAATAATCAAAACAGTTTAAGAGATGAATGATGGAGAATATATCAGAGTTTACTAGACAATTAGTTTTAGACATTGTTACGAAATTAAAAAACTTGGATAAAATAATAAAACAATATTAATAAATGAACAATCAATTACCCTTATACATATTTTCTATCCGCGATGTAGTTAGTCAACACACGTATAGGTCCTTAATATAATATTAAATATTTTTTGGGTCTTCTTAGATGCTAAAAAATTGTATATGTTATTACAAATTTTTTTGTTACTATATACTAAAAATTTTGGACCCCTAATATTGGTAGGAAATTGGCGCGACTAGCCACATCAACCAACCCAATTATCTTTTTAACCATTCCCTCTTCTATTACCTAAATATCACTAGGTCTGCTAATTTAGGTCTGTTTTTGCTAACCTAACTAAAACACATAACAAAATCATATTCGTAGAGAAAAGCAGAGTTGGGTCTGTCTTTTCATGTTTTTTTAAAGGGAAATATCACTAGGTGAGCTAATTTAGGTCCGTTTTTACTATTTTTATCTTACATATACTTCAACTAATCTCATGAAGCCTTAAAATTAATAGTCATTATTAGTTGAAATACCCCAAATGTTAACACACACACACACAAGCATGTACGTACGTATGCTTGCACGTGCGCACACACGATTTTAGATTAACGATCAACTAAATGGTGCACGGGACGGGAGATATCGACAGCAACCTCGAGCCACGTGATTTTAATGTAAAATCATATTTAATCAACCGTTTTCTTTATGAATTCATGAAAATTAACACATTGATTCATGACTCGAAAAAAGTAACTCATGCCATGAATGAATCCGCTAAAATTTGGTTCACAAGCTCAAAATTAATGCATTTGATTCATGCAGACCCATCCATGAAAACCAACACATTGGATTCATGACTTAGAAAAACTAAAAGTAATTCATGCCATGAATGAATCCACTTAAATTTGTTTCATAACCTGAAATTCATTTGAATCAAGCCACTGAAAATTTCCATATTATGTATGATTAATCCAAGGGATATTTTTTTGTTACTTTGGATGAAAATAATGAAAAGTAAGAGGAAGAAGATCCTAAATGACATCATCTACATTGTTATTACGATATTTAATATGAATAGTTATGTATTTTCACATCTATTCAACAAATTATCAGTATTTATACATCACTAGAACATTCATCATTTATTATACATTGTCATTATAACATTCATCATGAATATAGATACTATTTGTCATGAATATTTATATATGTTCACATATAATACAATAACTTTTCAACGTTCATACATTAGTATGATATTTGTAAATATATATATATATACATATTACTCATCATGAATATACATACTATTCAAAATGTATATAACTTGTTAGGATTGAAAAAAAAATATTCATTGGTGGATATTGTCTTTTATTCATGGTGAATAAATAAATGTATGATTTTGTTTATTCTGAATAATATAAAATATTCAGCACCATAGTTTCGAGTTTGAAGAGGAAAAAATGTGTGGCGCCAAGAATAATTCTCATATTTTCTGTAAAAATGTATATAACTTGTTGTTAGGACTGAAAAAAAATATTCATTGGTGGATATTGTCTTTTATTCATGGTGAATAAATAAATGTATGATTTTGTTTATTCTGAATCATATAAAATATTCAGCACCATAGTGTTCGAGTTTTGAAGAGGAAAATGTGTGGCACCAAGAATAATTCTCATATTTTCTTAAATTGATGTCGTTATCGTTTGAACCTTCCTATATATACATGTATGAATGTATATATAGGGACTTCATCATTCAAAATTCTTTCAATTTTTGAGATCCGGTGAGATCTCACGTAGTCCGTCTATTTGAGTTCAACTATTCTATAATTTAGTTAATAATGAAAGGGTGATTTCATATTTTCTAATTGCGTGGCAACTCATGCATTTAATAAATCAAATACCATCGTTTTCCTATCTATTTAGATAAACTAAAAACCCTAAGCGAGCATTTGGTTTGTTGGATTCCGAAGGAATTAGAACTACCAATTCTATTAACCAAATTTCATTCAAGCGTTTGATTTATCTATGGATTGAAATTGAATTCCATACATTCCATCATTCATAGATTTGGTCATCCATTACCAAATGAGAATGAAATCAATTACATTCCATCTCATTTAGTCAAAAAGAAAAAAAAACTATTCCTATCTTCTCACCTTATCTGCCGACCACCGTCGTGTTGTACCATCGATCTGAACCACCGTCGACCACCATCGACCTAAATTACCGCCTCGAACCAGCACCGACCTGAACCACTGCTGATGACCACTAACCTGAACCACCGACGTCCATCGCCGTGTAACCATCGCTGACCACCGTGGTGCTAAACCACCACGGCCCACCATCATTCTAAACCATAGTAGTTGGATTTTGGTTTCAAAGTTTTCAAATGGGTATTTTGCTAATTTACTAATATTTTATTCCAATTCTAAAGCTACATTATGTAACCAGACATATTCTAATTCATTCAATAGATCCATCTCAAATGTTTATCAACCAAACATGTGGTCAAAATTAACAAAATTTCATTCCAAATCCCTCAAAGTTAAATTCATTTGACAGATTTCATTCCATTCAAAGTCAGTATGTGAACTAAATGCCCCCTAACTCTCTCTCTCTTACACTCCTCACTTCCCCCTCCATTCCACATCATCACCAATCCCCCTCTACCCACATATGGTCGGCAAACACAACCACATAGTATGGAAACACCATCACCATACTCTAGCATCGACATTGCAAGTCTCACTACTAAAAAAAGGTATTACTGACGACCAAGACAATTGGTAAACCGTTGAAAAGAGACTTTATCGATGGTTTTTCGATGCAAATGAGCGTCGATAAAAAGCTAAATATTTACATATTTTGATTAAAAAAACATAAAATAAATGAATAAGAGTTCATAAAAAGGAACGAGTGAATGAATGAGGTGTGATGTTAGGAGTGTTGTTGGCCCTTGTATGTGGTGTGAGAGTCCTAAGTTTCACCCAATTTAAATGGAAAACAAATGCATGTGGGGTTTGACTATCTACCACTCAACCTATCCGGTGCAATTTATCCCTCAGCCAACAAAAAAAAAAAGTAAATGAAAACATTACACATGATTGTTAGTAAATAATATTCACATAATAAATTATATCAAAAACTATAATATTCTGATTTTTTATTTTAAAATCATATTTCCCAAAGCTCGTTTACAGGTTTATAGTTTAGAAGCTACTGACTTGAAAAGAAAATTTACTTTGAGAAAACATGTCAAATTGTATACATGATATTGAATACTACCTTTAATATATTTTGTTAAAAATATAAAAAGTTGAGTTTTCATGTTATATGTAATAGGCAACACTTTCATTTAACTTTAGTGGCTAAGAGGCCGTTTACTTAAACACTTACCCGGTAAGTGCTTACCGGTGAAATTGAACATTATCACGTACCATATAGGACATAATTTTAGTCACTCAAAACGGTATTGTACGCAACAATTTGACCGCTACGCTCTTACCGGGTAAGAATTGTGGATCTCACTTACCGGGTAAGACTCTCGGTTCATGCTATCGCTCTTACCAGGTAAGATTTTAGTCCTTTTCATGATCGTCCCGTAGGGTAAATTGACTCGGTAAGTACTTACCGGGTAAGCATCAAGTAAACGGCCCCTAAGATTTTAAGTGATCTGACGATTCGATCTGATCTGAACCAAGTTAAATCGGACCCTTTTTAAGCTACCTTTCAACACTTTCAGTTGATCCAAGTTAAATCAGATCGTTTTTTACAGTTTAAGTGATCTGGCGGTTCGATCTGCTCTGAAAAATAGTTAATCGCTCAATTTTGCCCGATCTACGATTTGAACATTTCTTTGAGCTGTCTTAACTGTATCGACTGTTACAAGTACATATGTATTACTTCTATTTATTTATCATGTTGCAAGCCTTACGTTTATTCCCCCAAGCTTCTGGTTAGAATCTTTTGCAGGAATCGGAGATAGTCTGAGCATTTTATTTCCCAGGTTGTATGCTCTTGAATCTAACCAGAACGCTACCTTTAGTGATCGATGGACGCTAACAAATGGTTTTTGGAGAGGAAAGTGGGCTTGGCGAACAGAACTTAGGGGACGCTCCCTCACCGAATTCAACGAGATGCAGGATGTTCTCTTGAAGGCTGACTTTCAAATTTCTGGAGCTGATCGTTGGGTGTGGAGTTGGGACCAAAAAGGCTTTACGGTTAGTAAACTATCGATGCTCATCCAAAAGTTTTTTTACCACGCAAAGTTCTGCGACGGGTTCAAATTCTCCTTGGTTATCTTGTATGCCGCTGAAAGTAAACGTCTTCTTGTGGAGATTACTCAAAAACGCTCTCCCTCTAAAAACTGTTATGGTTAATAGAGGAACCTCTTTGGCGTCCACATCATGTGTTTTCTGCGATTCTGGGATGAGGATCTGCATCACTGGTTTTTTCAGTGTTCTCGGGTGGAGACGGTGTGGAGAAAAATTTGGAGCTGGTGGGGGATAGCGTTTCCAAGACCAACCTCTTTGGAATTCTTAAAATTTGACACTTTTTTTGACAGGCAAAACAGCTTCCCTGTGGTTGCCTTGAGAGCAACTTGTGTTGTTGCTCTTTGGCATTTATTGAACTGGAGAAACAAGATCATTCACGCAGAAGACTCACAAGTGCAAAGACTGAAATTGGAGGATCCTTTCGCGAGTATTCAGAAGATGTCTGGGTTTTGGTTAGCTAACCGATGTCGGAATATTAACATCGATTTAGAGAATTGGATTATAAATCCGGTAGCGGCGTTACATTGTAGTCGATTTTAGTTCCTTTGTTGGTTCTTTCGGTTTTGGTTTGTATTCTCCTAGCTTCTCGCTAGTTGCTTTAATAAAGTGGGTTGGTTAGGGGTGGGTGATGGCCTTGCCGAAGCTCGCTTCCTAGTCCTTCCTTTTGCCGTTCAAAAAAAAATTAAAATAGTCTGCCAAAATCACTATATTTTCCAGTTTTCAATTCTAAATTTTGTAACCCCTCAAAAATCAAATTCAACAAGTCCAAATCGTTTCTCCCAAATCGTTTCTCCCAAATCGTTTCTCCCCTTGATCTGTCCAAAATTCCAACTTGGTGGTGGATTTGTTTAAATTTTTTGCATTTGCTCAATTTCTTTCTTTAGTTTTAGATATAGACGTTTTTCTACGATTCTTTATAGATTTTTTTAAAGGGTTTAGTTCCCCAAAATGTATCCAAATTGTCACATTTTGCTATTGTATATATTGTATTTAAAAAACTACCATTTAATACATCAAAGTTTCAAAAACCTACAGTTTAGTGTATTGGAAAACTTGTTGAAAAAGTAGCCGGTCATTCCGGCCATCCGATCATCTTATCCGGCGACTGCACCACTCCGGCGACCCATTTTCTCCGGCGACCTCAACCATTTTCTCCGGCGATAGATATGTGTGTGTGTCTCCGGTGTCACCCATCTCCGCCACCCACCACCGCTAACCTCTCTCTCCCCACCGCTCACCACCGCCAACTTCTCCCTCTCCACCACCCATCATCGCCAACCATCATCTTTTCCGGCGACTTTCCGGTAGATCTGAGCTTCATTTCATACAAAATCACCAGCTCAGATATGCCGGAAAAGTCGTCGGAGAAGATGATGGTTGGCGGTAGTGGGTGGCGGAGAGGGAGAGGTTGGCGGTGGTGGGTGGTGGAGAGAGAGAGGTTGGCGGTGGTGGGTGGCGGAGATGGGGGACACCAGAGACACACACACATATCTATGGGCGGAGAAAATGGTTGAGGTCGCCGGAAAGTCGCCGGAGTGGTGCACTCGTCGGAATGTCGCCGGAGAATATGACCGGATGGCCGGAAAAGTCGCCGGAGGTGGGGTGACCGGCTGGTAACCTTTGATAGCAGGTCAGATACATCAAATGATAGTTTTTTAGTAGTATGATATATTAAATGGTAGTTTTTGAAGTACAGTATATACAATAGCAAAATGTGACAACTTGGATATATTTTGGGGAACTAAACCCTTATTTAAAAATAGTTCTATATTGTTAGAATTTTTCCTTTAGATAATAATGTCTTTTTTTGTTTAGTTTAAGTCCAATAATAAGTTAAAACCGCTGAATGGTCTGAAAAAACTTTTATCTTTTCGTCCGTTTTAACCAATTTAGTCGGTTAAAAGTTTTGTTTATATTAACACTCTAGTTTTAACTTGAAATTACCGACGAGGTAAAAACATCACCAGTTTATTTGACAAATAAAACTTATTATTGATGAAGAATTTTTAAAACTTATTATACTCGAGTATATGTACTTTTTATAAAACAGTAATTTATAAAACCAACCGACAAAAGTTGGATCAATTACAACATCTCCAAAAGGTATTTTTACGATTTTTCAAAATAAAAAATCTTTAATAGAGATCATTAACATCATTACTTATATTATTAAAGTATTAAATTTATTTAATAAAATATTAGGGAACTTTTTTCTAAACATTTGAATCAAAATTTCTTATTAGTTGAATCTAATAAATAAATCATTTCTTTTATCTTATAATCACTTTTTAAAAGTTTTTCAAATTTAAAATTTTTGACATTCTCTATTTTACTTTCTTCATTTTAAACTTCTTTTTAGAATTTATGGATGCAAAAAATTGTTTAAAATCCTTATTTTCCTATTTATTATGTCAAAACACGTCTAAATCTTTAAAATGATAATAGTTGTATGAATTTTCGATTTTAGTTCTCCTTTTATAATGACACCTAAGCGCGATGCGACACAAAGCTTCTCCAATCTAAAGTTGAATATTTTTTTTCTATCTTCAGTTCTATTATGCATCACACGATACTAACTTTATGATTTTATATGCTTTTAAATTTCATATTCGTAATTTTAATTCATTTTAGTTCATAATATACGATTATTTATGTTATACGATAAGATTGTAAAATAAAAAATAAAAAAGTAAGGGATTAAAAATGAAATAAATAATTCATTATATGGGTACTATGTACAAATAATTAACTAAAAGTAAAGGATTAAATAAGATGACACGTCTCAATCATATAAGCTTAATTAAAATGATAAGGTATAGGTTGGACCGGGTCGCAGCGGATTAGTGGGATTCCCCAATTGGAGGCCCGATACCGCTGAAGCGTGTGTGTGTTAACTTGCCGTTCAAAAAAATGATAAGGTAAAATATTGTCAGATACATATTTAGACGATAAAATACTGAAATCGACTTATAAAAAACTATACGTGTTATGCTAGTTACTTATTTATTATAAGGCAAATTGCTTAAACGTGTAAGATAAATGTCCAACAAATCCAATCTGAGGAACGTACATTTTTTTTTTGCCTAGAAAGAAGTATAAATTTCAATTTGTAACAAAAAGGGAACAGGTAACCAGATGAACAGGTTACCAGTAAAAATTTGATTGAGGTGCCATTAGTTTTAGGGCAAATTGATGAAAAAAGTTAGATAAATGTCGAAAAATCTAATCAAATGAACTTACATGTTGACAGGACTGCCACATAGACATACATGTCAGTAACATACCTGCTGACTAAGCGGTTAGCAAGTTAATCAGGTCATTATACTTTTTTATTGTTACAAATTAAAATTATATTCCTTTCTTGACAAAAAAAATTATATACCGTTCTCCTTATTGAATTTTTAAATATTTATCTTATCTTTTTTAGCAATTTGCCTTTTATTATATATATAGATTTTATGATCTCAATTTTTCAATTTTAGCTCTCTATTAAGAAAGATGATGTTGTTGTCTTGTTGAAAGACGTAATTGACCTTGGGCACCGACTTGGTCACGTGAGTTGAAAAATAGTCACCCCCGCTCATGAAACGTGTGGTACGTGTGTTGGGTAATATACGCAATTCTATGTTCTTTAGGGATTTTAAAATGCTAAAATATATCAAATACATTAATTTTCTTTTTTATATACTTTGATTTTTGAAAGGGGTATTATTAACTTTAAACAAGTGAAAAACATACGTATTTGTTTGGAATAGTAAAAATATAGAGTGAAATACAAATTTGGTCCTTGTGATTTACAAAATTTATTTAGCAAGGTCCTTCAATAGAATTTTTATCAACCAAAGTCTCTCTACTTTTGTTTTTATAACGAATAAGGTCTCTGCTATTATTACCATTAAATAAAGTATATTTTAAGAAGGGCATTTTCATTCATTTATCTTTTATTTCTCTCTACCTACTAAAGAATACTAGTTTATGATATATTTGGTTCCTCTCTAAATTTAAAAAAATAATTTGATGCAAACTTGGCCCTTATGCTTTACAAAAATTAATGAATAACATCTATCAAAAGGTAAAAATAAAACAAGTTTGTATCTAACTTTCATAAATATAACATAGTAAATTATTCATATCATTTAGTATTGTAAATAATTTTATATTGTAATACACATAGTTATGTTATAGCTAATTACTTGAGAAATATAATTTTTGATTTTTAGTAATTTAATGAGTAACATCTATATCAATATAAAACCTAATTTCTATATTCTATGCTTTTATACCATTATAATTAAATTTGTAATTTATACGAGGGGATTTGCCCGCGCTTCGCTGCGGATAGTTTTGTTAATATTGTAAAGGTCCGTTATTGTGAACAATATTTTAGAGGAAGTTACCTATTAAGAGCTTGTGTTTTCCATCGGGTTATAAACTGTGGTAGATTTAATCATAAGTAGTAACATGAATTTCATGTTAATATTTTAGAGGAAGTTACCTATTAAGAGCCCGGGCTTCACGCCGTGTTATAAACTGTGGTAGATTTGATCGTAAGTAGTAATATGAATTTATATAAAACATAAAGTTTGTACAAATGTTGTCATACGAAAGGTTTAATAAAATAAATAAAAGATTTAAGAAATCAAAAATCAAAAAATCTAATTTTAGGAGATTTTAACCATACTAATAATTACCAGGAAGTCAAAAGACTGTTCATGAACAGTAGATAACGACACTTTAACATATTTCATCTAATATACGATATATGACTAAAACGCAAAATGAAATATAGAAAACTAAAATGTATAAAGTGAATAAATATTATAAGTTTAAGGGGGTAAAATGTAATTTCTCCAAATGTCGGTAGCTGTTGTTCATGAACATTGTTTTGGCTATAATCATACTGTATATAGTATATAATAAAATAATTACATCAAAAAATATTCAATATTAGGCTCATTTCGATCGTATCGACGATACGATTATAATGGCGGAATTTGTTAAAATCAAAATGTATTTTTTAACATATTTTACCAAATATATGATATATGAGTAAAACATAAAATGAAATATTGAAAAGTAAAAGATATAAAGTAAATAAATATTATCAGTTTAGGGAGCTAATATGTAAATTTGAAAATGGGTATAGGATTTGAGTTGGTTGGAGCATATATATATATATATATAGTATATAATAAAATAATTACATCAAAAAAATATTCAATATTAGGCTCATTTCGATCGCATCAACGATACGATTATAATGACGTAATTTGTTAAAACTAAAACGTATTTTTTTAATATATTTTAGTCAATATACCATATATGACTAAACATAAAATGAAATATTGAAAAGTAAAATATATAAAGTGAATAAATACTATAAGTTTAGGAGGCTAATATGTAAATTTGAAAATGGGTATAGGATTATATGGTTTTTTTATAATCGTAATATATACAGTATATAATAAAATAATTATATCAAAGAATGTTCAATATTAGGCTCGTTTCGATCGTGTCGACGATATGATTATAATGACGTAATTTGTTAAAATTAAGATGTATTTTTTAACATATTTTAGCTAATATACGATATATGTCTAAAACGTAAAATGAAATATTAAAAAGAAAAATGTATAAAATGAATAAATATTATAACTTGAGGGGGCTAAAATGTAAAACTAAAAACAAATATAAATTTGGGTTTGGGGTTGGGGCGGGTCGCACCGGCGGGTCGGAGCCGGTGCGCCTGCCTTTTGTATAAGTATATAATATGAAGCAAACCAAGTTTTTTCTACATATATTTAAATAGAAATTTAAAATAGAAATACCATAAAAACACAAAAAGGTTCAGGTAGAATGGGCTTGTTCTTTTTTTTGGTATCATTCGAGTAGTTGTTCGGTTGTTTGTTGGTTGTGGGTTCGTTGTAGTGTATTGGTGTCGTTGTGTGCTGTTCGAGGTTGCGTCTTGTGACCTTGGGAAGTTTGTTTTGTGTTTTGTTGGTTTTAGTTTTAATAAAATTGTTTGCTGTTAAAAAAAAACAAAAAGGTTCAGAATTTCTTTTTAGCAAGTAACATCAATTGTCGGAAAAACAAAAAGTCATTATATCTTCAAGTCTATCAACATTTATAATTCTATAAAATAACTATAACTCTAAATTATTAATAGTTATAGTTTTAAAAATGATTTATATTTTTAAATAACATATATTTGTCTTTTATTTTAATTTATAGGGTTAATGACTTATATGAATAACGAACTCACAATTTTGAACAAATGTTATCATTTAACTATTTTTTGTACTTAATATACCATTAAACTCTTTGTAAGTGTTTACATAATACCATTATGATCGGTCATAACCCGTTTTCCCGATTTGGTGTATTACGTGACAATTACTTAACACACGTGGCAATGACATGACAATGACATGACATGTTAAATGACTTATAAGAGTAACAAACTATTCCGTTTGATCACATTTTACCATTGAACTTTTTTGTGTAGTCAATATACCATTGAACTTTTTCTAATTGTTCAAATGTTATCATAGTCCATCTCCATCTTTGTAATTGGAGTCCAAGGAATAGGAAGATGTCATTTATGTTGGATGCTTGGATTTGTTTCATTCATTAGATTTTGAACAGGGTTATGATACTCAATGCATATTTCAGCCAACCAAGTAGAAATAAAATTTAAATGGTAGTAACGAAAATTCTGATTGCTTTCTTTTACCTATTTAGCATGACTGCTATTTGACGCACCAATTATATAAAAAAAAACATTGTTCATTATAATCAGATTACCAATGACCTTCAATTTTGTTCTAATCATGCCAACAACGCATCATTCGGAGCAAAAAAATTATCATCTAAACTAAGACAAACACACCATTCACCATGAAAAGTCAAACTGTGACAAAAGACGAGAATCAAGCAACCTCATGTGTTAAACATTCTCCTATGGTAGTTTATATCAATAATCAATCAAATTAATTATATCGATTCCAAAAACCAAGGGTTTCAAAATCTGAGGAGATGACATTTAAACAATTAGAAAAAGTTCAAAGGCATATTGAGTATAAAAAAAGTTATGGTAAAATGTGATCAAGCAGAATAATATGTTACCCTTATAAGTCATTTAACATGTCATGTCATTGTCATGTCATTGTCACGTGTGTTAAGTAATTGCCACGTAATACACAAACCGGAAAAAAGGGTTATAATCGGTCATAATGGTATTATGTGAACACTTACAAAGAGTTCAAAGGTATATTGAAGACAAAAAATAGTTAATTGGTAATATTTGTTCAAAATGATGAGTTCGTTACCTATATAAGTCATTAACCCTAATTTATATTATAATAGTTTTGTGTCAATGCTAAAACACCGTTGAATAGTTTTTTATATCAGTGCTAAAAGTATAGTATAGATATGTAGAAGAGATTAAAATTAGATATATAAAAGAGAAAAATGATATTTTTATTAGATATATTAAATATTTAATTAATATAATTAATATTAAAACTATTAAAATATAATAAATATTAAAGATGAATGCAATTCTTTTTTGAAGATTTTAACCTTTTGAATCTTATTATAAAAAAAATTATGACAAGGAAAAAATAAAAAGGCAAAATATGTTCTTCCAAATAAAATTTCGAGAATGCGTATTTCTCTAAGGGTGCGTTTGGTGCACTGGACAGGGTGGGACAGGACAGGACAGGACAGTCCTGTCCTGCGTTTGGCGCGCCCCAACCTTGGACTAAGTAGAACACAGTAGCACAAGACATGGGACAAGTGTGTCCACCCCCTTACCCATGGAACTAAGTGGAACAAGGAACTTAATGACCAAAATACCCCTAAAATAAGAAACCTAATTAAATATCCCTTCTTTTTTCTTCAACCGCTTTCTCCCAAACTCCACTCCTCTTCGATTTCACGACCTCGGATCTACCTCCCTCTCCGGCGATGTCCGGCGACCTGCAGCTGTTACCTCCGGCGACCTCCGCCTCCCTCTACGGCGATGTCCGGCGACCTGTGGCTGCTACCTCCGGCGACCTCCGCCTCCCTCTCCAACGATGTCCGGCGACCTACGGCTGCTACCTCCGGCGACGTCCGACGTCCGGCGGCCTCCGCCTCCCTCTCCGGCGATGTCCTGCGACTTGCGGCTGCTACCTCCGGCGACGTCCGGCGGCCTCCGCCTCCCTCTCCGGCGATGTCCGGCGACTTGCGGCTGCTACCTCCGGCGACATCCGACGTCCGGCGGCCTCCGCCTCCCTCTCCGGCGATGTCCGACGACCTGTAACTGCTACTTCCGGCGACAACTTATAGACTTTATCAATAAAACAGTATTATAAGGTTTTAAATTCTTTGTTATTATACATTAAATTGATTATTTATTAATAAAACAGTACACAGCTCATCAGGGGTAAACTGGTCATTTTAACATGTTCTAGCTTGTCCTGTCCTATGTTGTTCTAGCTTACCAAACGCTGGACACCTGTCCTGTCCTGTTCTGTCCTGTCCTGTCCTGTTCTGTCCTGTCCTGTCCCGTCTGCGTACCAAACGCACCCTAAACGAAGATATAACATTAAATTTTGATATTAAAAGGAAAGCGAAAATTACGTTTTTGGTTCTTATAAATTTTTCTGTTTTTGCCCCTGTGCTTTTAAACATATGATTTTCATCTTCATAGTTAATAATTTATTACTATTATTGATCTTATGAGAGTTAAGCATTATTATATTTTTCTTTCTTATTATTTAATATTCATTCTTAGTACCTTTCATCTCTAAAAATGGTAACTAAGTCCAGGAACCAAAAAAAGAAAAGAACTTTAAACCTTTCGAATACAGACTGTAAATTCAAAATTAGGAGAACAAAAATCATAATTTTTAACAAATTATGTGACTGAAATAAGTAATTTAATTTTAGAGTAAATTACATTTTTGGTCCCTATGATTTGGTCCCTTAATCTAACGGCACTTAAAGAACCCGTTAAGTCAGGAGTATTTTTGTTTGATTTCATTTTTTTTTTCTTATTTTTAATTTAATAAATAAATCGGGGACCAAATTTGTAGTTTATTTAATATGCAACTTACATTTTAATGTTAAACTACAAGGACCAAAAACTAATTTATATATGTGTATAGGACGTGAGTTTTTTAATAGGGATCTTTTTGATGAGATGGTAGGTCGGAGGGGTGGAATTTAAAAGGAAGGCGTTGGAAACTTGGAATCTTTGATTTAATTGCCTGTAGAAGACGGAAAGACGGTTTGCTTCAGTTGAAGGAGAAGGCTGTTGTTGAGAATTGTTGAATCTGGTTCGCTTCAGACAAGGGAGAAGGCGTACATGGCAGTTGAATGTGCAATTTCGGCCTACGACAGTGTTCTGATACTTGTAGATGTTCGCAGGTCTGGATCAATAACAACGCACTCCCACATAGTAGGTGTGATTAGAAACGTTGCATTTGTTGAATATATTCGCATCTCTTCAGGTGAAGACGCTATCGCGCAATGATAATTGGCTTATTCTCATCGGGTGTTCCCGCTTCAAAAGAGAAGTCAGACAATTCCATCTCAATCCTCTTATCATCAAGCAGTGTTTTAATGCTATGATAATCAAGAGAAAAGCTTACAAAAGCTATAATAATTGCTTCATCAATTATCAAATCCAGATACGATAGAATTTGTATTAAGCAACAATTCTCTCCCTCTCAACCTCAGATTCCATATGTAACTTATTATCTTCATCATCAATGTTTGTAAACGTAAATCTCTGGACTAATAAAAAAGAAGGAAACTTTACTCCACAACAAAATCTCCACCTCAATATTAGTTAATTTGTTGGATAATCTCCACCACAATATTAGTTAATTTATTGGATTTGACGAATGAATTGGTGCCTTTCAGTTGCGATTGTCTACGGTATGTTGATCGGAAACATGCCGAAGGGGAGCATGCCGACGAAGATGGCATCTGTGTTTCCATTTCAAGACTCATAACATTAATATGAGTTTACAGATTTTGTCCTTGTTGTTTAAAAATGTTAAAATAATGAAATTCCGTTAAAAAGACTAATTTACTTCTATACTTAACAGGTTTCTTTAACTGATGTTAGATCTAATTCGATCGTTTTTTCATACCATAGTTCTTAAATTGTAAATTTTAATTTATGAGGACAAAATGTGTTATAAACACCAAATTATAGTGACCAAAAGTATAACTTTACTCTTAGTTGTATGTATATTGTAATGTGGAAGCGGCGAAAGAGAGAGGCAAAAAATAATGATGGATAAGGGTGTGAGAGTGATGATGTCCTCCATTGGGACTTGGTGTGGGACCCACACTCTACTCCCCTATTTTCGACCTTCCTGCCGAAATTAAAGTTCAAAATTGGAATTGAAATTTCAATGAGAAACTAGCGGATAAGCTAGCTGATAGTTGATAAACTAATCTATGAATAAATTATGTTTGACAAAAACTAGCTTATGAGCATATATAATATGACAAAATAATGTATTTAAATTTAATAGTTAGTATTAATACATGTATAACTGAAAAAACTACTGAAAATAGCATTTTAAAAAGCTAGCTTGTAATACATATTTAGATGAATTAGCGGTTAACTTATTTTTACCAAATATAGTTTAAATTAAAAAAAGATTCTTTAACTAACAGACATTACTTGCTGTTAACCAAGCATACCATCATTTTCTTTTTCTTTTTTAACTTTTTGTCCTTTTTCTCCGTTATAACCCTCACCCTTCCGTTCCGTTTGTTTCTATTTCATTCTCACCTACACGGCTTGGCTCGGCTTATTTCGCTTGGCTTAATCCAGTCGGCTTAACTATTTTTTCTTTTTCTTTTCTCCTTTAACATCTTTTGCTCTTTTTTTTCGTACAAGAATAATATATATCTCTCGATAATTAAAGAGGCTGGCTACCTATTTATATTTTATCGTTATTCGTAATTTGATATATCGTCTTATCTTTACTTCGTCCCTCTCTTATTTATACATAGGAAGATTTTATAAATTAGTTACACCTACTGTATAGTCACATTCAAGTGATATTGTTTTTTTAAGATACATTACTTTACTAAATTTGTCTTGTTAATAACATTTTATTATTTATAATTGGGGGTTGCTATATGCACCCAAAAAGTGTATCGGGAATTGAAAAAGTAGCATCGTGAATTGAAAAAGTAGCCTTTGACGTTGACATGTGTGTGTATGACGCATTCACTTTTTGGGTGCATTTGGTAAAAAGTCGGATGTATTTAGCAATTGCCTTATAATTTCCTTAAAACATTAAAGGCACTAAATGTAATGCATGAGACATCAAGGTATTCTTTAACATTTTATAAAAAAATATGTTAAAACAAAATAGAGAACAAACTTTTTATTTTAGAAAATTGTGTTTTCATATTTATGTAGTCGTTTATTTAAGACGACTAACAATACGACCAATTATATGCACGACTGATTTTTATAAAACTTCTCATTTTTTTGTTAACATAATTTCGGTATTTTAATATTAATTATTTTTTGTACTAAATTGTTGTTATGTATAACATTACATTTTTTTTAACATGCACAAAATACTATTTTCAACTTTTTTTTGAAATATTTATATATGACCATTATCCATGCACTCTTTATTATTTGATAATAATTTCTGAACACTTAGAAGAGCCGATGATATAGAAATACTGAGTGTAAATAATAGAGTACAGGTTCGACAATCTCTTAAGAAGCTAAGGTCAACTGTATCTAAATACCATCAGTCGATTGCCTTTTACTATGGATCATCCTCGAAAGCACTCCTTTCAAGATTATCTTCAGGGAAAACTTGAATTTGAGTGTGTAATTGGTCGATGGAGCATCTACCATCAGCTTAGGACCTGAAAGAGAGGTATAAGATCGTTGAGATTTAAATTGGTCAGGGTTAGTAAGGATTTGTACCTGAGACTCTGTTGGTACATCGTAAGGATTTCCACGAAGGGTGGTTCTTTCAGCTTCTCCGTTGAGAGGATCAGAGAATGTGTACTGAGGAGGCTTTGGAGTAGTATCCTTATGTTTTGTGCTTCCTAAACTAGTTTATAACATTGAATGGCTTGGTAGTGCAATGACCACCGTAACCTAAGGAAGGATCTTGTCAATGGTTGGGACAACAATAATTAGTTCATTGACTCGTGTAAGGACCAATGAAGGAAGTGAGGAGATAAAATACGTAGAGAAGAGGGTTGTGATACAGTCAAGAGAGGAGGTAGTGGAGATGACCAAAATTGAGCTTTCAATGAGTCAAGTCACTAAAGTCGTTGGGGTAGGCTTCATAGAAGCTATAGTGATTTGAGTCACTGAGGTGGTTTATGAATTTGAAGGAGATGGTGTGGGAACTATACGAAAATCAAAGAAAACATCATGTCGTGAGATTGTCGTTGAAGTAGAATGGATTTTCCCAATTTTGTCTATTCGGTCCTTCTTTCGCTAACAAAGGTTGGATTCAGAGTGTGTTCACTTGGAGAATGAGGGTTTTAAAACCTGGTAGGCAATGGGGGGATGACTATTGCCATAATTGTTAGAGAAGTAGAAGAAGAGGAGGGTGAAAAGAAGATAGGGATAGAAATCATACCTAGGAAGAGAGCGATGTTATTCAGTTTCTCAACCTTAGTTTTTCCATTCAAAGCATTGTAAAGGTCGACGGTCAATGTGTCAAGAGCTAACAAACTACCAAAAAGAAGAGGTGCTAGGATTTGATACATAAGAAGTTGAAAATTCATCTAATGTGGAGGGTTCAACTTTCTTTTCAGGTACTTTTTCAATCTTAGCCATAAGGCAAAGATTGGTGTTTTTTTCAATCTTAGCAGTAAGAGAAAGATTGAATCTATCTTCCTCTTCATTTGATGACTCTTCTGAAGAATCATCCCAGTTATCAAACCTTTTCCCTTTCGCTAACCTTTTCCCTTTCGCTAAAAGTTCTTCATCTTACGATAGTTCTTTTTCAGCAACACTTCTAATATCTGGAAGTTGATAAGGGAGTAGAAGACATGGGTTTGCTGATTTTTTTTACCTACACTAACTTGCTAAGTTTCTTTTACATTCGCAATTATAACAGATCGCTAAAGCCTTATTGATAGGGGTCGACTTTGGCATCTTAATGATGGTCAAAAGATTGTTAGGATTAAAGTTGCTTTTTCTAGCAAGTATCTAAAAGGAGTTTGTGAGTAAATCAAGAGACTTGTCAAACTCAAATAAGTCGTTATTTGACAAGTCCTAAAAGTTAGAAGGATCTAATCAAGAACAACACATTATTCTCCTCTTGAATGTGAATAACACTACATCTTCTGCATTTGTTTATCAAAGAGTTGAATCTGTTGTGCGTTCATTGAAGAGATTGTCGTGAAAGAACTTGAAAGATAGTGTGACCATTAATGCACTGAGCACTTCCATTTTTTTTTTCTTGTTTTAACTTCACATTTAAGTTGGCTTTCCAATTGTTCCCGTATTTCTTTGGCCATCTCACACGCATATACACATTATAAGATTTCATTCGGGATGGCCATGATGTCCAAACGTTTGGGTTTGTCGCTAAGATTCACTTTCTCCATTTGTTGCTCATTCCATTGGGATTTTTTTTGGCTCACCCCTAACACGAACTTCCTCAGTAGTTGCCGTGGCTGGAATGCGAGGAATGGTGACCATGGAAACAAAAGATCCATTCAAACATATTGGTACATCCTTTTATAGATTATGTCATAGAAATTTATCATACGTATCTTCCATTGTGGATATTCTTCCCTTAATAGGGTTGAAGGTTTGGTTTAAGAACCAATAGAGTAAGTTGAGTTCCATGTATTTGCCATTTTAAGAAAAATAGAGTATGAAAAAAATAGATTGAGATTCAAGGAAATTAAGTTAAAAATTAGAAAACTTGCTTGGAAAATTTGTGAAAATCTTTTTGAGAGAGAAACAATACATTGTTTATTGCTTTCAAACTATATTCAATCACCTATTTCACAAAAATATCAATAAGCTAATAAACTGCAAAAAACATGGATACATGGAGTACTACCTATTGAAAGTTAGTAATAATCTACGCAAATAGTAAGCAACAAAAACATAGAGAAACTATTGATTATAAATGAATCAACACTGAACCATAAAGGTGATGACGTACTCGCAAAAGGCCTAAGAGTATGTGATGATGTTAGTTTATTTTGACGCCCAATTTAATGTAAAAGTTTTGTAAGTTAGTTATTTGGGCATAAAATATGTAATAGGACTATAGGTTTTATACTTGGGCCGAAACCTATTTGTACACTATAAATAGTGTTAGGGTTTCTAGTAGCTGCAAAGGGATAGGGAGAGAGCACATAATACAGACATTGACTGTGTGAAATTTTTGACATGAGAGTCATAATACTGTAAAAATGTGGCGTTCCTTATACCCTATCTCCTCCATGTAACTTTCTGCTGACAGTGATGAAAAAAGATCATCATTGTTTTATCATTTGTTTATTTATTTTCTATTTTGGTTGAACATGGACCACTTATGAATGTTTGTTGGATCTTCACTGCTTCCTACAATTAGTATAAGACCCCCCCCCCCTTGAAGAAATCCTTCTCCCTTATGACGAAATCCTTCTTCAATTCGGTTAACAAATGCAAACTTCACAGGTAGAACGAATCACAAGAACTTGATTCTTTTTCTTCTTTATGATTTGTGTTGGTCCCAAGGTGGTGACTTTCAAGTTAACAATGAATTGTAAAAGGGGGTGAATATAATTACACAGATTCGTTCACTTTTAAATTCTTTTATATTATAAACCAAATACATAATTTATAAGACTGTTTCGGAAGTTGAAAAGGATAAACCTGATCTAAAACAATCTTAAGTTTGACACAAAGCCTTCATTATGCACTAGTGAGTAATATAGAGAAAGAAAGAAAAGAAGAAAGGAACGACTCAGTATAGATATAGATGAACTAATGTGTGTGAAGAACACGTTCAAGGTCTCTATTTATACTGCATGCATTAAATGCATGGTATCGTCACTTTTACACGTGTTGTGTATCTAATGAACCATGTGTACTATTTTCTATTTAAATATACCCCATGCGTGAAAAGCAGTAAGGGCATAAGACAAATAGTTGCTTTCAGGGGCTGATAGGTACAGAGGAAACAATATAGAGAACATTCCTTTTGTGCTTCTATCAGAAAGCATGGTTGTCCTTTTTGTACATTTAAGACGATAAGACAATTGAGGAAATCTTCTGAAGAAAGTCTCTTATCAGCGAGTAGAGGTCGTTGGTCCTTTGGAAAGGTCAGCGGTCGCTGAGGCTTGCATTCTTCAGATCGCCAGGCAGGTGTAGTCAGACAACTATCACTGAATCCGTCTTCAGATCACGAGCGGCATTGACTCTATCATTAGCTACTTTTTCGACATCGTTGATGGTTCTGTATGCTTGACTTTATTGTCTTTAGGAAGTGATACTTCATTTCTTTGTATGTCTGTATCAGGGTCGCTGAACAGACTCAGCGAGTGTTTGACTTTGATAGATCAGTTACGGTGCGAAGCTTTGAGACATAGAAGGATTATCAAAACATTCTCAATAATAATTCCTTAAGCTTGAGTTGAAATAAAATATCTATTACCGAGATCAGAGTCATCCTTATTTCATCAGTCTTAAAAAAGTTGAATCAACAATCTTCCCCTAAATGATGATGACATAGATAATGAAGAATTGCCTATAGATACAAAGAAAAGAATTCTAAGTATAGATAAACAGAAAGGAAACGAAACTCATAAAGGTACATGTCCCATTTACTGTTTTATGTGGGATCTTTTTCAGTACTGAATGATGTAAAATACTCAGATAGAATTTTCATTAACTTGAATGATAGAAGTACAAGGAAATGATAATTTATACATGAGCAAGAATGAGTATTGAAAGTAAACTATACAAAGACTAACGACTAGGATTATCATCTACAAATTCGTGTCTTCCATCCAACACCTTCCTTGTCATTTTATCAAAAAAGAGTTTTGCCATAGGTCTCGAGTCATTATTTGGGTTTGTTTCCAATTTTTTTAAAATCAATTGATAATTGTTTTTGGTGAAACTATTTTCCTATATTTGTATGGATATATATATATATATATAAATATACATATACGGATTTTGAGGTAGATTTTGGGACGTATTTGTAGATATTGTATGTATTTTTTATGCGGTTAATATATACATATAGGATATATGATGTTTTTTCAATGCTTTTTTAAAGTTAAAAATACAAAAAACCAACGGCTTACCAATGCTTTAAACTGTTTTTTAAACCTTCGCCAAGTTGTCGATAATGAGAACCCTTGGAAAATTGTCGGTAAAAAAACAATAGGAACATCGTTGGTTAATGAAAACAGTAAGTAATATTAACCTTTGAATAGTTTTCGGTACTATGAACCGCCATGAAGTCGTTGAGAAACAACATCGCTAAACTGTCATTATATTACGATGGAATTTTACCTGGCGGTGTGGTTTCTCATCGGAAATTCGTCCATAAAGTCGGTTTTCAACAATGTCGGTGATACCATTGTTTTAAGTAGTGTTTACAAACTTAATAATTCCTACAAAGACTTAGTATACAAACCAATTTTTATGTGTTGTATTATATACAAAACAACACATGGAAAATGCAACGTTAGACATTGTTGATTCATATATCATTCAAACGTTTAAAACTGTTTTTTTTTTCACAAACAAAAGAATCATGAACGTTTCACAAAGAAAACAATATTAAATAAATATTGCATTCATACTTATTTTATATGTAAACAACATTTACAAATTGGTTTGTAATAATTATGCATGTTATACAACATACTAGTTATTTTTCGGTACTTAGTCAATTTATGATTAATTCAAGAGGGAGACAATCTCTTTACTTTCAAATATGCCAAAATTTACCAAAATGCTATGTACCTTTGTTTTTTTTTAAGTGAAACAACTTTCAAAATTATAGATTTTTGAGAAATCAAAACAAAAACAACTTTGTTTTCATTTATATTATTAACTATGAAGAGCTTAAATTTGGTAATCGATTCTTTTAAATAAGTAGTTCAAAAATTAGTTCCTTAAAATGTGAATGTCTCAAAAGTTGATTTTTTTTTTCGGAAGCAAAATTCATTTCTTTTAATGCCCAATTGCACGTTGAAGGGGTTGGTTGAGTAGGAAGCAAACGGTAAGAACGTTGGTGCTTAAATCTTAAATAATCTATACTATTTTATAAAATCAAATTTATTAAAGTTTAAAAGTATAACATTGTTAAGGGACCATAAAATCTTAAAAAGCTACAACTTTTTTATGCACAATTTTTAGAAATATCTCAATTACATGTATAAAAACACAATGTACAACTTAAAATAGCTTGCCTTGGTTTATGGTTTCAAGATGCTTCTTGGATCCCAAGGTTAAGTATGTAGGTTTCCTTATTTCAAGATGGCTTTAATTTTGGGTTAAGTACATGGGAGTGTATCGAACTTGTCACGTTTTATCATTGTATCTATGCAACTTTAAAACTTACCGATTAATGTACCGAACTTGCTAAAATTGCCATTTTATGTATTTCATGACAAGTTGGATACATTAAATGGTAGGTATTGATAAAATTGGATACATACAATGAAAATTTTAGCAGGTTCAATACATTAACCGGTAAGTTTTATAGTTGAGTACATACAATGATAAAACGTGACAAGTTCGATACACTCTCATGTACTTAACCCTTTAATTTTCTTAGGATGGGAACCTTCTATAACTCTCAAGTAGGATTTCTATCTTTGGTTTTGTCACCAATTTATACCTACGCCTCTTCTTCATTAGGCTGATGTACTGTCCGCGGGCTTGCGTTCGGGCTCGCCTGTGGGTTCAGGCAGGCTCTATCGGTCAGCAGTACGCCCCATTCAGGCTTCGATCAGGCGCAGGTTCGGCCACGGGTTCTCAATCCCGTGGCTAGCTACCCGATTGATTTCTCTCTCCCCCTCTCTCTCTCTCAAATTATATCTATTAAAATTAAAACGGATATGAGGGTAGTGGGACTCCTATTGAGGGTAAGATGGGGTATGAGGGTAAAGTTGATGTGGCAACGAGGGTAGGAAGGGATTGTGGGTAGTGTTAGGAATTATGTGCAGAAGTTGACAAACCAGTAATCACACATCCAATGTTACAAGATACTTGAGGGTCACACCTGTGAGAACCTATAAATCGAGTAAGTTGAATAAAACCTAGAAATAGAGAGTTTGGATTTATAATAGTCAATTATAAATCAGTTGGGTAATTTCAGTCAGAAATCCCAAAGTTAGAGGGTTGTTAAATTAATTAAGATAATTATATATTTATTAGTAAAATAAATATATAATAGATAATCTAATTAATTAAGGTAATTATCTAGAAAGTCTTTTCTTAAAGAAAAAGAAAAGAAAAGATAATTATTAAGGAAACTGAATCAGATAAGGATTCTCCATCTGATTAGCTATAAATAAAGGCCTTAGGGTCCATGGTTTATTGTCTCAATCAATTACCAGTTAAATAGTTTCCACCAAAAAATTCCCTCCTCTCTCTCTCTTTTGGCGCCGCCCACTTCCAAAACCAGTTCGGTTTTTCCGGTTGCTCGGGTTTTTGAGTTCTACTAGAGGAACGCTCGTAGGGTTGATCACCGGTGGATTATTACTCAAGCAATCCAGGTAAAAGTCTTACCCTTTTAAATGTTTAAATAGATTAGAACGAACGATCGTGGTTTTCAGGTTTTTATCCAAAATCGCTTCCGCATACTTAGTGTTCTTCGTATCAGTTTGATTCGGGGATCACAGAAAAACCCAACAGTGGTATCAGAGCCACAGGCTTACTTATCGTTTATCTAATTTTGTTTAAAGATCCGTTATAAAATTATTTTAGTTGTATAAAAATTGGATTTTTATCAGTTGGTATAAAAATTGGATTTTTATCAGTTGGTATAAAAATTCGATTTTTATCAGGTTGTATAAAATTGGATTTTTATCAGTTGGTGTAAAGATCCGATTTTTTATCAGTTGGTATAAAGATTAGATTTTTATCAGTTTAGATAAAAATTCGATCTTTATCAGTTTTGTATAAAGATTGTTTTTTTTATCAGTTTAGATAAAAATTCGATATTTATCAGATTTGTATAAAAAATTTTATATCAGATTTTGTGTAAATTTTATCAAAAACTTATTTAGAATAAAAGTTTTTTATTAGTTGGTTATTCCAATCATCGGATTTTTATCACCACCGAAAACCGCAATCGAACCGCCAATGGGCCGATAGCCGAACCGTGGCTTGATCGCCACTGAGGCCATGGCTTGATCAGCCATCAGGCCATGGCACGATAAGCCATCAGGCATGGCACGATAAGCCATCGAGCCATGGCACGACAGCCATCAGGCCGTGGCTTGTTAAAACCACTGAGCCATGGCACGACAACCATCAGGTCGTGGCTTGATCAGCCATTGAGCCATGGCATGACAACCACCAGGCCAATGCTTGATTCACCACAGCACCGTGGCTCAATCAGCACTGAGCCATGGCACGACAACCATCAGGCCGTGGCTTGATCAGCCATTGAGCCATGGCATGACAACCACCAGGCCAATGCTTGATTCACCACAGCACCGTGGCTCAATCAGCACCGAACCATGGCATGACAACCACCAGGCCAAGGCTTGATTCACCACAGCACCGTGACTCAATCAGCACCGAACCATGGCACAACCACCAGATCGGTGGTTGGCCGGGTGTCGTGAGACCACCAGTAGCCGCTGTCGCGGCAGTGGTCGACGGCGATGGTTGTTCCCAGCAGTAGAAGGGGGTGGTTGTTCCCGGCAACCGCCAGCCGCCTTGGGGCAAACCCTAGGTGGCGGCGGCGTTTGTTTGTTTTAATCGCCGGCAACGACGGCGTGGCGGTGGCGTATTGCTGGTGCCGACGTCGACATGCGGAGGCGATGGTGGTGGCGCGTCGGTAGCAACGGTGGTTTGTTGTTTTATTACGACGCGAGCGGCAGTGATCGACGGCGGTGGTCGAATCCGCCTAAGCCGTGGCTGATCCACCAGCGTGGTGGTGGCCGAATGATGGTATTGTTGTTGATCGATCGCGGATCATCGACCACTCGTGAATCGCCACCAGTTTGGAGGTGATCGATGGCATGATTCGATGATTGCAACAGTTTCTGATAGAATCCAACTCAATCACTTTTTCGAGCCCAAAGTTATCAGTCTGATAACGGGCCCAAACCATGTAATTTTTGGGCCACGTTCTTGGCCCAATAAGACTTATTGGGTGTTTAAGCTTTTAGCCCAAATTAGATAATTATTTAAATAGTTTTTTTTTATCTAATTTAAATTAAGGAATTTTATTTTCCTAGTAAAATTATTAAACTAAGATATTTGACCCGTTTCTTGGTCAAATTGGCCCGATATCTTTTTCGACCGGTTGATCGAATCAAGACACAGATCACGGGCTGATGTTCCGACTAGTTCGTTCGGAACAGTCAGTTTAATTAAGTTAATTAAAAGCGGATATTTTTGGTGAAATTGATAGTGGCTTATAAAATTGATTTATAGTTTATAAATCTAGAAATTTTATGAAAAACAATTCGATTTTAAAATATCAGTTTCGATTTATAAAACAGTTTGATTTTATAAATCAGTTAAAATCATGGTTTGTGATAAAATAATTTTAACGGATCTAGGAATTGTTTATATGCTTATGTATTGCTTTATACAAAAATTGCGTGGTTGAATATTTTATATATATATATCTGCTTAGTGTATATTCAGTAATTATAGAGATTGCCAATTTAGACCCTTGATCTATTTGGGGAGGCCTGCGTGCCACTTACAACCCCAGTAATATGTAAAATGACCCTTAGGATAGATTTTCTTCCTAAAGTTCCGTCAAATATGCCGAGGCCAGTGGGAGCTACGCGAGGAGATCGGCGCTATGCGGGGAGATCAGAGCACAATAGTTTTTAGGTCATTTTTGGTCCGTTAGGAAATAATTGGCAAACTCTATAATTGCTTATTTATTTTAAACTACGTGGTTGTGATTATTCTGTTTTCTCGTGATTATTGATATTACATGCCTAGGTCTTATCAAACGTTTTTAAATTAGGTTTTAATTTATAAAACTAGATTAAATCACGAGGTCAAGTAGGTTTTAAAAATCAAAGTCACCAACTTTTTCAAAAAACCTTTTACGGTAGATTTTATTTTGAAACCTATAAAATTGTAAATAGATTGTTTAAAGGCAAGTTGATAAAACAGTTAGTTTTGGGCAACTAGCATGCCATCAAAACAGCTAGTTTTGATTAGCAAGTGTGCTTTTAAAACAGTTAGTTTTAATTAGCAAGAGTGTTTTGAAACAGTTAGTTTTAAAACAGCGTATGTTTGAAACAGTTAGTTTAAACATCAGTTTCTTTCTGTTTAAACAATCAGTTTTCCAAAGTTACAATTTTTCTAAATAACTGGACATTAAAAGGTTTTTCAAAAATTATTTAAAAACCCCGATAAATCATAGATCAGTAGTGCAACCCATCTAGGGGCACCTCAGGCGTAAGGTACGCGGGCGTTCTAAGAAGAACACACCTTGAGCATCCGCGTTCAAACCCCAAGCTAGAGGGGATACTACGACTCTGCGAATTATCTCCGTGTTGTATCGGCCAGAGTAAAAGTGTCCAAGTCCCGAAATGGTGAGATCTGTTTTGGTTCTTATATGTTTACCGGGTGGTACCGGGCCAAAAAGCACTTAGAGGGACTGAAACATGTACGGATAATTACCGTTGTCCCGAAAAGATCTAGGAGTCATGTCAGTTAGATGTGATTGGTAAAAGTCCTTACCTACCGAAATAATACGTGGGCCTGGTGGAGCAAGAACGTTACGCACATCAGGGCGTATGAAATAAGGATCCTAGTCCAATAAAATGATCATTTAAGGGTTTATTGATATTTATTGGAAATAGTCTATTCACAGTTGTTAAAAACCAAAGTTTTAAAATGTAGATGGCAAACACAGTAACCAACACAAACAATCTTTCCCTCCGCTCCATCCTTGAGAAGGATAAACTCACCGGTTCCAATTTCTTTGACTGGGAGTGCAATCTGATAATTGTGCTCAGACACGAAAGGAAATGGTATGTCATTGAAGAGCCTCTAGGGGACCTCAGTGAGTGACCATGTCATGAAAATGAAACGGCATATGAATCACCTGGAGAGACTCGGTCACCCAGTTCCGTTGCAGCTAGCAACGGATACTATACTCAACTCACTGTCAGAGGATTACAAGCCTTTTGTAATCAATTATAACATGAATAACATGGAGAAATCAATAGCCGAATTGCACTCCATGCTTAATACTGCTGAGTTGAATATGGGGACCAAGAACAAAACCAAGGATGTGTTGATGGTGAGGGACGGAAAGAAGAAGCATGGGCATGGAGGCACCAACAAGGGAAAAGGTCCAGTTCAGACCACCCAGAGTGCACCCAAGGTTCGTGAAAAAGGCAAAGGCAAGGGCTAGGGCAAGAAAGTTAAAACCTAACAGAGTAATGACCGAGAATTAATACTTCAAGTGCCATGAAGTCGGTCATTGGAGGTATAACTACCCGAAGCGTTACGAAGCAGGTATAAATACCTCAGGTATTCGTGACTACTTAAAATGAGTTGACACCTAGAAGTAAATGTTTAATTGCAGGTGGTCATTAAAAGTGAAGTGCCCAGATTGCAAGGATCAGCATACAAGTTTACTTTTAGATATTATCAAGACAATTTTAAACTTTTATGATTTAAAACAATCTTGTTTTTCCAAAACTTGGATTTTTGGGTTTTAAATGATTATCGGTTTTAAAATTTAAAATTATAGTCTTGATTCAAATATCTTTATGCATGATATTTTGAATCTGTATAAGTCAAGTTAGACTTGATTCAAAATTAGATCCTAGATGTTGCCTATTACACTAACAGTATTAGTTTAATAAAGTAATGTATATGAAAACTGTCAAAGCACACGAAGTACTATAATGTGTTTTGAATAAAACATTTATGAGTAAAGGATTATGAAAGTTTTTTTTCTGATCAGAATTAATTACTCATATGTTTTAAGGAATTTAGGATATTATCTCAGATATCATTGATAATATCAGTGTTTATAAAACTAGAGAAAATTCCAAGTTTTGGAAATAGGATTTGAGCAAAGTCCAGTTTTATAAATAATGAAATTCTAAAGTGACCATTACTTAAAATAGAATTGACTAAGCTTTGACTAAGTCAATAGTAAATTTTGAGTAAAAGTCAGTTTTCATATAGGTTAGTGGGAGCCCAGTTTATTCTCTATCCAGTTTGAGATATAGAATAGAAAATGTGATTATTGATTCACTATATCTAGGAATTATAATCCAGATAGGATACAAATTCACCAGATATAGAATGTGCTCCTTTAGTCCAAAAAGGGTGGATCAGTAATTCAAAAATTTGATAAAGCCGTGATTGACTTTAAAAGAGAATCAATGATCAAGTGTGTTGAAATAACTTAGTAAAAGAGTACTAAGGTATCTTTTAACCATAAAATATTATAAGAGGCCAAATTAAAATTTCCTGCAATTTGCCAGTTAGGTAATTGGAAATTTTATCCGATTTCAGGTAGAAATCGTTCATCTACACAGCAGCTAAGAAAAGTTGCAGTATAGCTTTTACATATTCAGGGTAACTCGGAGTTTGTCCAGATCTCCAAGTACAGGGAATATGGTAAAAGAAGTCTAAATTTGTTTTATAGTGTTAGCAAAACAAAATTAGCCGTAACAAGTATAAAATATCAGTGGGTATTAGACTTGTAACGTTTTTGGTTATCACTTTGATTAGACCGGTAAACATTAATCAAAGGGTTTTAAACTGAACTTAGGTGATACTTCAGTTGAGATCAGTATTTAACAAACGTTAAATAGACACAGTAAAAGGTAATTAAGAGATGCTATTAATTTTAGTATTATTACAGAGCGTAATATGGACTATACGAAAATTAGTCTCTTAAATTCGCTTTTAAACTTTGCATGTTTTGTAATCCAGGAATGAGACTAGTTCCCAGTCTTTCATTCGAAAATTGTCCGTGACAACTTATTGTGGTGGGAACCCAATAGGGTATTAAAGTCATTGTGAACTTCTGGGTAGTTATGATCAGGGGTTGAATAACAGCTACAAGTGTTGTAGACCAGAAGTTGCACAGATATTTGATAGAGCAGCAAATATCGGACGTGATCCGCGGTTGAGAATTACTTCTTGGATTTTTGTCATAAGTAAATCTCACAGTGGTTGTCCCCATTACCTGAGGTATCTGGTTTGATGTCATGAGGACTGCTGGATACTTAGTGCGTCCAACCGCTACGCCGTAACAGGGTGGCTATAAAAGGCGTAACTAGATTCAGCTGAAGCCGTGGTGTTAAATGCAGATATGCAAGATGGGATTTGCACATCTTCTCAGAAGAGAGATATTTCTGGGCCCTTTGACTGACTGAATAGACTGATGAAGTGCATGGCCATGCCCAAACGAACTGATTAGTTCTTTGTCGTTTACCTATTAGTAGAGGTCGGATAGTCGAGAAACAGAATCTTGAGTATTAAGAGTTGACTCTATCCAAGCTCATACTTAAAGATGGAATATCGTAATGCAAAGGGAAAAGCCAAGTTATACCCAATTTATGAACAGTTGTTTCATAAATGTTATTCCCTTACGGAAATGTTTAAATCACCTATCTGGGTATAAGAGTTCTTGTAACCTGGTTAGCCTAAGTGCCTGTCTAGGGGCCTCCTTAGGTCCGTGTGAACAAGGCGGTATTGCCAACTTGCACAAGTGGGAGTCTGTTAGGAATTATGTGCAGAAGTTGACAAACCAGTAATCACACATCCAATGTTACAAGATACTTGAGGGTCACACCTGTGAGAACCTATAAATCGAGTAAGTTGAATAAAACCTAGAAATAGAGAGTTTGGATTTATAATAGTCAATTATAAATCAGTTGGGTAATTTCAGTCAGAAATCCCAAAGTTAGAGGGTTGTTAAATTAATTAAGATAATTATATATTTATTAGTAAAATAAATATATAATAGATAATCTAATTAATTAAGGTAATTATCTAGAAAGTCTTTTCTTAAAGAAAAAGAAAAGAAAAGATAATTATTAAGGAAACTGAATCAGATAAGGATTCTCCATCTGATTAGCTATAAATAAAGGCCTTAGGGTCCATGGTTTATTGTCTCAATCAATTACCAGTTAAATAGTTTCCACCAAAAAATTCCCTCCTCTCTCTCTCTTTTGGCGCCGCCCACTTCCAAAACCAGTTCGGTTTTTCCGGTTGCTCGGGTTTTTGAGTTCTACTAGAGGAACGCTCGTAGGGTTGATCACCGGTGGATTATTACTCAAGCAATCCAGGTAAAAGTCTTACCCTTTTAAATGTTTAAATAGATTAGAACGAACGATCGTGGTTTTCAGGTTTTTATCCAAAATCGCTTCCGCATACTTAGTGTTCTTCGTATCAGTTTGATTCGGGGATCACAGAAAAACCCAACAGTGGTATCAGAGCCACAGGCTTACTTATCGTTTATCTAATTTTGTTTAAAGATCCGTTATAAAATTATTTTAGTTGTATAAAAATTGGATTTTTATCAGTTGGTATAAAAATTCGATTTTTATCAGGTTGTATAAAATTGGATTTTTATCAGTTGGTGTAAAGATCCGATTTTTTATCAGTTGGTATAAAGATTAGATTTTTATCAGTTTAGATAAAAATTCGATCTTTATCAGTTTTGTATAAAGATTGTTTTTTTATCAGTTTAGATAAAAATTCGATATTTATCAGATTTGTATAAAAAATTTTATATCAGATTTTGTGTAAATTTTATCAAAAACTTATTTAGAATAAAAGTTTTTTATTAGTTGGTTATTCCGATCATCGGATTTTTATCACCACCGAAAACCGCAATCGAACCGCCAATGGGCCGATAGCCGAACCGTGGCTTGATCGCCACTGAGGCCATGGCTTGATCAGCCATCAGGCCATGGCACGATAAGCCATCAGGCATGGCACGATAAGCCATCGAGCCATGGCACGACAGCCATCAGGCCGTGGCTTGTTAAAACCACTGAGCCATGGCACGACAACCATCAGGTCGTGGCTTGATCAGCCATTGAGCCATGGCATGACAACCACCAGGCCAATGCTTGATTCACCACAGCACCGTGGCTCAATCAGCACTGAGCCATGGCACGACAACCATCAGGCCGTGGCTTGATCAGCCATTGAGCCATGGCATGACAACCACCAGGCCAATGCTTGATTCACCACAGCACCGTGGCTCAATCAGCACCGAACCATGGCATGACAACCACCAGGCCAAGGCTTGATTCACCACAGCACCGTGACTCAATCAGCACCGAACCATGGCACAACCACCAGATCGGTGGTTGGCCGGGTGTCGTGAGACCACCAGTAGCCGCTGTCGCGGCAGTGGTCGACGGCGATGGTTGTTCCCAGCAGTAGAAGGGGGTGGTTGTTCCCGGCAACCGCCAGCCGCCTTGGGGCAAACCCTAGGTGGCGGCGGCGTTTGTTTGTTTTAATCGCCGGCAACGACGGCGTGGCGGTGGCGTATTGCTGGTGCCGACGTCGACATGCGGAGGCGATGGTGGTGGCGCGTCGGTAGCAACGGTGGTTTGTTGTTTTATTACGACGCGAGCGGCAGTGATCGACGGCGGTGGTCGAATCCGCCTAAGCCGTGGCTGATCCACCAGCGTGGTGGTGGCCGAATGATGGTATTGTTGTTGATCGATCGCGGATCATCGACCACTCGTGAATCGCCACCAGTTTGGAGGTGATCGATGGCATGATTCGATGATTGCAACAGTTTCTGATAGAATCCAACTCAATCACTTTTTCGAGCCCAAAGTTATCAGTCTGATAACGGGCCCAAACCATGTAATTTTTGGGCCACGTTCTTGGCCCAATAAGACTTATTGGGTGTTTAAGCTTTTAGCCCAAATTAGATAATTATTTAAATAGTTTTTTTATCTAATTTAAATTAAGGAATTTTATTTTCCTAGTAAAATTATTAAACTAAGATATTTGACCCGTTTCTTGGTCAAATTGGCCCGATATCTTTTTCGACCGGTTGATCGAATCAAGACACAGATCACGGGCTGATGTTCCGACTAGTTCGTTCGGAACAGTCAGTTTAATTAAGTTAATTAAAAGCGGATATTTTTGGTGAAATTGATAGTGGCTTATAAAATTGATTTATAGTTTATAAATCTAGAAATTTTATGAAAAACAATTCGATTTTAAAATATCAGTTTCGATTTATAAAACAGTTTGATTTTATAAATCAGTTAAAATCATGGTTTGTGATAAAATAATTTTAACGGATCTAGGAATTGTTTATATGCTTATGTATTGCTTTATACAAAAATTGCGTGGTTGAATATTTTATATATATATATATCTGCTTAATGTATATTCAGTAATTATAGAGATTGCCAATTTAGACCCTTGATCTATTTGGGGAGGCCTGCGTGCCACTTACAACCCCAGTAATATGTAAAATGACCCTTAGGATAGATTTTCTTCCTAAAGTTCCGTCAAATATGCCGAGGCCAGTGGGAGCTACGCGAGGAGATCGGCGCTATGCGGGGAGATCAGAGCACAATAGTTTTTAGGTCATTTTTGGTCCGTTAGGAAATAATTGGCAAACTCTATAATTGCTTATTTATTTTAAACTACGTGGTTGTGATTATTCTGTTTTCTCGTGATTATTGATATTACATGCCTAGGTCTTATCAAACGTTTTTAAATTAGGTTTTAATTTATAAAACTAGATTAAATCACGAGGTCAAGTAGGTTTTAAAAATCAAAGTCACCAACTTTTTCAAAAAACCTTTTACGGTAGATTTTATTTTGAAACCTATAAAATTGTAAATAGATTGTTTAAAGGCAAGTTGATAAAACAGTTAGTTTTGGGCAACTAGCATGCCATCAAAACAGCTAGTTTTGATTAGCAAGTGTGCTTTTAAAACAGTTAGTTTTAATTAGCAAGAGTGTTTTGAAACAGTTAGTTTTAAAACAGCGTATGTTTGAAACAGTTAGTTTAAACATCCGTTTCTTTCTGTTTAAACAATCAGTTTTCCAAAGTTACAATTTTTCTAAATAACTGGACATTAAAAGGTTTTTCAAAAATTATTTAAAAACCCGATAAATCATAGATCAGTAGTGCAACCCATCTAGGGGCACCTCAGGCGTAAGGTACGCGGGCGTTCTAAGAAGAACACACCTTGAGCATCCGCGTTCAAACCCCAAGCTAGAGGGGATACTACGACTCTGCGAATTATCTCCGTGTTGTATCGGCCAGAGTAAAAGTGTCCAAGTCCCGAAATGGTGAGATCTGTTTTGGTTCTTATATGTTTACCGGGTGGTACCGGGCCAAAAAGCACTTAGAGGGACTGAAACATGTACGGATAATTACCGTTGTCCCGAAAAGATCTAGGAGTCATGTCAGTTAGATGTGATTGGTAAAAGTCCTTACCTACCGAAATAATACGTGGGCCTGGTGGAGCAAGAACGTTACGCACATCAGGGCGTATGAAATAAGGATCCTAGTCCAATAAAATGATCATTTAAGGGTTTATTGATATTTATTGGAAATAGTCTATTCACAGTTGTTAAAAACCAAAGTTTTAAAATGTAGATGGCAAACACAGTAACCAACACAAACAATCTTTCCCTCCGCTCCATCCTTGAGAAGGATAAACTCACCGGTTCCAATTTCTTTGACTGGGAGTGCAATCTGATAATTGTGCTCAGACACGAAAGGAAATGGTATGTCATTGAAGAGCCTCTAGGGGACCTCAGTGAGTGACCATGTCATGAAAATGAAACGGCATATGAATCACCTGGAGAGACTCGGTCACCCAGTTCCGTTGCAGCTAGCAACGGATACTATACTCAACTCACTGTCAGAGGATTACAAGCCTTTTGTAATCAATTATAACATGAATAACATGGAGAAATCAATAGCCGAATTGCACTCCATGCTTAATACTGCTGAGTTGAATATGGGGACCAAGAACAAAACCAAGGATGTGTTGATGGTGAGGGACGGAAAGAAGAAGCATGGGCATGGAGGCACCAGCAAGGGAAAAGGTCCAGTTCAGACCACCCAGAGTGCACCCAAGGTTCGTGAAAAAGGCAAAGGCAAGGGCTAGGGCAAGAAAGTTAAAACCTAACAGAGTAATGACCGAGAATTAATACTTCAAGTGCCATGAAGTCGGTCATTGGAGGTATAACTACCCGAAGCGTTACGAAGCAGGTATAAATACCTCAGGTATTCGTGACTACTTAAAATGAGTTGACACCTAGAAGTAAATGTTTAATTGCAGGTGGTCATTAAAAGTGAAGTGCCCAGATTGCAAGGATCAGCATACAAGTTTACTTTTAGATATTATCAAGACAATTTTAAACTTTTATGATTTAAAACAATCTTGTTTTTCCAAAACTTGGATTTTTGGGTTTTAAATGATTATCGGTTTTAAAATTTAAAATTATAGTCTTGATTCAAATATCTTTATGCATGATATTTTGAATCTGTATAAGTCAAGTTAGACTTGATTCAAAATTAGATCCTAGATGTTGCCTATTACACTAACAGTATTAGTTTAATAAAGTAATGTATATGAAAACTGTCAAAGCACACGAAGTACTATAATGTGTTTTGAATAAAACATTTATGAGTAAAGGATTATGAAAGTTTTTTTTCTGATCAGAATTAATTACTCATATGTTTTAAGGAATTTAGGATATTATCTCAGATATCATTGATAATATCAGTGTTTATAAAACTAGAGAAAATTCCAAGTTTTGGAAATAGGATTTGAGCAAAGTCCAGTTTTATAAATAATGAAATTCTAAAGTGACCATTACTTAAAATAGAATTGACTAAGCTTTGACTAAGTCAATAGTAAATTTTGAGTAAAAGTCAGTTTTCATATAGGTTAGTGGGAGCCCAGTTTATTCTCTATCCAGTTTGAGATATAGAATAGAAAATGTGATTATTGATTCAGTATATCTAGGAATTATAATCCAGATAGGATACAAATTCACCAGATATAGAATGTGCTCCTTTAGTCCAAAAAGGGTGGATCAGTAATTCAAAAATTTGATAAAGCCGTGATTGACTTTAAAAGAGAATCAATGATCAAGTGTGTTGAAATAACTTAGTAAAAGAGTACTAAGGTATCTTTTAACCATAAAATATTATAAGAGGCCAAATTAAAATTTCCTGCAATTTGCCAGTTAGGTAATTGGAAATTTTATCCGATTTCAGGTAGAAATCGTTCATCTACACAGCAGCTAAGAAAAGTTGCAGTATAGCTTTTACATATTCAGGGTAACTCGGAGTTTGTCCAGATCTCCAAGTACAGGGAATATGGTAAAAGAAGTCTAAATTTGTTTTATAGTGTTAGCAAAACAAAATTAGCCGTAACAAGTATAAAATATCAGTGGGTATTAGACTTGTAACGTTTTTGGTTATCACTTTGATTAGACCGGTAAACATTAATCAAAGGGTTTTAAACTGAACTTAGGTGATACTTCAGTTGAGATCAGTATTTAACAAACGTTAAATAGACACAGTAAAAGGTAATTAAGAGATGCTATTAATTTTAGTATTATTACAGAGCGTAATATGGACTATACGAAAATTAGTCTCTTAAATTCGCTTTTAAACTTTGCATGTTTTGTAATCCAGGAATGAGACTAGTTCCCAGTCTTTCATTCGAAAATTGTCCGTGACAACTTATTGTGGTGGGAACCCAATAGGGTATTAAAGTCATTGTGAACTTCTGGGTAGTTATGATCAGGGGTTGAATAACAGCTACAAGTGTTGTAGACCAGAAGTTGCACAGATATTTGATAGAGCAGCAAATATCGGACGTGATCCGCGGTTGAGAATTACTTCTTGGATTTTTGTCATAAGTAAATCTCACAGTGGTTGTCCCCATTACCTGAGGTATCTGGTTTGATGTCATGAGGACTGCTGGATACTTAGTGCGTCCAACCGCTACGCCGTAACAGGGTGGCTATAAAAGGCGTAACTAGATTCAGCTGAAGCCGTGGTGTTAAATGCAGATATGCAAGATGGGATTTGCACCTCTTCTCAGAAGAGAGATATTTCTGGGCCCTTTGACTGACTGAATAGACTGATGAAGTGCATGGCCATGCCCAAACGAACTGATTAGTTCTTTGTCGTTTACCTATTAGTAGAGGTCGGATAGTCGAGAAACAGAATCTTGAGTATTAAGAGTTGACTCTATCCAAGCTCATACTTAAAGATGGAATATCGTAATGCAAAGGGAAAAGCCAAGTTATACCCAATTTATGAACAGTTGTTTCATAAATGTTATTCCCTTACGGAAATGTTTAAATCACCTATCTGGGTATAAGAGTTCTTGTAACCTGGTTAGCCTAAGTGCCTGTCTAGGGGCCTCCTTAGGTCCGTGTGAACAAGGCGGTATTGCCAACTTGCACAAGTGGGAGTCTGTTAGGAATTATGTGCAGAAGTTGACAAACCAGTAATCACACATCCAATGTTACAAGATACTTGAGGGTCACACCTGTGAGAACCTATAAATCGAGTAAGTTGAATAAAACCTAGAAATAGAGAGTTTGGATTTATAATAGTCAATTATAAATCAGTTGGGTAATTTCAGTCAGAAATCCCAAAGTTAGAGGGTTGTTAAATTAATTAAGATAATTATATATTTATTAGTAAAATAAATATATAATAGATAATCTAATTAATTAAGGTAATTATCTAGAAAGTCTTTTCTTAAAGAAAAAGAAAAGAAAAGATAATTATTAAGGAAACTGAATCAGATAAGGATTCTCCATCTGATTAGCTATAAATAAAGGCCTTAGGGTCCATGGTTTATTGTCTCAATCAATTACCAGTTAAATAGTTTCCACCAAAAAATTCCCTCCTCTCTCTCTCTTTTGGCGCCGCCCACTTCCAAAACCAGTTCGGTTTTTCCGGTTGCTCGGGTTTTTGAGTTCTACTAGAGGAACGCTCGTAGGGTTGATCACCGGTGGATTATTACTCAAGCAATCCAGGTAAAAGTCTTACCCTTTTAAATGTTTAAATAGATTAGAACGAACGATCGTGGTTTTCAGGTTTTTATCCAAAATCGCTTCCGCATACTTAGTGTTCTTCGTATCAGTTTGATTCGGGGATCACAGAAAAACCCAACAGTGGTATCAGAGCCACAGGCTTACTTATCGTTTATCTAATTTTGTTTAAAGATCCGTTATAAAATTATTTTAGTTGTATAAAAATTGGATTTTTATCAGTTGGTATAAAAATTCGATTTTTATCAGGTTGTATAAAATTGGATTTTTATCAGTTGGTGTAAAGATCCGATTTTTTATCAGTTGGTATAAAGATTAGATTTTTATCAGTTTAGATAAAAATTCGATCTTTATCAGTTTTGTATAAAGATTGTTTTTTTATCAGTTTAGATAAAAATTCGATATTTATCAGATTTGTATAAAAAATTTTATATCAGATTTTGTGTAAATTTTATCAAAAACTTATTTAGAATAAAAGTTTTTTATTAGTTGGTTATTCCGATCATCGGATTTTTATCACCACCGAAAACCGCAATCGAACCGCCAATGGGCCGATAGCCGAACCGTGGCTTGATCGCCACTGAGGCCATGGCTTGATCAGCCATCAGGCCATGGCACGATAAGCCATCAGGCATGGCACGATAAGCCATCGAGCCATGGCACGACAGCCATCAGGCCGTGGCTTGTTAAAACCACTGAGCCATGGCACGACAACCATCAGGTCGTGGCTTGATCAGCCATTGAGCCATGGCATGACAACCACCAGGCCAATGCTTGATTCACCACAGCACCGTGGCTCAATCAGCACTGAGCCATGGCACGACAACCATCAGGCCGTGGCTTGATCAGCCATTGAGCCATGGCATGACAACCACCAGGCCAATGCTTGATTCACCACAGCACCGTGGCTCAATCAGCACCGAACCATGGCATGACAACCACCAGGCCAAGGCTTGATTCACCACAGCACCGTGACTCAATCAGCACCGAACCATGGCACAACCACCAGATCGGTGGTTGGCCGGGTGTCGTGAGACCACCAGTAGCCGCTGTCGCGGCAGTGGTCGACGGCGATGGTTGTTCCCAGCAGTAGAAGGGGGTGGTTGTTCCCGGCAACCGCCAGCCGCCTTGGGGCAAACCCTAGGTGGCGGCGGCGTTTGTTTGTTTTAATCGCCGGCAACAACGGCGTGGCGGTGGCGTATTGCTGGTGCCGACGTCGACATGCGGAGGCGATGGTGGTGGCGCGTCGGTAGCAACGGTGGTTTGTTGTTTTATTACGACGCGAGCGGCAGTGATCGACGGCGGTGGTCGAATCCGCCTAAGCCGTGGCTGATCCACCAGCGTGGTGGTGGCCGAATGATGGTATTGTTGTTGATCGATCGCGGATCATCGACCACTCGTGAATCGCCACCAGTTTGGAGGTGATCGATGGCATGATTCGATGATTGCAACAGTTTCTGATAGAATCCAACTCAATCACTTTTTCGAGCCCAAAGTTATCAGTCTGATAACGGGCCCAAACCATGTAATTTTTGGGCCACGTTCTTGGCCCAATAAGACTTATTGGGTGTTTAAGCTTTTAGCGCAAATTAGATAATTATTTAAATAGTTTTTTTTTATCTAATTTAAATTAAGGAATTTTATTTTCCTAGTAAAATTATTAAACTAAGATATTTGACCCGTTTCTTGGTCAAATTGGCCCGATATCTTTTTCGACCGGTTGATCGAATCAAGACACAGATCACGGGCTGATGTTCCGACTAGTTCGTTCGGAACAGTCAGTTTAATTAAGTTAATTAAAAGCGGATATTTTTGGTGAAATTGATAGTGGCTTATAAAATTGATTTATAGTTTATAAATCTAGAAATTTTATGAAAAACAATTCGATTTTAAAATATCAGTTTCGATTTATAAAACAGTTTGATTTTATAAATCAGTTAAAATCATGGTTTGTGATAAAATAATTTTAACGGATCTAGGAATTGTTTATATGCTTATGTATTGCTTTATACAAAAATTGCGTGGTTGAATATTTTATATATATATATCTGCTTAGTGTATATTCAGTAATTATAGAGATTGCCAATTTAGACCCTTGATCTATTTGGGGAGGCCTGCGTGCCACTTACAACCCCAGTAATATGTAAAATGACCCTTAGGATAGATTTTCTTCCTAAAGTTCCGTCAAATATGCCGAGGCCAGTGGGAGCTACGCGAGGAGATCGGCGCTATGCGGGGAGATCAGAGCACAATAGTTTTTAGGTCATTTTTGGTCCGTTAGGAAATAATTGGCAAACTCTATAATTGCTTATTTATTTTAAACTACGTGGTTGTGATTATTCTGTTTTCTCGTGATTATTGATATTACATGCCTAGGTCTTATCAAACGTTTTTAAATTAGGTTTTAATTTATAAAACTAGATTAAATCACGAGGTCAAGTAGGTTTTAAAAATCAAAGTCACCAACTTTTTCAAAAAACCTTTTACGGTAGATTTTATTTTGAAACCTATAAAATTGTAAATAGATTGTTTAAAGGCAAGTTGATAAAACAGTTAGTTTTGGGCAACTAGCATGCCATCAAAACAGCTAGTTTTGATTAGCAAGTGTGCTTTTAAAACAGTTAGTTTTAATTAGCAAGAGTGTTTTGAAACAGTTAGTTTTAAAACAGCGTATGTTTGAAACAGTTAGTTTAAACATCAGTTTCTTTCTGTTTAAACAATCAGTTTTCCAAAGTTACAATTTTTCTAAATAACTGGACATTAAAAGGTTTTTCAAAAATTATTTAAAAACCCCGATAAATCATAGATCAGTAGTGCAACCCATCTAGGGGCACCTCAGGCGTAAGGTACGCGGGCGTTCTAAGAAGAACACACCTTGAGCATCCGCGTTCAAACCCCAAGCTAGAGGGGATACTACGACTCTGCGAATTATCTCCGTGTTGTATCGGCCAGAGTAAAAGTGTCCAAGTCCCGAAATGGTGAGATCTGTTTTGGTTCTTATATGTTTACCGGGTGGTACCGGGCCAAAAAGCACTTAGAGGGACTGAAACATGTACGGATAATTACCGTTGTCCCGAAAAGATCTAGGAGTCATGTCAGTTAGATGTGATTGGTAAAAGTCCTTACCTACCGAAATAATACGTGGGCCTGGTGGAGCAAGAACGTTACGCACATCAGGGCGTATGAAATAAGGATCCTAGTCCAATAAAATGATCATTTAAGGGTTTATTGATATTTATTGGAAATAGTCTATTCACAGTTGTTAAAAACCAAAGTTTTAAAATGTAGATGGCAAACACAGTAACCAACACAAACAATCTTTCCCTCCGCTCCATCCTTGAGAAGGATAAACTCACCGGTTCCAATTTCTTTGACTGGGAGTGCAATCTGATAATTGTGCTCAGACACGAAAGGAAATGGTATGTCATTGAAGAGCCTCTAGGGGACCTCAGTGAGTGACCATGTCATGAAAATGAAACGGCATATGAATCACCTGGAGAGACTCGGTCACCCAGTTCCGTTGCAGCTAGCAACGGATACTATACTCAACTCACTGTCAGAGGATTACAAGCCTTTTGTAATCAATTATAACATGAATAACATGGAGAAATCAATAGCCGAATTGCACTCCATGCTTAATACTGCTGAGTTGAATATGGGGACCAAGAACAAAACCAAGGATGTGTTGATGGTGAGGGACGGAAAGAAGAAGCATGGGCATGGAGGCACCAGCAAGGGAAAAGGTCCAGTTCAGACCACCCAGAGTGCACCCAAGGTTCGTGAAAAAGGCAAAGGCAAGGGCTAGGGCAAGAAAGTTAAAACCTAACAGAGTAATGACCGAGAATTAATACTTCAAGTGCCATGAAGTCGGTCATTGGAGGTATAACTACCCGAAGCGTTACGAAGCAGGTATAAATACCTCAGGTATTCGTGACTACTTAAAATGAGTTGACACCTAGAAGTAAATGTTTAATTGCAGGTGGTCATTAAAAGTGAAGTGCCCAGATTGCAAGGATCAGCATACAAGTTTACTTTTAGATATTATCAAGACAATTTTAAACTTTTATGATTTAAAACAATCTTGTTTTTCCAAAACTTGGATTTTTGGGTTTTAAATGATTATCGGTTTTAAAATTTAAAATTATAGTCTTGATTCAAATATCTTTATGCATGATATTTTGAATCTGTATAAGTCAAGTTAGACTTGATTCAAAATTAGATCCTAGATGTTGCCTATTACACTAACAGTATTAGTTTAATAAAGTAATGTATATGAAAACTGTCAAAGCACACGAAGTACTATAATGTGTTTTGAATAAAACATTTATGAGTAAAGGATTATGAAAGTTTTTTTTCTGATCAGAATTAATTACTCATATGTTTTAAGGAATTTAGGATATTATCTCAGATATCATTGATAATATCAGTGTTTATAAAACTAGAGAAAATTCCAAGTTTTGGAAATAGGATTTGAGCAAAGTCCAGTTTTATAAATAATGAAATTCTAAAGTGACCATTACTTAAAATAGAATTGACTAAGCTTTGACTAAGTCAATAGTAAATTTTGAGTAAAAGTCAGTTTTCATATAGGTTAGTGGGAGCCCAGTTTATTCTCTATCCAGTTTGAGATATAGAATAGAAAATGTGATTATTGATTCAGTATATCTAGGAATTATAATCCAGATAGGATACAAATTCACCAGATATAGAATGTGCTCCTTTAGTCCAAAAAGGGTGGATCAGTAATTCAAAAATTTGATAAAGCCGTGATTGACTTTAAAAGAGAATCAATGATCAAGTGTGTTGAAATAACTTAGTAAAAGAGTACTAAGGTATCTTTTAACCATAAAATATTATAAGAGGCCAAATTAAAATTTCCTGCAATTTGCCAGTTAGGTAATTGGAAATTTTATCCGATTTCAGGTAGAAATCGTTCATCTACACAGCAGCTAAGAAAAGTTGCAGTATAGCTTTTACATATTCAGGGTAACTCGGAGTTTGTCCAGATCTCCAAGTACAGGGAATATGGTAAAAGAAGTCTAAATTTGTTTTATAGTGTTAGCAAAACAAAATTAGCCGTAACAAGTATAAAATATCAGTGGGTATTAGACTTGTAACGTTTTTGGTTATCACTTTGATTAGACCGGTAAACATTAATCAAAGGGTTTTAAACTGAACTTAGGTGATACTTCAGTTGAGATCAGTATTTAACAAACGTTAAATAGACACAGTAAAAGGTAATTAAGAGATGCTATTAATTTTAGTATTATTACAGAGCGTAATATGGACTATACGAAAATTAGTCTCTTAAATTCGCTTTTAAACTTTGCATGTTTTGTAATCCAGGAATGAGACTAGTTCCCAGTCTTTCATTCGAAAATTGTCCGTGACAACTTATTGTGGTGGGAACCCAATAGGGTATTAAAGTCATTGTGAACTTCTGGGTAGTTATGATCAGGGGTTGAATAACAGCTACAAGTGTTGTAGACCAGAAGTTGCACAGATATTTGATAGAGCAGCAAATATCGGACGTGATCCGCGGTTGAGAATTACTTCTTGGATTTTTGTCATAAGTAAATCTCACAGTGGTTGTCCCCATTACCTGAGGTATCTGGTTTGATGTCATGAGGACTGCTGGATACTTAGTGCGTCCAACCGCTACGCCGTAACAGGGTGGCTATAAAAGGCGTAACTAGATTCAGCTGAAGCCGTGGTGTTAAATGCAGATATGCAAGATGGGATTTGCACCTCTTCTCAGAAGAGAGATATTTCTGGGCCCTTTGACTGACTGAATAGACTGATGAAGTGCATGGCCATGCCCAAACGAACTGATTAGTTCTTTGTCGTTTACCTATTAGTAGAGGTCGGATAGTCGAGAAACAGAATCTTGAGTATTAAGAGTTGACTCTATCCAAGCTCATACTTAAAGATGGAATATCGTAATGCAAAGGGAAAAGCCAAGTTATACCCAATTTATGAACAGTTGTTTCATAAATGTTATTCCCTTACGGAAATGTTTAAATCACCTATCTGGGTATAAGAGTTCTTGTAACCTGGTTAGCCTAAGTGCCTGTCTAGGGGCCTCCTTAGGTCCGTGTGAACAAGGCGGTATTGCCAACTTGCACAAGTGGGAGTCTGTTAGGAATTATGTGCAGAAGTTGACAAACCAGTAATCACACATCCAATGTTACAAGATACTTGAGGGTCACACCTGTGAGAACCTATAAATCGAGTAAGTTGAATAAAACCTAGAAATAGAGAGTTTGGATTTATAATAGTCAATTATAAATCAGTTGGGTAATTTCAGTCAGAAATCCCAAAGTTAGAGGGTTGTTAAATTAATTAAGATAATTATATATTTATTAGTAAAATAAATATATAATAGATAATCTAATTAATTAAGGTAATTATCTAGAAAGTCTTTTCTTAAAGAAAAAGAAAAGAAAAGATAATTATTAAGGAAACTGAATCAGATAAGGATTCTCCATCTGATTAGCTATAAATAAAGGCCTTAGGGTCCATGGTTTATTGTCTCAATCAATTACCAGTTAAATAGTTTCCACCAAAAAATTCCCTCCTCTCTCTCTCTTTTGGCGCCGCCCACTTCCAAAACCAGTTCGGTTTTTCCGGTTGCTCGGGTTTTTGAGTTCTACTAGAGGAACGCTCGTAGGGTTGATCACCGGTGGATTATTACTCAAGCAATCCAGGTAAAAGTCTTACCCTTTTAAATGTTTAAATAGATTAGAACGAACGATCGTGGTTTTCAGGTTTTTATCCAAAATCGCTTCCGCATACTTAGTGTTCTTCGTATCAGTTTGATTCGGGGATCACAGAAAAACCCAACAGTGGTATCAGAGCCACAGGCTTACTTATCGTTTATCTAATTTTGTTTAAAGATCCGTTATAAAATTATTTTAGTTGTATAAAAATTGGATTTTTATCAGTTGGTATAAAAATTCGATTTTTATCAGGTTGTATAAAATTGGATTTTTATCAGTTGGTGTAAAGATCCGATTTTTTATCAGTTGGTATAAAGATTAGATTTTTATCAGTTTAGATAAAAATTCGATCTTTATCAGTTTTGTATAAAGATTGTTTTTTTATCAGTTTAGATAAAAATTCGATATTTATCAGATTTGTATAAAAAATTTTATATCTAATTAATTCATTTGAGCACCCTATATACATAATATGCATATGCAGATGGATGTATATGCAGATGGATGCATATGCATATGCATACTATTTTAATCTTGTTGCCAAAATGACGCTTATACCCATGTACGTCTTTCATCTCATTAATACAACTGCCATAAATTTTCTTAATTTGCACATAGGTCCCTTTAAATATATACCATATAATTAAATTTTTAATGGTTTAGATGGGTTTTAAAGGTGTGCAACATCTATAGGGTGCTCATTTGATGCTACCCACTCAATTGTAGGAACAAAGGAACTCATTTGAACATCATGTGTTATGGGCTCATATGGGCCCCACATATTAAATAAATCATATATGAAAACTTAACCATGTTGTTGGCGGAATTAATGCGTTAATATACAATTAGTGCAATTTTTAAGTTGGTTCTTTAAGGGTGTGTTTGATGAAAACTTGTTCTTGTCTGTTTTGTCTTGTTCTGTTTACCAAACGCACTCTAAAGCAATTATTGGGAGTTGAATTATCTGAATAGAGTTCTATACAATATTAGAATGTATTTGATGAAAACTCTTAAGACAAAATACTGCATTAATTATACTTTATTAAAACAAAATATCAAATAAAAATCGAGGTTTCAACTTACTATTGCAATTTTAAAACACCTTTTAGCTCTTCACATTTTAAACTATGTAAAATAATAGATAAGTATGTTTAATGTACCTTTTTGTTCTTCACATTTTAAAACACCTTTTTGTTATAATGTTTTAAAATATGTTAAAAATATTTGTTTTTTAATTAGTCAATTAAGAAAAAAACTAATTTAATTATTTATAGTTTATGCTTATAAATAATTTATAAATTAGATATGTAACTATGCGCAATCTAACGTAAAACATAACAAATCTAAAGCTGAGAACTTGAAAAAATTATCTTTTTTATGTTTAGTTTTATTCTTTATCACATGATGTCAGTTTTATGATTTATGGGTTTTGAAATTGGATATCGGATGTATAAAATTCAAGATCAATATGATCAATTGATAATTTTTTTTGATAAAGATGTGTTTGATATTGGGTTTTCAAACTCACAGCACTTGTTCTCTAAGACCAGTCTATGCATTAGTGATTTGTATTTCTTTGTAACTCTTTAAAAACTATAATCCAAAATATTCATGTTTAATAAACTCAAAAAGCAAACCATATGTAAGAAAAATGGTAAGAAAACCAATAAAGTGTACGTGTGATGATGAATACCAATACCGGAATGTTTTTTCGGTCATTCTTTTTCAAATTGTGTTACATATCCTATGAATACAAAAACTACCCATGAAAATAAGCTCGAAAAATGTGATTTGATATCAACAAATCTAGATTCTTAGTTTGTTTAACTTCCACTAATGTATTTGTAGAAATCGAGAGACATATTTGTCATCGAAGGTTGTGGTCGAAGAAGAATTAACCTTTTTAGTTTTAGGAGTGTTTTCAGAACATGAAATATGGCTGATTCTAAAGAGTTTTTTTTGGGACGTAGACTAAAAGAGATGTTCCAACAGTTGGAGGAGGGTGACCGATGAAGCAGAGAGAAAAAAGGGAGGTGGTTGATTATACAATTGTACTTGTTTTAAATATTTTATTGCAAAACTGCATTTTTGAATATTTTAAGACAACTACATCATTAGATTACACTTTAAGATGTGTACATTCATCATGAAATATAGTACCTCTTAAAGATTCAAAAATAAGATGAAAATGAAAATTATAAAACAAATTAATTATATAACTATAAGGTATAAAATGTAAGTTTTAAAAACTTCTCACTATTTATTTAAGCTACTTAATATTATTGTTAAATAAATAAAAACTTAATATTGGTTCATTCTCAAGGTATTGGTGAAACGATTATAGTTGTATAAAAATTGTAAAAAATAAACATTTTTAAATATATTTTAGTTAATATACAGTTATATATGTTAATATAATAAAGACGTAGAATAAAGATTAAAAAATAAATGATATAAAGTAAACTAAATAACTACAAAAACAAAAAAATAATTTTATTCTTGTACTATGATGTTGAAGTTGATAGGTTTTGAAACATATATAATTGTATATGATTATCAAGATTTGTATTTTTTTAGATAAATATAGATAAGAGTGTAAGATGTATAAATTCAAGAAATTATCGATAAATCATTTTGGAAAAATCTAGTATTTAATATTACTAAATTAAAAAAATTAATTATGAACTTATTTTGAAAATATTGACAGTGAATTATAACGATATAAATTTATAAAAATGAAATGCATTTTATAATTTATTTTTAATATGATAAGAGTGTAAAGTGAAAAATTAAAAATTTAAGAAATATAAAATAAATTAACTTGTATATTTTTATGATATTTAATATTATGATTAAATTAAAAAAATATTTAATATTGAGTTTATTTAGAAGTTATTGATGATATAATTACAATGGTATAATTTATGAAAAGAAGAAATATATTTTTTAATGCATTTTAGTTCAGATACGATTATTTTAATATTAATATGATAATGATTAAATAATGGAAAATGAAAAAGCAATGTAGGGAACTAGGGATGAACCTAGGAATTTTTTCATAAGGTGATACTATAAAAAACATTGGTTTTATCGACGTGTTTCCTTCTTTTTACCAACGTTTACTAGCGTATGATGTGTTTATAGCTTAATTCTATCGGTTAGAGAAAATTTTAAAGTTTTTGTTTCTTGATTTCGAGTTTTTTGGATTTTTAGATCTCTATCTTGATTTCAGGGTTTTTGGTTACGAGGTAAGGTTGCATATTCTAAAATAATACGATTGCATATTTTGAAATAACAGGGTTGCTCTTTTTAAAAACCCTAAATTTTTACCTTACGGGGTGCCACCATTGGCACCATTGTAGATCCTTCGATAAAGTAAGTGATTAATAATAAAATACGTAACTAGTTATAAAGTTATTAAATATAACTTTAAAAAAAGACTTTACAGAGAAATGGGTGTCTTAACCAGTTATTCCTCTAACCCAACCGGTTACTCGGTTCTTTTTCTAACCGGTTTTGTTCTAAACCGGTTAGGTTATTTAACCGATCGTGTACATGTCTACCTACAGGCTACAATCATCAAGAAAGGGAGGCAAGTGATAAAATAATAAACTAAACTAAGGTTTTGGTCCTTGTGGTTTGATATTTATTATGTTTTTTGTCCTTGATCTTTTAAAAACTTCTTTTTCATCCCTGTAATTTTTATTTTCATTCTATTTTCATCAATCCATCTAACTTTGTTAAACTTGGTGGTTAACTCATCCAAAATATGTTTGATTAAATTACATATTGTCTCCTTATAGTAGATCATTATTTATATTTTTTTCTCAAGTTACATAATTCATATTTTGTTACTTTTTACTTTTTTTATTTATTTTATCAACACATTTTGTTTTATTGGTTAATAATAAACTATTATAATTTTAATCAAGAAAATAATCAAATAATTTCATTACGTTATTGATAAATACATGATTTTTTTCCAAAGCTTCGGTCATAAGGTTTGTCAAATGATACAGATTTAGTTCTCAAAATTTATTTATTACAAAATAAACCTTCAGGTATGCAGTTTGTTATGGATTTTGTCCCTCATGTTAACAGTCATCCATTAGTCCCTTAAATTGAGAGGGCGGAATGACCATTATAGCATTTTAAATCAACTGTATACTTTTTTACTTGAATATAACAACGACGTAAAATAGATACCAATTACACTATATATATCTTTTTTTAATCTAAGCATATAGGCTAACACCCAACACAATGCATGAAGTACGTCATATTAACCTTTTGTATGAGAACATATGTACGAACTTATGTTTCATATAAATCAAGGTTCTAAATGGTGCGAGGCGTGGCGTGGCGGCGAGGCCACGCCTCAAGCTTTATGAGTAAAGGCGAGGCCATAACGTTTTTTAAGGCGTTGCTTAAGGCGGCAAATTTGTATATAATATATATGTGTCCGTGTTTATGTATATGTATAAAATAGTAAAATAGAAGTATTTCTAAATTCTACTATATATAAACGGGAAAAATCTAACGGGATACGAATGGAAAAACTCTAATCGAAGTTCGAGATACACAGATTCAAAAAATCAAAATTACATATTTTTAATGCCATGGGGTGCCATAACACGCCTCAACGAGCTCGACGCCATACAACGACGCCATGGGGGTTAACGTGGCGGCAAGGTGACGCCTTGGCGGCGCTAAGGCGCGCCTTTAGAACATTGATATAATCCATCTTACTACTTATGATAAAATCTATCACACTTTATAACCGGACGTAAAGCTCGAGATCTAAATAACTAGTTTTGTAAAATTTCTTGGAGATGCTCTTAACTTTTTAATTGTTTACATTACATTTTAATTCTCAATTCATTTTAATTGGTATTGTTTTGTTTGGCGTAGGAAACCGACAATGGGAATCGCGGTGCTTAAAACCCGGGGTAGTGACGTTGGTCAACGAGGGCAGTCCAACACAACACACGTGTATAATTCTATAAGGAATTTAACTGAAATTAAGGGATGCCTACCAACCAAACAACTACAATAAACGCCTACTTATTTTATTTTTGTTTTTGTTTTTGGTTTGATACTTCTTTTAAGGATTATATAAAAATGATTTTTTTAAGCGGTAAATAACTCATACACACGTTTTAATACGAAGTCGACGACATGGTTAGGGTATCGATACATGGTCAGGGTATCGCCACATGTTCACTTCATGAATCGATCCAGTGTGGACATGGATCTCATCCACTCCCAATATTAGAAATTCAACGTTTATTTTAGAACAAACTAAGGGGCCGTTACCAAACGTTTACTATGTAAGCGTATACAACAAGAGTTATCATCCTCACGTACCATATCGAAAAACATTCTCAACCATCATGAGGATTGTTGGTAAATGTAACATCATAAATCTAAAAAAGAACAAGAAAGTGGTTGATTATCCACACCTTTTTAAGTGTGGAAAACTATAATAAAGCGTGAACATATTTGGCTTTACAATTTTTTTTTATCAAATCTCTATATTTGAAAGTGTGAAAATTATAGTAAAACTCACATTTATTAGTGTGGACAAATTTTCTAAATTTCACATTTCTAAGCATGAAAAATTTGAAAAATAAATATTCTAAGGTTACAAAAGTTCACGCTTTAAAGTGCGAACTTTTCTAATTACAAAAGTACACATTTACAAATGTAGAGTTTTTTTCTTTTCTAACAATCTCTTTATAAAAAAACTCTTTGTTACACAAAAAATTTCCACGTTTTTTATAAAACGTGGATAAATGACATATTTTTTGCAGTAAGCTACTAATAAAAGGTTTTATAATACATCAAATAAAACATAAATTCTTTTTTGATTACCACTTAATTACATAAAGAGGAATACTAAGATTTAAAACCAACAATTCTAGCAACCAAACCTACACAAAGTCTAAGTTGGGACATGTATCCAAAAGTCATTATCAATAAATGTTTTATCAGTCATTCCCTTGGGCCTTGAGGAATTGAAATTCTTTTAGGTGAGAACCTGAGACAATTTCTTGGTAGTTTCAAAGATTGGATTGTTGATGTTTGATATCTGTTAGAGATTAGATTGTTGATGTTTCATGTTTGTTAAATTTTACTTGTTTTTATAAATTACTTGCTTTTGATGTATATCATTGATTTCTACATCAATTTCTGTTTTCTTATGATTTTATATTGGTTTTCTTTCTTGTTTTACTGATTTTTATATCCATTCATAAGTGTATGTGGGTTTTTTTATATCCATGAATCCATTTCACTATCCTATGACATGTGGGTTTGTGTTTTTTAATCCTTGAGTTTGTTTCATCATCAATGGTATGTAATAGTTCTACTTGTTTATTTATTTGTTTGTTGTAGAATGTTAGCTTGTTTTTTTTTTTTTTTTTTTGGAAGAGGTATCCCAGACCACATTGGGCCCAAACTAATCCTCGGCATATTTTTGGGCCGAAGCCCGACTGCTCAAGCATGCAGCCCGGGGTCGAAGCCCCCGTACCTCCAGAATGCGTCCCCTAGAGCTCGAACTCGGGTTCACCACTAGGTAGTGCCCAAGCCTTACCACTAGGCTATCACTCCTTTGGTATGTTAGCATGTTTTTCTTTTAGGTGTGCAACAAATGGGTGAATTACAACAACAAAAGTGAATTTGGATCAGTTGGAAGGATCATGATGTAAAAACTTTCCTAGAAAGTTAAAAATAGAGGTTGTATAGAAAGGAAAAGAGAGTGGGAGCTTGAAGGCACTTTCATGGAACAAAGTTGTTGATATGCTAAAAAACACTCATTACTTTTGTGAGAATATGTGGAATCCCGTATGTAATCTCCAAAAGAGGCATTGGGGAGAATGGATAGGTTTCAACATATATAGTGAAGAATGTCTAGCCGATGTAGCACTCTAACACGCCCCCTCAAACGGAGGCTAGACGAACACGTATTGTCCCGGAGTGTTGAGAGGGTTAGGGTCAGGAGAATAGATTTGCCCTACGCACCGTGTCAGTCCCTAGAGTGGTAAACCTTGGCTCTGATAGCATGCGAGAATATGTGGAACCCCTGAATATGTGGAACCCCTATATGTAATCTCCAAAAGAGCCTTTTAGGCGAAAGGGAAGGTTCCAATATATAGTGAAAAATTGGTCCAAGTCTAGCCGATAAGGGACCCTAACAGTTACAAATAGTTCAAGTGTACCAACTATTAGAGATCCGAGTGTACAGAACCATAGATCTAAGTATAGCCGAGTGTACATCATCTTCATATGATTTAAATATGTTGATCTTAGATGTAGTAACATCATATCATCATGATATTTTTCGATTTTTGATGTTGTAGTATCTCCATGTTGGAGCTTCATATCCACCATCCTATTTTTCAGATTATCCTTTGTTTCACATAAATTACATTACAGTTGAAAAGGAAAACCTAAACTTACAAAGGATGATAGCACGTCTTATCTTAAAAATAATCTAGTATCTAATTAATAGGATATATATTCACCTGCCTAGGCGGCCTAGCACAAAATATAATCCATTTAAACCCCTTGCAAGGGTTATCAAGTTAATTAATACAATAGTAACTGAAATATTATGCTACAACAACAATGTAGTTTCTATTATAGCAATAGATTTAAACCAAAAAGGGAATACGATTTTTCTTCACAAAATGTAAAATTTGCATCCAAAAAAATAGATATCATATTCATGGAATACGATCAGTGGCGAATCTAGAACAAAAAACCACGTGGTTCCCTACTAAGTTTAGTCGGAGAAAAAATGAAAGTGTCAATTATACTTTTGTCGGGTCGGGTCATTAACATAAAAAATCAAACATTTACCCAAATCAACCTTCGATACTTTATCAACAGGTAGTGAATTCAAATCAACCTTCGTATACTTATGTTGCTCTTTTTCATTATCTTCACCTATTATTCTTTCCACTCTCTTTGTTGTTCCGGAATTATTCACACATGATGAACTAAATTCTCCATTCTTTTTTAAAAACCTTAACAACGACATTCTTGATTCTACGAGAAACTACAATCAAAGATTCAAAATATCATTAGTTCATTATCAATTAATAATTATATATAGTGTTAGAGTATACATCTCAATTCACAAATAAAAAGAAATTAAAAGTTTTGATTTTGATTTTTAAACAAACCTGGCTCACTATACTTGAAAATCGGATTGCGAATTGCGAAATCCAATTGATCGATTTGTTTAGATTGGAGATTGGAGGTGAATTGGATGAAGTAGAATTCGAATAATTCAATTTTGGGCGAATTCTGATAAAAAAAAATCGATTATCTTATGTTGCTCTTTTTCATTATCTTCACCTATTATTCTTTCCACTCTCTTTGTTGTTCCGGAATTATTCACACATGATGAACTAAATTCTCCATTCTTTTTTAAAAACCTTAACAACAACATTCTTGATTCTACGAGAAACTACAATCAAAGATTCAAAATATCATTAGTTCATTATCAATTAATAATTATATATAGTGTTAGAGTATACATCTCAATTCACAAATAAAAAGAAATTAAAAGTTTTGATTTTGATTTTTGAACAAACCTGGCTCACTATACTTGAAAATCGGATTGCGAATTGCGAAATCCAATTGATCGATTTGTTTAGATTGGAGATTGGAGGTGAATTGGATGAAGTAGAATTCGAATAATTCAATTTTGGGTGAATTCTGATAAAAAAAATCGATTCAATTAGGTTTTTTTGAAATCCAATTGATCCTTAAAATTGTTGGGCCTAAACAAAAAAAGATTAAAAAAAGATAACAACTTTTGGAGACTTGCAAGATTTGAACCTAAGACCTCCTTTACACAACAAATGATGTTATCCACCACACCAACAATGATTTTGTTTACTTATAACTGCTTAAAAAATATTTAAGGTAGTTCCTCTAACAAAATTTAGGTAGGTCCCGAATTTTTTTCTATATAACTTCTAACAAAAAAAAAAATATTTAGGTAGGTCCCGGGACCTACCTAACCAACACCTAAATTCGCCCTTGAATACGATTCACTTTCAAGATGCCTCTTGCTTATTTCGATGATCCTCGATATATAAGAAAGAGCTCGGGACTTACTAAATATGAGACTAGAGAACTAAATTCAATCATCAATGAAGAGGATTTGATTGAGTATCGAGGAGTCAAGGTATCCAAAATACCAAAATACCACGTAAATATAAACTTGCAATATCCCTAAATATAATGGGTCTAAGGTTTAGAAAGTAGGACGACACCAGGGTTTGGTTATCGAAACTTAAGTACAGTATGTGGATGTAGTTGTAGAATTTTAATAATCGGAAAGTTTCAAAAATTAACAAAATCAAACTTTACTGATAAAGGTTAAATCTTTAACGGTAAAGTTTGCAACTTTATTTAAAAAGTTGATTGGTAAAACAGTTTTAAAGCAAAACCAGATTAAACAATCCTAGGACGATTCTATCCTTTGTGATAGAATCTTGAAAAGAACGACAGTAGAAAAAATTGCCCACACTAGTGAATAGAAAAATAAATAACAGTGGAAAACGTTATAAAACCAACCTGCAATTGACGATTGAATAAATTTGGAATTGATGGTCGAAGAAAACTGCATGGAATCGGTTCCTGTCCATAGAGGTTTTGGTGACACTCTTTAAGTGCTCTAAGTCTTCAATTGCATAGCCGCAAGATTTGATGCAGATCACGTTAAAGTCGAGTTGGCGATACACCACTACTAAAAAACTGTATATAACCGACAGCGTTACCGACTACAAAAAGCAGTCAGAAATGAAATTCCTGACTGCTTTCTGATGGTTTACCGATTGTTATTTTTTTATTTTTATTTTATATTTATTTTTTAATAAGTTGTCGCAAAACCGTTAGACAATCGTCGGTAACCATTAGAAAGCCGTCGGTAAATGAAACAATTGGGAAAGCAGTGGCTAAAAGTCCTCGGAAAGCCGTTCATAACTGTTATAGTCGGAAAGTAGTCGATAAAAGTCGTCGGAAAAATTGTCGGTACTTTTACCGGCTAGGTTTTTAACGACGCTCGTTTCGTCGAAAAACCGTCGGTAAAGCCGATTTCACACTGTTTCGGCCGTCGGTAATACCTTTTTTTAGTAGTACACATTTGTTTCTTGCTCATCCAAGAAACAGCCCCGCAAGCAAAATGCAAGCGTATAAATCCACCCACTTGAAAATTTTTGAAGCCCATATTTTTCATCATTGCTCAAACATCCAAGAAAGCAAAGTCTAATCTCTTTCGGTAAAACAAGTTTCCCTTCTCAACAGGTTCTATTGACAAGGCCAAAACAAATAACTCAATTAACATTTAACACTCAGGTGTCAATTTTTAGGGTTATCATCGCGGCCTATTTTTGGTCCATATGACAACTTCGAAACTCTCGCTTGTCTTCAACAACAACTAGGCGTCGACCAAAATCATTTGCATCTAAGGTAATGTTGGACGCTTCCATGTGGGTCAAAAATAGAATTAGAGGGGTGTTGGGGGGCATTAATTAAGAGAAATGAGAAGATAATCAATCCTTTACACTTTATTTAATATTTCCTTATACTTCTTTTCTTGTAGTACTACTTTCTCGTTTCCTTAGGTGGTTTGAAATAATTTTTTATTAGAAAATAATAAAATAAAAGTTTAGAATAAGTCAATATTTAAATGACGACGATAATAAGTATAATTTTAACTATATACTTTCTGCAAACAGGTTTATAGCCCAGCGACATTTACAGTGTTTATAAGGTGTTCTTCTCATTTATAGTTGTTGGTTCGAGTCTATTGTGAAAAATAGTGTAGATTTAAGAATAAATTAGTTAAATGTGTGTAATCTACCGTTAAGAAAACTATAATCTTCCCGCCACGCATATAGTTATACATATACTAAAAAGGAAAAAGTAAGTGTTGGGATTGTCGTACTAGTTTTGGTTATTTGATTGAGCCACTTAGCATAAAAATTTATTCCCTTTTTGTGGAGTGCTTTTGGGACCCATATCGATAGAAACAATATAAACAATACTATCTTTATATTTATCAGTGTCCATTTTATTAAATCAATCTTTTATTTTTTGAGTACGAATTCTTTTTAATGTTAAAAAATGAAGAAATCTATTATTTATTGTTTGAAAAAAGAAAATAAAGGAAAACTAATTATAAAACAACACATAACTTAATTTAAAAAACAGATTTACTAGAAAATGACATAATAATTGCTTTCTTTTTCACATAAAGGTGATCTTTTTCTTTTTATGCTTCTCCAATTTTTTATTGTTAGTTGTTACCAAAATATTGAAAACATAAAAAATAAAAACTTATTACCTCTAATTCCATTTTCGATTGGTGGATTCTTAGAATGCTTTCAGTTTGAGTGGCTTTAGGCCATCCTCAGTGGTGATGGTTGGTACCAATGGTACCAACTGTCACGTCAGCACCACATCAGCTTTACCAACACCTTACCAATCCTTACTGTTGAGTCTGAGGTTACCGCTGTTGATTATCACTGCTGGAAGATTACCACTACTAGCTTTGGATTTACTACTGCTGAAAAGTTAATCTGAAGATACCACTGCTAGTATGTGTGTTAACACTGAAGAACTCGTTACCACTGCCAGTACAAGAGTTATCACTGCTGTTACAAGTTACCACTGCTAGAACAGATTTACCACTGCTGGTTGAATATTACTACTGATTCTGTTCTGCCACTGCTGAGAAGATCGAGATAAGGAAAGAATTCTGTTGGAGAAGATATGGGATATATACGAGTATTTTGGAGATTATATAGAGTAGATTTACTTTCCTTATTGTAATATGTAACTTGTATAAATAGCTGGTAGTTTTTCATTGTGAAGTACGAGTTTCACAAGTTTTTGTTTAGAATTATAAGCCTCAAGATCATTCTTGAATCCCTGCATAAGAGAAGTTGTGCACGTCTGTTTGAGCCTGTTCAAGCAGATTGGGGCTTTGGTTGTAATCATTAATCTTGTGATTCAATACACATTCTGCAGTTTTACAATTCATTGTTTCAATTCAATCAAAGTGTTATTCCGCAAACTTCTTTGATTAAGTTTTCTGTTCTTGATATATATTGATATATTCGATCCTGTCAAGTGGTATCAGAGCTTGTTTGATACAGAAAACAAATTAAACAATGGATACTCAAGAAACTGTCTTCGTCTCAAAGGTCCCCATGCTCAAACCTAATGAGTTTGACATGTGGAAAATCAGGATTCGTCTATACATGCTTCTCACAGACTATGGTATGTGGGAGGTTGTTGAAAACGGACCTGGCACTGATGAGGTAGTTGCTGAAGGAGGTGCAAGACCCCCTCCCAGATCTGATGCTGACAGAAAAAGAAGGCAAAACTGAGATGAAAGCATTAAGTACTTTGCTGTTGGCTATTCCCAATGAATACCAACATCAATTCAGTACATACACAGATGCCAAATCTCTCTAGACTGCACTTGAGAAGAGGTTCTCAGGAACCAAAAGCACAAAGAGGAACCAAAAGGCCATTCTAAAGCAACAATATGAGAACTTCACATCCCTGAAGAATGAATCTATGACTCAAACCTTTGATAGATTCAACAAGCTTATTGGTGAACTTGCAACTGTAGATGTGAAGATGGACAAAGATGATGTGAATAGAAAGTTCCTCAGATCTCTTGGAGAGGAATGAACTATTTACACTGTTTCTTTCAGACAAGGAGATGATCTTGAAGACAAAGAACTTGAAGATCTATACAATGATCTAAGGATCTTTGAAGCAGAAGTGGAGAAGAAGAAAAGACCAATTGGATACTCCCACAATGCTGCACTACTTTCCTCTGAAAACCCTAGTTCTTTTAATACCACTGCTTTTAATAATACCACTGCTACTTATAATACTGCTGCTAATGAAACTGTTTCTAATCCATCTCGAGAAACCAATGAAGATATCATTCTGGAAGCTTTCTTAGCAAGTCATGTCAAATCATCATTGATCAATGATGATTTGGATCAAATCAATGCAGATGATCTTGAAGAGATGGACATCAAGTGGCAGATGGCTATGCTAACTCTGAGGATGAAAAGGTTTATCAGAAGAACCGGGAGAAACAACTTTGATGTCAAAAGAGGAGATAAGGCTGGCTTTGATAAGTCAAAAGTCAGATGCTACAACTGCAATGAGCCAGGGCACTTTGCTAGAGAATGCAAAGGAGGAACCACAAACCATCAGAACACTGGAAGTGGTTCTTCCCAAGCCCCAAGATTCAACAACAGGGGAAGCAACTCAAACCCTAGTTCATCACAAGCACTTGTGTCACAAGAAGGACAAGGATTTGATTGGAGTGATCATGCTGAAGAAGCAGTTCAAAATCAAGCTCTCATGGCTGAAATCAAAGAAACTGAAATTCCCACTGAGGTATCTTCTAAACTTTGTTCTGATTCCTGTTTAGAAACTGTGAAAAAGTACAGGGATCACAATCAGACAATGAGTGATAGTATTAAGAAGATGGAGAGAGAAAGAAGAGAGTATGTTAAGATCATTGACAATCTGGAGGATCAAATAAAGGCCTACAAAGCCAATGAACTCCAGTTTGAATATGACCATAACTACTGGAAGTGGGAAAAGAAAGAGCTTGAGAGAAAATTGTCAAAAGAAAAGGAGGAATTGGAGAGTGCTAGGAAAGAGTTGTCTAAAGCCAAAGAAGACCTAGATAAATTTTCAAAGTCCTCTAAGGCTTTAGAGTCAATTATCAGAGCACAATTGACTGATGACTTAAAAAGGGGAATAGGATATAATAGCACCCCTCCTCCTTACAATCAGAACTACATTCCTCCCACAACTGACCTTCTTGAGAGTCTAGATAGAAGTGAGTTGAAAGAAGGTTTGGATAAAATAGATCCAGTTGACTCAGAGGAAGAATCTGATAAGAAAAGCACTTCTGAGACCATCCCTGATGAACACCACATTCTCACCAATGAGAAAGGTGGTATGCCATTTATTCCTAGCAAAAAGATAGAGACCACTAGGAAAGATAAGGGGAAATCTGTCATGTCATTAGAAAAGAGTAAGGAGAGAAAGACTGAGACAACTAGAAAAGAGAGTAGGAAGGACCACTATACTCAGAGGACTGTAGTTGATCCTGGTACTTCCTCACAGTCTCAAAACAAAAATCATCCAAGAGGGAACAAAAGTAACTGGAATAACATTGGGCACAATGTCATGGTGTTGATCTAAGTAAGATAAACAGACCAAAACCATGCGTTATCTGTTGTAAGACAAATCATCTAGCAAGAGACTGTTATTTCAATCCTTTTAATCAAAGAAACAGTTTTCAAACTAGAAGATTTGTACCTACTCACAAAAAGGTTAAACAAAACAGATCTAGTCAACCTAAAAGAAAAGTTCAAAAGAAAAAGGTTGAAAAGAAGTCTGTTAAGTTGGTTACTAAATGGGTACCAAAAGCTTCACTCAGTAATACTACTGCTTCTACAAGCAGTGGTAATAACAGTGTTGCTTCTGATAACAGTGGTAACAGTTTTACTAGTGTGGAGGTTAACACTGCTGCTAGCAATAACAGCAGCGGTAACTCAAACATTGTTACCACTGAAGTGTCTTCTTTGAGAAAACCCATTATAACCAAATATTCCAGTCATGAGATCCCAAATAAAGATTATCTTTTGAAGCTCAACAGATTGACTGAGGTCAATTATGTTAATGATAAAGGAGAACCCAAGACCATATTGGCTTGGGTTCCCTCAAGACACTAACTGTTTTATCTTATGTGCAGGGCAACCAAGGAAGAAGGAGTAGTCTTTGGCATGTGGATAGTGGTTGCTCTAGGCACATGACAGGTATCATGTCTCTACTTGAAGACTTTAAAAGGTTTGAAGGTGGACATGTTGCCTTTGGGGATAATCCTACTGGAGGTAAGATAAGTGGCAAAGGTAAGGTATCAAAAGGTAAGATGACTTTTGATAATGTTTATTATGTGGAGCAGTTGAGATACAACTTGCTAAGTGTATCTCAGGTTTGTGACAAAAAGTTTGGAGTATTCTTTACTGATACTGAGTGTCTCATACTTGCTCCTGGGTTTAAGATTGATGAGAGTCAAGTAATGCTTAGGACTCCTAGGAAAGATAATGTTTACTGTTTGGACATTGAAGATGCTTCCTCTTTATCATCCTTAAATGTTTATTTTCAAAAGCATCTATGAGTGAATCATCATTGTGGCATAGGAGGATGTGCCACATGAATTTCAAAAACATGAACTTACTTGTCAAAAACAACCTTGTAAGAGGTTTGCCTGCAAAGGAATTTTCATGTGATGATCATTATGTAGCATGCCTCAAAGGTAAGCAACACAAAAACTCACACAAGTCCAAAGAAGTAAACACTATCTCATCACCTTTACAATTATTGCATATGGATCTTTTTGGTCCTACCAATGTGATGAGTATAGGCAAGAAATCCTATTGTCTTGTGATAGTTGATGATTACTCTAGGTTTACTTGGGTTTACTTTCTAAGAACAAAGGATGAGACAAGTGGACTGATCAAACCCTTTGTGACTAGAGTGGAAAACAAGACAAACCTTAGGGTAAAAGTCATTAGATCAGACAATGGAACTGAGTTCAAGAATGCTGATTTGAATAGCTTTTGTGAGGAAAAAGGTATTGAGAGACAATACAGTGCTCCTAGAACTCCTCAACAGAATGGTGTTGCTGAGAGGAGAAATAAGACACTAATTGAGGCTGCAAGAACTATGTTGGCTGACTCCAAACTTCCTATCACTTTCTGGGCAGAAGCAGTTAACACTGCTTGTTATGTCCAAAACAGAGTTCTTATAGTAAAATCAAAAGGCAAGACACCCTATGAACTTTTTGAGAAAAAGAAACCCTGTATAGGATTTTTACAACCATTTGGGTGTCCTTGCACAATTCTTGATACCAAAACTCACTTAGGTAAATTTGAAAGCAAGTCTGATGATGGATTTTTTGTAGGATACTCTTCTCAGAGCAAAGCACTTAGAGTTTTCAATAGTTCTACAAGGATCATAGAAGAAAGTGACAATGTCAAATGCAATGAGAACACTCCTAACATACCTGGAAGTGGTCCCAATTGGTTATTTGATATCGATTCACTATCTAACTCTTTGAATATGAGCAGTGTAGTGATTACAGGTTCAGGTACAGAGCAAGTCAAAGAAACAAGTCCTACATTTGTTATGTTTCCCATGCCTTTTGTGGACTCAAATGATGCTTGTGCCACTATTGAGTCAACTTCAGATGATCAAACAGAACCTGGGTCTGAGAAGAGTGATGAGCAACCAATTGTGGAATCCTCTGAGACTACTGATGAAATTCCTGTCTTAGAAGTGGGACCTCAATGGGATCAAGAACCAGAAGTGAATGATTCAAATCTAGGGGTGGATCTGCCTGAAGAACCCCTGCATCTTACAAGAACCCAGAAGAATCATCCACCTACTCTGGTAATAGGAGACATTCAGTCTCCTATGATAACAAGGAAGCAAAGCAAATCCCTTCCCAATCCACACTTGAGCATGATTTCTGTTTTCCTCTCACAAACAGAACCCAAGAAAGCCCATGATGCAATGAAGGACCCAAGTTGGATAGAGGCAATGCAAGAAGAACTATTGCAGTTTGTCCTACAGCATGTGTGGGATCTGGTGGATCTCCCAAAAGGACATAGGGTGATTGGCACTAAGTGGATTTTCAGAAACAAGACTGATGAGAGAGGAATTGTGATCAAGAACAAAGCTAGATTAGTAGCACAGGGGTATACTCAAGAGGAAGGAATAGACTATGGTGATGTATTTGCACCTGTTGCCAGAATTGAAGCCATCAGGCTATTCTTGGCCTTTGCATCTTACAAAGGATTCAAAGTCTATCAGATGGATGTCAAGAATGCCTTTCTCTATGGCACTATAGATGAAGATGTGTATGTCAGTCAACCACCAGGGTTTGAAGATCCCAAATACCCTGATAAAGTTTACAAGTTGAGGAAAGCACTGTATGGTCTTCATCAAGCACCTAGGGCTTGGTATGATACCTTGTCCTCCTACTTGTTGGAAAACAAGTTTGAAAGAGGTGTCATTGATAAGACCTTGTTCATCAAGAGAACAAAGACTGATATGCTTCTAGTGCAGATCTATGTAGATGATATCATCTTTGGATCTACAAAGGATGATATGTGCAAGGAGTTTGAGGAACTGATGCATAAGAAATTTAAGATGAGTTATATGGGAGAGCTAACTTTCTTTCTTGGTTTACAGGTCAAGCAGAAGACTGATGGGATATTCATCAATCAGTCCAAATATGTTGCATCCATGCTTCAAAAGTTTGGAATGAATGATGCAAAGCCAACCAGCACTCCAATGGAAACACACAAACACCTCACTGCTGATGTTGAGGGGGAGGAAGTTGATGTTCATCATTACAGATCCATGATTGGATCATTAATGTATCTTACAGCTTCTAGACCTGATATTATGTTTGCTGTTTGTGTTTGTGCTAGGTATCAGGTTAGGCCCAAGGAGTCTCGTCTACATGCAGTCAAAAGGATCTTCAAATATCTTAAGGGCCAACCAAGATTGGGACTGTGGTATCCCAATGATTCTTCCTTTGACTTAGTGGCCTACACAGATAGTGATTATGGAGGCGCAAATTTGGATAGAAAGTCTACATCAGGAGGATGTCAAATTTTGGGAGGAAGACTGGTCTCATGGCAATGCAAGAAACAGACCACTGTTTCACAATCAACAACAGAGGCTGAATACATAGCTGCATCTCAGTGCTGTTCACAAGTTCTATGGATTCAGAATCAAATGCAGGACTATGGTCTTTCATTCTTGTAGACACCAATCTACATTGACAATAACAGTGCTATCAGCATTGTTAACAATCCAGTCAAACACTCCAAGACCAAACATATAGAGATCAAGTACCACTTTATTAGAGATTGTAATGAAAAAAGGTTAATTCAAGTTCTGAAAGTCCATACTGATGATCAATATGCAGACCTGTTCACAAAAGCATTTGATGTAGGCAGGTTTACATTTTTGGTTACAGGTGTTGGAATGATGAACTCTGAATAACCCTTCTTCTTGTTACACTTTTATTTGTACTTTCTCTGTATATTTTCTTCATTTTATTTTGTTCCTAAGTTGGTATTTTAATGAGTTTGTGAATGTTGCTGATACATGGTGAAGTCCTTGGTTTGATCAAAAGACGCAGGGTGATGTTACCACCGCTTAGTTGGAGTTACTTCTACTAGTAGTGTCTCTATCGCAGAACATAGTTTCAATCACTAAGTCTTTACCACTGCTCGTTTCGCACATTACCACTGCTAGCACATTCGCACATTACCACCGCTCGCACATTCGCACATTACCACCGCTCGCACATCCGCACATTACCACCGCTAGCACATTTAACACTGCTTTGCTCTTTACCACTGCTAGTTACATAAGTGTGTTTTTATGACTGCGCATGTCCATTACCACTGCTTTTAACTTCATACTCGTATGGTACCACTGCTATGGTACATTACCACTGCTTTTTACCTGGCACGCATACTTACCACTGCTTGTCTGTTTTACCACTGCTTTTAACGAATACCATTGCTAGTGTTATTTCCCACTGCTTTTGATTTATACCACTGCGTGTGTTTGTTACCACTGCCTGTGGTAGTTACCTCTGCTCATGAGTTTACTATAAAAGCCCTAACTTGACCGCCTTTTTCATAAACGGCTATTCTGAACTCTTGCTCTAAAAACGTTTGCGATTCTACATCTATTCTCCCTCTGTGTTCTTGAAGTTTCATTCGATTACTGATTCTACATCTGTTCTAGGGTTTCTCTTGCGTAATCGATCATGGATTCTCTGTACTTTGTCAAGGATCACAACAAAGTTGGATATCTCATCAAAGATCACAATTCCGAAGGGTTTGAAGACATTCTTGATTTCTTGGCCTCATCTACTATCGCGTATGCTGCAACCCTCAATCCAACTATCTACATTGGGCATCAGACCGATTTTTGGGCCAATGCGGTGGTGGAGGAACTTGAAGGGGTCAAACAAATCAAGACCACTATCTGTGGTTAGTCTCTGATTGTTAATCCGGCAAAAATCAGACAACACCTACGTCTACAGGATGAGTCAGGTACTACTATGATCTCTACTTCCACCATCATGGAAGCTTTTCTAAGAATGGGGTATATAGGCTCTCGCACTTCTTTAAAATATCTTAAGGGTAAATTTTTCCCTCAGTGGAGGTTCTTTGTGCATACCCTATTACATTATTTTTCAAAGAAAACTACAACTTTTGGTGAGTTTAGTAGTACTATGGCTTCTGCTTTGGTTTGCCTATCTACTAATCAGATTTTCAACTTTTCCCAAATGATCTTTGATGATCTTGTCTATAATCTTGAAAACATGAATAATACCAAAGTAAAATCTTTTTACATGTTTCCAAGATTTATACAAGAAGTGATAACCCAAGAATTGACGGATATAACCATGGATGGGGACACTTATCAGAGCTCTGCTCTTGGTAACAAAGTGTTCTCTAACATGAAGAGACCTGCACCAGGCTCTAATGACACATTCACCCCATTGTTCTCTACAATGATGAGGGTGAACCACCCACAAGGTGAGGCATCAGGCTTGCAGCCCTCACAATCAAGCATACCCACTGATGACCTACCCACACCTTCCACTACAAACATTCCTCAGTCCCTTGATACAACCCCCACCCCTACACTCAAAAAGTATAACAGAAAGAACAGGGGAGCTCCTTCCTCCTCTGGTTCTAAGCCCAATCAGCCTTTAAGCCATTAGTTGGAGCACTCTCCTTCTGAAAATATCCAAAGGGACACCCCTGGAGTGCTGCCCCACTCAAGTGTAAAGAAGGTGCCCTCTAAGGAGATGGAAGGGCATGTGGTTGGTGAGGCTCAAATTACTGATGTTGCACAAGGTGTGCATCAGGACAGTTTGAACATAGCTAAGACCCCCACCACGGCAACTCCTATTGAGAAATCAAAGGGAGGTCCCAGGTGCCAAGAAACCATGGGGGCATCTAGTGTTTCAGCAAGGCTGAAGACTAATGTCAAAAAGCTCAAAGATCCAGTAATGGAGGTAAACACTCCTAAATCTGGTGAGGGCAGTTATTCACACAAAGAATTGATGGACAATTTCAGAGCCATTGCCAAGGATTTGAAAGCTCATGATAGGAACTTTCATATTCATGAAGAGAAGCACAAATCCCATGAAGAGAGGCTGGATTTACTGGAGCAGATAGTTGATGTTCAGAATCAGCTTATAAAGGATAAAGATGCCATGCTGGGGGAATTACTCAACAAGCTCAAGTCTCAAGGTGCTCTGGTAGCCTCAATGCGCTTGAAAATTGCAGCTCTTCACAAGAGATACTCCACTTTGGTATCATTCACAAAGGGGGAGAGGAGATCTAAAGTTAAGGGGGAGTCTAAGAAGAAAACAAAGCCTGTTGAAGAAACTAAGGTTGTGAATGAACCTGCAGCTGAGATGGAAACTGAAGATAAGGGGGAGACAGAAAAGGGAACTGAAAAAGAGGCTGAAGCTGTTGTGTGCATGAAGACTGTGAATGAGGATGAACTAACCATTGCTGAATTGTTGGTGAAAATGCCCAAAGTAGTTACAAAGGGTGTGGTAATCAAAGAAAGTCAACCAGAGTCAAAGAAAAAGGATGCTGAGTTAGATCCTAAGGACAAAGGAAAGAAAATTCTGGTAGAAGAACCTGAGCCTGAGTCTGATGATGATGAAGAGATGGGTTTTAAGCCTGTGATAGACCCTGTCACTGAGCACATTCTCTCTGATGAACTGATTCAACAGATTGAAGAAGAAGAAGAGTTGAAAAGAAAGCAGGAGTTGGCAAGGATTGCTGAGAGAGACAGACTTGAGGCTGAAAGAATGCAAGAAGAGCGGAACAAAGAGGAACAGGTGGTTGAAAAGAAAAAGCCTGTCAAGAAGACTACAAAGAAAGCAACTCCAAAAGATGTCAAAGAAAGAAGAAGGAGTATGGTGAGATATCTAGCTAGTGCACTTGGAAAACCTGTTCAATATTTTGCCAAGTGGGAGCTAGAAAAGGTTGAAAACAAATACAATGTCACAAGGGAGGCTATGCATCTGGAAGCTATGGAGGAACAACATGTAGAAACTGAGGAAGTGGCATTGATTCAAAGAAAGAGAAAGAGGGATCAGATTGAAGAACAGGTTACTACTGAAGGTAATCCTGAACATGATGTGGAAAAGACTGTGACTGATAAGGAAACTGTGGTAGATTCTAATCAACAAGTTGTTCAAGCAATTGAAAAGGTGATTGAGAAGAATGTGGAACAAGAACAGATGGATGAAAAGAAAGAGGAGAAAGAGGCTGAGAAAGTTGAGAAGATAACTGCTGATGAACAGAGAGGTAAAGAGGTTGAGGTTGCTGAATCACCCAAGCCAAAAAGAAAGAAATCAATAGCAAAGAAAGGGAAAAAGACAAAGGAGATAGAAGAAGTCTCAGACATTACCATGTGGATATACTTTGAACATATGGATGTTGATGCTTTCAAGGTATTCAGAGGTGATGGTAAGTTTGAGGTTTTTGCCAGCATACTTGGAATTTTCAGAAAGATGTCCAGAGCTGATCTCAAGAGAATGTATGAGATTGGATGCACTAAGGAGGTAGAAGACTTTGAAGAAGCCAGATTGCTGATTGAAGATCTGAAGATGATGTTTGCTTTCTCAAAGACAAAGGTTGAGTTAAATAAAAACAGAAAAAGGGACCAGACTGACAGTGTTGGTGAAGGAAAAGTTATCTCTTGGAACACCTATGACAATAGGGTGTTGTCAGTGAACTTTGAGAAAGGTAGGATGAGCTACTTTCTAGTAGATAAGAGATATGATTTTGAACCCATCATGATCAACAGCATGTTGGAGGTGAAGGAGAAAGAAGAAAATCTATCTGATCTTGATAAGGAGTTGATAGAAAGGTTGAAGGAACAATTGCTGGAGGTGAATGAGAGGTATTTTGGTGTGAAGATAATTGAGCAAAGACCTAAGAGAGTCACAGGTTGGGGTGTTGACAAAGACTTAAAGTATGTGATAAGGATGGATGATGGTTCTAAACTCTGTGATTCTGATTGGGTAAAGGTCTTAGAAGCTTGTACAAGAGAAAATCTGCAGGAGATGTATGAAGTGAGATGCAAAGTAATTGATGTAGCTGTGGATGAAAGAACTAACTCTAAGCAGACTGAAAAGAAGAAAGTTGCATTAGAATGTTTGTATCGGTTGTTTGAACCATTCAGACTTTTAGATGTAAGGAGTAGAAGTTGTGAATCTGTGAAAGAGTGGAGATGGTATGAAAAGTGCAAAGTGTACAGTCTGAGTATCAATGATGGTGTCAAAGAGTATTATCTGGAAGAATGTGACACTGATGTACTTGATGTACAAAGACTGCAGTGCATGATGAATGTAAAGTTAAGTACACGTGGTGAACCTACAAAATCTGCAAGACTGCTGGTGAAGAAGATAAAGACCTACTTGAAGATCAGACTCACAAACTTAGCTCCTCATGTTTGAGAAGTTAAGTTAGGTAGAGATTGTTAAGTCTGAGGTTACCGCTGCTGATTATCACTGCTGGAAGATTACCACTGCTAGCTTTGGATTTACTACTGCTGAAGAGTTAATCTGAAGATACCACTGCTAGTATGTGTGTTAACACTGAAGAACTCGTTACCACTGCCAGTACAAGAGTTATCACTGCTGTTACAAGTTACCACTGCTAGAACAGAATTACCACTACTGGTTGAATATTACTACTGATTCTGTTCTGCCACTGCTGGAAGATCGAGATAAGGAAAGAATTCTGTTGGAGAAGATATGGGATAGATACGAGTATTTTGGAGATTATCTAGAGTAGATTTACTTTCCTTATTGTAATCTGTAACTTGTATAAGTAGCTGGTAGGTTTTTCATTGTGAAGTACGAGTTTCATAAGTTTTTGTTTAGAATTATAAGCCTCAAGATCATTCTTGAATCCCTGCATAAGAGAAGTTGTGCACGTCTGTTTGAGCCTGTTCAAGCAGATTGGGGCTTTGGTTGTAATCATTAATCTTGTGATTCAATACACATTCTGCAGTTTTACAATTCATTGTTTCAATTCAATCAAAGTGTTATTCCGCAAACTTCTTTGATTAAGTTTTCTGTTCTTGATATATATTGATATATTCGATCCTGTCACTTACCAATTCATCCACACTCATATCAATCTCATACCAATTTAAATAATTAATAAAAAATAAAAGAAAAAGCAAAGAAGAGAGAGAAAGAAGAGAGAGAAGATAGAGAGAAAGTGGAGAGAAGGTGGGGTGGGGTGGGGTGGGTGGGTGGGTGGGTGGTAGGGTTTCTCAACCGGTAGGGGGGGTACCGATTTCGACGCTTGATGGTTGGTACCGCCTCATCCTCGGCGGTGCTGCTAGTCGGTACCGTGGTACCGGTTCCTTGCCGACCTCCTTCACGCCCTGGCTGTGGATGGCCTTAGAAGATTAGGGGATTGATTTGGACTCAATACTTTGTCCTATTTGTAATGAAATAAAAGTATCTCTGGATCATTGTCTCGTGGGATGCAATTTTCTAAAGAAAACATGGGAATTGGTTCAAGATTGGTGGTGTATATACAACGTTTTAAATTATTTGGTTGGAAGTTCTTTTTCAAGCCGACCCAAAAGGATATAGCAATCAAATATTTGGGCAATGTCTTACTTGATTTGGGGACATCGAAACAACTTAGTTTTTAAAAATAAGTCATTGTCTGCGGAGGCTTTGTTTGCCGACATACGGGTACGAGTATCCAATTGGATTTCGAGAAGATCGCGAAAATATTTCATACCCTTGGGACTATTGGATTGTTACTCCTTACCAGACCTCTGTATGATTTCCTTGCTATTTTGGTCGGGATTCTTTTTGATGGTTGGTTGTTATTTTCCTTCTTGTTGGTCTCGTAAGGTACCTTCAAGCTAAACAGATTGTAGAAGGGAGGGGATTGAATACAATCAGAAGACAATGCTATACCTTTAAATTCTATGTATTTATTGATTATAAAGCATAAAACAGAACTGACAATATAATTGCGGAAATAGAAAAGAATTAAACCTATTCTAAACAATCTTACAAGAGGCATGAAACATTCACTATTGCACTAATGATATTAGTAAAGGAGGGAAACAATAAGAAGTAGGGAAAAGAAAGGGTGGAAATATCATAAGGGTTTTGAGAAAAGAGATTTTTTTTCCAACTATTTATACCCCATGCATTTAATGCACGCCATATTATTATTAATATTTTTGTTATTTTTCCACGTGTTGACTTAAGATAAGTCTAATGTGTAATATTCATCATTGTGTAAGAGCATGTTTTTGACAGCCTATGCATTTGAAGGTGATGAATAGTTGCTTTGGGGCTTGAAGGTACAAAGGGAACAGTAAAGTAACACTGCCTTTATATGATCTGTCAGAAAGCAGTAAGTTTTTCTTTGTGCAGTTTGACGACAAGAGAATACTTTGAATCTTCATCTTCAAGTCTCTGATCAATTTTAGAGCTCACTGAGTGGGTTCTAGGTGGTAGTTGAGTCTTGAGGTTTATATTATCATGTTGTGTTATTAGACGATATCACTGAATCCTGCTTCAGATTACCATCGGTCTTGACTATTTCTCAACTACTTCTTTGACTTAATGATGGTTTCTTTGACGTGATTTGTTTGTCTTTGAGGGAACGTTAACTATGTTTACAATGCAAGCGATTAACTATCACTGAATAAACTTAGTAGGATCGTTGATGCTGAACAATCAAATACAGTACATGCTTTTTGGAATAAGGTATTACTAAACAGACTCAGTGATACTTCCTCAAGCTAATTTTACTAAACATTTTTCAATAAATAGATTAAGGATTATCATCAATTCATCAATACTCGAGTTTGGATCAACACTTCTAGTCTTACTATTTAGGTTGGTTTTTCTTGTTTCATTCGTTTTGTACGTAATTACAATGCAATAAACTACCACTACCTGTTGACTAAATGAAAAAGTTAACTAAAAGGAAAGTTTATCAAATTAGGTGAATGTGGCTACAACAAAAGTTGGTCTATATAATGCTAAAAAAATTGGGTGTCTCAATAAATCTTGTTATAACCAATCGAAGCGAAAACACAAAACAAACAAAAAAATACGTTTTCGATGATGAAACTCGAATTGAAGAAGATGAAACAAATAGATAATACAACTACATAATCAAATTGAGGGAATCCCATAGAATTGATAATGTGTTCTTGGATAGAAATGGAAATAAGGAGAGGAAACTTCAGAGAATAAGAGGGAAATTCATTATTTAGAAAAATGGAAAATCTTTGGTACTTATACATTTCCATCTCAATTGAACATTTTAAAAAAATTTGTTTTGAGGGAGTAAAGCGAGTTTGAAGCTGGTTTACGTGCATGTGTAAGTTGCTTTAGAGTTTAGACATTGTTTGTACCAAAGTTCTTCTTCATTTCAATGACCATTTTTTGACCATTAAATAATTAGTAGGGATGTAAATGAGCCGAGCTCTCGCGAACTACTCGAGCTCGGATCGTTAAAAGCTCGAAGCGAGCCGAGCCTTAACGAGCTCGGGCTCGAGCTCGAGCCCAGAATAAAGCTCATTTAATAAACGAGCCGAGCTCAAGCTCCAAAGAGTGGCTCATTTAAGCTCACGAGTCTAAACGAGCTCATATATATTAATTATATATTTATAGTTTAATTTTTGATATTTATATATATTATTTTAATAAAAATATCAAAATAATACCTAAGCTTAAACGAGCCTAGCTTAAACGAGCCTCATCGAGTCGATCCCGAGCTTCATAAATCTTAACGAGCCAAGCTCGAGCTCAACATCACAAGCTCTAAACGAGCCGAGCTCGAGCTTAAAAAATCCTAAACGAGCCCGGCTCGATAAGTGTCTGACTCGACTCGGTTCGACTCGTTTACATCCATAATGCATCACTAACTAAAGCCCAATAACAACCACTATTTGGGCTCTTCTTGGATTTGATAATTAGTGTATGTTTAGACTTATAAACCCACTAAAGTTATAATAGGTTTGCTATATAGGACTAGAGAATAGTCCAATGACCAAAAAACATTCTATGGGACACTTTTAGTGTTTTAGCAAAGTTTATGACACTTTTAATATAAATCGTCATATTAGCTATTTCATAGGATACTTTTGAGAAATGTATCATGAACACATCTTTTCATAATATATTTATTTTTATAAAATACTTTTCAAATAGTATATTATAAAATAGATAATACGTCAATTTTAATACTACAATATCATAATAAATTTGATACGACATCCAAAAAAGTTTCATAAATTAGTTATAAATCCCTTAGATATGATGTTTTAATGTTAGATTTTATAAATTAAGTCATATAAAGTAGTCTATTAAAACAATGAGACATATTTTTTTACCTTCTATAAACCCAACTTTATTATAGTGAAAACATATACACATATACCTTCAAACCCTTTTAATTGTTCAAAGATTTCATCGTTTAAAATGAGAAACTTTAATACTTTTTCATTCATAAAAAGTAGTTCATATATTTAATCATTCAAGATGGGTAGTTAGCTATGGTTTTTCAAATGTCTCCTTAAACTAATTTATGTAATATTTTATTAAGATATTTATATCGTATTTGGTTTATTGAAATAATTTATATTTATATATGTAAAAGAAAATTCTTGGAGTACTAAGGTAACATCATAAAAATTGAATATTTTCAAATACTAAATTATGGCTAAAAACATGATTTGTTTAAGTTACATGATTTATTATTGATTTGTTTACATGATTTGTTTGTTTATCCTAGATTGATATTTGGTGTTTTTCTAAAGTTTAATTTTCATCTTTGCCTTAAATTGATAAGTCGAAATATTAAGCGATAATGTTTATACGATCTTATTGATTTATTTACACGATTTATTTATTTGTTTTGAGTTTTTATATTAGCTTTTACAAAAAAAAAAAAAAAATCTTTGGAAATCAACCAAAAAAAACAAAAGATTAGTTGAAATCAACTAAAAAGCTGTATTGAAATCTATCAAAAACCAAAAAACTCTCTTAAACCAACTAAGAAACTAAAAAACCCCCTCTAAATCAACCAAAAAACTTTTAAAAAATCCTTCAAAATCGGAATTTGGCCAAAAACACATCGAGCGACATTTCCGAGCATTGAAAGATGCACCTGCTCAACAAATATCATGCACTGATACAACATTTTCTTTCCTAAAAATGTACTATTTTCCAAATATACTTACAACTTATTACATTTTTAGGTATGATATTTTATTGTTTAGTCACATGTATAAACTTAAATGTTACAAATCGATTCATTTAAACATTTTTGACGTTATATAACCCTAATTTATTATAACATAAACATCGTAACACATCATTATTTTATTTAACATACATTTATATAACTTGTATTATTATTATATTTAATCAACACGATGAATATGTATTAGTGATGATTGTTCACCAAATAACTTATTTGTATTCAGGTGACGACAACGATGATTTTAAAATTTAGTAAAAAAAATAGAAAAGAAAAAGCAAACGCTTTTGTCGGATTCATGATCATTGTGTTCAAAGACTTAACCAAAGCTTTAACCAGTAAAAAGCCGAGAATGGCTCACTTTTACATGTTACTTCAATGCTAATTAAAACAAATATAATAGTTAAATTTACATGTAAAATTTAGTTAAAGAATTAAGGCTATGTTTGGCAAACTAGCTGATAAGTTAACTTATGACTGATAAGGTAGCTTATGACTGATAAGGTAGCTGATGACTGATAAGGTAGCTGATGACTGATAAGGTAGCTGATAATAAGTTACGTTTGGCAAAAACTAGCTGATAAGGTAGCTTATGACTGTAAAAGAACAAAAAAGACATGTTTGAAAATTAGTGGTGTAAGACTTAGCAAGAGTATATTTGGAATAAAAAAATAAAAAGTCTCATAAGTCACCAAAAGGTTGGTGAGAGTAGCTTTTCAAAAAGCTAACTTATAAGCTAACTTATGGTCATCCAAACATGTACCTGACTTATAAGGTGACTTATAAGCTAGCTTATAAGTCACCTTATTTTTACCAAACAATGCCTAAGAAGAAACTACAATGAAATTGGTTTTGTAATATTACTAAAATGTTTGAATATCCTAAGTGAATCATTTATAGAACATCAAAATTTATTTTTATAAGATTAATTTTTAAAACGTTATAACTAAAAGTGTTATAATCGGTTTATTTGATGCTTTTAGACATTTTAACAAATTCTTTTTTGGTGTTTTCAAAATAAAATACTGTATTATCTATTTTATAGAACACTTTTGAGAAATGTCATCTAAATATCATTTTGTAGGATATTTAGGCTTATACAATACTTTATCAAATATTATTATATAAAAATGTTAATATGACATTTTATTTAATAAACATTTTGAAAAGTTTGCTGGAACGCCTAAAATATTCTACAAATATATTGTAACATTTATGGATAGAACGTTTTTTATTATGGTTTTATAAATTTAAGTCTTATAAATTATTAAAGATTTTATATAAAGGTAATTTTGTTATAGTAAGATTTTTTGATAAGAAAAAACTTAGAAAACCTCTAAAAATGCAAATATGTTTTCATGATGATGATTGGTAATCCATAAAAAAGATTAGGAGGGGCAACAAGTTCCAAATTCCGATATCGAATCGGTCTGTATGGGGATCGTATCGATCCCGGACCAATTTATGTATTTCGATAATCGGTTCCTTATTTTTTCTATAATCGATGTTCGGTAATATCGGTACCGAGTCCCATTTAATTACCGAAATTCACAAAATTTTCAAAAATCCCGAAATAACTCTCAACTCCATTCCAAATAAAATGGTTCCTTATCAACGCCGAAGGGTGATACCAACCATATACCTTAAAAAAAATTCAATTTCTTGCCATTGTTTCTTGGATGGCCAGAGGTAAACTTTTATTAATTGCTATTTTTTTGGAATTAAAATTTTATGTATTTGTGTTAATATCTATTTTGGTAAATTTCCAACGATGGCATCGAAGTCGACGTTTAAAAGTTCATATGTTTTTTTTTTGGAAAGGTGTATGGCCAAAAGTCCGACTAATCTCCGACCATTTTCAGGGCTAAACATGGTCCCACTTAAATGTCCTCAGGCATGCGTACGGGAAGACTCAAACTCGGTTAGGGCGCTATGAACCCCCCGAGCGATAACCAATCCACCACAGCACTGGAAGACTTAAGAGTTCATATGTTGTTTTTGGAATGGAAGAACTTATCCTTTACGTTGTTTACGAGTTCATACATTGTTTTTTTCTTTTAGGTTTTTATGGATGTTTAAGAGTTCAATAACTTATTATTAGCCATTTGAGTTGTTAAAAACTTCATCATTAGATCCTCCATAATATATTTGGTTTTTCTCTTTGTGGATCTGATCGAGAATAGATGGGGTGATGGTGGTCGCATGCATCCAAACGTCGAGGTATCGCGGCCCAATCATCTCTTGTGAGAGTGTTGGTCGGTAACCCATAGATTGGATCATAGATATATCATCGTTATCGCTTTTGACTATGTAACATCCTTGGTAATTCATATCTGCAAAACAATCACAAAGAAAATATTCAGAGTAGCACAAAAAAATAGAAAATATAAAACAAACAAACTATCCTAGAAAGCGATTAACTTACTTGGGAGTGAATTCCCAAATAAGGATCGACTAATCAACTTGGCTATGGTATATATCTAAGAAACCATTTCCAGACAACGGCGCAAAAAACCTGATGTGGTATTTTCTATATATGAAATTACCTTTAAAGTTAACCCTTAAATTAGCCTAACTAAACTACCACAAGGAAAGTGTGACATGATCGTGAATAGCACAGTAATGATAGCTACCAGGTATCGTTCTTTCACAGGGAACAATTAAGCCAGATTAAATCCTAAAGCTTTTATTGGCTAATCAGATAGATTTGCGATTAAGAGAGTTGTTTGATAATAACTATTACTAATAGACGAAAATGTTGGTCCGAATTCAGCAGTAGGGAAGAAGGATTTACATGAGAAATCAAATGGAGAATCAAGTGGTTACTTGTTTTATTGGGAGAACTCTCGAAGGTTACAAACACGCACACACACACACACACAACAATCAACTATACGACTCTGATTCTTCTAAACCCTAGTCTAAGACCCTTTACATAGGTGTCCAAATACAATGAGGTCGAAGTCCATAAAAGCCCAATTAAAGTAAGACAAACTATTACATTATAGACTAACTAACTTTATAAAACTTTCATTAATTAGGAGGATTTAGTCCTAACAGAAAAAATAAGAAGACCATAAACTGATAAACAACCGCTACTTGGAAAAATATTATATTCACTATAGATAAAATCCCCCTTGAATTAGTTTGGTTTTCACAAGTAAAACATTGATAGATAAATTCCCTAAGATTTGTTCAGCTGGATTTCCCCTATCAGTTACAGTTGGGGTTTTCACCTCCTAACCTCCTGCAACTGATACAACCCAAATTATTAGCCAATTATTGGCCGCTTTTCACTTAATCCTTTAATCAAAGGGATTTCTTCTCAAAGGCTAGTTTTAAACCAAATCTATAACTAGGTTATCGGATCCTAATGCAAGAGGTATAAATATCAAATAAGATCTCTTTTCTCCATAGAGAACGAACTTTCCTAGCTTCACCCATCTCTATATTTGTGAGTTCTTCTCTTCTCTCTATTCCTACTTATTCACTTATTCAAATAAAGCTTGGTGCTCTTTAGATTTTAGATTGAGTTTATTCTATTCTTGGTCCATCACTATCCTGTATATTCTGCTTTTAGTTTCCGAATCAATTAACATTAAAGAATTTAAAAAGTATATCATCCATCCATGACCTTGTTTCCCTCTTGCCTTCGTTGACCATCCATCCATGCTTTCCAAGTTCCCAATTAAGCCATTGTTGAATTCCAAGTTTCGTTGTGCATGCGATCCCATTCAATTTTAATTTATTTAAATTATTCTTTTCAATATCTATTCTTTAATTATATTTTCCTAGTAAAATTGAGTTTATATTAGTTTTCAATAATTATCTCTTTCGTCGCCTAGATTATATTTTCCTAATAAGTAGGAGTTTGTTTTCTTTGTTTTTTAAGTTATTAATCAATATATTTGAGTTTTTTTAGAGTATTCTCTTATATTTTAATTCTTAATTCATTTTAAGGATTTGACGCATGTCGATCATACCGTAAACCTCGCTACATCAGATTTAAATATTAAAACTTGAAAATAATGATTGATTCATGTCTAAAAGATATCAAAAACATATCAAAATCACAAAATCTCTCTGCACAAAAAATTTCACAGAAAACGTTTTCAAAAACTCAAAATTTCACAAAAAATTCAAATTCAATGAATCTTGATGCGCTTTGGAACGATATTGATGCGTAACGATTATATATTGTTGAAGAAACAATTTGCAATCACAATCTAAACCAAAAAAAAAAAAACAACAAAAAGTTTAAAGCCCATTTGTGTTCTTCATATTCAAGAACTTCAATATTTCTTCAAATTTCATCTTCAAGACATGACGAATTCGTACACAAAACTACTTTTCTAGATCTAATACCCGATGTAAATCCATATTGTTTAAGTAACAACACAATTGATCATCAATTCATCATCTCGATTATAGAGAGAAATGTTTACATATGAATTATAGTGACTTTCTCTCTCTAGAATAATAGCTATTACAATGCTCAACTTCAAGATTACACACTAGTTAAAGTACTTATACCATTGATTAATTGACTAACAACTAACTAAAGAACTAATTAATTAGATTCCTTGCACTTTGACTTTTTATGAACATTGATTTTCTTCTTTGATTTTATTTGACTTCGGTAGATTTTGGCTTTCTATTTTGACTCTTCAAGTCTTCATTGTAGAATCCTTCTTAGATGATCTCGAATACAATAATATTGTCTTAACAGATCTGAGAAGCTCATTAAGTTAACATAGTGTTTTGAATTTCAATGTGGATATTTTTGTTCCAATTTTAATACTCTAGATATGTATTTCAAAATAGATTTTTTTTTTGTTTGAGGTTATTAGTTACACCTAAAAATCAATAGAATCTATCTGCTTTTGCTATAGCAACTAGATTATTTTGATAATGATCATAAGGTTGACATGATGCTTGTATGATGTTGCGCATCTCAAGGATTTAAACAAAAATGTTGGTCAATTTATTCTTAAGTTATTGTGTTAGACATGTATGAGCATAAAAAGGACACATGTGTTAGTTATGATGTGTTAAAAATTTTGCTTCATGACCACCACTAGAGGCTAATTTTCTGGCTCTTAATTCTTTAGTTATTTATCCACAATTCGATAAAGACTCTACTTAAACTTGTGTGTTGGTAATTTGTTTTCAGTTATATCTTTCTTTTATTATTTAGTTCAATGGATGGCATGTCTAAAAGTAAAATGTTGTTTGTTTATGCCATTTCCTTTTGTGGGTTTATGTTTATTTCTTCTCACATCATACATATGAAGCATTTGAACCAAAAATTTTAAGAACAACCTCTGAAGCCTAAAGTATTTCTAAATATTGCACATTATTTGGAGGACATTTTTTTGTTTATCGGTTGGATAATTACTATCTTCCAAACGTATTTAGTTGGTCGTTTTCCATTGGTCATGTGTTTTATTGTTTACGCTAGGGGTGAGTAGGAAAAAATCGAAACCAAACCGAAACCGAAAAAACCAAACCGAAAAAACCGAACCAATACCAAAACCATTGGTTTTGGATTTTAAAATTTCAAAGATCGACTTTTTCGGTTTGGTTCGGTTTTATAATTCAAAACCAAACCGAAAAAACCAAACCGAACCAAATAAATACTTCTTTTAGTTTTACCCTAGTTATTTAGTAAATACTGGAAGATTTTGTTGAGTTCTTATTTATCTCCAGTTCTCTGATAATTTTCTTGTTTATGAGTTCTTAATTATCTCCAGTGCTCTGCTAATTTTATTTTAGTTTTCGACGAATTATTAATTTTACCCTTTGCATTCTCCTTCTCATAATTACTTGAGTCCATGAATGACTTGACATCACATAGAAAACATTTATATTAAAAAAATGATGAAACAAATAATAAATTGAAGTCATTCTATGATGATGGTAACGATTAATAATGTAAATTAATCAATATTAAATTGAAGTCATAGTTCTATAAAACATCAATTCTATCTTTTAAACATTCAGATGCGATAAACATAAATAGATGATCTTGGATTCTGATTTTTGGACAAAAAATTGAAATCCGAAAACCAAAAACCGAATTAAAAACCGAAAACCGAACCAAAAACCGAACTAAAAACTGAAAACCATAAACCGAAAAACCGATTGGTTTTGGTTTTGGTTTTTCTAAAAACCGAAATTTTCGGTTTGGTTTCGGTTTTACCTCAAAACCGAACCAAACCGAACCACGCACACCCCTAGTTTACGCGTATTTGTTTTCTTTTGTTTCTACATAAGAATAAGATTAAATTATAAGGCAATCAAAGGCTTGTGAATATATGAATTACTTAGAACTATGTTGAATGGTAGCTGATGGATCAGGCAAATACTGTGTAAGTTAGCAGGTTAAATCAGTTAGGAAAATAAAATTGAACAACAAAAATCAACGATAGCAAAACAAGTATTAGAAGTGCTGAAGAAGTCTCCTATTGCTTGATCTATTAACACGAGTTTTTTTTTGAGGCAACAATTTATTAGAAGATAGCTACAAGATATCGACCAACAGAAGTTACGTTGGCCCAATATAACAAAAAGGAGTAGTGCACTTTTTTAAAGGGTATCCGGGCCTATGGCCCGACTAATCCCCGAAAAGATCAGGGTTAAAGCATGCTCTTTGTAAATATCCACAAGTTGCGCATGGCGGGATTCAAACCCGGGTTAGGCGCTATGAACCCCCCAAGCCTTATTCATTCCACCACAACACTGATAGACGAAGTAATGCACTTTGTTTTTGCAACTTGATGGAGTAAGTTGTTGCATTTAGAATTTGTGGAACCTTCACAAATGTAAATCATATATGACACAATGTCAAAATAAAAAACTAATTTTCAGTGCAATAATTCAGTTTCAACTTCGGAATAATTATATAATAACAACTCTATAGGACACAGTTGGCATGTTCTAGATTGACAATCTTTCTTTTGAAAATTGGCATCAACATGCTGACTTATCTCTGCACAAGGTAGGTTCGCATGTCCTTTAGTTTGTTGTTATTAAGATGTCTGAATCAAAATGTTCCATCACTAAGGTCGTTTGGAAAAACTTTATCATACATTGCTTTGCTTGATTTCTAATATGATCTTTCTCAACATAAAGAGTTAACCTCCACTTACTAACGTCCCTTCATGTTTGTTTAATTTGTCAAGGGTTCATTTGTTTTAAGACCAAACAATTTCTCTAACTTAGAAATCCATTTTATGATTCCTAACTCCAAAGTTGTCTCCAATAGCAAACATATGGTAACAAAACTAAAAACTCTGTATCCGTATGTTGAAACGTGAAACCTTATTTAAAAGCTCAAGCATGTCTTGGTAACCGGTTTGAAGGAGATTAGAGAACACCCTGTACGACTTCATATGGTTAGATATTATTTACGGAAAAGATGCTACATAATCACGGGTTTAATAATAACATAGTTGAAGAAACGAAATAACAATAATCTAATATTGCTTTACCCGGCAACAAGGTGTGTCAACCATCTTTTTTAGATTGATGGTCATACAAGAGAAAGTGGGAAGATTAGGAATATAAGTGGCGGTTACTTCAACTAACAGTAAGGTGTCAACAAGTAATGTTGTCTCTCTGATTTTTTAGCATACTAATAGTTGCCACTATCACAAATGGATTTTTCATGGTTCACAAACTAAATCTATAAAGAGTAATTTTATTAACAAGATTAAATTTTATTTGATTTGAATTGAACTTGAAGTTGAAATTGAAATTTACATCTAATATCATCAACCCATTAGTCGTAAATAATGAGATATAACAATAGTCATAAGTTCGAAGATGATAAGAGATCTAGCTCTATCCCTTCATACAGCTAATGTCAAATTTAACTAGTCATATATTATGGTCTTGAGTCTCTTGACTGGTCAAAGGTTGCCTGATAAGTTAAAACTCGCGGCTACGCAAAAAATAGAGGGGTAGTTTCGTAACGGTTAAAAATAGTCCGAAAACGAATTCATGTATGAAGTTGTGTGATTCCCATATGGACTATATATATTCCTATGTGACCAGTGCAATTCACAAATTAACTATTTTTAGTTGATTAATATATAAACTTTACGTTCGTATATGAACCTTTGTATTTCACATATTAACTATTTTTAACTTACTCATATATAAACTATATATTCATACATGAACCTGCTTAATTCACATATACGTTCATATATGAACATCTATAGTTCACATGTTAAATATTTTTAACTAAACTATATATGACGTATACATTCATATGTGTACTTGTGTAATTCATTTATAAGTTCATATATGAACATGTGTAATTTATTAAATATTTTTAATTGATTCATATATAATCTATACGTTTATATATATATATATATATAAACTTGTGTAATTCATATATTAATTATAACTGATTCATATATAAACTATACGTTCATACATGAACCTCTACGTGTAATTCATATATCAATTAGAAGTTCATATATGAACTTATTTGTCGTTTATTTGTAAAAGTTACGGAAGTACGTCAAGGCCTCGGTTGTTGTTGACCTGATGACTTCTCAACTTTCTCTTTTTGCTTGCCCTCCTTATTTGAACTCTCCATATAACAATATATATATAGAGGAAAGTTCAAATGTGAACCACTTTTTGGTTGTGAACGTGAGGACAGCCGAGAGCGCGACATCCTCCACGTTCACAACCAAAAAGTTAATTATTAATAGATAATTATTATTCATTTATAGATAAATATCAAAAAACTTTTTGGTTGTGAACGTGGACTTGACGTGGCGCCTAGTCATCCTCCACGTGTCGCGCTCTCGGCTGTCCTAACGTTCACAACCAAAAAGTGGTTCACATTTGAACCCACCCCTATATATATATATATATATATATATATTATTTAAATAAGTAAATAACAATACTTGAAATACCTAAATAAGTTACTATATCAAAAAAAAAAAAAAATAATTCGGTCACTTAATTAAATGTTTAAAAATAAATTACAATTCTAAGAGTTAAGAAGATATCGACCCAATTATGTAGAAGGTTATAGCAATCATAGATGACAAGAAAAAACGTTGTATGTATATTTCTTCTATATAAAAAAACTGAAATTAAGATGCGATCATGACACCAAATCTAGGCCAAGGCAAAACTAATCATTGAAACAAATTAATCCATATTGGTAGCACAAAATCCTTTAGTCGTTGATACATGAGGCACCATCAATTAATACTTTATAAAATTTGAAATGGTACAACCACATCTAAAATTATTTATGATATTTTTCCAATCTTTTTAATTTATTCATTTTTCTATTCATGTATTTATTTATATTATCATGGAATAATTCTTTACAAAAAGGAGATACAAGATTATATAGATACAACAAAGCTAAATAACAGGTCTATAATAACTATCAACAATAACTATCTATAAATGAATAATAATTATCTATAAATGAGGTAGAGTAATATCCCCCCGCAAGCGAGACGGTGGTGGACCGAGGCGAAGCCGATCCCTGAAAAACTCAAACTGGGGTTTTGGAAGACTCTTCGTAAAGATATCCGCCACTTGAAGCTTGGTCGGTATGAAGCGAGTGTGGAGCTTTCCGGAGGACACAAGTTCACGTATGAAATGATAATCCAAGTCGATATGCTTAACCCGTTTGTGAGAGATGGGATTCTGAGTGAGAAACAGAGCACTACGATTGTCACAAAGAAGGGTTGGACGATCGGGAGGTAGAGCATGCAATTCACGAAGAAGGTGCATAATCCAAATGATCTCAGCAGCGGTGTTGGCCATAGCTCGATATTCTGATTCACAACTAGAGCGGGAGACCGTAGGTTGCTTCTTAGCACTCCAAGAGACAAGGTTACCCCCCAGGAATATCGAGTAACCATACGTGGATCGACGAGTCTCAAGACATCGAGCCCAGTCTGCATCCGAGTATCCAAGGAGAGAGGACCTCTCAGGGCGAGAGAAGTGAAGACCAATGGCAAGAGTGCCTTTAAGGTAACGAAGAATCCTCTTGACCTCTTGATAGTGAGAGATCGTGGGCGAATGAAGGAACTGGCTGACTTGATTCACGGCATATGAGATGTCGGGTCTAGTGATGGTCAAATACTGGAGAGCACCAACAATGGAACGATAGTGAGTAGGGTCTGAATAAGGAGCACCAGAAGCAGTAAATGAGACATTGTTAGCAAGCGGAGTAGGGGCCGGCTTGGCATTTAACATCTTAGCACGTTCAAGAATTTCTCGGGTATACTTGGATTGATTCAAGAATAATCCATCAGTCGTATAAGAGACTTCAAGCCCAAGAAAGTAGTTGAGCTCCCCTAAATCTTTGATAGCAAACTCATTGTTCAGGCGAGCGATAAATGCCCGGAGAACATGATCTTGGTTGCCGGTAAGAATCAGGTCATCGACGTAGACCAGTAAATACATAACACAAGAATCACGTTTGAAGATAAACAAAGAGGTGTCAGCTCGACTGCTTGTAAACCCATTTGCCACAAGGAAGGTGCTCAAGCGATGAAACCACGCCCGTGGGGCTTGTTTAAGCCCGTATAAGGCTTTGTTTAATTTGCAAACGTGACTGGGGAACTAAGGGTTAATGAAACCTGGAGGTTGCTCCATATAAACAGATTCACGAAGATGTCCATGTAAAAAGGCATTGTTGACATCGAGTTGATGTAGCCGCCAATTATTGAGAACTGCTAAGAACAGTATGATGCGAACCGTAGAAGCTTTCACAACTGGGCTGAAGGTATGAGAGTAATCAAGACCCCATGTTTGACTGAAACCTTGAGCTACAAGGCGTGCCTTGTGGCGTTCAATAGACCCATCAGAGCGAAACTTTGTGCGATAAAGCCATTTGGAACCAACAACATGTCGGTTCGTAGGACGGGGAACCAAGGACCAAGTGTTGTTTTTATATAGAGCATCAAGCTCACACTGCATGGCGACAACCCATTTGGGGTCTTTGACGACAGTCTTGAATCCCTTTGGGTCATTTGTGGAATAATGAGTTGTGTGAGACAAGTCAACGATGTGACGAGGCTTAAAAAATACCGGCTCAACCTCTAGTAATCATATGGTGAGTAGGTAAAGGAGCAGGAGGGGTAGGATTGATGGTGTCTGATGGTGGTGAGTTAGGTGGAGAGGGTGGTGGCGAGAGAGGCGTAGGCGTTGGCGAGGGAGGGGGTGGTAGTGGCGAGGGAGGCGGAGGCGAATGAGGATTGTCGGGAGGAATACTTAAAGGTGTGGAGTTATTTGTGCAGAGGTGGTATGGAGTAGTGGATGAAGGAGGTGGGGTGATCGAGGATGGGGAAATGGGTGGATTGGTAGGCATAGTGGGGCTTTTAGCAAGAGGAGCAACGTCCAAGAATGTGACAACCTGTAGTTGGGAGACAGATTGAGTTTCGGGGCAGTTGGCAAAAGGAAAGTTGGTCTCATCAAAACTAGCATGTCTGGAGATATACACACGTGAGGTAACTGGGTCAAGACACCAATACCCTTTATATTTAGGGCTATACCCAATAAAGATGCATGGTAAGCTTCGCGGAGATAACTTATTCTCCGAATAGTCACGTAGGTAAGGGAATACACGACAACCAAAGGCCCGAAAGGTGTGATAGTTCGGTGTTTGGGAATATAAGAGCTCAAAAGGTGATTTTCCCTGCAAAGTCGAGGTAGGTAGGCGATTGATGATATAAACAGCAGAGGAGAAAGCATCAACCCAGTATGACGAAGGCAAGTGGGCATTAAACATCATAGCTAAACCTGTTTCAACAACATGTCTATGTTTTCGTTCGGCCTGACCATTTTGTTGCGGGGTGTACGGGCAGGAAACCCTGTGAAGAGTGCCATTGGACTCAAATAAAGTCCTAACTTTATGATTTAGAAATTCCGTTCCGCCGTCACTTTGGAAAACATTTATTTTTGACGAAAATTGAGTTTGGACAAATTTCATGAAAACCTCCAAGGCAGAATATATTTCAAATTTCAGTTTAAGCGGATAAAGCCAACTAAAGCGAGAGAAGTCGTCAACAAAGATGACATAATAACGATAGTTATCAACAGAGAAAACCGGGGAAGGTCCCCATACATCACAATGAATGAGATCTAAAGGATGCAAAGCCCTTTTGGGATTAAGATCAAAAGGCAATCGTTGGCTCTTGGCCAATTTACATGATAAACAAACATCCGGTTTAGGTAAGAGTGACGTTACAGACAAGTGTCCTAGTTTTTGTAATTTAACAAGAGTATCAAAAGAAACGTGCCCCAATCTGGAATGCCAAACTTCAAAAGAGGCTTTAGATGGTGCGGACAAGCAAAAAAAGCATGAGCACCTAGTTGCAAAATATAAAGCCCATCATCACATTTTCCTTGTGCTAGGACCTGCTGAGTTTGGCGATCCTGAATAAAAAAATCGGGGTAAGAGAAAAGTACATCAACGTGGTTATCTTTGGTGAGTTTACTAATAGATAAAAGGTTTTTGGTGATACGAGGAACAACCAAAACATCCTTTAATAACAAGTTTGGTGACAGAGATGCATGACCTTTGTGGGAAACCGGGAGGTAATGACCACTCCCAAACATAACCGAGGCAGTACCTGGGACCGAGGAAGCGTTGGAGATAGTTTCAGAAGAAGCGGTCATGTGGTCTGTGGCACCGGAGTTGACAAACCAATCAGGACCAAAGGAGGAAACATGACACTGAGATAAAAAGGCAGAAGCCAGGGCATCGTCTTTAGAGCTCGCTTGGGAGGCAAAGGACGCAAGCTTAGGGCAAACAGAGGCATAATGACCGTTGGTACGGCAGAGCTGGCAGTGGGGTGATCGGCGACCCAGCCGCGTCCACCAAAGGAGCCAGCACCACGAGTGGAGAAGCGACCTCCCCTTCCCCGAATGCTTGGTGAGGCCGCAATAGAAAAAGTGACAGTGGGTGGTGAGGAGCCATGAAGGGCCTGTATAAATAAAGCATGGCTTTACGCCCGGGTAAGCAAATCAGCAAAAGACGGAGCAGGACGAGAAGAACGGACAGCCGTAGAAAAGGTTTCAAATGATGGCCCGAGGCCACAAAGAAACCAGTGAAATTGATCATTAATATCAACCGGGTGTCCGATTGCAGAAAGTTGGTCGCATAAGCCCTTGAAAAGTCACCCATATTCAGCCACGGATTTTGATCCTTTGTGGGATTGACGAAGTTGGTCTCGAAGGTTGTGAACGCGTTCAATTAAGGAGTTACGGAAGGCGGCTTCCAACGCATTCCATATGTCGCGAGCCATGGAGAGACCAACAATCACAGTGACGGCTTCTTCGGTTAGGGAAGCATGAAGGATGATGGTGGTTTTCTGATTAGTGACCCACGAGATATAGTCGGGGTTATCAATTGTTTTTCCGTCGGGTTGAGATAGAAGAGGGGGAGGGGCGACAGTAGATCCATCCACATGACAGAGAAGGTTTTGGTAAGAGAGGATGGGAAGCATCTGATTTTTCCATAGCAAGTAGTTGGTGGAGGAAAGTTTGATAATGAGCATGTGGAGGAGGGTATTGAGAGAATGCATCAGAAGAAGAAGAAGAAGCCATGGAGAAGGATGATCGAGGGAAGAGGAAGAAGTAAAATTAGTTAGCTGATCCATGTATTATTTATATTATCAGGAATAATTCTTTACAAAAAGGAGATACAGATTATATAGATACAAAAGCTAAATGAAAGGTCTATAATAACTATCAACAAAACTATCTGTTGTCCCTAATCAGAATAGAGAAAAATGGATTGAAATCTATGATAAAGTGATGACACAAAGCTTGACAAAGGCATCATGGTGATAAAATAAATGTTGCAATAAAGAGTAATTTCCAAAGATAACAATGTATTCATCATCAAAACCCTAAACATCTCATTCCTTAAATAGGAAAGAGGTAAAATACAGAAGTGTCATAAACGGCCCCCGAGGTTCCAAACCTCTAAACAAGGGCATACAAAAGATAATTGTTCACAAACCAAGGAATTAAACTAAAAGTTAACTACTGAAAGCTGTAAAGATAGTGCTTCTGACTCTTCCCAACAAAGAGGTCTAACAATCTCCCCCTTTGGGAAGAAGTCAGAAGGGTGGCGGAAGCTCCAATGCAGGTTCCCACTTTGACATCTGAAGGAACTCGTCCCAATCTCCAATAATCCTCGCTCGCATCTTCATAGCGGCTTCGACTCGGCGATACATCAGCCTCTCCTTCAGTTTCCGCTCGATCAGGTTCATTGCTTCCAAAATCTTGCCCTTCCCATCAATGATCTTCGATCCAGGAACTTGATCCACCAGAAGTCTGCTCTGCAGTCCGTTGTAGACGTAGAGTAGGGTGCCGTCGCAAAATTTGGCAAGCTCGCTAAAACGCATAAACTTGCGTTCTTTCTTCTTCCTGGTAACGTAGACAACCCCATGTTCTGGTATCCTGGACGGCATGTAGGGAAGGTAAGCACCAATTGCGGACACTTGCAACTTTGGACGAAGAAGGTTGACTTTAGGCTGGTAGCTCTCGATGGCAAGTTGGTAGTCCGTCAACGTGCAAGGGTGATCGCATGACGAACATACCTCTTCAGAATCTCGGTGCCGTCTCGGTAGTATTCCGGTCGAAGGATTGGGCCTTCTAGATATTTGATGAGCGCGAGGATGTCTTCAAGATGAACCCGATCCAGATCTGCTTCGGTGAACAACCAGTTTTGTAACTCTCCAGCTGGAATGCCGGTCCCATACATGCGAACATCGAACTCAAGGAATAACTGGTGTCCGTGTTTGGAAGGACGAACAGCAGTTACCTTCGTGAATCGACGTCGTATCCTTTGACGTCCGTGGGTTGCCCAGTTACACATCCTCTGGTGGACGTATGCAGTTCTTCTTCGCAGCTTCTTGATGTGAGAGATCCCGAAGTAGACTTTTCGGGACCATGTGTGCAGCTTTTCTTGCTGGAAGATCCGAGTGAAAGACTCCTCGAGGAACGGCCTGAAAATGACCGTGTGATTCCAGTTTAACTGGATGATGGTAGGAGCGGAGGATTCTAGAGTTGTTGTGGAGATCGTTTGTGGAGCTTCAGGAGTGGGGAACTCTATCGTGGAGAGAAGGTTGTCGTAGCCTGTGCTCCGGAGGATGTCATCCCCCTTCTGATAAATCCGGAGGCTTTGAGCGAGCGACCGAAGTATTCTCCGGGCTTCTTCCGGAATCTGAATCTCTGATACGTCTGTCGGTGCTGCTTCCGGGGGAACAACATCAATGTCAGCAGTCTCGGCTAAATGAGAGAATTGTATCACCTCGTCTAGTGGGATTGACTCGTAGTGCCAATCCGACACATCAAGAGCCTCCGTATCTGAATCTTCGTACGGAATGTCGGCGGCAACTCTGATGGAGCGCTTGAAGGAGCTGTAGTAGAAGCTGGAGCCGAGGAGGAACCGAACCAGAGGCTGACTGGAGGTCGATGCGAAGCCTTTTAGAAGCTTGCACCTCCCCTTCATGAGGACCCGGTGCCGAGTCATCAGGGTCATCATGCCTCCGTTTGGAAGGCTGAGCCTGAGACCGACACATGGCCTCCAATTCCCGGACGCGCTGCTGAAAGAGCTCGATCTGGGGTCTCTCTCTCGAAGCTGGGCGGAGAGGCGATCATTCTGAGTGGTGTAGGAGGAAATCATGATCGCGTGCTCCGCCTCCGTGACATATCCAGTGATGTCAGGTAGGTTGCCCGAGGTAGGAGGTGGAAGACGGAGAGTATCTTCGGACTGTTGAGGGATAGGATTTTCGGTTGACGGGGCTTCCTCCGTATGCTTGCCCTTGATCCGCCGTTTGAGCTCATAAAGCTCCTGATCCCGGTCTTCTTGAAGCTTCCTCGATGCCTCAAGATCTGCTAATCGCTTCCGCTCTGTCTCGGCCAAGGCACGCTCCAACGCCTCGACTCGTGCATCCCTAGCCTTGTTGGCTTCCTCCATGGCTTGCATTCGTGAGTGGACGACTTTTAGGATGTCGTCCAAATCCATCGGACCTTGAAATCCCGTTGATACTGGGGTGGTTTTAGGGATTCCACCCGAATCCGTCAGGCCTAAGAGCCCCGTTGTTGCGTGAGCGTCTTTAGAGACTTCTCGAGTCTGTCGGACCCGGTCCCGGTGGTACTAAACCCGGTGCTGCTTGAGCTCCGGTTGTCGAGAAGAGACCTATAGAGGTTCTCTCTCGGCCTGATGTCACCGCTGGGATAATGTTGACGGTGTCAGGGCTTCCGGTGGATCCTCGAAGGGCGTCTTCTGACGCACCAACTCTCCCCATTCCGGTAGAGTCCCGCGGGATCTCTACTTGAGTAGCCAAACGAGCGTGTCCTAAAAATCAAAGGGATCGTGTAAGTCCCGGGAATTGGCTCTACGACTCTACGTGCACTGAAGGAAGTCGAGAGGTGGGGCAGTTCCTCTCTTATCTCAACACCGACAGACTCCAAGTGAGTGGCCGGTGGAAGTTGTGCTACATCCCCGTGAGAAACTGAAACGACCATCTGTTGAGAGATGGTCGAGTGGCTGGTTGAGGTGTGCAAATGCGCTAGTTGGCTGCTAGCGTCTTGACCAGACACCATAGGGTGCCCGGTCTCGATGTGGGTTGCCTCTCTGTTGGTTGGACTCTGGGTTGGGGGACTTCTGGTTCTAACCTATGCGGCTCTTCTTCTCCGACGCTTCCTGAATCTGAGCCCAAGGCTCATCCAACTGGACCTCTGCCTCTTCGGTCTCTTTTTCTAATCTCTCTCTCTCTTACTCCTCTACACTATCTAACCTTCCCCAGCCGGTAGCAACTTCGGCTTCTCCTTCCTCCTCACGACCGACAGTTCGGTCATCCGACATCTGATCTCCGCCAAGGTTGAGATCATCAGAAACACCATCATCATTGAACGAGGAAGTTACCTCATCGTCATCTCTCTCAAGGGCTTTCCCGCCCTTAGTCGGTTCGGTCTCTTGGAACTCTTCGTCCGATCCATAGTCAAGCTTCTCGGATTCTGTAGCCTTGTCATCTTCCTTACGACGGTCGGAGTCATCGCCGGAGGGATCACCGGATGGTTCGCCTTGTCATTGTGGGGCCGCGCTCGCATGAGGTGGGGAGGGGAAGTGTGCTTGTTTTTGTGGGGAAGCTTCCACTTCCACCTCCATAGGCTCGGTTTGTTGTGGCGGCGACGGCGTGCGGCGATCTTCGGATGACGAGTCAACGGGGGATTGTTGGAGTATTCCGGTGTATTGCTTGACCCGGTAGCCAAGCATGAGATCACGTTCAACGGTAACTTGCGGCGTCTCATCAACGTATGTGCGTGTGCGGGCACGGCGAGCCCGAGTCTCGGTGGCTCTCAGATAGGCCTCGGATCCCTCGATGTGAGGAGTGGCAGACGTTCGTACAATTCTACCCGCTTCTCCCCTCACGTCTACACTCACGACTCACGAGCCAGAAGCTCCCCTACTGGAGCTTTGGCCCACCGTGCCGGTGGCACGACTTCTGCGAGGGACGAGTTGCGCATTCGGGGTAGGGCTCCTCGGTTCTAAGGAGTCCGTGGACGCGGCTTATAAACCTATCGACACACGGTATAGCCTAACACTCACTGCCCTACTATCCGCCATACTCAACACATTCTCAGGGATGGGCATTTCTACCTGGCCGCGCTTCAGAGTCCTCTTGTTCATCCTTCCAATCTGCTGCCTCTGGAAGCGCTGGTGGCCTGATCTGCGTCGGACCGTCGGGTGGCAGATCCATATGATCGCGGATGATGATGCTGAAAACCGCATCCACGGGATGGATGTGTGACGGTTCCTTGCAGGGCCCGCCCTGACGTCGTTGATGATGTCCATCCAGAGTTGTTGCCGACGTCAATGTGCCTTCCGTAGGCGACCGAATGGATTACATGCCAAAGATGGGTGGAAGCTCGGTCCACGCCGTGAGTCTTCGAAGATAGTGTGCGGTTTCAGGATGTTGAAGACTGAGAACCAGATAGGGGGCAGCATCCCTTGAGTGACGTGGGAGATCCCGTTCAGCCTTTGAGATGGTGTGGCATGGACTCCGAGTGCGAGAATCTCGCTAAAGAGCTCGGCGCCGGTAACTAATGGGGTCGAACGGGGCCTCAGGAGTGGCGGTAGGCAAGTGATAGGATTCTCCTGAGATCCTCCAGGGTGATCGTCAGCTCGGTGTGATCGACGCGTCCCACGATGGTTTGCACGCCGTCTCTGGTTTCAACTCGGGACGTTCTCCAGAATTGCTGAAGGTACACACTGGGATGTCGGCAGTGGTCTGCATCGCGTACGCCAATGGATGCGCCTTTAGGATCTCGAGTACCACCTCGTCTTGAACAACGAAGTTTGCCAGGTCGACATATTCGTTGTTCTGGTTGATCGGACGAATGTCGCTCGGGGAGATGAGAGCGCGATCAGCGGCGTTGTTGATCGGCGAAGGAGGGGCGTTCGGTTGTTGAGCCATTTTGTCATCAAGATGCTAGATGGTATTAGTAAGTGCTCTTGAAGATGAATGTAAAGATTACCTCGACAGGTGCGGCGGAAAACTCGAAAACCCAAAATTGAGTGTTTCGTATTTTCCGAGTCAAAACAGCAACACACGAGGGGAGCATTTCGATTCAGAAAGAGGGTTTCCGAATCGAAATGCTCAGCACTTGAAAGAATTTTTTTTTAAGCCTTACATGGAGATAAGTTTTCCGATTCGGAAACATGTTTTCGACGGGAAACACAATTACTTAGGAAAAAGGCACATAAACAGGAGGGGTTTTCCGTTGAAACATTGTTTTCGAATCGGGAAACAATTTACTTAGAAATAAGTCATGCTCAATCAGATGGTTTTCGATCGGAAAACAATAACACTTAGAAATAAACGAGCAAAACTTGTCCCACACTCGATTCGGAAGACCGGAAACCCATAAGGGTGAATTCCATTTTCGAATCGAAAGATACACTTGAAAATACGGCTCAAGTTGGTTCGGAAAACCTGAATCCGAATGGATTATCTCGTTCGATCGGAAAACAATGATACTCAACGGCTTTGGAATTCGGAAAATTTGACACTCATCGGAAAACATGAATGTTCATGTTCCGATTCGGAAACGAGCTATTGTTCGTTCGACGATTTCAAGCTCTAAACAATTAGCATTCATCCTAAATCAGTAATAAGCAAATTTAGAAGCCTTTTTGGATCGATTTAACGTCCCGAAATCCCATTCCAAGAAGTTTGGGTTTCGGGTAAGTTTTAAAAACTTTAGGCTTCGATCCAGACCTTAAAACGAATAGATTTAACGTTATAACTACGTAAGGATTGTTCGTGAACTTACCAGGATTGCAGAAACGTATTCGGATCGACGAACGGATCAAAGACGAGCGAACACTGGATCGGTTGCGAGAGCGGTTATCGGGTGAGAATTCAGAGAGAAAAGTGAAGAATTTTGAAAATTGTGAATAGTAAATCTCAAAAACCAGTATTTATATTTTTACCGTTTTACACTGCGTTTGGCTCAAAAACACTGTGTTTGGCTCTCCTTTTGGCTCTCTTAACCTGACTTTCACCAAATGGCAAAAATAACCCCTGGACTTGAAGTTTCAAGAAACTTACAAATAAGTCCCTGAACTTGTAGTTTAAAGAAATTTTCAAAACAGACCCTGGACATCAAATTTCACAAAATTGCAATACGAGTCCTTGAACATAAAATTCAGAAAGTGGCAAAGTTAGTCCCCGAACTTGTAAGTTCAAAACATGTATTCTACCGCCCCCTGAACTTTCAAGTTCGCAAAAATTTATAAGTTCAGCTCCCGATCCATGAATAAGAAGACTTACCTGGTACGTCTCAACTGGGTATTGTGCGAGTTCTGGTCTGAATTAACCAGAAGTCGTTGTGAGGTTCCACACCTACAAAATAAAGTCTAGAAGGTGTCCATTGTAGTGTGGATCCGAGAACGTTAGAAAAAAAGCAGTTAAAGATATGATACTCCCCCTCGATTCATGCAAACACTCAAAGACTTCTAAAGACTCCCCCTACACACATGCATATATAAAATGAATTCCCGACTCCGCCTAGACCTCAGGCAGGGAGGTCTAGCATTCCCAATTTGCTCAGGAGAAAGAAGTGACGCTTCTCATCAAACGGCTTGGTGAACAGATCAGCAAGCTGATAGTCACTTTCAACAAAGTACAGTTCAACATTACCTTTCTCGACGTGGTCCTTGATGAAATGATATCTGATGTCGATATGTTTCGTTCGAGAATGCTGAACAGGATTCGCCGTGATTTGAATCGCACTTTTGGAGTCGCAATAAATGGGAATCCGCTGCATTGTGTATCCAAAGTCGGCAAAGTTGAGTCTTCATCCACAGAACTTGCAAGCAGCAGCAGGCGGTGGCCACATATTCAGCCTCCGTAGTGGATAGAGATACGCAATTCTGTTCCTGGATGACCAACTCACCAACTTGTCTCGAGGAATTGGCAAGCACCAGATGTGCTTTTCCTGTTTAGCTTACAACCTGCATGGTCTGAGTCTGTATATGCGATTAGTTCAAAACCAGAATCCTTTAGGTACCAAAGGCCAAAATCCGGTGTGCCTTTGAGATACCTAAGGATTCTTTTGACTGCAGACAAGTGTGAATCACGGGGATCAAACTGGAAACGAGCACAGACACCCGTGGAGAAGACAATGTCGGGTCTACTAGCCGTGAGATATAAGAGGGAACCAATGATTGCTCGATATGTCTTCTGGTCAACCGGTTTACCAGAAGAATCAGCGTTTAGTTGAAAATTCTTGGGCATTGGTGTTGCCACAGAGTTTGAACCACCGAAATCAAAACGTTTTAAAAGATCTTGAACATATTTAGCTTGATTTATAAAAATGCCATCAGGGCGTTGTCGAACTTGAAGTCCTAAAAAGAACGTCAACTCGCCCATCATGCTCATTTGAAATTGGGATTTCATGGTGTTTTCAAACTCTTGGCACATTTCAGGCTTCGTAGATGCAAAGATAATATCATCCACGTATATCTGAACTATGATTAAGTCACTACCTGATCTCTTAAGAAACAAAGTGGGATCGATTGTACCTTTCTTGTAGCCAACTCCTAGCAAGTAATCAGTGAGAGTTTCGTACCATGCCCTAGGAGCTTGCTTGAGACCGTAAAGCGCCTTATCCAACACGTACACGTGGTTTGGATATCTGGGATCGACGAATCCTTCTAGTTGTTCAACGTACACCTCTTCTTGAAGAACTCCGTTCAAGAAGGCACACTTGACGTCCATTTGATATACCGTCATATTCTTGTGTGCGGCGTACGCAAGGAAGATCCGGATAGCCTCGATCCGAGCCACGGGCGCGAACGTCTCGTCGTAATCAATACCCTCTTGCTAGCGATAACCTTTGGCAACCAATCCAGCTTTGTTCCGGATGATGAGATCGTTCTCGTCTTTCTTGTTCCGGAATATCCACTTCAGCCCGATTATGGACTTTCCCCACGGTCTGGTTACCAAACGCCATACTTTGTTTCTCTTGAATTCCGCAAGCTCTTCTTGCATCGCTAAAACCCAATCAGGATCGGTAAGAGCTTGGGAAACATCCGAAGGTTCGAATTCACTTAAGAACCCTCCAAATAGAATCAGGTTTTCTACGTTCTTTGACGATCTCGTCTTGACAGGTTGTGAGGGACTCCCGATGATCTGGGAGGGGGGATGACCTCCTGTCCACTTTTTAGTGTGTGGAAGAGTGACATAAGCTTGTTGTTTTTTGGATGCGTCGTACTCTTCTTGCACTGCAAAGACCTCTCGCTGGTTTCTACTCGATGATCCTGCTTCCAGATTAGTCTGCGGTGCTGCCTCTAACCGGGGTTCACGCACTACCTGAGCATAGGTTCTTTGAGCTGAACTAGGTGAGGGTAGCGGAGCTTCTTCCGGGATTGGTGCAAGAGCAGGGTGTGGGGTCTGTTCTCGGACGGGTTCCGGTGAGGCAGCGGATGAAGTTTCAGGGGGGAGACCGCCGACTCTGGAGTCACTGAGTTTGTGGAAGTGCTTGAAGAAGGCTCAGTGATGAAGGCATCGGAAGTCACGGAAGTAGTGGTCGAACCCGCATGAGCAGTTACTACAATCGGACCCGTGAGAGTAGGTAGATCGTAATCTGCGAGGTCTATGAAGTCTAAAGCAAAAGAGTTAGTGGAAGAATCTGTGCTCGGTGGTGTGGTGAACAATTCAGGGAAAAAGGCATCTACATTACTTGGACTTGCAACAGAATAAGTTTCGGTTTCAGAAAAGTCAACATTTGAGCTTTCCAAGATGGTTCGGGTCCGTTTGTTGAAAACCCTATAAGCCTTTGAGTTATGTGAGTATCCGATGAAGATAGACTAATCAGACTTGGGTTCAAACTTTCCCAAATCATTCCGGTCATTTAAAACATAGCATTTACATCCAAAAACTCTAAAGTAGTTGATGTTTGGCTTACGCTGTTCGACCATCTCGTAGGCGGTTTTACCGGTCCGCTTAACGATCAAGGTCCGATTCTGCGTGTAGCATGCTGTTGAGACTGCTTCAGCCCAAAATGATTGAGGAACGCCTGAATGAGCCATCATGGATCTCGCTGCTTCGACTAACGTCCGGTTCTTCCTTTCTATAACTCCATTCTGTTGAGGAGTGCGCACGGCAGAGAAGTTGTGAGAGATTCCCACATCTTCAAGAAAGGATTGCAGCTTGGCATTGCGAAACTCGGTTCCGTTGTCACTTCTTAACTTCTTCACCCGACGACCCAAGAGAACTTGAATCCGCTTGATGAAGGCTATGATTCGATCGGCAGCATCAGATTTGGCTCGTAGAAATTCAAGCCAGGTGAACCTAGAGAACTCATCAACGAGAACTAACATGTACTTCTTTCTGGCCAGGCTCTCAGTTCTTGTAGGTCCACACAGATCTATGTGTATCATATCAAGGGGATTTTTGCTGTTTGAATCCATCTTCGGTGGATGGGAGCTTCTCTTCATCTTTCCTTGCTCACAAGCAGGACAAAGTGTGTCCTTGGAAAGACGAGTCTCCGGTAATCCCTTGACAAGGCGTTTTGAAACCAGCTTGTTCATGTCTTTAAAGTTCTGATGGCAAAGTCTTCAATGCCACAACCAACTATCCTCTTTTGATGCCTTAGCGAGCAAACAGATTGCATTCCTCGGATTAGAAAGTGCTTCAAACTGAGGGTGTGTCTGAGGGATTGAACGGAAGACGGTGGAGTAAAGATTGCCGTTACTCCGTGCACTAAGGACGGCGTTGTTGTCTTCATCATTCACATCGCTTCCGTATTGAAATTGCTTCACCCAGTATCCATTGTCACAGAACTGCTTGGAGCTGAACATGTTGTATCCTAACCCCTCGATATACCTTACATCTTTGATGATGTATCTTCCATCCGTGATTTTCCCATAACCCACCATTGGCTTAGGTGTCTTGTCGGCAGTTTTAACATATCCCTCAAACCTTTCAACATAGTCGAAAAGGAAGGATATCTGACCAGTCATGTGTCTATATGCGCCGGAATCGAAGTACCACACATGACTGACCTGCAAGACAGATTAAGCTTGTTTAGGGACCCATTGCCAAATGGGTTCCTTTGGGTTAGAGACAGATAAATCATTCGGTGCAGTCTCCTTTTCGGATTTCTCCTCAGGCGGAGGAGACTCCACTGACGAAGAGGATTTAGCTTTTCCTCTTTTTCTTCCCCTTCTCTTTCGAGATTTGACATTAGTTTTAGAAGCATAGAAAGAGTTAGACACACCATAGCGTAGGAAATTATCAAACATAAAGCACATATCATTACGAAACGTATCAAAAACATCGTTTAAGTTGTGATTACGGTTTACAGACATATTCGAATGAAATCCTACACTAGGTGGAGCATAGCCTAAACCCGCACGGCCAGGACTACACTTCTTAGGGAAAGCAGTAAAGGTGTTGTTTCTCTTCTAATGATCCTTGATAACACCAAAATTATATATGTTTTGGTTGAACGTAATTGTATGACTTTACCCCATTTCTCACCCATTTCTGATCATTTCATGCACTAAATGAGCTTATTATTGTTTATGAAGGATTTGGAGGCCGTGGAACGGAATAGTACGAAAAAAGGCGAGAAAACGTGAAAAATGCACAAAGTCAACACAGTAGCTACTTGGCGTTCGCGAGATTCCCAATCTGGCGCCGCCAGATTTGACTGAATTGAAGACCAGGGTTGACCTAAGTGTCTGGCGTCGCCAAACCAATAGTCTGGCGATCGCCAGATGGCCCCTGGACGTTTTCTTTTAAATAGCAGCCTCCTCCTTCAGTTCAGAACACACGTTTTGCATGATTTTTTGGTACGGGTTACGAGGAGGAACGAGAGTGAGAGTACGAAAGGTGCCGATACGCTGTGGGAATCGATCTTCGATCATCCGTCATTGTACTGTCGATATCATGTCGATGTCTACTTTTGTTTTCGTTTTCATTATGATTAGTGAGTAGTTTTTAGTAGTAGTGCTTGTCATGGTCGATGAACCTTTGTGGATGATACTTTTGTGATTAATGTTTATTGGTTTGTTTTGATTAATTGAATTTTTGTTATGGTTCTTTTCTGATTAATAGTGTTTTGGCAATTTGAATTCATTTGGTTGGGTGTATTTGTGGACCAAAGCAGATAGACTCCGAAAGGATAATCAACCTACCTTAGCCTGACCTTGGACCAAGAGGCTGTGTTAAGAGGTTACTTGGACCAAGAGTGACCAGATAGTAGAAGAGCCATTGCAATATTAATTAGGACTGGTTTACCGATTCTAGATTGTGGACCAAACGATTTAAGATTGGGATTAGGAGGATCGTGTCCTAGTTTTTGACCATAATCTTGCATGTTAGGGTGTCCCAGACTTAAATTCCTACAATAGTCAAAACAACCAAACCTTTGACCTATTCATATCATCCATTTTGGGGATTCACTTTACCATGATAAGTACTGCTGTTTTTCCTTAATATAATCTTAAATCAGTCTTTTAATTGTTTTCTTAGTTTTTACTTAGTTAATTGTCTTTTTAGTATTCAAAACCTTTTTCATAAAGAAACCCCCCCCCCTTTAGGTTAATTAAACCGATTTGGACTTTAGTCTACGATAACTTGACCGTTCCCAGTGGTAGATACGATACCTGGACTTTCCTACACTATATTACTCACGATCAGGTACGCTTGCCTGTATATGTGGTAAGACAGTGGCTAGGCATTAGAGCTTAAAACTTGTTACGCTTTTTATATACGATAATTACCGCATCAATCCTTTCTTGGTGGCTTCACATTCTTTCCACCATCTTTCCTCCTCGTATCTGCATTCAAAGCACGGTGTGAGTTAGATGACGGTTTTTCAGAAATGGATTTGCCACCCTATCCAGATGACATTTTTGAAAATTTAGGTTTAGTGGAACTGAATGGTTGATTAGGCTTTACTTGAGATGTCTCACCCACAGCAAAAGTGCTCGAATTAAAGTCAAGATCTTTGATGGGTTTTACTGAGGCACAAGCATCGTTAGAGTTGGATGTCTTGTTCTGGAGTCCCTTGGGTGTGTGAGGCTTAACTGACTTTTCCCTGTCAGTACCAACACGGTTTGCACCCTTGGGGTTACTTTTCTCAGAACCAGAAGCTTGTGGCTCAGCAGGCTTCTCAGATTTTAAAACAACAAACTTTTCTTTCTTGGGAATCAAACCAGAAGGATCATCACCCTCGTCTAAAAATACTTTCACATCATATTCAACATTGGGATCCAGGACTGGTTTGGGTGCTGGGTTAGGTAAACTATGGTTGAGAACCGGATAAGTCGTATCATCATCAGAATCCAAAGAGTAAAAGTTTTCAAAGTTCATAACTTTCCGTTTCAAAAGGGAATTAGACACACGTTGGTTAGTTAAAGATTGGCGATACATTATCCTTTCGTCATGAAAAAGCTCTTTTGATATTTCTAAGTGAACATCTTGGAGAATGTATCGCGTTTGAAGATCCGCAACCTTGATTTTAAAATCAGTAAAGACTGAGGTTGCGGTCTCACACTCTGAAGAAAGCCTAATTCTCTCGGCGTTAGCCTCAAGTAAGTCCTTTTCAAGGGTGTGAACCAAGGTGTCTTTTTCCGAAACAATCGCTCTTAGATTCAGAATCTGATGTTGACAGGCATCTAAGTCCATGGCTTTCAATCTAAGTTCGAACACCTCCTTCTCTAGTTTGACTAGGTCGGGACACTTAGTTACGAAAATATCCTCAGGCGGGATAACTAAGGTCTCTTCAGAAAGTTCCATTTCCCTAGTGTTATAACTAGTGTTCAGGTCGGTGTAGTTAATGGGAGGCATAGCTACACGAGGGGTTCTAGCCTTAATGCCTCCCATGTAGGCTGGGTGTTGGTCGGATCACTAGCAAGAACGAAGATAGGTTTGTTCGGAGCAGGACTTGTGGGTGGACTGCCTGAGGTACTGTTTGACGGACTGGTGGTTCTAGTGATGGTCTCACCATTGATTACTTTAGTGTAAGTGACAGTCTGTCTAACATATTCCTCAGTTACGTGTCCTCCTACAAAGACAGGTTTGGGCTTGGAGGCGGCCATGTCCTCAAAGTTGTATAGATGTGAAGGCGCCTTTTCTAAAACATGATTTTCGGAAAGTCCAAGGCCGGGTTTAGCTTTATAAAAAGGATTCTTGTTGGCATGCTGAGTGAGAATACTCAGAGTCTGTTCAGATTGTCCTCTTTTGAAATTGTTATCTTCAAGCTCTTGAATTTTAGGAAACAATCTAGTTCTTTCTTCCGAAAGCAACTGGAATTTGATTGTGAGCTCTCCATGGTCACTGTTAAGTTCCTCATGGGATTTTTGAAGACATAAAAGTTTGTTTGAAAGATTGGACTCTCTAATGCCAGACTCAAGTATCTCACGGTTATAATCTATGGTCAAATCCTCGAGAGAGCTTTTGTAAATAGCACTGTCAGTTCTAAATTTCGTGACGAGGTTCCTTTCCGATTGGAGACTACACTCTAAGTCACAAATTTTAGCTTCTAACATTGCCATTGAATCAGTAATATCGGGAATAGTGGATACCTCAGATGGATCGATGTCTTGGTAAGTGCTAGAACCAACAGCTTCTGGTCCCTCGAAATCAGCCATCAAGCACAAACCCTTCACCATATGGTCATCCTCATCCGAGCTCTCTTCCTCGCATACCCAATTCTCCTCGTCCACAAGTAAAGCAACCCCTTTTTCCTTCTTTCTCATCAAGGCAGCCTTTTTCTCAAAGTAGGCAGCATCCTTGTACTTTACTGAGCAGTCTCTGGCATAGTGTCCCAACTTGCCACACTTGTAGCAAGTGGTAGTGGGACTGGCAGCTTGTTGAGGAGGGGGTTTTGGTTCATGGGAATCGGGGGTTGGTTTGACCTTTGACCACCTTGCTCAGCTGGAGCTTGTTGATCTTCTCTCGGAGCTTGTCTGGAACTGCTTCCCCGTTGATCACTTCCGTTGTAGCTTCCTTTGCCGCGATCCATTCTCTCATCTGACCAGCGGTCGTTCCTTTCTTGCTCGAATCCGTAACCCGGTCTTGGTCAAGTCTTCCTCCATCATGTCTTCCTCCGTACCCGCCTTCATACCCTTGACGGTTGACATACCCAGACTCTAGAGTGTATTGCCTTAAGCTGCTTCGATAGTTGTGCTCGGAGATCTGATCTCTCTAGTCTCCTTGATACCCTGGACCTCCTTGATAGTCTAAGTAAGTGTTGTCTCTTCTGGAGTTGTCTCTGAATCTCCCTTGGTCTTCTTGGTACCTTCCCTGCTCGTTGCGAAATCTTCCCTAATCATATGCCTGAAATCTTTCCCCTTGATGATAGTTTCCTCTGCCTTGGTTACCGAACAGAGATCTATCCATCTGATAATGTCCTCCTCTGCCTTGCCCCATTCTGCCTCCATTTGGAAATCCAGATCCCCGTGATCTGTTAAATCCACGGTTTGCGTTCAGCTTTTGCACGTTGTGGGAGATAAGAGCAAGGGACTCATTCACGTTGAAGAGTTCTTCATCAGAAATGGTAATGATCAAAGGATCATCGGGATGTTGCATGCTCGGACCAAGATTCGGGTTGAACTCTTGGTTGTAATCTTCTTGATGATACTGGGGAGGGACATTGTTGTACTGTGAGGGTTGGATTGGAATAGAGTTTGGTCCTTCAAAGGGCACTGCCGCTAGTGCCAGAGGATCCTATAGCTTTTGGTTTTCTCCTGGAGTGTTGAATTCTCTTGTTTTTGGACCTTCATGCTGTTGATCAGATTGGCTGAAACTCCACTTGATCCAGTTTTCCTTGGCTTAGCGAGATGTTATGGCCAAGTGTCTTTGCCTTCCGAGTTAGATTCTTTGAAAACTCCAGTTCGTGACTTAACTTGGTTCGTTCTTCAACGCTTGCCTCTTAGGATCATTACGAAGGATTCTCTTGAAATGGATATCTGTGACTGGGATGTTGCATTGCTCCAGTCGGGTTGAACTCTTCATAGGCATCTTTAGTGCGTCTCATTTTTAGCTTAGGTAGTGTGGTCCACACTGCATCTGTTGCCAAATCTCAGCCTTCGGTTCTTCGCGTGTTGACTGTTGGACCTCATGCTAATGTCGTTTGGAAGACCATGATTCAGGGTTATGCTTGCTGATCGTGATGGCCAGGTTTGACGGAGTTGCTTTTATTCACGTTGTACATCTCTTGGTCTTTCTCAACCAACGTTATGAGGTATTAGACAGGTTCAGTTCTTTGGGATTCTGTGAGGTGGTTAACGTTGGTCTGTGGGCCTTCTGGATTAGTTCTCTCATTTCTATCCTAGAGCAGTCAATGCAAATGTATCATTCTGCGCGTCTTGCTGTTACTGTCGACCATCTACATGCGTGGGAGGGCATGATTGGAATCGATTTCGATGATATTCTTTCGGTTACATCTCTACACTCTTCAACAAGATGTATTCAGACATTGACTCACTTGGCTAACGGAAAGTTGGTTTTTTTGTAAAAAAGCAAAGGAAAGTACTTGAGCGCTCCATTCGGATACTTTACCTCAAGTTGGGAATGGATTGAAAATAGCTTCGTTCGAATTCTCATCAAAGCAATTTATTGACCACTGGTTAGAAGGCTCGATACTTGAGCGCTCGGGAAATAGCATCAGTTGAAAGATTGAAAGCTAAGTTCGATTCGAGAAAATTTGGAAGTTCAGGCTCGAAGAGGGAAATCGATCGGAAATGACGTTTCAATATTTCCGATTCGGAAAAGGCTTTTCCGATTCGGAAAGCTGAGTTCGAAAAGCAATATCAGTTCGGAAAATGAGGATTAAAGAAGCAAAACCCCAAATCAGAAGGACCAAATTCCGATTCGGAAAACAAGGTTTTCCGATTCGGAAAAGGTACAAATTCCGATTCGGAGAATAGTACAATTTCGATTCGGAAATTTTGAACTGAAAGATCAGCTCTTGTTTTCCGATTCGGAAAACCTGTACAGGAACTCCGAAAATCAACTCAAAAACCCTCAAAAACACTTAAAAATTAAGTGTTAAGACCCCCAATTGGTGAGAAAACAGTAGGAAAACAAGGGGGAATCACTTAACACTTATATACTCTTCTTTTAAAACCCTTTTTGGATTGAAATAACCCAAAAAGTTTTTGAACAAAAACTTTGAAAAACCCTTTTTAACACAAAATAAGCCAAGGAATCAAACAAGGATTGGCTCTGATACCAATTGTTTGTCCCTAAATCAGAATAGAGGAGAAATGGGTTGAAATCTATGATAAGGTGATGAACACAAAGCTTGACAAAGGCATCAATGGTGATAAAAATAAATGTTGCAATAAAGAGTAATTTTCAAAGATAACAATGTATTTGTTTATGTAAAAAATTACACAACTCGATGTCGTAAGAAACTTGTGTGGGCTTAACCGTCGAGAGAAAGAAATTACAATCAATGAGAAGTGCGGGAAAGTAAAATGAGACAAATAATTTGATGACGCAGGAAAAACCTCTCGAAGGAGGAAAAAACCTGCGTCGACCTAGAAGGTAAGTCGACAATGCACTATGATCACCAATTAGGGGTGATGTCCTTCGAGTATACAGCTTAGGCGTACGATTACAAGAGAAATAACAATGAGATTGAATGTAAATTACAACTGATGATCAAAGAATAGCTAATAGGGAAGTTGTGAGGTTTGAGCAGACTTCGTGTCTTCAAATGTTGGCTTGATTTTTCTTATATAGTATCTTGGAGAGTAACCGTCCAACGGTACTGTTGTTCATCAATGTTCAAATCGTAACTGTCCAATGGTATTGTTGACCATTAATGCTCGGTTTATAACTGTCCAACGGTATTGCTGAGAGTTATTGTCCAGATTGTAACTGCTGCGAGAATCTTGCTTGTAACGGTCTATCTTGATGTGTCGGTTTCCATCGAACGATATATAACTTACGATGTGTTCGTTGTAGTAATGAACTCCAACGAGCATAGCATAGTACTCAATCTCAGATTTCCTCAAAGGTGGACAATTGTTAGATATGATAATCAGCTTTCCTGCATCAAAGATATAAACTTCGTATGTTTATTCGTTAGTACTGTCGTACGACATTATAGGCATCGTTCGACTTATTCGATGTATTCGTTCGATGTTTAATGATCTTTGTCGATAGCTCTTTTAGGTTTTACTTTAGGACCTTATCTTAATACAGGACTATTGTCCTAACACTTGTCTTACGATTATAGTCGGTCATCGTGCGATTGTCGATTTTTACCCTAACAATTTGCCCCAAGATTTAGAAAATAATTCTAATTTTATCTAAATCTTTAATTCGCTGGACAAAGAGTAAAAATACGTTCCTTAACGGTCGAATTAACGTTAGGAATTATGACGTCATATAGCCGTTATTCTAGACGTGTGGCTTCTACCGGCTAATTGTCGACGCGTGGCTTGCTTCTTTTCGATGACTCATCCGGTATTTGATTACTATAAATATGAGTATTTAGATTAAAGAAAGATTTTACAAAATCTTTTCCAATTTTCGCTTTGATTCACAAGATCGTAATCCGACTCTATTCTCGGCAAGGATTTCGTGCGACTAGTTATATAAGGTACCTCTTTCTTTTCTTGTTTCATGCGTTTGAAGTCAATAGCAAAGTAGAGTAATAGAGGTTTAGACAATCTTAGGTTTATACGATTGAGAAATAGTTTAGGCCGATTAGAATTCATTATGTCGAACGAAGTTCGTAGTTCGATTACTGAAAGTTTAGAGGTAGGAGAGTTAAGAGAGTTGGCTGGGTTACCAGAGGGTGCCCAAATAAGGGTGGCCGGAGAAATTCGGCCGGCGGATACTCCGACGGGGTTCTTTGCCCTGTTCGAATATCCGTTTAAGATCGGATTTCGATGGCCTTACTCCCCACTTTCTCGAGCCTTCATGTCTCGTTTCAATTTGTCTCCGGGGCAACTGATGCCTCAATTCTGGCGTGTCATCCTGGTAATTGAACGGGTGACCAAGGATTGGGGCCGTCGTGCGTTCTTCAGTGGACGATCTTCTCTCTGCCTACAACGTGACGAGACTACCCTACAATCGCTTTGGATTGTTTCCTAAGGGTAGGAATGATACCATGCTTGTTCATCGCACGCAAGTAAATGATCGAGGGTGGAAGTCTCGTTACGTCTTTGTCTAGACGTCCTCGGTCGCTGATGAATCTTGGGTCGTTCCTGAATGGAACTCCAATGGTAACTTAGGCATTAGTCTTATATCTATATATTTTTTATACCTTTTGCATAATTTTGATGATTAATCATGTGTTTTCTTGCAGCTGTCAACTTCACGTTTGAGACTACTGAAGAGTCGACCGCGCTGATCTCACACTTCCTGAGTTATAGTGTGACAGATCGCACGTATAGAACGTCGAAGGGCGGTGAGGAGAGCGACGTCGAACCGGAGGTGCAAGTGATCGAGGAGACTGATATGGAAGGTAATCGTTTTTCGATGATAATTAGCTTTTATTAATCGTACGTTTCTAACTCCGGTTTTTCCTTTCTATGCAGGTTCAGCTTCCAAGAAGGCGTCGACGATGGAGGCAGCTACTCGTGTTGCCAAAAGAAAAGCTGCGGCCCAAGAGGGTTTAGTGGCTAAACGTACGAGGTCGTCGTACGTTTCCTGGATTCCCCACCTAAGGATGCCAAACGAAAGGCTGAAGGTGGGATTGAGGCGATTCCTCTTAGCTTCGCTCCACCCGCGAAGGAGGCGGGTGCGTCGAGCCAGCCTGCGTCAAAGGCTGACAAGGTTAAGGGGAAGGAGGGGTCTGGTCTTACGACCATGACCATTAGCATGCCCTCTGACTTCATGGTGGACGATGTCATCAGGACAAAGTCCATCTTCCCGGTTTAGGAGCAGTTCCATATCCCTGCCTAGAAGGCGCGCATGGAGGAGGCGGACATCGAGTATCTGGATGCCTCTATCGCGGGCATCTCCTTCTTGGTAAGCTTTTTACATCGTACGTCTTTCATTTCTATTTTGTCGTACAAGTTCTGATCTCTTCCTTTCTTTTTGCAGGCTCTCCAAACTAGTCTTAGCCTCCATACACGGATGGCTAAGATTAAGGAGGAGATGGCGTCTAACCAGAACGACGCTAAGACGGCCAAGAAAGAGGCCGAGAAGGCCAAGAAGAAGCTGGCCCAGTTGGTCGACGAGGTTAATACCAAGTCGGTCCAAATTGGGGATCTGGAATCGAAGCTGGAAATCAGTGACCGATTCCAGGTTGAGCAGCGGGAGCGGCTGAAGATGGCCTTGGATCGTGCGAAGGAGTTGGAGAAAGACCTGCTCGTCGTTCGTCAGGAGAAGGCCGAGAGGGAGGAATCCTTGTCGTCTAAGATCCAAGAGCTCGAGGAGGATGTTGCTTTGGCCCGAGTGGTCGCACGTACTGCACTTATGCGACGTGTGGCTGTCGGGACCATTACTTCACAGATGGCGAGTGAAGAAGTGGCCTCTTTCGTACGGGTGATGGGTTCTGAGGACCTTCTCGATGAGGAAGACCTTAAAGGTCTGGACGAAGAGACGGCGGTTGGAGAGGAGAAGTCAATCGAAGCCAAGGATGCCAGTATCGAGGAGGAGGTTCCCGAAACCTCTGGATCCGTCGCTGTACATCCAGTGGTGACTGAAGAAGACCCTGTTGTAGATCCTCCTTCCGTTGATGCTCCCGTAGAATAGGATTCTTAATCATAGGATTTTTATTAATTTCTGTATTTCGCCATTTTGGCAAGAAAAATATTAATGAAAAAACCTTTATTTGAATATCGTATGCTTTGGCCTTTGTCGTGCGTTTCAGCTCTTTACCTTGTGTTTTTAGCCTTCAACTCTTGCGTTTTTAGCTTTGTATATTGATTGTATCGTGCGTTATAGCCTTTGCATGCGTTTGTTTTAAAGTCTTAAGACTTAAATTAGAAACGTTTCTTTTTATACTCATAAGAGTATACGTGCGACTGGCGAATTGTCTTGCGCTCTTGCGAGATAATCGTGTGTTTAAAGCAATTTAGTCGTGCGATATTTGCAATAATCGTGCGATACCTGCGACAATCGTGCGATACATGCGATAGTTCGTGTGATACATGCGATAATCGTGCGTTACTTGCGATAATCGTGCGATACCTGCGAACAAACATAGTTGCTAGGGGGTGGCCGTTGGTTTGACCAACGGCGCTCCGACGCTTAAGTCAGTAATCGATCCAAGAAAATAAATCGTATGTAAATAGGTTTAGAAATAGTACCTTTTAAGATGATGGGCATTCCAACTTCGTGGGATTTCCGTACCTTCCATTGTCGTAAGTCTGTATGCTCCATTTCCAATGACTTTGGAAATTATGTAAGGTCCTTCCCATTTGATGGAAAGTTTTCCAGCATTTGGCTCTTGTGTGTTTTGAAACACATGTCGTAAGACATAATCTCCAACTTGAAAATTTTTGGCCTTTACCTTTTTGTTGAAATGTCTTTCGACGATTCCCTTTTGTGCAGCCATTGTTCGTAATGCTTTTTCCCGGAGTTCTTCTAGAGCATCCAGGTCGTAAGATAAATTTACAGCATTTTGATCATATGTACGATTCCTGGCAATTGGTACTTGGGCTTCGATTGGCAATACCGCTTCACATCCATATACTAAAGAATATGGAGTTTGTCCTGTTGATGCTCTTGGCGTCGTACGATTTGCCCATAGGACGGATGGTAATTCTTCTACCCATTTGTCTTTTGCTCCTTTTAATCTCTTTCGGATCGAATTGATGATAACTTTGTTGCTTGATTCAGCTAATCCGTTGGACTGAGGGTATCTTGGAGTAGAAGTGATTAGCTTGATTCCTCGTTTTTCACAGAACGTGCGAGTTTTATCACTTATAAACTGTGAGCCGTTGTCGCACATAATCTCGGCCGGTACTCCAAATCTATAAATGATATTCTTTTGTATGAAAGATATTACCTCTTTATCTCTAACTTGCGAAAAAGCACCAGCTTCTATCCACTTCGAGAAATAGTCGGTAAGCACGAGTAGATAGACTTTTTGTCCAGGAGCTGGGGGTAATTTTCCCACGATATCCATTCCCCATCGCATGAATGGCCATGGAACTAGAACAGAATGCAAGGGTTCGGGTGGTCGATGGACCATACATGAATGCTTTTGACATGCATCACATCGTTGGACGTACGTTATTGCATCTTCTCGTAAGGTAGGCCAATAGTAGCCTTGTCGTGAGATTCGATTAGCAAGACTTCTGCCCCCTGCGTGATTCCCACATTCTCCGTCGTGCATTTCTTGAAGAATTTGATTGATCTGCGACTTACTTGTGACACATCGTAGGAGAAGTCCAGTCGTGGATCTTCGATAAAGTTGGTCTTCAAAAATCGTATATCTTGAGGCTTTGGACCTTGTCTTTCGGGCTTCCATTTTATCTTCAGGAAGTTGGTCGTGTTTAAGATAATTCCATACGTCGAGCGACCAATTGTAAATTTCTTCATTCATCTGTACTTCATTTTTTGCTTCAATTGTTGGCGTCGTAAGATGAAGTATTGGGATATTCTCCATAGATGGATCGTGAAATGCAGATCCCAAGTTAGCTAGTGCGTCAGCTTGCATGTTTAGATCTCTTGGTATTTGTTCGATCAAAAAGTATTCGAATCGTGCGATTCGATCCTTAACGGCTTTGAGATAACTTGTCATCTTTGAATCCTTTGCTTGAAAATCTCCATTTACTTGGTGACTACTAACAGAGAATCGCTTCGAACGTGCAACTGTTTTGCCCCCAGTCTAAGAGCAATAACCAATCCTGCGATCAGAGCTTCATATTTGCTTCATTGTTCGTAGCCTTGAATTCGCATCGTATGGAGTATACTATATTTCCCCCTTGTGATGATTTTAAGACAATACCTAATCCACATCCTCGTATGTTCGAAGAACCATCAACATAGAGTATCCCGGGTTTGTTGTCTGAAATCATCACAATTTCGTCGCACGTCGTTGGTTCCTGATGCGGTAATTATCGTATATAAAAAGCGTCACAAGTTTTAACCTCTAATGCCTAGCCACCGTCTTACCACATATACAGGCAAGCGTACTTGATCGTGAGTAATATAGTGTAGGAAAGTCCAGGTATCGTATCTACCACTGGGAACGGTCAAGTTTTATAGACTATTAATCTAAATCAGTTTAATTAACCTAAAGCTTTTTGGGGGTTTGTTTTGGAAAAGTATTTTTTAAAAGATAAAAGACAGATAATAAATAAACCTAACCAAGAAGTGGAAAACTGATGAACAGATGAACATTGGAGACAATTGCATTCGTTATGATAATTTAAGACACTTTTTCAGATGATCACCAAAAACATAGATTCAATGGTTATTGTAAAAAATTAAGCATAAAGCACCCTAACATACGTATCTGAGGTTGTCAACCAGGTTGATCCCCCGGCCCAATTACAAGGACTTGGTTGTCAGACAAATCTAGTAAAAGTCACCCTAATCAATGTCAACCGTGGAACTCTACAATCTAGTCTACTCTTGGTCCGATCAAGACTACTCACCACGTCTCCCCGCGTCACCGGGTTGAAAGGTAAGAGAGGTAAGAATCATAACAAACACAATCCCAACCAACGACTTCAAGTAACCATAGTTAAAACATCGAAATAGGAACCATCAGATAAATATTCAATAAACCATAAATCGAATTATTAAAATCAAAACTCAAATCATCTTTCAAAGTAATCACACCATAAAGTAACACAACGAGAAATCAACATATAGACATGTCAATCGTAGATGAAAAACCAAACCAAACTAAAAACCGGAGATTTGGCGTAACATCCTCTCGAACCGTCTCCTCCGTAGCCGTCACATCGAGCCTCCGACTTCTCGGGTTGGAAACCCTAGGCGGCTCCCAACATCTAACCTAAGAGAGTATTACAGAAACTGAACTCAATTCGATTCGATGCCTCAAACTGAATGACCAAGGCCTGTATTTATAAGAAAACGTCCAGGGGTCATCTGGCGATCGCGAAACGGCAAGTTTGGCGGCGCCAGATGCTTAGGTCAACTCTGGTTTTCAATTTTGTCGAATCTGGCGGTGCCAATTTTTGGTTTGGCGGCGCCAGATGGTTTGGCGACGCCAAATTTAGAAACTCGCGAACGCCAGATTGCTACTGTGTTGACTTTGTGCATTTTTCACGTTTTCTCGCCCTTTTTCGTACTTTTCCGTTCCACGGCCTCCAAGACCTACAAAATTAAGAATTAAACCTTTTTAAGTCAAACAGCATCATAATTACTCTCAAAATGAAGATAAAAGTGGGGAATTGATGCGAGTAAAATATGTATAATTTTGGAGTTATCAGTTCCAATCCTGGAGAGAATTTGCTACAAAATCTGCCAGTACTTGCGATTTAATTGCTGTCTTGGGTTTGAATTCAATGTCGAACCCACTGAGATAGATGCTCCACTTGGCTAGACGTCCTGTTAGTTCTGGCTTTCGAAGCACCGTCTTGAGTGGATAATTGGTCACAACAATGATATGATGCGACTCGAAGTAATGCCTTAGTTTCTTTGCTGCTGTCATAAGATGTTAGAACCTGACTGGTTTAGTTGTAAAGAGTCAGGGGCGTATTTTGAACATTTTGTAATAGCTAGTTTGAACAATACTTTTGTGCGCCTCTTAAAAGAGTCATAGACTCTAGGGGTGCTTTATGTAACTTCGACTCTATAAATATGGGTCGTTAGTTAACGTTTTCTAATAATCAAGTAACTAACAACTTTTGTTATATGCTTTGTCGTGTTCTATATTTGTACATTTATTTGCTTGATTACCGCTATTTGAGCATCATTACATCTCGTGATTGCTTGTAGTGGTCCTATTATTGCATCCTGTTGAATATCGGACTCACAATTGGTATCAGAGCTCGTGTTTTGGTAGTTTTTGGACAGAAAAAAAAGCAGTTTTTGCTGTTTTTGTAGATTCCCGAATTGGATCATCATTTCCCGAATTGGACACTCGTGTCCCGATTCGGAACACTTGATTTCCCGAATGGATCTTACAAATTCCCGAATCGGAACTCTTATATTCCCGAATCGGATCTTTTGCCTCTCCCGATTTGGAAATTTGAACTCCCGCATCGGGACTCTCATTTCCCGAATCGGGACTTTGGCTTTGACTCCCGAATCGGGACTCACACTCTCCCGAATCGGGACTTGCTGTTTTTCCCGCCTTGGCCTTTCTTTTTGAAATTTTCGAATTTCTATAAAGGAAAGTGCTTTAAGCGCGGAAGCTCTGTCCAATCAGAAAACACCAACTACTCAAAACAGATCCTATTTCCGAGGACGCGATGTCAAAAGAAATAATCAGTATCGGTTCTGAAACCCGACCTCCAGTATTAGTCGTCGGCGAATACCAGCAATGGAAACGCCGAATGATTAACTTTCTTGATCTTCTGGATGACAAACTGATGGTCTCTATCACTGAGGGACCAATTAGACCGACGGTTACTGTAGCTGAAGTAGCCAAAACTGATGTCACTCCCTATCTACCTGCATATGAGGTTGAAAAACCTTACGACATGTTCTCTCATGAACAACGTGCTCGTGCAGCCATTGATAAACGTGCTCTCACGTTACTCACCATGGCACTACCAAATGACATGTTCGCGAGAGTGGACAGCTGTAAAGATGCCAGAGCAATGTGGCTGGGCATTGAACAGCAAATGCAGGGTGGTGACAAGGCACTAGAAGGCCAAAAGGAGAACGCAATGAATGCGTATGAAAGTTTCTGTGCCGTAAGGGAGAGACGCTGACTGAAACCTACAATCGTTTAAACATCTGTGTAAATGATTTACGGAGACTTGGACTGGAAAAGAACAAGTACGAGGTTAATGTGAAATTCCTCAAAAGACTGAACAAACTCTGGCAATCTGTCACAATCAGCATCCAAGTGAGCCAAAATCTTGGCCAACTTGGACTTCATGATTGTATAGCATGATGCTACCTCATGAAGAAACCTTATTCGGTAAAACTGAAAAGAAAATCGATCCTCCTACTCTGGCCTTGATGTCAACCAGAGGATCGTCCTCTCATGAAAACTACACCGTTGAAGAACCTGTAGTTCTTGATGATGGACTTACCGAAGAGGAGATGTTTCAGCTGGAAAACTCATTCGCCTTGATGGCTAAATTTCGGGGAAATCCCCAACGCTTCAACAGATTCAGACAAGGACCTCAGTATGTGGGAGGTCAGTCTAGCCAAGGCGGGTACCAGTCCAGAGAAAGCTTTCAAAGAAACGATCAAGGGAGAACAAACAACTATCAACATCGTGATGGTTCTGGGTACAACAATCAAGGATCTTATCAAGATCGAAGACAAGGCTACAACAACAACAACCAGCAACAGCAAAGGGATCAGGATTACAACTCCAACAACTACCACGGAAACAGAGGTAATCAGGGAGGTAGTTACAACCAAAGGTGGAACGACCAATCTGGTTCTAACTATAACAATCAGAACCAGAAAAAAAATGATGATGGTCGTCAGCACAACAACACAGTGGAACTGAACCTCCACAACAGAACAAACTACCAGCTCTAGAAGCTCCACCCGCAGCCAATCAGAACAGAAACCCTGCTCAGGTACCCACCTGCTACAACTGTGGTGACCCGGGTCACTATGCATCTGATTGCAAGAAAAAACTCAAAGACTCTGCTTACTTTGAGAAGAAGGCTGCCGTGATGAAGAAGAAAGAGCAAGGTAAGGTGTTGTTAGCTGATGAGGAAGACTGGATCATGGAGCCAGAAGACTCAGATGATGAAGGCCCCTCTGCCGTGCAAGGACTCTGCCTATGGCTGACTTTGAGGAACCGTGCATATCCAGTTCCCCAAATGACTCAAAGATGAAGAAGTGAGGGTACATTCTTGTTCATTATTGTCAAAACCTAATGATTTGTCTAGGTCTGAAACTCTAAGACTTGAGAGCCAACTCCAAATGGAAAGAGCTCTCGTCGCGAGATTCAGAATAGAGAGTGCTGTGTATAAAAGTAGTTTAAGGACCTACCGAGAACTTCAATAGAATGGAGCTTGAGTCTGGGATTAGAGAATCTATCCTCGAAAACAAGCTCCTTGATCTTCAAAGATCTCACGACGAAATTGAAAGCAGTCGTGAAGAACTCAAGCTCAAATTTCACATTCTTTCTGTGGAAAGAACAAAACTGTTTATAAAAATAGCAGAGCTTAGGAAAATAATCTAAAGAGAGGACAATCTGAACATACCTTGAGTCTGCTTACCAAGCAAACCACTCAACATCCCTTTTATCAAGCCAAACCTGGGTTGGGACATTCAGAGAAAAGCATTCTTGAAAAAGCACCTGCACATCTATACAACTTTGACAGTATGAGTGCTTCCAAACCTGAACCTAGGTCAGTCAAAGGACAAGACAATGACAACTATGTGATGCAGACTGTGACCTTTACTGAGATAATAGATGGAAAAGCCGTGTCTTTCACCACCAGTCCTGCCAATAGTTCAACCGGTAGTCCACCTTCCAGTCCTGTTGCTAATGGTCCCATCTTTACTCCCGCTAGTAATCCAGAGAACACTTTCACTAGCTGGGAAGGCATCAAAGCTAGGACACCTAAGGTAGCAATGCCACCCATCAACTATGAGGATCTAAACTTTAGCTATGACACTAGGGAGATAGATACATCCGAGGATGCTGATGTTATCCAACCTTTGGATGTTTCCGCAACTCAGCTTCCTGCCCAGTGTGTATAGAAAAAGAGATGTTCCATCTTAGGTCCAAAGCCGTAGCACTTGATGCCTGTCACCATAAGATAAAGAACTTCGAATCAATTCTTTCCGAAAAGGATAACCTGATTTGTTCATTGGAACAGAGTTATCTTGAGGCAAATGCCGAAAGGATAAGTATGTCGATCCAATGTGAGACCGCAAAGAACACTATCACAACTTTTAAAACCAAGTTTGCGGATCTCCAAGAAAGACTTGTTGTGCAACTTATAAATAATTCAATTGAAAGAGACTTATTTTATGAAAAAGAATTGTTGTACGGTCAAACTTTTGCAAATCAGGATTGTCAAATCAATCGATTTCTTGGGACTTGAACACCATAAGAACTCCTCTCTCACCAGACTTTAGATCAACCCTGCCCAAACTCGTGTTGGATCCAAACATTGTGTATGATGTGAAGGTGTTTTTGGACGCTGATGATCCTCCTTCAGGTTAAATTCCAAGAAAACCAGTTTTGCCAAAGGCACCTGCTGTAAAGCAAATCAGTTCTCCTAAGCCACTTGCATCAGTGTCTGTGATAAACACTGAAGGTAGAACATGTGCTGGTACTGACAAGAGGAAGTCAGTTAAGCCGCACACACCTACAGTAACACAGACACAGAATTCAAAATATACAGATACAAGTAGCTTGGTAAAACCCATTAAGGGACTAGACTTTCATTCTAGTTCATTTGATGTGGGTGAGAACTCCAAACCCAAACAACCTTTGAAAATGTTAAAATCAGTTTGTCAAAACGCCGCTAATTTCAAAGGTGGTCAATCCATTCTGGTTAAGCCGTCACCCAACTAACAACTTGCTTTTCATGCAGATGCGAGGACAGGTGATGAAACTGCGAATGTGAAGCCACGAAGAAGGAGATATCGGAAGAAAAAGAACTCTTTTAATGCTTTCCCTAAATGGGGTGGTCATGATCATACTGGTCTTGGCTACAACCCACCTAGTTGTAATTCAAACATGAACTCAAAGTCTGTACACTTTAATCGCTCAGCGAATTCTGATAATCTTACAGCTTTCAAAAATCATATATGTTCTTTGTTTGATAATTACATGCGTGTTGATATGCCTGGTAATGCAAATGTTTATCGTAAGTCAGGTAGTCCTCACCGGGAAAGAAAAGAGAAAATGACAAAGCAAAGTGCTTTGCTCTGTGAAGTCTCTAAGCCTAAGGAGAAATCTGAAAAGGATACTTCACCGGTTGCTTTATCTGTTTCTAACGGTAGGACACCCATGTGGCAATGGGTTCCTAAACAAATTTGATCTTGCGTTTTGCAGGGCAGACACATGTGGTACTTTGATTCAGGAGCCTTCAGGCATGTGACTGGGCAGCGCAACATCCTCTTCGACTACGTCGTTAGAGCTGAAGGTTTTGTCAAACTTGTAGACAAGAGATGTCTACCGATCATAGGATATGGAAGCATGACTAATGGAGAACACGTCATCAAGAATGTGCGGTACGTTGAAGGACTGCCGTTCAACCTACACAGTTCAAGCCAATTCTGTGATGGAGGATATCTCGTGAAGACATTCATTCTCGGGAGCAACATTGAAGACGAGGATGGGAACGTGATTATACGCGCTCGAAGGAACAGTCACCTATATACCACAATGTTTTATGCTGTTCCTCAACAAATGGAAACAGTAGTATTTCTCGCAAAAGCAACGAAGGAAGAAAGCTGGCTGTGGCATCAACGTTTGTCTCATCAGAACTTCAGGGATATGAACAAGCTCGTATCTAAACACCTTGTCAATGGTCTACCGGAGACGCGACTATCTAAAGACACCCTATGCTCTGCTTGTGAGAAAGGGAAAATGAAGAAGAGTTCGCATCCTCCAAAGATGGAGACAAACTGTCACCATCCCCTTGACATGCTACATATGGATCTCTGTGGACCGATGAGAGTCGAAAGTCTTGCACGCAAGATATATATGCTTGTACTTGTCGATGAATACTCTCGGTACACATGGCTCGAATTCCTTAGAGCCAAATCTGACGCTGCAGATCTAATCATCGCCTTCATCAAACGAATCCAAGTCCTCTTGGGTCGTCAGGTGAAGAAGCTGAGAAGCGACAACGGTACAGAGTTTCGGAATGTGAAACTCCAGTCTTTCCTTGAAGAAGTGGGCATCTCTCACAACTTCTCTGCTGTACGTACTCCCCAGCAAAACGGAGTCGTAGAAAGGAAGAACCGTACGTTGGTCGAAGCTGCAAGATCCATGATAGCACATTCTGGTGTACCACTATCCCTGTGGGCTGAAGCTGTATCAACTGCCTGTTACACTCAGAACAGGACTCTAATCGTTAAGCGGACTGGTAAAACCGCGTACAAAATGGTCAACAAGCGTAAGCCGAATATTAAATTCTTTAGAGTTTTCGGGTGTGTATGCTATCTTCTGAACAACAGAGATGATCTAGGAAAGTTTGACGCTAAGTCGGATGAGTCTATCTTTATTGGATACTCACATAACTCAGCGACTTACCGTGTATACAACAAACGGACCCGATCTATCTTTGAGAGTCGGTACGTTGATTTCTCTGAGACTGAGATGTATTCTGATGCCAGCCCTAGTTCAGCTAGTTCTGTCTTCCCTGAATTGCACACTGTTTCACCACCGAGCACATCCTGTTCTACCGCTGTAGGAGAAATCTCCTCAGATTCTATAGAACCGGTGTCTGTACTTAACCCAATCACAAAAACAGAATCCTCTTCAAACACTGTGAATGAGGAAACTGTTCTCTCCCCCTCTCAGCTCTCTTCAACACAACCCTCTCCTGAAACTGCAGTTGAAGCAGTCCGAGAACAGACAGTGTCCACTGTTCTTGCACCAATTCCTGAAGTTGTTCCGCCACCTTCTCCATCCAGAACTTATGCTGAAGTGGTCCAGGAACCCTGTCCGGAGACCGTGTTGAATACTGATCCGGATGCTAGTCTTCTCTCCTCCTCCATTCGGGATGAGAATGACTCAAGAAACAACATGGAATACGATCCTATTCCCCATTCAAGAAAGTGGACCAGAAGTCATTCCACTACCAACATCATCGGTAGTCCATCTGCTCCAGTGACCACTCGCTCTTCAAAGAAAGATGAAAACCTAATCCTTTTCGGCGGCTTCCTGAGTCAATTTGAACCAACCAAGACCCAGGACGCTCTTTCAGATCCTAATTGGGTAAAGGCCATGCAGGATGAACTTGCCGAATTCGAGCGAAACAGAGTTTGGCGCCTTGTTGAAAGACCAAGAAAAATAAGAATCATTGACTTGAGGTGGATCTTCCGCAACAAGAAAGATGAAAACGATCTTATTATCCGTAATAAGGCTCGTTTGGTCGCCAAGGGATATCGTTAACAGGAAGGCATCGACTACGACGAGACATTCGCTCCGGTGGCTAGAATCGAGGCCATCAGGATTTTTCTCGCGTATGCAGCTCACAAGAACATGAAGGTCTTCCAGATGGACGTCAAGTGCGCGTTCCTGAACGGAGAACTTCAAGAAGTAGTGTATGTCGAGCAACCTGAGGGATTTGTTGATCCCAAGTACCCAGAACACGTTTACGTGCTCGACAAAGCACTATACGGCTTGAAGCAAGCACCTCGTGCCTGGTATCAAACTCTTACCGTTTACTTGCTTGGGTCCGGATATAAAAAGGGTACTGTCGATCCAACCCTGTTTCTTCGAAGGTCAGGTAATCATTTGACTGTAGTGCAGATATACGTGGATGATATCATCTTTGCATCTACAAACCCTGAGTCTTGCACTGAGTTTGAGCAGATAATGAAGTCCAGATTTCAAATGAGTATGATGGGCGAACTTACGTTTTTCTTCGGACTTCAAGTCCGTCAAACCCCGCAAAGGATTTTTATAAACCAGTCCAAATATAATCTTGACATTTTAAAACGCTTTGACTTCACTGGACCTAAATCTGCTTCAACTCCTATGTCCACGACATTTCAACTGGATGTAGATACGTCTGGTAATCCAGTTGACCAAAAGGTGTATCGTGCGATCCTTGGATCTTTGCTTTATCTCACGGCAAGTAGACCCGACATTATGTTTGCCACGTGTGTATGTGCTCGTTTTCAGTGCGACCCTCGAGAATCACATCTCGGGGCTGTCAAGAGAATCCTTAAGTACCTGAAGGGCACACCTAATTTTGGCCTTTGGTACCCTAAGGATTCTGGTTTTGAACTAACAGCTTTTACAGATTCAGATCATGCAGGCTGTAAGTTAAATAGGAAGAGCACGTCAGGAGCCTGCCAGTTTCTAGGGGACAAGTTAGTGAGTTGGTCCTCGAGAAAACAGAACTGTGTTTCTCTTTCAACAGCTGAGGCAGAATATGTCACTGCGGTGTGTTGTTGTTCACAGGTTCTTTGGATGAAAATTCAACTGGCGGACTATGGCTATACCATGCATCGGATTCCGATTTACTGTGACTCTAGCAGTGCCATACAGATTGCGGCAAATCCAGTTCAACACTCTCGAACGAAACATATCGATATCCGATATCACTTCATCAAAGATCACGTCGAGAAAGGTAACGTTGAACTGTTCTTCGTTGAAAGTGAACGTCAGATAGCTGACCTGTTCACTAAAGCTTTTGACGAGAAGCGCCATTACTATTTGCTTAGTAAACTGGGCATGTTAGATCCCCGGCAGATTTCTAGGGGGAGCCAGTCATTTAAATATATGCATGTGTGTAGGGGGAGCTTCTGTGTCGCATATATCTAGGGGGAGCTTTTTGTATAAATGTTGTTTAAGTCTAACTCTTTCGGATCGAATCTGCAATGGATACCAATCCTAAATTTTCTTGCAGGTTGTAGAACCGATGAACGGCTTCTGAATACTTCAGTTCAGAACCCGTTATTCAAATATAAAATTTCTGACCGTTGGTGTCAGACCCGGAGATAAATCCGATCTCAGAAATTTCCAGGTTAGTGTCAGACCCGGAAATTTCTGACCGTTGGTGTCAGACCCGGGACTCTTCGAATGTTCTTGATGCGGGGCTTTCCAGGTTCTTGAATCGGGACCTTTTGAGTTCATGATTCGGGAATTTCAATCTCCCGATTCGGGAGTTTGAAATGTCCCGATTCGGGACTTTGACTTTAGGGTTATACTCCCCGATTCGGGACTTTGCACTTGTGACTTGATTAGTATGTTAAATTCCCCGATTCGGGACATTTTGTGTTGTATGTTTTAGAATCCCGATTCGGGACTTTAAATTATCTATTATATGTCCCGATTCGGGACATTAGTGTATGATTGTGTGTTGTTGATACCCCCGATTCGGGACTTTGTACCCCCGATTCGGGACTCGGCTTTTCTCGAGAATCGTTCTTAACAAATCTCCTCACGGTATTTGTCCATAGACCGATTCACGGTTTAAGCCGGTCCTGGATCCATGGTTTCAAGTCCAGTTTCGGGTCGGTATAATCTTGACATGAGTTTTGCGGGAAAACCATTTTACAAAGTTCGACTCAGTTTTAAAAGATTCCCTCGGGAATCTTCGATAAACTGACTCGCGCCTAGTCGAAACTCTACCGGATTTTCGTCAGAACACATGATTAGCATTAAGAAGGGACTAACTGTCAATATTTTACCTATCTATGTCAGAAATGGCAAACCAGAGACAACGCCCTTCTTCTCCGATCGATCCAGAGGCTGACCGAGCTCTGATCGCTCCCGAGGACATCGTTCACATACTCCAGAACAACGAGTATGTGAACCTATCTACTGTCCGGGTGCAGCATACCATCGTAAGGGAGATCCTTCGAGCTCATCCTATTTCATACGCCTTGACGGCCACTGCCGAGGTACCTGGGATCTACCTGCAGCAGTTCTGGAACTCAGCCGTTCTGGACACCCGGTTCGGAGTCTTCTCGATCATTGGTCGGGTGGACCAAACCGAACTGGTCATCTCTATGGAGGACGTTCGCCGCATCCTTCGCCTCCCTGCCGCTACTGATGGCGGCCACCAGGAGTTCGACGAACTGGTCGCGGGCCCCATACTACTGAGCGAAATCCTAGCTCTTGGGGTTACCGAAGTGGTGAACGGAGTGTCGCAGATCACTACGAGCCACTTACCACCGATCTTGGCACAACTGTTCAACATAATGAACAGGTGCCTCTCCTCGAAGACGAAAGGGATTGATAGAGCGACGACCTCTTTCTGGCATATCTATCATTCGGTCTCTTACGGACGCTGCATAGACATCGCTTCCCAGCTTTGGCTAGACATCACCAAGGATCTGACTACCCGGGAACGCACCAGACATCACTCTATCCCGTGGTTGCGGTTCTATGGTCTTATCATTCGAGACCATATAGAACGCAATCCGGAGATCAGACGCCGTTTGGGTCATCCTATCATCGAGCCGAAGAAGATCAGCTGGGTGGCCAAGCGAGACTACACCGACGGCCAGTACGAGATGCCGATTCCTCCACACGTCCTCAACGCACTGGACCAGTGGGCACCGAGTGTGGTAAGATATAGGATTCACTTAGGTCTAGGAGCCGCACCTATGGACCGTCCAGAACCGGAAGGTCCTGCCCAAGGTGCGCAACCCGTCCCTTCTAGTCCTCGGGCCTTACGTCCGAGGCGCCGGGGTCCCACTAGGGGGGCCTCTGGCTCGGGTGGAGTGATGAGTGTGGACGTAAGGGAGAACGGAGTAGTATAGGAACACGTCTTCGCCAACGGCATTGCATGATTGATCCACAGTTGCCAACTCCGCGGGTGAAGGAGTATGTTCTCGCAACGTCGTTCCACGACAAGACTCCCAGGTCTACCGGTGGTTCCAGAGAACCAAGACGTTCCAGAACCATCCACTTCGACGAACGCCTCGGGATCTACACCTTCTGGCTCAGCTAAAGATGTCACGGCTGCCTCGCCAGAAAACCAACTGGTACTTCACCACCTCCTCAGGCCACCACATCGAGACTCCCGACGGATCCATCTGGTGATCCTGATAGTAGCTCGTCGATACGACGCCACCAGACTCGGATCCTCAGGAGGGCCCGGGAGAAGGCAAGGGCAAGGGGAAGGGAAAAGGAAAAGGCAAAGGGAAAGGGAAGGCCTTTGATGATGACGTCTCCACTTCCTCCTTCAACGAAAGCGACTCCGTACAACTCCTAGACTACTTCGGGACGGAAGAACGCACGTTGAACACTGAGGTCGCTGAACAAGCTGAGAGCGAGTCTTGGATGCAGATTGGCGCGGGTAGTGAAGGGTTCGAGGGAGAGAGCCAGGGTCCGGTGCTACAAGAGGCCGAAGAAGAAGAGGCCCGCCAGGAAGAAGCGGAGGTAGAAGCCCCAAAAGAGGCCGAAGCAGAAGTGGCCCAACCTAGGCAACCGGAACCCAACCAGCCAAGAGTCTATCCTCCATAGAGGCATCCCACACAGATGCTACTCGGCCAATGCCGAGTAGTCAAGTCATTGGCAGCCAACCAACGCAAATGCACACCCAAGCCATCCACTCGACCACCTCACAACAGGTGGTCGTTTCATCAGAACACGGGTTTTACCACCTATTCCATCGTTCACTCGTTTGGAGTCGATCGGTGTTGAAACCAGAGTTGCTCATCCCCAGCACTCGCCTTCTTTCATGACGCACAGTGTCATAGACCCCCTAGGTACACATCTGGCGACTTCCACCCGAAGCCCCGCTGCACTAGACGCTGCACCAGTCGTCAACGCGGGCCAGGGAAGCACCTTTGCGGGGCTTTCCCTGTCAACCGGTTTCGCAAATGAACCGTTGTTGACCCTGTCGGACTGGAACCCAGGGATTCGGACGACATCCTTAAAGCTGTCCAAAGCAGGTTAGAGGCGATCGAGAAGGCGGACGCGGCAAAGAACAAAAGACTTGAGGCCATTGAGCAGGACCTTAGCAGTCAAAGAACAAGAAGACAAAGCCCGCCGAGCCGAGATCGAAGAGCTTCGGAAAGCGGACGAGGACCGACAGAAGGAGCTGGATGAAGCCAGACGCCTTATTAAGGGCAAATTCCAGGAAGGGGAGCGCCCGTCTTTTGGCGACTCGAGCCGCTCTCATACTCCCGTCCTCCGTCTACAACCACCACCACTCGCTGAAGCCGTCCCCGGCTACGTTTCAGAAGCCGAGCACCAGATGGTCATCACTTCGCTCACCACTCAGATAGATGCTCTTCAGAGCGAAGTGAACTAGTACAAGCAGCTCGTGGCCACCAGGGACCTTCAGCTAGAGATTACGTTGCGGAGGGTCCGCGAGCTTGAGGCATCTTGCAGGTCTCAGGCTCAGCCCTCCAAGCGCGGACATGATAATGCGGATGATGATGCCGCAAATCCTCATGACGGGGAGGGACCGTCTAAGAGGGCTCGCCTAGACCTCCCATCGGCTCCGGAACCGCAGCCGATGATACACCGGCCGACACGGCCCCTCCAGCAGATCAGCCTGCAGATCCGGCGAGTCCGGAAGGTCGTCCCACGGATGTTTGGGACTCCGATTCTGACGATGACGACCTTCCGGCCGAAGCAGCGAACTGGAAGTATGAGGCTATCCCAAAGGATGTGCCCGTCCAGTTTCCTCACGAGAAGGTGACTCCTGCCATAGACCTGATCGATCCAAACACCGCACCGATAGATCCTTCCGAGCTTCGCATCTCTGACGAGGCAAGGAAGATCATGAACCAGCATGCCCAGAGTCTTCGGTTTTGGAAGCGATCGGACGACATTGTTTCGAGCGCGGAGTACGGACACCCTTTCTCACCTACGGTACCACACGGTCATATTTAGACCCTTCCTGGAGGAATCCTTCACACGGATCTTCCAACAGGAACGTTCTTCACGTGGTCCAAGAAGGTCTTCTTCGGCCTGTCTCACATCAAGAAGCGTCGCCGCCGTACCGCATACATCTACCAGAGGAAGCTCAGCTGGAACGAGCATAGGCAGATCAGAAAGAAGCACCGGTTCACCAAGGTAACTGATGTCCGTCCTTACAAATTCGGACACCAGCTATTCCTTGAGTTCCACGTGCGTATGTACAACCCAGGAAAGCCCGACGGGAACCTCCGAGACTTCATGTTCACGGAAGCTGATCTGGACAGCATTGATCTCGACGATCTCCTCACACTCATCAGACATCTTGAGGGCCCGATTCTGAAACCAGAATACTTCAGAGACGGTCTGGAAGTCCTCAAGAGGTACGTACGGCACTCGATCAACCTCGCGCATCTCACTGACTATCAGATGGCGATCGAAAGCAAACAGCAGAAGGTAAATCTGCTGCGTCCCAACCTGGAGGCCAATCTACTTGACCAATACCTGCCCTACTTTCCGACGAGAGTTCCAGTGCATGGTGTTGTGTACCTCACCTTCAGGAAGAACCAGCGAAGGTTTATGCGTTTCAGTGAGCTATCTAGCTTCTGTGACGGCACCCTTCTGTACGTGTACAACGGGATGAAGCGTCGTCTGTTAGAGAACTACATGCCTGCGTACAAGGGAACTAACTGGAAGAGTAAGCTAATCGAGGCTATGGATCTGATCGAGAACAAGCTGAAGGAAAGACTGATGCTGAGAAGAGTAGAGACTGCGATGGAGCTCCGTACGAGATCGATCCGCGAATGGGACGAGTACTTGCAGCTCTCGCAGTGGGAACCAGCATTGAAGTATCCGCCGCCTTTCTGACTTCTTCCCAAAGGGGGAGATTGTTAGAACTGACTGGTTTAGTTGTAAAGAAGTCAGGGGGTATTTTGAACATTTTGTAATAGCTAGTTTGAACAATACTTTTGTGCGCCTCTTAAAAGAGTCATAGACTCTAGGGGTGCTTTATGTAACTTCGACTCTATAAATATGGGTCTTTAGTTAACGTTTTCTAATAATCAAGTAACTGACAACTTTTGTTATATGCTTTGTCGTGTTCTATATTTGTACATTTATTTGCTTGATTACCGCTATTTGGGCATCATTACATCTCGTGATTGCTTGTAGTGGTCCTATTATTGCATCCTAGTTGAATATCGGACTCACATAAGACCCAATAGCAATTTCTCCATGGACGTGTATCTGGTTTCTGCGTCGAGGAAGAATTTGCTAACATAATAAATTGGTCGTTGTTGTTGATCTTCCTCTCGCACGAGTACTCGCTTGTCGCATTTTTGCTCACTGCCAAGTACAACTGCAGATTTCACCTTCGACTGGTTTTGTCAATAGAGGAGGTGATGTCATGTATTGCTTCAGTTCTTGTAGAGCCTTCTCATGTTCGTCTGTCCATAAGAAGCGTTGATTCTTTCGTAGGACATTGTAGAATAAATGGCATTTGTCCGATGATCGTGAGATAAATCGGGTTAAAGCTGCCACTCGTCCTGTTAACTTTTGGACCTCTTTGATATTCCTTGGAAATTGTATCTCAGTGATAGCTTTAACTTGCTCCGGACTTGCTTCGATTCCTCGCTGTGTCACCAAATATCCCAAGAATTTTCCTGCTCGTACTCCGAAGGAATATTTTGTTGGATTGAGCTTCATCTTGTATTGTCGTAGGATGTCAAACGATTGCTTTAAATGTGCGACATGATCAATCGAACGTTCTGACTTTACGAGCATGTCGTCGATATAAACCTCCATCGTTCGACCAAGATGTTCTTTAAACATCATATTAACTAACCTCTGATACGTCGAGTCTGCATTCTTAAGACCAAATGGCATAACTTTATAACAATATATGCCTTTGTCTGTCATGAATGCGGTTTTTTCTTGGTCGTCCGTGTGCATCAGAATTTGGTTGTATCCTGAATATGCGTCCATGAATGTCAACAATTCATGTCCTGCCGTTGCGTCGACCATAGCATCGATATGAGGTAACGGAAAAGGATCTTTTGGACAAGCTTTGTTTAGATCCGTGAAATCGATGCAAACTCGCCATTTTCCATTTCTCTTATGTACGACGACCACGTTGGCTAACCATTCTGGATATTTGACTTCTCGGATCTTTCCAGTTTTGAGCAGATTATCGACTTCATCGTTGATTACTTTATTTCGTTCAGGTGCAAACTTGCGACGTTTCTGCTTGATTGGCTTGAAAGTAGGATCCATGTTCAATTTATGTGATATAACGTTGGGATCTATTCCAACCGTATCTTCGTGCGACCATGCAAAACAGTCTAAATGTTCATGCAAAAAAGATATAACCGTATTTTTTATGTCAGGGGGGAGCGAGGCTCCTACGAAGACCTTTCGATCAGGATGTTCAGATCGAGTACGACTTCTTCTAGTCGAAGATCATCGTTCGATTTCTTCCCATCCTGGCTCTGTAATTGCTAGATGTCCTGCGGCTTTGTCTTCATCGTAATCTTGTAGCATTCTCGTGCGACCTTGTTTTCACTAGCAATTTCTTGAATTCCCCATGGAGGAGGAAACTTGATCTTCTGATGATATGTCGAGGGGACTGCTTTCATCTCGTGGATCCATGGTCTTCCAAGAATAACATTATAGGCCGATTGGCAATCTACAACATTGAACTTTGTTTGCTTGTTGATGCCTTTGGTGAAGACAGGTAAGATGATTTCTCCGAGAGTGTTCATCGGGTCTCCATTGAATCCGATCAAGGTAGTGCTTCGTCGTATGATTTCTGATCGTTCGATTCCCATTACTTTTAGAGTATCTGCAAAAATAATGTTAGCTGAACTGCCTCCATCGATCAATATTCTCTTAACCGTGAGTCAACTGTATGACTAGAGCGTCATGATGCTTATGATGGACCCCCAGAGTATCATCTTTGTCGAACGTTATTGTCATTGCATCGAGCTCTTTTTCTATCTTCGATTTAACTTCTTCGGGAATAGGACGTTCGTCTGGACCATCTCGCGCATGTCTTTTGGCAGCTGAATATGTGAGTCCGCATACTTCTGATCCTCCAATGATGCAGTTTACAACTTTTGTGTGAACCAGTGATGTTGGTCGTCCTTGATCTTCTGGAATGACGCCTTTTAGATGTCCCTTAGATTTCAAATATGAAATCTCTTTTTTGAGGCTGATGCATTCATCCGTCGTATGACCATGATCTTCATGGAAGTCGCACCATTTGTTTTGATCTTTGTCTTTGCTTGGTTTGTCAGACTTTTTTGGCCATCGTACGTTTGCATCAATCTTTCGTAGCGAATCTACTAAGTCTTTCGATGTACCTGCAAAATTGTAAGTAGATAACTCTGGATATCGTATTTTAACAGTACCTTTGCTTGGTCGAGCTTTTGTCTCATGTCGAGGATTTCCAATCTTGTTTACTCTTTTGTGCTTGAAATCATGTTTTTGAGCACCAAGAGGTTTCTTTTCAGCAGAATGCTTTCGTCGAAAGAGAGCATCGTTCTCTATTCTCATGAAAGCTAGTGTTCTAGCTCGTACGTCGTCGAAGTTTTCTGGAGGGTATTTCGTCAACTCTAAATATAGTCCAGAGGAATCTTCTAGCCCACGCTTGTACGCCTCGATTGCAGTCTTTACATCGCAATTCTTTATCTCAATCATTGCCGCGTTGAATCTGTTGAAGTAGTCGCGGATCGTTTCTCCAGATTTCTGTACGATGTAGTATAGGTCGCTGGTCTGCTTCTCCATCTTACGACTGCTAGCAAACTGTCGAGTGAATTGGTTTACCAATTCTGCGAAGGATCCAATACTCTTTTGCTTTAAGTTGATAAGCCATTGTAATGCTGCGCCTGTTAAGATTGATCCAAAGCTTTTGCACATGCAGACTTCTTGATATTGCGCCGGTATAGGAACTGTCCACATAAGTTGCTTATATTGTGCTATATGTTCGACTGGATCTGTAATTCCGGAATATTTTGTCGCAAAAGCTGGAATGGTATATTTCTTGGGTACGTCGACAAGAGCTAATTCATCGACAAACGGCTAGGCTTGAAATCCGGTTTTAGGTTCAACTTCGACAGGTACTGCTGCTCCGGGTAATTTTGTAAGTAACGCGAACAGCTTTTGATTCTGTTCTTCCAAGGATTTCAATCGTACATTTAAAGGGTCTTCAACGGTTATTGGAATTGTTGGGATAAAATCAGAAGAGATTCCGGTGCTGGGTGGTATCGTCGTATGAATGGTAGAACTAGCAGCTGTAGGTATATGACCAGGGATAGGAATTTGTTGGGATATGTTGTTGAAGGGTCCGAACGTGAACGCGGGTGTTCCTTGAGGCATAGGAGGTGGACCCCGAGGCATAGGTGGCGGGCCATGAGGTATTGGTGGTGGACCTTGAGGCATAGATGGTCGTACGTTGTTATAATGTTGGTTTACAGTCGATAGTGGTACTGAGGCATTGAACTGTGGTCGAAGTGGTGGTCTCAGATGTTGAGGTGGATAAAGAGGAGGAATAGGCATCGATAGACCTTGCGAAGCTCGAAGACGCTGGATTTCGTCATTAGCTTGCTGCAATTGTTGTTGTAGAGATGCTATAAATCCGTTATCCATTATCCTGCACAAATATCTCAAAGAGAACTCGAAGAAAAGGTTAGTACTAAGGCGCACTTTTCACCGAATGAAATTTTCTCAAAACGGAGCCCCACGGTGGGCGTCAAACTGTTTATGTAAAAAATTACACAACTCGATGTCGTAAGAAACTTGTGTGGGGCTTACCCGTCGAGAGAAAGAAATTACAATCAATGAGAAGTGCGGGAAAGTAAAATGAGACAAATAATTTGATGACGCAGGAAAAACCTCTCGAAGGAGGAAAAAACCTGCGGTCGACCTAGAAGGTAAGTCGACAATGCACTATGATCACCAATTAGGGGTGATGTCCTTCGAGTATACAGCTTCGGTCGTACGATTACAAGAGAAATAACAATGAGATCGAATGTAAATTACAACTGATGATCAAAGAATAGCTAATAGGGAACTTGTGAGCTTTGAGCAGACTTCGTGTCTTCAAATGTTGGCTTGATTCTTCTTATATGGTATCTTGAGAGTAACCATCCAACGGTACTGTTGTTCATCAATGTTCAAATGGTAACTGTCCAACGGTATTGTTGACCATTAATGCTCGGTTTATAACTGTCCAACGGTATTGCTGAGAGTTATTGTCCAGATTGTAACTGCTCGAGAATCTTGCTTGTAACGGTCTATCTTGATGTCGTCGGTTTCCATCGAACGATATATAACTTACGATGTGTTCGTTGTAGTAATGAACTCCAACGAGCATAGCATAGTACTCAATCTCAGATTTCCTCAAAGGTGGACAATTGTTAGATATGATAATCAGCTTTCCTGCATCAAAGATATAAACTTCGTATGTTTATTCGTTAGTACTGTCGTACGACATTATAGGCATCGTTCGACTTATTCGATGTATTCGTTCGATGTTTAATGATCTTTGTTCGATAGCTCTTTTAGGTTTTACTTTAGGACCTTATCTTAATACAGGACTATTGTCCTAACACTGTCTTACGATTATAGTCGGTCATCGTGCGATTGTGGATTTTTACCCTAACAGTATTCATCATCAAAACCCTAAACATCTCATTCCTTAAATAGGAAAGAGGTAAAATACAGAAGTGTCATAAACGGCCCCCGAGGTTCCAAACCTCTAAACAAGGGTATACAAAAGATAATTGTTCACAAACCAAGGAATTAAACTGAAAGTTAACTACTGAAAGCTGTAAAGATAATGCTTCTGACTCTTCCCAACAAAGATGTCTAACACTATCTATAAATGAATAATAATTATCTATAAATGAGGTAGAGTAATAATTCACTTCATCCTTTGATATGAGTAGGTTAAAAAGGTAGAAAGAAATATTATTTTTCATTATTTATTTTAGTTTATTTATTATGATTGATTACTTGATTTATTAATGATTATCAATTTCATGCAATATTCTTACACATAATGCATAGTATTTTCATTAAATGCATATACTAAGGGATACATATAGATGTGCATGGAATTATCATTGTTAATGCATATAGATGTATATGGAGCGCGATACATCACATAAACCGTTATATGCATTGACATCTAAGGTAGAAGTTTGATGAAATCAAGTAAATACATTTAGAGAACCGCTTAGAATCTAAATGAATGGTTTAGATGAGAGTTGCACGGTTGTAACATTTTACTAGGTTGTAAATGATTATCCCTGTGTGTTTGTGTGTCTAAGGCCATTGTAGGTTCCAAATCAACACCAATGAACACAATCAATATATAATTCCTCAAAAGTTGATTAAAGGAAGTGGAAGATGAGTAAAATACAAATGAAGAAACAACTCCTATTTATACTACTCTAGAAAGGCCTAAAAGGCTTTAAATGAATGGGCCTTAAACATTGGGCTTCATCCACAATTTACAATAAAGGAAAGTAACTTTAAGGAAATTACAAATTGACACAACTAACAAATATTTCTAACAATTTCCCCCTTTGTGTCAATTTCTACGCTTCTGACGATGATGGCTCGATGACTTTCTCCTTGAAGCATTTGTCTCCTTGATCTTCTTAGATGGTCCTTCATCTCTCCGAGGCGGTAGTGGTGGCGGTCTCTCTTCACGTCTCTCGGCCGTGCGTCCTTAGATCATCCTCAACCCATAGTAAGACATGAGACGTCGTGACTGGAAACGGTGTTCGAGTCAACACACTTGGAGATTCCCAAGGTGTAGGAGATGGCATGCGCAGGAGAGGTGATCTATGAGTAAGTATGTCGAACGTGGTGGAGGAGACTAGAAACTGCAAGTACTCATCATCATCATCTGAGGAGATATCATCAAGATTGATAATCTCCTTGAGCTCATCATCAGTAGCAGGGACGCATGTGATAGGAATCGACCCATCTCATCAACGTCAACCGTCGAGTTCCAACCAGGCTGTGAGTGGTGATCATCGACGCCGATATGAGTGTCGGGCGCAGCGTCGGAAGATGTGCATGTTGGAACTATGGAGTCGTGCCGAGCCGTCTTTCAGATTTCCCCCTCACGGCGATCGGGGTAATCTCGGTCGTCGTGTCGTCTCTTGGTGGCTCGGCCGTTGCACAGCAGGAGGTCGCAAGGACTCTATGAATGTCTAAAAGAGAGTCCTTGACCTCAACAAACTCTGATCTCACCTCCGTCTTGAGATCATCAAACTTCCCTTCGAGCCTCTGGATGGAAGGGCCTACCGCATAAGAGGGTGCGGTAGCCGGCTCGGGACGGTGCTCGGGAAGGTCTGGATATGATGACCGCTGAAAGTACCCAAGTATGTTGACTTCATCCTCAAGGAGATTCCCTTTTGGAGAGCAACTTCACTGATAAAGGATCCCTCAACTCATTAGTCGGGTAGTTGGGTGCAGTCGGTGCTGGAGGTGGTAAAGTATATGGAGGTGGTGATGTACAAAATCCTCATGGACGCCTTTAGGGCCCGTCCATCATTTCCTTGACAAGGAATGTCGGGTATGTAACTCCGGGCTCACATAGAGTACCCGTTTGCACAACCGCTGAATCAACAGTGTGGCCTACGTTCATGGCTGGCGTGATGATGACCATGGTAGGACTTCCCGCCGGTCCTCGTGAAATGCCCGTCGTGGACACCACTCTCGGGGTTCCGATCACGTCACTCAGAATCGTGATGGGTGGAGCAGGACTGCGTCACATAGACTGGCAGTATGTGTACCTAAAAGTGTATAAGGCTCTAGACTTTGGTGCACATAAAGGAAGTGTGGGGATCGGGGCAGGCATCCTCCTGTTTCAATATCGCTACCCTCCAAGTGAGGGCGCGATAGTCATTGTGCTGAATCCCCGTGGAATGAAACATCCATCTTTTGAGAGATGAATGAGTGGCTAGGTGGGGCGTGCAGTTGCACCTCTGGGTGGGAGGTGTCTTCTTCAATACCCGCATCTAACGAATGCGTGTGGGTAGCAGATGTGGCTGCCTGGCTTCTACCTATGGAGAAGGAAGGACCGGTTAAAACCTTTGGTCCTATCTCAATTCATCATTTCTTTTACTTCCCTCTTCTGCTCACTTTCTTCGACTGTTAGGTCTCCCTCAAACCTTATGTCGTCCTTACCCTCAGATGGGTGGTCATCACCGGAGTCATCGAATCATAGTCCACCAAAGGGAAAAGTGAAGGGCTTTGGTGACTGTCATAAGCATGTAGAGTACTAGCTCTGGAGCGATCATTATCACCGCCTAATCTACCCCCGTCATATCCCCCCGACTCCTCATCCTCACACCCTTGGTCACAACCCCCAGGTAAATGACCTCGTTCGATACCTCCACTCACTCTCCTAGAGGATACCTCTAGGGTGCTAGTCTCCGGCTCTGGAGATGCTGGTAGAGGTGATACATCTAAGTATGCTCTCACAACCGGTGAACGATGATCGGCAGGGTTAAGTGATGCAAGTGGCATCACCATCGGTATATCATGAATCTTTGAGGTTTGCCATGAGGTGTTTGAGGTATGGTATTGGGAGTGTTAGGTAAGGCATGAGATGCTTTGGTTATGCATATGTATGAGGACCTTGGGGAAGGTCCAAAGAATCAAACAACTAGATGATAAAGAAGAGAAATCAAAGAGATGAAAATGAAAAGTTCTTGTTTTATTAATGAAAGCTTTCAAGAACACAAGAACACACACTTACACTTAATCGACTCTCATGAGAATGATTTTCCACACACTTTCTCTCAACCCTAAACCCCTTTATATATGGGGCCTAAATACACAAGCCCAAGCCCAATAAACTAATTAACTAGCTAAACACTAATTAATCCTTTTCAAAGCATCATTTATAAAACTTTCTAATTAGGACAATTTGGTCCTAACAATCTCCCCCTAAAGTTTTGTAAAGGAGGCATCTCTGATCTTCTCCCCCTTGCTTTCGTGAGAAAACCTTAGTGGCGTTCGGCTACATTTTGATCTCCAAGCTCCCCCTAGATTGTAGCTCTTCATCTTCATTTTCAACTGAAAGACCAGATCCGATTTGCAATGACCGCGACTGATTGCACAAACTACAGCTCAACCTGTAAATAACTCGACACGTCTGATAACCGCAGAATACAACAGCTTGAACCAGATCATGTTGATTCATCCAATTATGTTGATCTCCAGCCAAGAGAAACAAAGGGATAGATGCATGTGTGAGTTACCGTGCAGATCAGCAAGAAAGATAAAGGTTCTGTCTTTGACCCCTTGTTGAATAGGAATTCAGCATAAGAGCTTTAAATCTGATAAGCTCACAACTGGGAACACTGAAGCTTGGATCACCGAAACACCGTATGGAATGAGAAACTGGGAGTAGATGCTGAACGAGATGCTCTGCTTTGATCTCTCTACTACTCAGAAAATAGTCGATTTCTTGAAATCTTCCAAAATGTCAAGCAATCAGATCCAGATTTAGTCTTCTTAGTCAGATGGATGACGATCGTCACTCAAAATTCTAGATCGCAACCGAACCTCCACAACGGTGAAATGGTTAGGAATTAAGCACGTTACAACAGTACCATTCACCGAAGCTAGCATCCAAGGAAAAACTCAACTCCACCGGACAGGAGGAATAATTCCATCGAGGAAAAACTCTAGAATAATGGTTGCAGAGAGTCAGGCTTCTGAGTAATCTAACTATATGCAGAATCCGTTCACCGTCGTTCTGAAATCGTTACAAATCTGACATGTCTTCAAAGAATCTGGAGCAGTTGGGGAAATAGAGAAATTCAATTTTCACGATTGAAAACTGAATTAGGGCTAAAAACCGGGCTGATGTGATCTTTGCGAATCAATTGGGAAAGAAAGGTGGCTATTTAAGCGCAGGGGTTTTGAAACATCAAATGTATCTGAATCTGGGTTGGTCTAGATCGCAACGGAATATGATCTTGAAGGCTTATCTGAAGATGATACACGAGTCGGGAAATGCAGTTTCCCGAGTCGGAAATGGAGTTCGGAAAATTTTAACAAAAATGAACATAACCTTGACTCAAAAGCGAGTCGAGAAACCTCGAAAACCCGAAAGGGTATTTCATGATTCCCGAGTCGGAAAATAAGAACAGCAAGGTAGTTCAAGAGTTTAACAAAATTTGAGCATACCCTCGTCTCAAGAGCGAGTCGGGAAACCTAGAAAACCCGAAAGGGTATTTCATGTTTCCCGAGTCGGAAAATGGATTCGGAAAATATGAGTTTTCCAACTCGGAAAACTTGAATATTTGGCCCAAAAATTCATTCCAGATCCAAGAAATGAAGCAACTTGAAAGATAAATGAGATCAAGCTCAAAGTTGCTTCAAAACATAACCCAAACATCCATCTTCATCATCTTCAACAAGATCCAAACCCCAAAAACTCAAAAATGAAACTTTTCAAAAATAAAGTTTCAAAAACCCAATAAAAACATCTCTAATTGTTTGATTCAATAGAAACAAACAAATCTAATGATTTGTTTGGCTCTGATACCATTTGTGAGGTCCAAAGAATCAAACAACAAGATGATAAAGAAGAGAAATCAAAGAGATGAAAATGAAAAGTTCTTGTTTTATTAATGAAAGTTTTCAAGAACACAAGAACACACACTTACACCTTAATCGACTCTCATGAGAATGATTTTCCACACACTTTCTCTCAACCCTAAACCCCTTTATATATGGGGCCTAAATACACAAGCCCAAGCCCAAGCCCAATAAACTAACTAACTAGCTAAACACTAATTAATCCTTTTCAAAGCATCCTTTATAAAACTTTCTAATTAGGACAATTTGGTCCTAACACCATGGTACCTGAAAATGATACACGGTTAGTGCATAGATGGTGTAGGCAAAACTTATTTTGAAGACCCTCACAGCATTGACCTGCACTCATTTGTACCAAGACCAGGGTGTTGGTATAAGGGAATGCAACTCATTGGGTGAGGTACTTGAATCCGATATGAGTACCAAGGTAACCTTACCAACAAGAGATGTCATCCATGAATTATGTTGATATGCATAGGTGTGGTGTAGAGTGTAGGTGATGATTTGGGTAAAGGTGTAGATGAACAACACATGCATATGCACACAAGGAACAACACTCACCCGAACTCAAGGGAGAGAAAACATCCCAAGCTCAAGGGTGAGGTGACACACGCTAGCCAACAGCGTGCAAGCATTCAATCACACACCTACACATGAAACATGCACACAAGAATGTATCAAGCACACACATGCATCAAACTCTCAACACATCACACACCACAAATGAAGAAGTCACACAGGCAGGCGGTGCGAAGGCCGAACCAACAGACGGCGTAAGGAACAAACCGAATGCCACAAAAGCCCAATGCTCGCGGCGCGAAGATTTCGGTCGCGGCGCGAAGATGTGTGGCGCGCAGTGTGAGGTGATGTGCGATGCAAGGTGGTGCATCGCGCGGTGGAGTGTGGCGCGAGGTGGTGCGGCGCACAAGGCGCTTCGCGGCGCGAGGTATGGTGCTTGCGGCGCAAGGTGAAGTGCGGCGCGCGGCAGGGGCGCGGCGCAAGGAGAGTGCGGCGCGTAAGGCCCTTCGCGGCGTGAGGTATGGTGCTCGCGGTGCGAGGTGGAGTGCGGCGCGCAGCAGGGGCGCGGCGCAAGGAGAGTGCTCGCGGCGCGAGGTCGAGTGCGGCGCGCAACGGGGGCGCGGCGCAAGGCCCTTCGTGGCGCGAGGAAAGGTACTCGCGGCGCGAAGGTGGAACAGTGGGTATCTGAACGAGCAAACTTTGAAAGGCCATAACTTTGGCTTCAGGTCTTCGTTTCCGACGATCCACCTGTCAAATCGAAGCTTGAGACCGGTAGAACACCGTGGTTAGGACCCAAAGGGGCCTAACGGACTTTTGGACCCCGAAAAAACGCTGTTTAAGTGACTTTTTGAGAGTTTTCGTGAGTTTTCCATGTTTTTGGGGTTTTGATATCGACTTTTGAAAACGGTCCAAAGCTTTTGACGGGCCAGATTGTTTTGGTAGACTTAAGTTTCGATTTAACATTTTCGCCCAAAGTTTTTTTATTTATTTGTTTTTTAATGAAAGAGGACTTACCTTGGCGAAGGTATGACAACATCTTACCCGTCAGTATTCCCCCTCGGAGCATGTAGTGGGAGACATCGTTCCCCCTAGATACACGCACCGGTGGGGTGATGTCCCCTCTTGATACATGCACCACAGGGCGACATGCACCACAGGGTGATCTTCCCCCTTGATTTATTACCAATCATAAAACAACTTCTCACCAAGTACAACTCTTGAAGGGAGTGAGAAGGTCCCTTCGCCCGGTCATGTGTTTGGGAAAACCTCAACCATAACTTACACATGACCGGCCTGCAAAATCAAGTGCAAACATTTTTAGGTACCCATTTGGGAATGGGTCCTTTCGGGTTAGTATCAGCAGGTTTAGAGTTATGTTACTTAGCATGATGAGTGTAATGATGATAAGCATGATTGTAGAATCCATAAAAGTTAGGAGCACAATATCGATCATTCACAAAGGCATTCTCACAAAAGCCAAAATGAAAACAGTTTCGACATTGATAATCACTCCGATATCCATAAGCAACATGTTCGCAGTCATGAAAATTAAAAAGAGTATGAGGTACATGACTGTGAGCTCTATGAAATTTATCGTTGGAAAATCTATTTTTCGCAAGTCTGGGCTTATGTGCACGTGACTTTGGATGACTGCCTTTTGTAGTTCCATTCTCCTTTGAGTTATGCCTACCCTGTCTCACATTTTGATCTGTCTTATTTGAAGAAGTGTGGTTGGCATGAGAATGATGATTTGAAGATTTGTTTTTCGGGTGGAAGTTGTGTGACTGCTCTTTAGATATAGACGACTTCTTGTTTTTACAAGAGCGTCGACGTTTTTAGGATTAGTCACATGAGGACGAGATGTACTCGCAACTTCAGACTCATGGGTGACTATTGGAGTCTTCCCTTTGTCTTCCCGGGATAGTTTAGGAAAACCCATGTTTCCTGATTTGGACAAGCCTGATGACCTACCATTCTCACCAACCCTATTGGTACAATCATCCGATACAATTTCAGAAATTTGTACCATTGATTTAGGTGCCATATATGTTAAGTCTTCCATGTATGAAATGGTGGTGCAGATTGGAGACCTTAGTACCAAAGAATGTGAGTTTTGAGAAAAAGTACTTGAAGGTCTGAAATCTAAAGCATTCACATTCCATGTATGGTGATGATGACGTGAATTATCACGAGTTCCAAAGGTGGAATTACTTGCTTTTGGTGTGCTTTTGGATTTGAGGGCTTTCTCCAATTCATTGATTTTACTCAAGAATAGATCTTTTTCCCTAAGGCTCATACGCCTCTCATCCTCTATCTCAGCCTCAAGTTTAGTAATCCTCTTCTGATAAAAGGTTTGTTGTCTTTGTATATTCTTTCAAGAATTGGAACTTCCTGATTCATCTCAGCTTCAGTGTAGCTAGGCGTGTAATCCTTAGACAAAGGGATCTCACGCGTTGCGTAACTAGCATTGAGAGATGAATAGTTGAAGGGAATGGAGGGTTTGTTTTTTCTATCTTTTTCTTTCTTCTCGGTTTCCTTCAATTGTTCAGGATCATCGGACTCTTTCATGAAAACGATTTTGTATCCAAGACTCATGTACCGAAGGTTATACATGGTAGGAGTCTTGGATATGGCACGCTTAAGATAGCATGGACTTTTGTATCCAATGCCTTCTTTAGGATTATAATAATTTAACTCTTTAGGTTGGTTCATATGAATGGTTTGATCGGTTTGGCCTCTCTTTAGGAACTTGTCCTCCATATCTTTTATTTTTGCAAAAAGATTTGTTCGTTAGGCAAAAATGGCTTCATACTTTTGAGCACTTACTCTACTCAAGACTTCAGCCTCATGAAGTTTCTTTTGTAGGTTAGTGATATTATCATTCATGCATGTTACTTTATCTTCAAGAGTTTTATTTGCAAGAGTGAGCATGTTAATTGTATCCTTGGAGTGAGCTAACTCAATGTTGAATTTCACGACTAAGGCATGTTCACATGCCCACCGACACTTCCGACGCACACGGTCCTTTCAATGTCGATGACGAGGACGAAAACGAAGACGAAGATGAAGAGGAGCGTCCACGACCCATCGGTAGAAACGCGGCGAGGGGTTCGGCATCAGGTTCTACGGGAGGCGCCTCGAGCGAAAGCGTCTCCGGGTTGTTGAGCGAGTTAACCACGCTCAACACGACATCTTGAGAATTACTTGATCAACGCCGAAGGGACTTGGACTTGCGCGAAAGAGATTTTAGGTTTCGTGAATCGGAGGTGGAGGAGAAAAGGGAACGGCGAGACTATAGGTTTTACATATCGTCGCATGCGCATCTTTCGGGCGGTGCGTTATAGACAACGTTGGAAATGAAAGAGAAGCTACGACAAAAATACGGATGGGCGCCTCTCAATTGATTTTTAGTTTTTAATTTTTTAGTTTTAACGCAATTTTTAGTTTTTAATTTTAATTAACGCAATTTTAATTTTATTGTAACGTTTTTATTTTTATTTTTAATTTTAGAATTATTTTTATTCAAATTTTTAAATGTAATTTTTTAATTTTTAATTTTAATATTATAATTGTTTTTTGAAATTAATTAAAATGAATTTTGATGGAGTGGGTTGCAGTGGGTCGATAGTGGATGAATTGGGTAGTTTTGGGTAAAATAGTGGAAAGCTGATGTGGCGCTGATGTGGCAGTTGAAACCATTGGGTTGCAGTGGGTCGACAGCGGATGGCCTAAGGTAGGTTCAAACGAGAATAGTATCTACTAAAAAGAACAAGTGTACAAAATCATATACGATTCGCGGGACTTTGCAATTCGTAGTAAAAGTCTTCAATGTGGCCTTTTTCGAAATTTTAAGTAATATCATATGTGATTTTGTTGGTTTCCATGTACACTTTTAAATAAATATCGTTCTCGTATGATCCTCCCTTTGTGTGTGTGTGTGTGTGTATAAGTGGATTCATACAAGAACCAACCCCATTTGCAGAACAAAGAAACTAATTTTGAGCCACATGTTATGTGAGCCCATGTGGGACCCACCTATCAAATAAATCATACATGATACAGGTAGGTCCCACACGGGCCTACATCACATGTGATTCAATATTGTTCCTTTGTTCCTACAAAATTCATTTGTTCTTGTTTGAACCAAACTCTCTCTCTCTCTCTCACTATATATATATATATATATATATATATATATAGAATTAGGTTCAAACAAGAACAAAACCAAATTGCAAGAATGAAGGAACCAACAAAATCACATGTGATTTTGTGCATGGACGCCCACTCGCGGCTCACCCACTCGCCTTGTCAGAGCGTGGCCTACACAAGCTTTTTCCATCACAGCGCAAAATCACATGTGATTTCCTTGGTTCTTTTGTTCTTGCAAATTGGGTTGTTCTTTTATATATATATATATATATATATAGAGAGAGAGAGAGAGAGAGAGAGGAAAGTTCAAATGTGAACTCAATTTTTATTGTGAGCGTGGTTGACCACTAAAATGGGTTGGTTCTTGTATGAACCTACCTCTAAAATGAAAACTCAATTTTCATTTTGAACGTAAGGACCATTAAAATTGCGCTACTTGGCAATATTCACTTTGAATACCATGCATTATTCAGAGTAAATAAAGTTTGGGTACCTTTATCCACTCTGAATAAGGCATGATATTCAAAGTGCATATTGTCACGTGTCACAATTTTAATGGTCCTTACGTTCAAAATGAAAATTGAGCTTGGGTCCTCTATATATATATGTGTGTGTGTGTATAAAGATTCAAATTATAAAACAAACATTTTAATAAATTAAAAAAACATAAACTCCACTCATTTACAAAAGGGTTAATTACATGGGTATGTATCGAACTTGTCACGTTTTATCATTGTATGTACTCAACTTATAAACTTACCATTGTATGTATCGAACTTTCTAAAATTGTCATTGTATGTATCCAACTTTATCAAAACCTCAATTTCGATACACTTTCGTGACAAGCAGAATACATTAAATGATAGGTTTTGATAAAGTTGGATACATACAATGGCAATTTTAGAAAGTTCGATACATACAATGGTAAGTTTATAAGTTGAGTACATACAATGATAAAACGTGACAAGTTCGATACATACCCATGTAATTAACCCTTTACAAAATCATATTGATTTTACACTAACGAAAAAACTTGAAGCAGACGATTTATCACGTTACTTAAAAGTTGCTTGTAAATTCACATGAATAACATATGATTTTGTATGTGAATTATCATATATTATTTTGTATATTGACAACTTGTTTTTTATTTTTTAAATAATTACCATTCTCGTATAAATCTACTTCTCTATATTGCTATATATATATATAAGAGAGAGAGAGAAGAGAGTTGAAGAGTTAAATATGTATACTTGTATTGAATAGGAATTGACGAGTGGACACTAGACATAGCAACTTGTTTGTTCTAAGGAGCGGCTAATATCTGAGTATACATGCTATAGAAAAAAACATTAGAATAACTTTAGAGAGTACGAAATTTGTAATTTTTATTAATCATAAACTTTTATACTACTAGGAGTTACAAGTAGATATATATGAGATATTTTAGTTCTAATATAACTTTGATATATTTATCTTTAAATTATCATATTCTTTAGAGGATGATGCACTTATCCTACAACATTTAAATCTAAAAAAAATCTAAAACACAAAAACTCTTTCATTAAACTCTTTGATATTCTTTTTATTAAAAAAATAAATAATATTGCTTTTTAGCTTGTACTAGAAAACTATCTTGTAGAGTTATAAAGTAGATGTTAACATGCCCCATCAACTGGAAATATATAATTCCACAAGTGATATTAGCTTTTTTCGTTCTTATTTTTATATATATGGGTTTAGCTTTTTTCAAAAGATATTGTTGTATAATTCTTATAAATCCATCAACTCAATTCAATATATATACGATACTTTTGTAGTGCGATGACAAACCTACTTTTTGTAAGTTATCACATAACATATATAAGTATGAGGTTTACGTTAACTACATATGTGATTGGTAAAGTTCATTTGTGTAAGTATGTTTTATAATTAGCATTTCTAAAAAACTATAACATTAAATATTAAATATGCTAAAAACAAGTATTTCAAAACGTAATCCTCGACAGTAAAACACATCTCTCATATTGAATTAGCCTTCATATTGATTGTTTAAGACGTGGCAAGATGGACCTTGAGTCATTTTTTGTAACCTCTATGTCTCAATATAGGATTATACTTTTTTTCCAATACACACACACATGTATATATATCTAGAGAAAGATTCATGTGAGAAGCATATTAATTTAAGTAAACGTGAGGAGCAATCTCAGCTACTCATCTTCGGTTACGGTGGACGTGATCACGGAGGATTGACGCGATTCATGGGAGGGTAGAGATTATTAAAGGGGGGACCGGTCAAAACCGTCTTTATTGACCAGATGAGTGACTGAGATTGCTTCTCACATTCTCTTGAAAAGTTATGTTTCTCATTTGAAGCTTTCTCTCTCTCTCTCTCTCTCTCTCTATATATATATATATATATATATATATATAGAGAGAGAGAGAGAGAGATAGAGAGAGAGAGAGAGACAGAGAGAGAGACCCTCATTTGTTACCTCGAGTCATATCTTTAAAATGTCACTTTTCGTCATATCTCAATGAGGTTTGAGCTTTGACTTGACCACTAGAGGTAGGCAAATACTGGATCGGTCGGTCCTTAACCGGTCCCAACATTAACCAATCAAGAACAGTAGCCCGTAGAACCGGTCTCAGCATAACCGGTCTTGGGCCGGTCATGGTTCGACACTAAGAAACCTTAACCGTTTTAGGTTAATGTTAACCAGGTTCATCCGATTCTTTAATTTTCTAATAAATTAACATAAATTTATTAAACTAATTAATATAAAGTATTTAAATTATATAGTCGGGACTTAAGTGTAGGAATTTTCGTGTAAGACTAACTGGATACGTTAATAAGATAGCGAGAATGTGAGAATTGTGACCGGTTTTTATGCATTTTTGCATTTTGGAAGTTGGTATCTAACCACAAACATTAAATATCTTATTTATAGCAATGGAAGGCCATTAGACGACCAAAAAAGGTCAAAATGTGGAAAAAACGGTCATATAATCATTCCTAACAGCTCTTTAGCGGTTGGAAATTTTGATTTATACTGAAATTTCATCAGGCCGGTCCTTTGACTGGACCAAAGCTTTAACTAGTCTCGGTTTTAACCTGGCCTTGAAAAACGCAAAAAAAAAAAACCCAAACTGGTTACATATTTCGGTCCCTTAACCGGGCCGTCGTAACCGGCCCCCGGTCGAATACGATTTCCGGCTAACTATCGAATGCGGTCCCGGACCAGTCGAGATGCCATCTCTATTGACCACTATACCATGGTAAAACTATACTCTTATATTCAATCATTATTATATATGGAAGCAATAATTTCTCAAATAATCATGTGTACAAACACTACATATTAGTGAGTATGTCATATTATTATAGACATGCTTAGATTGCAAGTGATTTTTTCCTTTTTGGTAGATGGTGGAGGCCTTTATCAATCACTCACTTGACCAAATAATTGACAAGGACGATGGATTAAAAACAATCATATTTCTCTATTCTTTTCACCTTCTCTTTTCATCATATCAAACTCCAAAAAGGATCAAAACAGATAAAACATTGATATTTATGGTTGTCCAAGATATGTTTCAATTTTCTTAATTTGATTTGAGTTGATTGATTTACTTTGATAATGAATATGTGTTGTTACAATTTAAGATCACCTAATAGTAATAGATTATGAGTTGTCGATTATACCGGCTTCTACATATCCATGTTCTTGTTTGAGGCAAAGAATGTCATGTATCATTATCCATGAGTTTACATCAAATATAAATATGGGAGCACAGTTCTTAAATCTAATGCCTAAAAAAGGATGATAATTGTTTTGGTAAAAAATTACACAATTTAATATCGTAAGATGTTGTGAGACGAATCCGTCGAGAGAAAGAAATTTGGTTCGATAAAACGTGCGATAAAATAAATGACAAGACAATTTGATGACGCAGGAAAAACCTCGAGGTCGAGGAAAAAACCTGCGGCCGACTAAAAGGGTTTAGTCGACGTTGCACTAAGTATCACCAATAAGGGGTGATGTCCTCGAGAGTTACAGCGTAGATCGTGCGATTACAATAAAAGAGAATATAAATTACAAAGAATAATATCAATATTGTAGAGAGAGTTTGCTAGCTTCAACGTAATCAGATGCCTTCAAATGAGGTCTTCGAACTCCTTTTATAGCTGACTATAGTGTAACTGTCGTCCATAATTGTGTGTTAAATGCAACGGTCATAACCGAAGCTTAATTCTCGCACGTAACGGTTGGAGCTTTATGAGGAGCGTATCTTGGTCTTTAACGGTCATTTGTTCTTCAATGTTTGTTGTTTACCTGTTACAAATGATCAATCTCAAGATATACTTAACTGTTAGTATCATATTGAGCGATATCGTACGTTTTGTCGTACGATATAGTATAAAGATCGTTCGACAATTGATTGTTATCGTTCGAGGGTATATTTGTCTTATCTCAGGACCTTATCTTAATACAGGATTATCATCCTGAAAGATATCTTAAGATTTTAAGTCGGTCGTCGTGCGTCGTGCGATTTTTCACCTAAACAGTTTGCCCCCGAGATTTAGAAAAATTTTGTCCTAAATATTTCTGAATCTCTTATCTGCGAAAGCTGATCGTTAGTTATGCTGAAGAATAATCAATTGTAAATAAATGAATTTCATTTAAATCAAATCGAATATGAAGCGATTTTAGTGACGTCGTCGTGATGACGCGTTTACGACAGCTGTCGTCTCAACGGTTGTAACTGAATGCGTGTCGTTGTGCGATTGGACCTGCAATACTTGGAGAGAAATTCAGTTTCCATATAATAGATAATTTCAATTTGAATTAGATACATATCTCTTAATTTGTTAGAGCAATCGTTTCCCAAAATCAGTCCTCTATTTTCGGCAAGGATTTGAGCGACGATTATTTATAAGGTACCCTCTTCTTCTTGCTTTTTCATGCGTTTAAAATCTATAGCCGAAAAGAACCCTAAGAATTTCGACTTGCTTCGTTTCAATCGTCTTAGGAATAGTTTGAATAGGTTAGAGGTTGTTGAATCAATGGAAGTTAAGAGTACTATCAAAGATTCTTTAGAGGTTGCGGCCCTTAGGAGTTTAGCAGGATTGCCTGATAGTGCGATTCTGAAGGTGGCAGATGAGATTAGACCAGCGGATGCACCAGCGGGGTTTTTTGCTTTGTTTGAATACCCGTTTAAGATAGGTTTTAGATGGCCTTATAGTCCTCTTTCGCGTGCTTTCATGAGCCGCTTCGATCTTTCTCCTGGTCAACTAATGCCCCAATTCTGGAGGGTTATTAATGTCATTGAACGTGTGACGAAGGACTGGGGTCGTCCTGCATTCTCTGTCGATGACCTTCTTACAGCGTATACCATGAAATCGACGGATTATGATCGGTATGGTTTGTTTCCAAAGGGTAGAGGGGATTCTATGTTAGTACACGGCACTCAGGTACACGATCGTGGGTGGAAGTCCCGTTATGTGTTTGTACGATCATCCTCAGTCTTGGAGGAGGGTGGATGGGTTGCGCCGGAGTGGAATTCATTAGGTATAGGTGTTTCTTTTGATGATGTCTTTTTTACAATCTTTTATTTTGTTTGTCTAATGTTGGATTACTTTTTGCAGAGATTGATTTCACGTTCGAGCCCACTGAAGAGTCAAAAGCCGCAGTCGAACGATTCTTATCGTACAGCATTAGTGAACGTTTTTACTCTACCCAGAAGGCTAAAGAGATCGTGGTAGAGTGTGAAGAAGAAGCTACTCAGGTTGACCCCGAAGTTCAAGTGATCTCAGAAGAAGAGATGGAAGGTATATCGTACGTTTGATTTATGTCGTACGATAATACTTTATTATTTGCTTCTTATATATCTTATTTTTGTAGGATCATCGAAGAAACCGTCGAGGAGGGCTGAACAGTTGGAAGCTGCTAGGAGGGCAGCTTTGAAGAAGAAGGAGATGGCTGGAGGTGAGCCTCCAGCGAAACGTACGAGGTCTACGTCTGAGACCACTAATCCATCGCATGAAGCTAAGCAAAAGGCGGATGATGCGATTAGTGTTTCCCCGATTAGATCTGCTCCTCCTGAGGATCAGTCGAAGGGAATCAAAGCAACAAAGACTCCTGCGAAGGCGCCCAAGAGGACGTCGTTCGATGTTGGTTCATCCTCGATGAACATAACTCTGCCCAAGGGTTTTCTGGAAGGGGATGTCGTGAGGAAAGAGTACATCTTCCCAGCCATCGAGCAATTTCTCCTTCCTTCGCAAAAGGAGCAATTTTCCAAATTGAGGTTCGAGGAAATTGATGCTGCTGCTGTGGGCCTCTCTTTCTTGGTAAGTCTTTTTTCTATCGCATGATTTGTTTTTGGATATCGTACGATTTTAATTAATTTTCTTCGTTTTCCAGGGCTTTCAAGCCAGCCTTGGTCTTCATTCTCGGATGGAGACCATAAAGAACGATATGAAAGCCAAGATGGCCAGCGAGAGGGCTGCTGTAAAGGAAGCTGACAAAGCCAAGGAGAAGGTTTTCAAACTTGCGTCCGACCTGGAGGCAAAACAGGTCAAGATCGATGACCTGGAGTTGAAACTCGAAGAGTCCGAGCGCATGAGGGAAGAGCAACGATCCCGTATGAAGATCGTTCTTGATCGTACGTCCAAGCTGGAGGAAGAGCTGAAGGCTATTCGACTGGAGAAGGCAACGCGGGAGGAGGCCTTATCGTCTGAAATCCAGGACCTGAAGGACGAGGCGGCGTTAATAAGGGTTGTAGCTCGTGCGGCCCTTATGCGTCGTGTGATAGCTGGAACCCTCACCGTTGGGATTGCCAAGGAAGAGGTGGAGGCATTCCGCGAGCTTATGGGATCTGAAGATCTCCTGGATGCTGACGATCTTAAAGACTTGGACGAGGAGGTCGGAGAGAAGCCTGTCGAGGTTGCTGTCGTTGGGAGGAGACTCAAGATGAAATGGTCTCTGGATCTACTCCAGCGATCTTGACTACTGAAGAGGTTCCTCCTAAGATCGTGGGATCTACAGACGCTGTTGAAGGATCGGGCGATGATGCTGGAGTTGTGGGATCCGATGCCCCTCTTAGTACTTAGTTTTATTTTGTAATTGTACGAATTTAAGTACTTTTTTGTCTTGTTTAAGTACTCTTGGAATGAATGATTTTGGTTTATCGTACATGTCAACTTGTGTTTTTAGAACTTAGTTCTCTTTAGAAACGTTTCTTTATTTTGTATCGTGCGACTGGCGTTTTATCTTGCGTGCGTGCGTATTGTGATCGTGCGTTATAAGCTTAGGTTATTCGTGCGATACTTGCGATATTCGTGCGATACATGCGATTATCGTGCGATACCTGCGATAAGAAAAGAATGGCTAAGGGGTGGCCGTTGGTTTGACCAACGGCGCTCCGACGCCAAAGTCAGTAATCGTTCGTAATAAAATAGTAGTAAAAATGAAAAGGTTTAGAAGTAATACCTCTTAAGATGTGTTGCATTCCAACTTCGTGGAACTTCTTTTCCTTCGATATTTGTAAGCTTGTATGCACCATTTCCGATAATCTTAGAGATTATATAAGGTCCTTCCCATTTGATGGAAAGTTTTCCTGCGTTTAGCTCTTGAGTATTCTGAAATACCTGTCGTAGGACATAATCACCTACTTGGAAAATTTTTGCTTTAACTTTCTTGTTGAAATGTCGTTCGACCATGGCTTTTTGTAATGCCATTTTTTGAAACGCCTTTTCTCTGAGTTCTTCCAATGCATCTAGATCATAATATAGATTTATTACGTTTTGGTCCATCGTACGATGCCTTGCTATCGGAAGTTGAGATTCGATCGGTAGTACTGCTTCACATCCATAAACAAGGGAGAAGGGCGTTTGTCCTGTTGAGGTCCTTGGAGTCGTACGATTTGCCCATAAGACTGAAGGTAATTCTTCGACCCATCTTCCCTTCGCTTCCTTTAGCCTTTTTCGAATCGAATTAATGATGACTTTGTTACTCGATTCTGCTAGACCATTGGATTGAGGGTATCTAGGTGTCGAAGTAATTAACCTAATTCCACGTTCATCGCAGAACTTACGAGTTCTTTCGCTTATGAACTGCGAACCATTATCGCACATGATCTCCGATGGTACTCCAAACCTGTATATAATGTTAGTTTGGATAAAAGAAATAACTTCCTTATCTCTTACCTGAGAAAAAGCAGCAGCTTCGATCCATTTGGAAAAATAATCGGTGAGAACAAGCAAGTAAACTTTTTGTCCTGGAGCAGGAGGTAACTTTCCTACGATGTCCATCCCCCATCGCATGAATGGCCATGGGATTAAGACAGAATGTAGGGGTTCAGAAGGTAAGTGGGACATACCTGAATGTTTTTGGCAGGCGTCGCATTTTTGTACGTACCTCATAGCATCTTCTCGAAGAGTAGGCCAATAATAGCCTTGTCGTGAGATTCTGTTTGCAAGACTTCGTCCTCCAGAATGGTTTCCACATTCTCCATCGTGCATTTCTTGTAGGATCTGATTCATATGCTTCTGACTCGTTATGCATCGTAGGATTAATCCAGATGTGGATTTGCGATATAGTCTTCCTTCGAAGATCGTATACCGCGAGGCCTTCACTTTGGTCTTTCTGGCTTCCATCTTGTCGTCGGGAAGTTTATCATACCTTAGATAATTCCATATATCGAGTGACCAGTTGTAGACTTCTTCGATCATTTGTACTTTTTCTTTTGCTTCGATGGAAGACATCGTAAGATGAATTATGGGAATGTTCTCCAAAGTCGGTTCATTGAATGCGGATCCCAAATTAGCCAAAGCGTCAGCTTGAACGTTCAAATCTCTTGGGATTTGTTCTATCGAGAACTTTTCGAATCGTGCGATGCTTTCTTTAGCGATCTCGAGATAGACCATCATTTTCGAATCTTTTGCTTGAAAATCACCGTTAATTTGATTCACCACTAGTAACGAGTCACTTCGTACGTGCAGACGTCGTGCCCCCGAGTTATAAGCTATTTCCAATCCAACAATTAAGGCTTCATATTCTGCTTCGTTGTTGGTAGCCTTGAATTCACATCGTATTGAGTACACCATGTTCCCCCCGTGTGATGATTTCAGGACAATTCCTAATCCTGATCCTCTGATATTGGAGGATCCATCGACGTATAGAGTCCAAAGCTGATTGTCTTGAATCATCACATTGTTGATTTCATCGTGCGATGGTTGCTCTACTTCTGGACTGAATTCTGCCACGAAATCTGCCAACGCTTGAGACTTTATCGCCGTTCTGGGTTTGTACGTGAGATCAAATCCACTTAGGTAGATACTCCATTTGGCTAATCGACCCGTAAGTTCAGGCTTACGAAGTACGGTCTTGAGAGGATAATTGGTTACGACTATTATATGATGTGATTCGAAATAATGTCGTAACTTTTTAGCTGCTGTCACGAGACCTAAGAGCAATTTTTCCATCGATGTATATCTGGTCTCGGCATTTAGAAAGGATTTACTTATGTAGTAAATCGGATGTTGTTGCTGATCATCTTCTCGTACGAGGACTGCACTTACCGCATTGTTGCTGACGGCTAAGTATAATTGCAAGCTTTCGCCTTCAATCGGTTTTGTCAACAATGGAGGGGAGGCCATGTACTGCTTCAGATCTTGCAATGCTTTTTCATGAGCCTCTGTCTAGTTGAAACCTTGGTTTTTACGTAGTACATTGTAAAATAAGTGGCATTTGTCAGATGATCGTGAGATGAATCTGTTTAATGCCGCTACTCGTCCAGTAAGCTTTTGTACTTCTTTCACGTTTCTTGGGGATTGTATCTCTTTGATGGCCTTGATCTGCTCTGGACTTGCTTCTATCCCACGTTGAGTGACCATGTATCCGAGGAATTTACCAGCACGTACTCCGAAGGAACATTTCGTAGGATTGAGTTTCATTTTGTATTGTCGTAAGATATCGAACGATTGTTTCAAATGATCAATGTGATCATGTGATCGTTCGGATTTTACCAGCATATCGTCAATGTATACTTCCATCGTTCGACCAAGATGTTCTTTGAACATCATGTTTACAAGTCGTTGGTACGTTGATCCTGCGTTCTTGAGGCCGAAGGGCATCACCTTGTAGCAGTATATCCCTTTATCCGTCATGAAGGCTGTCTTCTCTTGATCGTCTGTGTGCATCAGGATTTGATTGTATCCAGAATAAGCGTCCATGAATGTGAGTAATTCATGACCTGCCGTTGCATCGACCATCGCATCGATGTGAGGTAGTGGAAACGGGTCTTTTGGACATGCTTTATTTAAATCTGTAAAGTCGATACAGACTCGCCACTTTGCGTTCTTCTTTTGCACGACTACCATGTTTGCCAGCCAATCTGGATACTTAACTTCTCTAATCTTTCCTGTCTTTAGTAAGTTATCGACCTCGTCGTTAATAACTTTGTTGCGTTCTGGCGCGAACTTACGTCGTTTCTTCTTAATTGGTTTAAATGATGGATCTACGTTCAGCTTGTGCGAGATGATGTCAGGATCAATCCCAACCATGTCTTCGTGCGACCATGCGAAGCAATCCGAGTGTTCCTGCAAAAAAGATATTATTCTGTTTTTTATATCAGGGGTTAGTGTTGCTCCCACGAAGACTTTTCGATCAGGATGTTTTGGGTCTAGTACGACTTCTTCAAGTTGAAGGTCATCGTACGATCGTACTCCATCCTGGCTCTGTAATTGCTAGATATCCTGGGGTTTGGTCTTCATCGTGATCTTGTAACATTCACGAGCGATTTTCTTTTCACTGACGATCTCTTGCACGCCCCAGGGAGATGGAAACTTAATCTTCTGATGATAGGTCGATGGTACGGCCTTCATATCATGGATCCAGGGTCTTCCGAGTATTGCGTTGTATGCTGACGGACAATCTATGACGTTGAATTTAGTTTGCTTGTTGATTCCTTTGGCGAAGACTGGCAATACTATTTCTCCGAGGGTACTCGTCGCGTCTCCATTGAAGCCTACTAGAGTTGTAGTCCGTCGTACGATGTTGGATCTGTCGATGCCCATGATCTTTAGAGTATCTGAGAATATAACGTTAGCTGAACTACCTCCATCCACCAATACTCTCTTGGTTAAACAGTTTCCAATGGTTAACTGTATAACCAAAGCATCATGGTGTCTTTGGTTAACGCCCGATAGATCGTCTTGATCGAACGTTAGTTTGGCTGTATCGAGTTCTTTTTCAGCTGCAGTCTTTGAATCTTCAGGGATAGGATATCCTTCAGGTCCTTCTCGTGCGTGTCGTTTGGCCGCAGAGTATGTCAAGCCACATACTTCTGATCCACCAGTAATGCAATTGACCACTTTGGTATGGATCGGTGATGCTGGCCTTTTTGCTTCATCGCCGATAATACCTTTTAGGTGCCCATTCGTTTTGAGGTAAGCAATCTCCTTTTTGAGGCTAATGCATTCGTCCGTCGTGTGTCCATGATCAGCATGGAACTCGCACCATTTAGTCTGATCTTTGTCTTTGCTAGGATTCTCCGGCTTCTTGGGCCATCGTACGTTTGCATCGATCTTTCGCAAGGAATCCACCAGTTCTTTGGATGTACCTGCAAAATTGTAAGTAGATAAATCGGGATATCTAATTCTTCCTGTACCTTTGCTCGTGCGAGTTTTGGATTCTTGTCGAGAGTTTCCAATTTTATTTACTCTCTTAGGTTTAAAATCGTGTTTCTGTGCGCCCAGATTTTTCTTTTCGTTCGAATGCTTCCGTCTGAAGATGGCGTCGTCTTCAATTCTCATGTGGGCTAACGTTCGAGCTCGTACATCGTCAAAGTTCTCTGGTGGATATTTTGTGAGATCCGTATATAATTCCGAAGAATTATCGAGCCCACGTTTGTATGCTTCAATTGCGGTTTTTATATCGCAATTCTTGACTTCGATCATTTCTGCATTAAACCTGTTAAAATAATCGCGTATCGTTTCTCCGGTTTTCTGTACGACATAGTACAAGTCACTGGTTTGCTTTTCCATCTTGCGACTGCTTGCGAACTGTCGAGTGAATTGGTTCACCAATTCAGCGAATGATTCGATACTCTTTGGCTTTAAATTTATAAGCCATTGTAGCGCAGCTCCTGTAAGAGTAGATCCGAAACTTTTACACATGCATGCCTCCTGATATTGAGATGGGATCGAAGCAGTCCACATAAGTTGTTTGTATTGCGCGACATGTTCCACTGGATCTGTTATTCCCGAGTATTTAGTTGTAAAGGCAGGAATGTTGTATTTCTTCGGTATTTCCATGAGAGCAATTTCATCAACGTAGGGTGAAGCTTGAAATCCTGTCTTTGGTTCGACTTCAACTGGTACGGCTGCTCCAGGAAGTTTTGCGAGCAATGCGAGCATTGCTTTGTTTTGTTCCTCTAACATCTTTAATCGTACGTCCATAAGGTTTTCAGTAGGCGTTACTCCAATATTTCCTTGATAGTTGGGTTGGATTGGAATATGGGTTACGGTGGTATTTATTGTTGGTATGTGTGGTATTGGTTCTGGGATTGAATAGAAAGGTCGAGGAACACCTTGGGGTTGAACGTAGGTAAATACAGGAGGTGGTCCTGATGGAAGAGGAGGAAAAATGGTTTGAGATTGGTTATTCTGAGGTGGACGTACGTTGTTTTGAGATACTTGTGACATCACTGGTATTTGAGAGGCTTGAGGCATTGAAGGTATTTGTGGTGTCCTGAACTGATTCTGCTGAACGGGAGGTGGTCTAGGGAGCGGTGCTGATATCGCAGGATTAGTTTGAGTAACTTGAGGGTTTAGACCTCGTAATCGTACGATTTCGTTATTGGCTTCCATGTTTTGATTAGCCAACTGTTGGATTTGTTGCTGAGCAGCTGCTAGTTGTTGTTGCAGAGTCGGTTGGAAGTTATTCTCCATAATCCTGCAATGAATACTCAAGACAACTTGAAGATTAGTAGGCAAACGTTTTATCAAACGAAATTTTCTCAGAACGGGGCCCCACGGTGGGCGCCAAATTGTTTTGGTAAAAAATTACACAATTTAATATCGTAAGATGTTGTGAGACGAATCCGTCGAGAGAAAGAAATTTGGTTCGATAAAACGTGCGATAAAATAAATGACAAGACAATTTGATGACGCAGGAAAAACCTCGAGGTCGAGGAAAAAAACCTGCGGCCGACTAAAAGGGTTTAGTCGACGTTGCACTAAGTATCACCAATAAGGGGTGATGTCCTCGAGAGTTACAGCGTAGATCGTGCGATTACAATAAAAGAGAATATAAATTACAAAGAATAATATCAATATTGTAGAGAGAGTTTGCTAGCTTCAACGTAATCAGATGCCTTCAAATGAGGTCTTCGAACTCCTTTTATAGCTGACTATAGTGTAACTGTCGTCCATAATTGTGTGTTAAATGCAACGGTCATAACCGAAGCTTAATTCTCGCACGTAACGGTTGGAGCTTTATGAGGAGCGTATCTTGGTCTTTAACGGTCATTTGTTCTTCAATGTTTGTTGTTTACCTGTTACAAATGATCAATCTCAAGATATACTTAACTGTTAGTATCATATTGAGCGATATCGTACGTTTTGTCGTACGATATAGTATAAAGATCGTTCGACAATTGATTGTTATCGTTCGAGGGTATATTTGTCTTATCTCAGGACCTTATCTTAATACAGGATTATCATCCTGAAAGATATCTTAAGATTTTAAGTCGGTCGTCGTGCGTCGTGCGATTTTTCACCTAAACAATAATAAACTTATAAAAATGTTGTTGATTTGAATTTGAAATTTGCGAAATAAAACTTGAGGGTGTTATTGTCCGAGGTTGTGCCTACGTTATAATCTAGTACATGTCTGGATGGACTATAAGCTAGCTTATTGAAACGCTAGTTGAACTACTTTTTCAAAAACTTTTTGTAGCTTTTTCTAGTCATACACGTATTAATATTAATTATTATATCCCAATATATTTGTTTTAGTCATTTTACATACTCATAAGTTAGTTCTTGCCAAACATGATTTATTCATAAGCTAAATTATCAGCTAGTAGCTAACTTACTAGTCAACAGTAGTATATCAACTACCAGCTAGCTTATATATCAGCTAGTTTGCAAAACACCAACCTAAGTTATCCGACCATAGAAATAGAAACAGTTATGTTTCTGAAAACCCATAGGCCATAGCATCATACGTTGAAATCATGAGGCGAATAAATATTTTTAGTCCACGATACTCGTCACACACTACGGTTTGCAACTCAACAAACGCCAAATATTCTTTTGCCATAGAAAAAACATCAAATCAAGGTTTAACTAGAGAATAAATGTTCAAGCCTTTGAAGAAATAAATGAGTATTGATAATAGCAATAATTATGAGTGAACGTCAGTAAGGGGATTAAACATCAAATAATAACGCTACAAACTGTGTTGGGCGTGGGGTTGAATTCATCGTTTTGCATAAATAGAATGAACACTTTTATTTGAAATATTTAAATATAATTTATATAAAAAGTTCTACATAACACATTAGAGTAGTGTTTTGGCAGAAATGCAAAACTAGAGTTACAATCAACAGAATATCCCAAAATGTATTTTCAAATGAAAAAAAGTAAACTATCATTACAACAAATTTAGGTATATAGGCAACCTAAAGTAAATAAGCACTCTAATATAATATTTTATAGGACAAAAAAAGTATTCAATAGAAGGGTTTATTTAAAAAATGTTCTAAAAGATTGTTAAAACACTCAAAAATGTTCTATAAACTTTTTGTTACACTTTTTGATAGGTCATTTTTTTGTTTACTCATATAAACTTTGATCCTATAAAACAATCTATTAGAACACTTATTTATTTCAGGTGTCCTAAAAACTCAACATTGTTAGAACTTAGATACATGAATCAGATGTTCGTTCGTACAACAATAATGGAAAAGATCAAAGCAAAAACTTTGTATACTTGGTGAACAATAGAATCATTGGGACCTTCCTCAACCCTAGGATGTGATGAGTCGATTTATAAAACGAAATATATGTATGTATTACATATCAAATACGCAATCAAAATATCAAGGATGCAATGACTAACTCGATTATCTTGATGAGAATTTGATGAAGATTGAATACCGGATTGATGCCTACGGTTGTAGTGTCCTTAGACAGAAATTTGTCCCTCAAAGCCTTGGTATTATAAGGAAAACTTAGTTTTAGGATTTGTTCTATGTGGAACAAACCAAATAGTTAACAAATAGCGTAATCAATTTCAACTAGAAAAATGCTTAAGTTCATTTTGGAATTTCTCCATTGGTGCCCCTGTCCATTTTGATGAAACCATCTACCAAATTTGGTGTTGAAACAAAGTGTTAGAGCTCCATAAGACTTGAAAGAGTTTCTTCATGAAACTTCAGAAGCTGAGATCTATTTTGAGTCGTTGACTAGATATTCCAATCATTAGAAATAATGTCATCATTTTGGTATATTTAGATAGCTAATCCATGTTTGAACGGTTTGGATCTTAAACACTTAAGAGTTGTCTGAAGTCCATTTAATTTTTATTCAGAAACGTTTTCTGCTTTAGAACTTTGTCTTAGGCAAGAAACTATAATTTAATCTAAGTCTGAACTTACGGAGTGTTTGGTTCGCAAATGCTAATGGAATTTGATGTAATTGAAATATTGAATTCTTTTGACCGGATTACATTATCTTGTTTGGTTCAACTATTTTGACCAATAGAATGTTTGAATTCCATCACATTCCATATATAGATAAAAAGAATTTATCATTCTTTGGCAAATAGTAGGGATTTTATTGGAATGGAATTTTAACTTTTTATTATTCTCAAATTACCCTTACCCTAATTACTTTATTAAAGTATTTAATCATATATAATAATTATTTTACTATTCTATTTATTATTATTTTGTTAAATTATTTTATAAATAAATTATAATTTAATTACTTAACTAAAGTATTTAATAATTATTTATTAAATTATGTTGAAGTATTTAATAAATGTTTTATTAAAGTATTTTTAGTTAAAAAGGCAAAATGTATTTTATTAGTATTTTGTGTTTAAAACAAAATATTATAAATGATCTTTTGATTTTTATCAATAATTCATTTCAATTAGAAAGTTATATTTTGTGAACCAAATAGACAGATTCTAATTTTTTTAACAGATTTTATTCCAATTATGTCAAGCAAACAAGTGATCAATCCTGACAACATTTCATTTCAATTTTTTCAAATTCGAATTCATTTAACATATTCCATTATATCCGAATCTTTTTCAAAATTATGACTCAACAATCTATAAATGAGAAATGGTCATATCTTTAGGGGACATATACCTTTCGCATTGTTTGTCATACACAAATTATACATACCGCTACTTTATTGTGGGAAGTTAACATCTTTTACATACGATTTACTTAGCCTTTTATTGTTTATGCCAGAAATTACACAAGTATAATTTAAGGTTTGATTGCGAGACCACTCCTAAAGAATAACTATTCGAAATAAACAAGACAAACAATGCTTAGAAGTAAATGATGTAAAAACCCGAAACCCAAACATAAATATATATGACATAACCCAGTGATCTAACGCAACGGGAGTAAAATAGATAACAAAATTTCGGCTTAAAGCCTAATACATCATGTTCAAAAGGCAATCTAAGGAATAAAGGCTAAGGAACAATCCTCCACAGCTGAGATATTTATTTTATACTACGGTGACCTTCTATCACAAAAAGGGCGCTCAGCTAACCGCAGACCTTCGCCTTTCCTCAAGCAGTCCTCGAACCACCTACTTCTCCTGAAAATGTTTTATAAATTTTGAAAAACGAGGGTTAGACCATAAGGTCTAGTGAATTCCCTCAAAAACAGTCTTTTATCGCAAACAGCCCGTTGGTCCAATAATGCCAATTATAAACAATTAATAAAAACACAGGTGCTGCATTGTGGACAAAGAAACCGTCACCTCGTGACGTTAGATCGGAACTCTTACCAAGCTCCCTATCCCAGGCTCCTTCCGGACACCTCGTAGGCTCTTTCCGGACCCTAGTTAGGGTTACACAAAACAGATTCATGCAACCTCCACTTTTCCAACTCCTAGGGGACAAACCGTCCCTTGGTACCAAGTGTCCACGATGCTACCCACCCCAAATAGTCATAACTCAACAAACATTTATAAGCATGCTCATAAAATGCAAATATTCAATAATTTATCAAATATCAAATTTTCAATGAACATTGTCAATAAACATTTCAGTAACACATCAGTTTCTAAAAAGGGTTTGGCAAGAGAACTCACCTGTGCCTAGAACAGAGCTCCCGGTTACTTCCCGCCGAACGAATCTGTAATAATTTCTAAGGCGTTAACAACTTATATAAATAAATCACCACGGGTTCTTCCTCAGAAACATGACCCTAGGGTCGAAACTCCCCAAAATCCGACCCGAACAACATGGTTGTCCGATACGGACAACGGACAATGGAAAAGTCCCATGCGGACAATGGAAAAGTCTTATACGGACAATGGAAAGTCCTATACGGACAATCTACAAAGTCCGATAAAACAAAGTCCGATTCGGACAACAAGTATAGTCCGATTCAGATTTCTAGGTAGTTTGATTCGGACTTCCATACTTCGAGGAGATCGAAGTCTGGTACTCCGAAATTGATCCAAAATCATCCTAAAACTCACAAATTAGGCCACAAATGAACCTACTGTTAGGATTATGTGCAAGACAGTAACAGGATTACCGTGTCCAAAGTTATAAGACACTAGTAGGTCACACCGCTGCACACCCAATTAGAGAACAATTGGATTTGTTAGTTTGATGGAATAATTAATTAGTGTAAAAATTAGTTATTTGAGAGAGAAATAAATAATAAAAGTTGTTTATTATTTGTAGTTGATAAAATATCAGTTTGTATATTTTATCAGAAAAATTAATTAATAGTGAATTAAGTAATTAGTGGATTAATTAATAAAGAAATTAATAAAGAGTTTGAGTTTGGGTCTAATTATAGCCTAATGGGCTTAATTAGATGGGCTTTCTTGATGATGGGTATTACCATATTTAGTTCCTTAAATATGATAAAACCCTAGCCAGTTTATTCATTCAAGAATAGTTAATCCTAAGAAAAGCCAAAAACCTCTCAACTCTCCCTCTCTCTCTCAAGCCGTCGACCAGAAGGAAAAATCCAGGTGGACTAGCAGCCTGTCTCGCGTGGTGTCAGTAGCGGTGTATCCCCTGCTCGCATTCCGGTGTTTATTCACGCAAAAAGGTAAAACCCTTGAAACACTCTTTTTGTGTCTGTATTGGTTTAGGATGGGTCCTCTTTTGGGAATCGGGTTTTTGTTTTCCGCTGCGTGTATGTTTATGCTACCGGTTCCCAACACCTACAATCGATTATAATGCAATCCTAGACTATAATAAGATCAAAGGTTGATAATCTTACCTTCCCAAGTGAAAAGATGAAGAATAAAATGGTTAAGAAGATGACGTCAATTGCTGCTGCTGCTCTTCCAAAAACACACACTTTCACACACTCTAAGATTTACCCTAAATGGATAAAACCTTAATACTTGTGTCTTAAATACCAAGGTCAAGCACAAAGTCTTACCAAAAGAAGCCTAAGCCTATTATTAAAGAAACTTTCAAATCTTGACGCATTTAGCCCCTAACTTCAGTTTACCAAAATTATACCCCAAATTCCATTACTTTTAAAAAAATGAAATTCCTAAAATTCCGGTTATTACAAATGAGACAAGAGTTTTAGTGACTCGGAAAACCTTGTGGTGGGTAAAAACTGCAAATGAATAAAGGTCATCTATCCATTATGGACGTCAGACACGGACATCATCCTAATAACCAATATTACATGTAGAAACCATGACGTGCCATATGAAAAAGTAATAAACAACAATAAAGCTTAAAAAATATGTCTTGAAGGCTGATCTTTGGGTGGTGATCGCTATTCTTGTGACTTGAGAGCATTTAGTAGTACTAGGTAGTAGTCAGGTTGTATTTGATTGTCAAAGGTTGTGACCCTTGCTCGAAATGCTTTTGACATTTTTATAGTGAATTGGTTAATGGTTAATAACGATAGGATATAAGTTGTCTTTATGACATAACTTTTTTTATAAATATGAGTCTCTCCTCTAGTCGTCAAATATCTTGCACGCATAATTAATTCTAGTTAACGAAATTATATTATTATTTTTATGATTAAAGTTACAATAGTTTATGATTAATCAATAAAACAAAATGCATTGATAAAATAAATAAAGAAGTAAAAATGTTAATTATGTAATTTGATAATACAAAATATAAAGAATAGTCTACCATAATGACCAAATCTGTCATTTAATCAAACATTTTTTGGATGAGTTAACCAGTTAATTTAACAAAGTTGAATGACGTAATAAAAATGGAATAAAAATAAAACCAGTTAACCACTTAATTTAACAAAGTTGAATGATCGGATGAAAATAAAATGAAAATAAAAACCATAGGAATGAAAAAAAACAGTTGTTAAAGAGCAGGGACTAAAGTCGTTATAGATATCAACCCAAAGGGACTAAAATCATAGTCCTCTAATTTAACCACAATGGCGTGGCATGTAATTTTGACGATTTGTAGGGGCAAAATTCCCTTTTCCTGACAAATGTAAGGGACGTATAATTTACCTTTAGTTATATCGTACGGGTATACAACTACTATCGGACGAAGAAAAATGAGACAAAACGAAAACATGAGTAATATGTTATGTTTTCGGCTTTAAATCAAGATGCATATCGCAGCATCGCACAGATACCTTACTAGTAAATTAAAACGCTCTAAATATTTTAACCGGTTAACAAATTCTTCGGATTTTTACCAAAATAGACATAAACTTGAATGATAAGCTAAATCTAAATCCAAACACTAGTTAACATCTTTTGGATCTATAGTTTAATTAGCACACAATAAATGTGACAAAGGAGGACAAATTTGAACATAAATGCATTTACTTACATCAAAACCAAATCACACGGCTGTGAAAAAAACAAGACATAACGTACTCCTTAATTTAATACTAATCTTACTTCTCTGTCTCTGATTTGGACAGATGAGTAGTCTTGATGAGTTAACAAACCCTACCCATGGTACATGGTACACAAATGCTCTCAATTCTCATATCCAACCACTCTTCAAATTCTCTTTTATTAACTTAAATAAAATCCGAATAAATTTTCAAATGAAGATCCATAATCAAATTAATGAACTTTAAGATGTCAAACATTTTTTTTTAAATTGATATAATGGTATGAAAGTGGGAATATAAACAAAGTTTATCTAGCCAATGGTGGAGGTCAGCAGTAGCGGATCTATGATTTTTTTTCATAGTGGGGGGATCTCTACTTTTCTAGGATGGATTAAAGGCTAAAAAAGTCGTCCGATATATTTTTAACTTAGTTCCACATTTTTAAAGTTTTCTTGGTTGATTTCAAGGGATTTCTAAGTTTTTTTGGTGATTTCGAGAGATTTTCGTTGTTTTCCCTTGAGTTTGTGAGTTTTTTCTTTGGTTTATTGGTTGATTTCAAGATACATTTTTTGGTTGATAAGGTCCAATTTGGAAAATCGGTGGGGGAACTTTGATATAAACTAAAAAAAATATTTGCTTTTAACCTAGAAAACTTGGTTTTTTGACTTTTTGAGTGGGGTCTTTCCCTCCTGCTTTTATGCTATAGATCCGCCCCTGGGGTCAGTGGATAGTATCCTTGACTATCCGGGTTCGTAACCCCACGACAGCAAGTGGCGTTACCCAGGTTCCGGGCCGGTTTGAGATCGACGCAGATTAGTCGGGTGCCCGAATGGATCCCGGATACCGCGGGAACGTGTGTGTGAGTTTATCTGCCGTTCAAAAAAAGAAAGAAAGTGGGAATATACAAGTAAGCCTTGTTTATTTTTACAATTGCCTCTTAACATCTTGTCGCTTATTCGTCGAACCATTAGTACCTTACCTCTTACTCGTTCACTACTAATGCCTCCACACATCTAGTTCTCTCAAGCCTCTTGATCTCTAGATCTACAAATCGATCTCCAATGTATATGTTGTTGTTTTTATTGACTGTTGAATTGTTGTGATTTCACTTTTGAAAGGTTGAAGATGAGCTTTCATAATCGGTTTCTAAAGAACGTCAACGGGTTTTGGTTGAAGGATGTTCTTGAGTAACTGTGACGAACATGTGTACCAGCGATGAAGGATTTAGGGGCAAACATTTTAATTACGCATGGTGACTATTTATGTGTAGGAACGGTTAGTAGAGGTTTTAGTTTTCAACATTGGTTTTATTTGTTGTCTACCCAAAGGTTATTTTGGGTAAAAGACTTTGATTAATGATGGGTATGCCTATTTTAAATTGTCATAGCACTTAAAATTTTAAGATTGTAATTATCTTTTGCCTACACAGATTTACTTTTCTATAACTTGTTTTTTTTTTTTTTGACTTTGAAGTAAACATGATTATTGATTAAGTTCTTTTTTTGATGGCAGATTATACACACACCCAATTAACATACTCTTAAAATCTACTCATAACTGATTACATGGTTAGATGAAGGATCCATGAAATAGGGAATTTCACTAGGTTCAAATTTCTACAACTAGATAGGGTTCCCCCATTTTGGTTGGCCTGATGGTGCTCTTACTTAAGCAGAGAAATGAACTTTTGAATGTTATAAAATGAGTTGTAGTATATTTTAGTTGTAACGAACTCATTATTTTATAGATTCATGAGTATAAATCGAAATAGACAATTATACATATTCAAACATTTATTATTTTACAAAAACAATAATAACTCAAATTTCATATTTTAACACCACCTTCTATCAATCAGAAGTGAATAAACACTTCATACTTTAACCTTTTAATAAACAAACACTTAAGTCTTGCATTTGAAGTTAGGTGTCATTCTTTTAAGAGTAAATTACAGATTTGATCCCTGTGGTTTTCATTTTTTTACTACTAAGGTCCCTAAACTCAAGAAATTATGGATTAGGTCCCTGTGGTTTTCAATTTTGCACTACTAGGGTCCCTGAACCTAACAACTTCCATTAAAAAAGTTAATTTTGTGATAAAAAGTCTAAAATGCCTCTATTTTGTCTTTTTCTCTTCTTTTTCCAAGTCCATGTTGACCAAAGGTCATCACCCTTTATATATATATATATATATATATATATTAGACCCATAAACACAAATGTTACACACACATTTATATATATATACACACATAAACACACACACATATCCCTGCAAATAAGAGGTGGTTTTCGTGGAGGAAGCAAACAAGTGGTGGGTTTTCACGAGTGTATTTTCTCACCAAATTACCAATTTCGGTGGGTATTTCTTCATGTGGGGTTGCAAGTGAAGAAAACCCGTTAAGAATCCAAACCATTTATTTATGAAGATGATGATGGTGGTAGATGAAGACGACAAGTGTTGAGGGTTTTGAGATGGACAATGGTTACGGTTGAAGGTGATCATTAAAAGGAGATGGGAGGGAGGTTGTTGGTTTATGGTGAAAGTTCGACGGGTTCGTGGGTCTCTGTGGGTGAAAAAAAGAGCAAAGAGTTTGATGCTGAAACGATCGAATTGAAATGGCTAAATACAACTGACAAGACTCAAAGAATAAAGATATATCCAAAAGTGGATTTTTGATTAAAAGTCCAATGAATTGATCAAAACTAAAACTGATTTACAATGAATGATAATAATTCTATTTATAATCTAGTCTAACAAAAAGATAACTATGAGACTGAAAATCTAAACCAACGATAAAACTAACAAATAATTAAAAATAAACTAATAATAATCCTAAAAATATGAAAGAGTAGAATTAATATTTATTTAGGTTTTTTCCATTATCATTATTTATATTTCCTGCATCAGAGTTGGTAATTATATATGCTTGTGTATGTGTGTTTGAACACTATATATGTGTGTGTTATATATATATATATATATGTGTGTGTGTGTGTGTGTGTGTACAAGTAAAAACTCATTTGGAGAAAGGTAAGGTTTCAGGTAAGAAAGATCATAGTGATGATAGCTTCATAGGTATAGGTATTTTACATTAGATGTATATGTATACGTGTGTGTATTAATATATGATATAATATAACATATATAGTCAAGTTAAGTTCCGGTGAGACCAAGCTTTTTTGGTGAGACCAACATATTTTACTTCAAACTTCACATCAAAACATTTGTGAAGGTAAAAAAAATTGAACATTCATCGTTAAAACATACTAAAAAACACTATTGAAAAAAAAAATTCCGAAAAAAGCTTAAAAAACGAAACCTTCACAGCAGTTTTTTTTGTGAAAGTTCGCATTATATATATGTAACCTTCACAGAACTTGAGCTGTGAAGGTTTCGTTTTTAGCTTGTTTTCGATATTTTTTTGCATCGAAAGTGAATTTTAGGTCTGCGTATTCGAGTTTTATGTACATTCACGGTGTTTTTTTGTGAAGTTTCATACGTTAGGTATTGGTCTCACGCGGTCTCACGGTAACAGCTTGGTCTCACCTGATCCTAAGTCTATATAGTCCTTGTGAATATAGAAAAGGACAAAAAGAGAAAAAAAGAAATAATAAAAATTGATATTAAATGTGGAAAGAAGAAAAAAGACAAATTTACCCTTGAGGTAATAGATGTTGATAAATGATTGTTAGGTTTAGGGACTCTAGTAGTGCAAAATTGAAAACCAGAGGGACCTAATCCATAATTTCTTAAGTTTAGGGACCTTAATAGTAAAAAAATGAAAACCACAGGGACCAAATCCGTAATTTACTCTTCTTTTAATAAACGTAGTCGTTTTTATAGAATAACTATGCTATAAGTAATTTTTTTTTTGGTTAGTAACTCTTTAAATTTAAAGATATTGGGTCTGATTTGATACTTGTAAGTTGTAATAGAGATTTTTTTTTTTCTAAAAAGTACATTTAGAATATTGAGAAGGATTTTTAGTATTGACACGTTTGTTCTCTTTAATCGGTTTGTTATTATGTGGAACTTCTACTACGCGTAACTTTATCAAAACATTAGTAGCCTAGTGGTCGGTAATATCTTTGGAAGGGATAGTAGATGACATCCCTATCTACCCGGGTTCGATTCAAGGGGTGAGCATGTAGCGATACCCTGACCATGGGTTGGCTTTCGGGTCGCCGAGGATTAGTCGGGTGCCCGTATAGATCCTGGATATAGGTCGTCGACTTCGTGTCGAAACGTGTACGTGAGTTTTCTGGGGTTCAAAAAAAACTGAATTTTACATAATTGCTGGGCATTTCACCGGCATCTTCTTAAATCGAAGCATAATACTGGCTACTATGCTATGTAAAAATAAGTTGTATCTTTCAATCAGCAATTGTTTTTTGACATAGTGATAAGCGCTTTGATACTAACAATAATATTTCAATGGACGAGAATGACTCGGTGAAATACACCAACTTGACATATTTGGTGGGTTTATGCAATTTTAAACTCAGATATTAGTTTTAGTTGCCAATTTGATCGAATTCGCATTTTAATGATGTCTAAATGTCTCAATCGATTGAACTTCAATAGCTTAGATGCAACAAACTCTATAAATTCAATGGCATTTAAATGTAATTTCTTTCAATTTAAATGCATATAACGTTTTTTTATCGTTTTGGAATTTATTATTGTACAAATATATATCATCTTTGGTATAGGTACAGCGGCGGATTAGTGGGCTGTCCTTGGATGCCTGGCCGATACTGCCAGGGAGGCATGTGTGTGTGTGTGTGTGTGTTCGTGGTAGACATTCGTTGGTTCACTGCCGCTATGCCTTAAAAATTATTGTACAAATACATATCATATTTAGAGTCTAGTATAGAGACACCGACAACATAAACACCATTAAAACCATGTACTATTTCAAGAGAAAGTTACAATTCAACAGTGTTTAAAGAGGCACGTCATGGCGTGCAACATGGAGCGATATAACGCAAGACGCGTTTCCACTATTACGAAATATCCCATAGCGTTTCTATAAGGTGTGGCTCACACCATGGTGCTTCAAGACGCGCCATATCGCGTCGCGACACCTTTTTTTTAAGACGTGAACTTTTTTTCAAAAATTATTTTTGTTATCTTTTTTGTAAAGGGTTTCTGGGCCTTTGGCCCAGACTAAACCCTTGGCAATGCAACCGACCACTAAAGCATGCAGCCCTGAGATTAAATCCAGTGGCCACAAGGGGGATTGCATTTGTAGGGATCGAACCCGGCTTGAGAGCTATGCCCTCCCCAAGTGATTACCACTACACCACACCCTTGTGGTGTATTTTTATTTTTTTGTTATTTTTTATCTTTTGTATTGTTACATATTTAACTTTAACTTTTACATTTTTATAAATTTATCTATTCTCATCACCCACAATTTCACAACATCATAAACGTTATGGTCTCACGAAAAATGAAGTTATAACATTACCTTTGTAAGTTCTATCTTACATATTCAATCAAAACTATTTTTATAAAAATAATCTATACGTTTTTTCTTTTGTTAATATGAATGTACATTTTTAATATATACCATCATTTGGTTAAAATAACTTATACAAAACAGATATGTATATGTATAATTCTATATATGACATACAAAATTGCCACCGTATATCACGCCTATGAGCGTCGTCGCCATATCTTGTAAGACTTAAAGCTTGAGTTCGCTGTCACGTCACGCCTCATATTTTCTTGAACAAATTTGTGAAAGTAATCATGTGAATTATTATATATATGATATATTATATTAAGTGCATAAATACGTTTTATAATGTAGATTTTGTTTTTGCAGAAATACGTCTGAGCATCTTGCGGGCCATGTGATCAATAGGGATTATACTCCTCAAAGTCTAGCTTAGCTAAGTTACCCTAAGGTTTAAAATGTTGATATGATTTGATATTTATTGTTTAAATTTAATATAACAATTTTTTTATCTCTATGATGTATTTTAGTCCACATTTTAGTGGAATGAACATACCATTAAAAGTTTCATTTTGTAGAAAATTAATTATTATCATTCCTTTGGTTTAGGTAGTGATGTACAAACATCGATTTTTGGTTCAAACGTCATGGGTCCATTCACAATATATGGTGCCAAAAAAAGTTCCCTTTACACACCATAGAGTCTGATCTTTGGTTTTAAAATTATGATCGATTTCGACCCAATAATTGTAATATGTCTTCACTGATCCTAATATTGTTTTTGCTTTTAAAAACACACTATTGCTATAGTAGAAGAAAATTCGGATGTACATACCTTTAAATTTTAGTTTTTAACTTGGTATTGATCAGTTTGATCCTCAGTTGAACATTGGTCATTCTTCATATCATTTATTTATCAACCTTGTATTGCACTTAAAATATAGTATTGATCTGGGTCAAAGGGACGAGACCATTCAGGTCCCGATCCTTCATCTAGATTTGATTTGTATTCAGTCATTGGTTTTTTATACACTTTTAGTTTCATGTGTGAAATTCACATGATTACAATTGAAGGATCCTTCATCTAGTTTCATGTAAAAACATGATTTTAAGTGTTATTACTGTAAATATTTAGAAGAATTTGTAAGAACACGGGGCATTTACTTATATGAATTACCAAAATTATTAAAACACAACAATACTCAAATTTTATTAAACTATAATAAGTTTTATTTTAAGAAATTTATTTATTCACGATATTGATTTTTGTTAGGGTTAAAATGTAATTGTATTCAAGTTGTTGAGTGTTTTGTATCTTGTATAAAGTTGAGGGGTGCATTGTGTAAATACCCTTGGGGTATAAAAGCTTTTAGGAGAGTTAGATTTTAGTGAGAAGAAGAGGATTCGTAATTGTCAGATCAAGTGCTTGTTAGAGAGAGAAAGTTAAGAGTGTGTGTTTTGTTCATATTGTACTTCATATATAATAAAAGTGAGATTTGTGATTAATTGAAGCTTCTTAATCATGGTGGATTGATATTCAGATTTAACAATTTCGGTCACTAAAACTTTCGTTTTCTTATCATTAAAATGTATACAAAGCATTTGATTCTCTGTTATATATCTTTTAAGGTTTTATGAATAATCAAGCATTACAGTATTCATATTGAATCTTTTATAAGAACAATAATTGACTATTATATGATTTGATTGATGATTTGACTTCTGACAAACATGTAACAAACCAAGTAAATAAGTAGGTCACCGAATAATTCCCAATAAACCATAAGACCATAACAAAGATTTTGGCACTCTACAACTTGAGGTTTGGAATAGTGGTAAGCACGGTTCGGTTCGGTTCGGTTTTTGGTTAAAACCGAGCCATTTGGTATTTGGAAATCCAAACCATTCTGTTGGTCCCGAGAGTGACCTTCAAGGTTAACAAAGATTGTAGAGAGGGGTGAATACAATCACACAAATTTTACTTTTTGAATTATATTTGAATTTATAACTCAAATACACAATTTACAAGATTGTTTAAAATACAAAAGGATTAAATCTGATCTAAATAATTTAGGCTTCACTTATGCAATAAGTGAGAATATACTATAAAGAAAGAGAGATAGATGGATAGAAGAAAAAAGAACTCAGTAAGAAATAGAGAAGGACTGATGTGTCTGAAGAACACGTTCAAGTTCTCTATTTATATTGTTTTCATTTGAACACGTCCAAGTTCTCTTTTTTACACTACTTATTCTCAAAAGTGCTAAAGTAGGGTTATGTAGTAGGACGTGTGCAGATGTTAGATTTATCCCAAGTGCGTAGAGAACAAATAAAATCTTTTACTATTTTTTTTTGTAAATAGTGCTTCTATACATTAGGTTTTAAATCGTAGCCGTACATCTATTGCACTCAAGATTTACTCATGTCGCCGCCGCATGCTTTTTTATATAAAGCGCTTCAGGTTCATTCTTTTGTGACATTCATTACCATTTAGCACTTCTGTTTTCCTTATCTTTGCTAGATCAAATTTTTATGCGCCTATTAATTTGATATAACCAATGTTTTGTTGTTCTAATTGTTTTGGTTACCTTTGCCAAATCAAAACTGTATGCATCTATTGATTCGATAGAACTAATGTTTCAATTTGTGCAAGTGGTTTTGTTTTTACTAGGAAGAGATTATGATTTTCATCTTCGTAGCTGTGATGCCTGATCTTTGTAATTTCTCTTACCATCCTAGATTATAGATCTTGATATGAATTATGATTTGTTTACCATTCAATTGATAGACCAAGATTTCTAGCATATAACATTCTATCTTTGTAACTATCAACAAACAAATTCAATAATGTTATTCAGCTTCTTGATATGATAAAATTGGTCCGGCAATTTATTTAAATGTTCCTAATATGCTCTAAATGACTAGGGGTTTTGTTACCTATTTATGTGAGATTCGGATCTGTTTATATCATAACGATATGTGCAATTTATGTTACAATTGTGATGGAAACCTTGATCGCTATCATCAATTACCGAATTTCAGTTTGCAAATCTAGATCTGCATTTTACCAAAACTTTCGTATATTTTCCAAATAAAAAGTTCTAGAGATTTGGCTTACATGAAGTACTTTTATTGTTTTCAACCAAAAATTTTCCGTCTAATTTCTTTGTGTGAGACTTGATCTTCATGTTTCTTTCTACCATATTAACACCTAAACTTTGTTCTTTGTTTATCCTTTTATTGTCTCCATTTTTAATCTCAATCCCTAGATTTTAACATCTATGATCAAATTAAGGTAACTTATAAGATCATCCGCACCCCACATCGGTAAGGGATCGGCAAGGGTGTTTTGCTGATCGGTACCATCGGCAACACCGCCTAGGCCGATCGGCAAGGGCATCTTTCGGTGTGGTGGTGCTGCCGATTGCTTAGACTATACCCACCCACCCCACCCTCCCTCTCCTATCTATCTATCTCTCTTCTTTCTCTCTCTTCTTTTATTTTTTTATTTTTTATTTTAATTATTTAGATTGGTATGAATGTGGATGAATTGGTAAAAATTGGGTTGGTTTGAGTAAGATAGTGGAAAGCTGATGTGGCGCTGATGTGACGATTGACAAAATTGGCAAGGGAGTCTAAGGCTTTGTTTGGCAAGCATAAGCTAGCTTATAAGCTAGCTGATAAGCTAGCTTATAAGCTAGTCCATCCAAACATGTACCAGGAAGCTAGCTTATCAGCTAGCTTATAAGCTAGCTTTTTGAAACGCTACTTTGAGTAGCTTATGAGGAGCTTATTGTAGCTTTTTCCAATTATACCCTTATTAATATTAATTATTAAATTCAAATATACCCTTTTTGGTCATTTTACATACTAATAAGCTAGTTTTTGCCAAACATAATTTGTTCAACAGCTAGCTTATCAGCTACTAGCAAGCTTATCAATCAACAGCTAGCTTATCAGCTATCCGCTAGCTTATCAGCTACCAGCTAGCTTATAAGCTACGCTTGCCAAACATAGCCTAAGGATGTGGATGGTCTAACATGTACATACTAATTATATATAATCTAAGAAATTTCATTCATTTATTGTTTGTTTATATGATTTCTTTACCTGTTTATGACATCGTGTTTTATGATTTTTTTTATAGATCTTGATGCTTGTACCTGAGATTACATCCCTTTGGATTGATTTGGTACTTTGTAACAATAAAGGTATGCATTTCAATGTTTAATTTTACTTGCAAATATCTTATAACGCTAAAGTTGATGGAATTATTATAAGTATTATCATTATTGGAATCATCCATAGTTACTATTTCCTTGTTATCATTTGGTAATCGCTTTTCCTTGCATCTTTAGCATAGTTACTATTTCCCTTTTTGTTATTTGGTATTTGGATAGTCCTTAAATCTTTAGTGATCTGTAGTGTCATTGTTTAATATATTCATGAACACCATTATATGAATTGTTATAAATGTTTGCAAGTTAATTATTAGAAAACTAAGGGTGTATTTACTAAAGGCTTAATGAGCTTAATGAGCTAAATGGCTTATTCGCACAGCCAAAATAGAGTGTTTACTAAGGACTTATTGGGACAGAACTTGACTTATTCGCTCAGCATAGAAATGGCTCTTGTCCACGTTAAGCCAGCCACTTGACACTTTTACCCCTCATTTTCTTCACGTGCCTTTCCCCTTCAAAACAAAAAACAAAACAAACAGATAGTCATCATCTCACCTCCTTTCCTTCAACAGGTGAACAACTTCACTTTTCTTTTCTCCTTTGTCAAATCCATTCGTAAGTGCTCTCTTCCTTCCCGCCTAATTGATTTCAAAATACTAAGCTATATATCAATTTACATGTTTGATTTCCAATGGATTTTTCAAGTTCGATTTCGATGGGTTTTTTCAATTTGTGTTTGATTTCCATGGATTTTTCATGATTTTTAACTTCGATTTCCATGGGTTTTTCGACTTCTGTTCAATTTTCATAAATTTTTTCATGATTTTTAAGTTGGATCTTCATGTATTTTCAATATGTGCTCGATTTCTGAGTATTTTTTGTTGAGTTTTTCAATCTAGTAGGTGATCAATTTCCAGGGTATTTATCAATGTAGCATATTGATCATCGATTTCCATGGTTCTTCTGTTTTCTATTTTTTAGGGTTCTTTTGTATTGAGCATTATAGGATTTTCTTAGGGTTTTTTGTTGGTCAGAAACCAGTTCAATGCTCAAATAATTTGGGGGTTGATTTGTTAGCATGCTCAATGAAATATTATTGACCTAAAAAGATAAAACAAGTTAAGAGAAGACGCATAATTTGCAATCATGGGTATATCGGTCATTTTAATTATTCAGATGGTGAATTCAGATAAAAAGGTAAACGGTAGTACCAATTTATGCAAACAGACAAATTTATCCAGACAGACAAATTTATCCATACAGACAGACAGACAAGATTTGGTAAACAGCCCCTAAGAGACCTTTATTACAATAAGCCATATCAAAAGGGACTAGTTGTAAGATAGCAACAACCATGAGGTTAATAGGCTATAGAAGAAAAATGGTAGTTTTGTAACTTTTTACAAATATACGACAAACAAGTTAATATATAAATTTTGTGATTGATAAATAAATTACACAGGTTCATGTATGAACGTATAGTTCACATATGAATCGGTTAAAAATTGTTAATATGTGAATTATACAACTTCATGCATAAACGTATAATACATATATGAATCAGTTAAAAATAATTGATATGTGAATTACACAAGTTCATATATGAATATATATGTATGTATGTGAATTACACAGATTTATGTATGAAAGTATAGTCTATATATGAATCAGTTAAAAATAGTTAATATGTAAAATACATAAGTTCATGTATGAACGTATAGTTCATATATGGACCAGTTAAAATTAGTTTATATGTGAATTAGAGGGTTTTATATATGAATTACATTTATTCATATATAAAGCCGTTTTCGACCTATTTGTAACAATTACGAAATTATCCCTCTATTTTTTGTATAGCCGTGAATTTTGACCGATCAAAACCACAATCTTTGACTAGTCAAGTTTGATCTTAGCCTTATGATAGGCTAGGATCACTTCTGCACTTTACATTTTTTAGCATTTTTCATTTTAACCTTTAAATTGCATAGAGTTGGGTTTCAATGAAAATTGTTGTATTTGGTAACAAGGCCGGTCATGTGCACTCACTTTAAGTCTTTAACGTGGCCCTATTTTTTTTTTTTTCCAAAAGCTATATTATTTATTAAACTTTAATATAATTTTTATTTTATTATTATTATATGCATAATATAAATTAAATATATTATGTATGTATAGTAATATAAATTATACATCACCTTTATATAAAATGAGAATTTTTTTCAAAAAAAAATTATAACTTTTCAACTTTCTAACTTTCAAGAATACTATTTATTAAGTAAGCAACATATACAAGTATCTAAAATTCTAATTGTCAATTTGAAAACTCAATTCCTTCTGCTTACACTCTATATCCTTATAATTGGATAATTAAATTACTTTTATTTCTTTACTCTTTTATTGTTCACTTTACACCTTTATCATATTAATATAAAATGTATTAAAATTTTCCTTTTTTTCTCTCAACAAATTATATTATTATAATTGTCTCGACAATACCTTCAAAATTGAGTTCGATATTGAATATTTTTTACATTCCAAAATACATCAAATTAATTTATTTTATATTCTTTTATATTTTCATTTTTCATTTTGCACCCTTATCTATAACTTAATATTTATATCTATACGATCTTATAAGTTTAAAATTTTCATAACACTCTATATTCAACATGATAATTAAAAAAAATAAAATTACTTTTAAATAACATGAATATAATGTAATTAATTTCTTACTTAATAACATATATATATATAGCAATATTAATTAATCAAACTATTTGTCTTTTTATGATCAAAATTCATTTAATAACTATTCATAAATTTTATAAAGTTACCTCACAAAACATCAACAACATAAAATATCAAAAAACAATTTTTTATTTAGAAATTATACTCTACGGTTACTTAATACTATTTGTTGTCACCTAACATGTCCCTAAAAATTACCATAAACCAATTTCCCATTAAGAAGCCATTCTCATAATCACCATAATTTTTCTGAAAGAAATTTACGGGTCACAAAAGAAGTCTCTAAAAGAATGATAATGTTTAAATGTTTGATAATTAATTTTTCAAGATATAATATTAAAAAGTTAATTATAAATACAACAATGCACAACTTTTTATTAATTATGGTTGTTGTCTAATACATCTTATTTGGAAACATCTCATATTAAATTGCTGATGTGCATCAAATAATTGATAACTATTTTCTTACGCTTTTCATGTTTGACTTCTAAGAGGAACTCCCTATATTAAAAATATGAGGTGTTTATTGACTCATTCCGTTATGTTAATGGTAATAAACACTTTTTAGTATTTGGATGGGGGAAAGTTGCTTATAACTTTTTGGCAAAGAAGATAAGAAGTTTCTAAAAAGTCATTCAATTCTAAGAACATCTCCAATAGTTTTCCAAAATGAAGAAAATGGAGAAAAATGGAGATTTTTAACTTCTTTTGTGCTCCAATAACTTCCCCAAAACTTTCTCCAAGATGGAGAAACCGAGAAAGTAGGTGAGAGAAATTAGTTTTTCTTCAATATGGAGATAACTCTATAAATCATTACCATTTAAAATAGCCAATAGGAAACATTGAAAACAATAATTTGGAGAGATAAATATTGTTTTTAATAAATGGGTAGAATATTTTAATATTATAATTGATGTAGAAATCTCCGAAATGGGAAAGCTGTTGGAGATGAAAGCAATATTTTTGGAGATTTTAACTTTTGTGGTGTGTTCTCGAAACTCATTTTACAAAAGAAATGAAAGGAAAGGAAAGCAAGAGAAAACAGAAGAAAGTAAAAATAGTCGTGTTCTCGAAACTTTTTTAGGAAATAAAGAAAGAAAGGCGAGAGGAAATAATGTTAAATTTCCTTCCAAAACGTTCCTCCCAAATGTGGGACGAAAGGGAAGGAAACAAAAAGAAAAGAAATTAAAATTTAATTGAAAAAATTATTGAAATTATTAAAATTGCAATATTAGCCAACCTTTCATTATATAAGATATTTTTTTAAAAGGTATATTTGTAAAAAATGACATCTTTTATTCCCTTTCTCTTCTGTTCAAAAACACCGAATAAAAAAAATTGCTTTCATTTCTTTCTTTTTTTCTTCCCTTTCAAGAACACAAATAGAAATTTTTATTTTTCTTTAATTTGTTTTCTATCTATTTCTTCTCTTTTCTCTCCGTTTTGGTCAACACATTGTTAATTCTTTATTTTGGAGAAATTTTGGGAAAGCTATAAAGATGCTCTAATTAACTTATTTAAAACATCTTATCTGTTTTTTAGTTATTTTATTCATATAAACAATTCTAAACACCAATAAAATAATAATTTATTAACTTATTATGTTTTGATACCATGATAAGTTAATCTAATATTTTTTTATAAGTATCCGATTTAGCACCATACAGATTAATAAACATGTTTATAGAAAAAGCAAAAATGGTTTTGAATAACCAATCAAAATACCCCATAGTTAAAATGCAAATTAGATTTAAAATATACAACTTATATTTTTAGAAAAGTCTCTTTGACCACCCATAAAAAGTTTTTGACTTCATATAACAAATATTGCCTTTTTAGCGGTCATCACTTTTATATTAAATAGAGTGTTAAACGTTAAAGTTTTTAAAAATAAGTTAAATTACTTCTAGCAACTATTTTATTTTAATAATTTAATGTTATTTTTATTATTAAATTTATAATAAATTTAACAAAATGTTATATAAATTTGGAATTTTTACTTTTTGATTTTTATCTCCTAAATAAGTCTTAAAGATTTTAATTTTCTATCCCAAATCGAGTATTAGAGATTTTATTTAAAGCTGAAGGTTATGTTTTTACTATTTATTCTAGCATTTAAACATAATTTTTTTTAACTTAACTATTGAGATGAGCTAAATATAAAGTTAATAGTTGATATTGTTTTTATATTTTTGTTTACCTAACTTATTTTTTGAATTAGGTGGATTCTATTTGGACCCCTTATAAGGGGATGAGAGTAGGTGATGTGAGTGCACAGGTGGATCCAGTGGTGGGATCCATATATTTATGTGAGTGATGGGGGTCCAAATAGCAACCCCCAATTATTATATGGATGTACATAAACTTGCTTATCAGAGCATCTCTAATGCTAGATTCTTACAAGCAAAAAGTGCAATGGCTTGTAAGAACTACCATTGTGGAAAGTTCTTATAAGAACTCATTTGCTTCTAGGTTCTTATTTAAGAACCTTGGTTCTTATCTTTATTTTTGGTATGAAAAGACATATTATTATTTTTTCTTGTTTTTTCTTCATTTTAATATTATTAATATAATATGTTTAACTTATATAAAATACATAGGACCCACATAAAAAGGGTTCTTATAAGAACTACCATTATAGCATTTTCAATGAGTTCTTCACTTGATGAGGTGGAGTTGATGTGGCAATAAAAAGTGCAAAAATGAGGTTCTTATAAGAACCTCCATTGGAGATGCTCTCAATAAGTTATTTGAAATAGTTTATAAATAGCTTTTTAATAATACTTGCTAGTTCTAAATCAATATTAATTATAAACGATCGTAAATCATTATTATCTTCTATATATAATAAAAGACTAACTAGCATGACACGCGTCATCTTTTAGTGAGCTAATTTCTGCATTTTCCCGCTAAAACATGAACATGGACGCAATTTACATTATCTGTTCAATCCCTATTTATTAGCTATTTATTTTGCTTGCAATCTTCACTTTTTCACTTAACATCCTTATAAATAGTTATATGTTTTACTTTTAATTTATTATTTTCTCATTTTTTATTTTATACCCTTATCATATAACACAAATTATCATATATTATGAATTATAATGCATTAAAATTACCTTTCTTTTTTTACGATTTATACTATTATAATCGTCTCGTCAATACCTTCGAAAATGACCCATTATTGAATATTTTTTATTTAATCTTATTATTAAATATTAAGAATATATAAGAAGTAATATGTTTTACATTTTCTTACGTTTTCATATTACACTCTTATCATATTAAAAATACAGAATTATGGATTAACTAAAAGACATTTTTTTAATAAATTGTATCATTATAATTCTATTGTCAATACTTTCAGAATAAATTAATTATTGGATATAATACTATCAAACATAAATTAAATTATAGTAAATAATTTATATTAAGCAAATCATATTACTAATATTAGTTTTCTGGTATTAATAATTTTTTTAAAATTATTCCGTGTATTACACGGGATTAAATCTAGTTAGTTATAAATAAAGATTGGTTTTATTGTAATTAAAATTAATTAAAAACTATTGATTATTTTAGTTATATATTATATTAATTATTAATTATTTATAAATGTTATTGATTATATAAATTATGAATTAATATATTTAGTTATCAAAAAACATACATAATATCTTTTTAAATATTTATGCAAGTTACATCAAAATTTAAAGCCATGGTATTTTGTTTCATAAACAATTTATATTGCTAAATAAGACCATTCCTAATGAGGTCGTCAAATCTTACACTAAACACTAAATTTTATACAAATGTCACTATTCACATCTTCATTGGGGTAGCTATATTTTACACTAAATTTAATGTGATAAATAAAATTACACTATATTTGGTGTAACACTATTCTTCACACTACTTTTTACGCTACTTTTTTAATTACGTTTTTGGTCCCTCAGTTTTAAGATTTATTATTTTTGTTTTTTTAAGTGTTAAAGTTTTAATAGGGTTATTTTATATTATAAATATAAAATAAATTAGTTTTATATTAAAACTTTATTTATGTTTTAATTAAGTAAATAATATACAAATTGATAAAATGTTCGAAGAAAACTAAGTAGCACACTTCGAGCTTAATAACATGATAATTGAGGATGAACGTGACCTCAATGCACCAATTGAACTTGCAAGAGAAATGTCACCAATAGAGCTTGTATTCTCTTTTTTATTTGTTTTAAAGCAACTTTTATTATGTAATAAAAAGTTTTGTTTTAAGCATTACAATAAATTAATTCATAATTAATAAAAATAGAAAATATTAAGTTATGATCCGAATAAAAAAATATGGGTATGAGTTGTAAAGTTAATAAATATAAGAATCTTATTGAAAGTTTAATAAATTAATATAAAAATGATTTAGTATAAAAAATAGTGTTACATATCGGAGAAGATTTATACTATGTTTGGCAAACTAGCTGATGACTAATGAGCTAGCTGGTAGCTTGATAAGCTAGCTTATGAACAAATCATGTTTGACAAAAACTAGCTTATGTGTATGTAAAATGAGCAAAAAGGACATCTTTAATAAATAATCAACTACAACTATTTTATAATATAACAAAACAAAATTTTAAAAATATAATTAAAATAAATTTCTAAAAGTATAATATGTTAAATAATACAAACAATTAAAAAATTATATAATATAATATATTGAAATAATATAGAATTGATTATTATTATATTACACACTATAAATTTAGAATTTGTTAAGACAAATTTTAGAAAAAAATCTACATTAACTTATAATTTATATTACTATTAAATATAATAGAAATAAAATTGATCAACTTCATATATCTTAAATAATTAACAATTTTAAAAGAATATAATTAAGCTAGCTTATTTTTACCAAACAATGTCTTACTTGTACTCTAGTTGCACTACTTCTTATATTTGGTGTAAAAAATAGTGTTACCCATTAAAGATGTCTTAAATCTTCATATTTGATTATTAATAATATTTCTTGTCAAAATATTAAATAATTAAAATACATGTGGTTGAAATTTTTTATTTTTACTCTTATTATCTGTGATTATTTAAAATCACAAAATAATGCAAAAAAAACTTTAAAGTTTTTTAACAAAATCAAATTTTATCGTATATATACAATTAGTACGTCTCTCTTATTTTATGAGGTTTGAATTTGCCATTATGTACATAACTTTTCGACATGAGGAATGAAATGCATTATCACAAAAGTACAAAACGAAGATGCTTCGAGCTTAGGTCTTTTGTTTAGTCAAGTTTACCATCCGTTAAAAGTTTACTTACGAATTTGAAATCAAGAAACATGTGAATGTTGTAAATCGAAAGTATTTACAAATTGTTGCCGAAGATCTTATAGTTATCAAAATATTTTATAGAGGGAGGTTCAAATGTAAACTCTATATTTCGTGTAAACTATGTAAACCCATCGTGGCCCTTGATCAAAAAAATCAAAGGAGGATATGGATTCATAGAAAATATGGAAATGTGAAATATATGGTAAGTCAATGATTATGAAAATATGAAAATGTGAAATATGGAAACGTTTTTGAAAATCAATGGTATGGATTGGTTTACATAGTTTACACGAAATATAGATTTTACATTTGAAGCTCCCTCATATTTTATATGTATATATATATATATATTCATAATTTAATTTATCTATTATAGCATTATACTTTTTATTACAATAATATACTTAATTTAGATATTATATACATGAAAAAATATACAAGTCATAGCAAAACGTAATATGTTATCTTCTAAATTGGTTAGCACCATCTTTTTTTATTGCTTACATGGCTTAAATAAGGTATTGTGGATTTTGATTTCGTGACATAAATAAATACAAAAACTATATGAAGTTTTTTTAATGATGACATTTTCTCAAGATACACATTTTGTTAGTAAAAAACATATAACTTCTTCTTTTTTTTTTGGTTGGAAAATAAATATTTCTAACCTTTTTTTAAATGTTATTGAGATAGATTGTCCTTTGCCATTTTTTTAATATTGTTATATTAATAAACTAGACGTATACGCGTGCAATACGGCGCAAATCATTTTAAGTGAATTGAGAACTTAAATAAATAATCTTATTTCGTGTTAGTTTTCTCCTCTATCACTCTATTCTAATTTAATGGTTTTATGGGTTTTTAAGTCGCATGTCGCATGTATAAGATTCAAAGTCAATATGTTCAATTGGTCAAAGAAATTGAAAAACATTTGTTTGATAATAGAGTCTTTTAAACGTACAACAAATTAAATGACAAATTATAACGTATAAAATGTAAGTTCTAAAAATAATAACTACACATGTATATTATTTAATAATATGATTAAATCAAAAAATAGCCAAAATATTTACTAATTTTTTGGGTGTTGATAAGATGATTATAATGATATAACTTGTAAAAAAGTAAAAACATGATGTTATAAAAAATTTTGTTAATATACATTTATGTATGTTAATATGATTAGGATGTAAAAACATAAATGAAATGATAGAAAGTAAAATTAAATAACTATTATCATGGTTGTCAAAAATTTTGTGGCTTTTAAGGTAACATTTGGCATTTAAGCATGAATAAATAGGATTGGACACATAAAAATCTATCTAATAAATGGTACGGCCAAGATTAGATAGAATAAGACTAGACAACTTGTCCCTAAAACTTGTTTGATGATTTTATATATCACAATAGTTATAAGTGAGTCAAATAAAATAAATAATTAAATAACTTAATCTATAAAACAATTTTTATATACATAAAATATATATACATATATAATAGTAAGAAATTTGAATGGAGAATCTAATATAACTGATAGCAGCTCGAAAATTCCAATTTGTTGAAAGGAAATACTATATTTGATTGGATATGGAAAATCCTTAGTAATTGGCAAAGGGAAGATGAGGTTGTTGCAACGATAGGCAAAGGTAGAGGCATTGCGAATGGTAGACCATAGTGGTTGTGGAGGATGTGAAGATGGTGGACGATGGAAGAGGAGGTAGATGTGATTAATGTGGAGGAGATATAGGTGGTGGTGGTCGGGTATGGGAGATGGTGGTCAGTGGCGGCGGTGACAATGATACTGGTAGTGGTGATAGACGTTGGTAGTTGTGGAGGTGGTGGATAAAGTTGTTATAGTAGAGGAGATTAACGTAGAACGTAGCCGGTAGGCATTAGCTAGAGGTGGTGGTCAAGACAACGATAAGTGGTGGTGATTACTAATATATACATTATATTAGGGTTATATATCATATGAAGGTAGCTTAGTAATTTTTTTAGTTTCTATTTCACTCTTGTCCCATGTTGTTCTATCATATGTTATGTCTAACATGGGACACTGAATTTGTTTCACCTTGTTCTGTTTACCAACAACCGAAATGAAACCACCCCAAATAAGAAACCCCAAATAAAAAAGACAAAAGAGTCCAAAAACATATGAAAAATGATTTATATATATATATATATATAGAAGAGAGAGAGAGAGAGAGGTTAACACCAAAAAAAGGGAAAACCAAGGAATTCTTACAAACCTAATTTTAACCATTGATTTTGTTTATCTTCTAATTTTTTGGGGTTTTTGAAATATGGTTAAGAGAAAATTTAGGAAAATGAGTTAATTCACACCGTTGATCATATACATGTATCATTGAGATTGGTTTGTACAGTTTGTAAGAATTCCATGGTTTACATTTGATATGACCCATATATATATATATATATACCAAAGTTATGTTTCACAAATGAAAATCCCTCTCTCCCTCTCTTTTATATATATATATATATATATAGAGAGAGAGAGAAGAGAGAGAGAGAGAGAGAGGGGGGGGGGGGTTTAAGGGAAAACTAAAAAAAGGAAAACCACATAACACCCTTGTAACCCTCTATCTGAACCGTATGCATTTGTGCATAGCAGTAAATTAAGTTGTTTTTATGCACAAGTGCATTATGCACTTATGCATATTATACATTATGTTTATGCATAAGTGCATATGGTCCGAATGGAGGGTTTATGAGTATGTACTTGGTTTTGTTTTTTAAAGTGTTTTCCTTGAGGGAGAGAGTATATATAAAATAAATTTAATATAATTAAAATTTCTTTTCTCTCTCCATTCTTATTTTTTCTCTTCTTTAACTTATTTTCTCTCTTCGTAATATACACATACAAAATTGAATACAAACTAAGGTAAAGTCATTGTGAACACATTCTAAATCTACTAGACATGGTATCGTTTATGAATATATTGTGAACACATAATCAATTTCATATACTATTTTACGAACACAATGTGAATCTTGTGTTGTAAACACCTTAGTAAAAAAATCATTAAGGTGTTTATCTTGTATGCACAATATGCTCATCCTATATGCACGATATGCATATTAAAATGGAGATTAGAGAGATAATAAAGACAAATATGAAATTATCTTATAATTGCATCAATTATATTTAATAAAAATTAACTGTTATCTTCTTAATTATCATATCATTTAATATTATTAATTATCCTAAATTAGTGGATTAAAATGATTTTACAAATTCTAGAGTTCTCAAATGATTTAACCCTTATATAGGGTTGAGTTCTGGTAAAAAGTGCCAAATTTGGTGAGAAGCGTGGTTATCAGCCATTGGATGAGAAATAGATAAACTTTTAGGACGAGATGCACTAGATCAATTCTCTTTTTAAGCTGCAATTCACGGAAGATTATTTAATTAAAAGTGATTAACAGTTTAAAACTACTACTCATAAAAATAACATTTCTCACGTGATTTCGTGCATACACATACTCATATAGGAGCTTAATCATTTGAAAACTTAACATATGTGAGATCCATGAGAACTTCTACCTTACGACTTTTATTTCACATGATTTTTCTCATATAAGACATTCGGTAGCCTCTTCGAGCTTACCCATGGGCATGACATGCGGGCTCGGTGGCTTCGGCTAGGTAGCTCTACAAAGGTCGCGGGCATGGCATGCGGGCTCGACCATGAGGTTGATAACTCGTGGCTACCCACTCGTCTCTCTCCTTTTTCTCTTTCTCTGAATTGAAAAATATATATATATATATATATATAGAGGAAAGTTCAAATGTGAACCACCTTTTGGTTGTGAACGTGAGGAAAACCGAGAGCGCGACACGTGATGACTTTGAGTGTGGTCCCCCTCTTTAATTCAATGCCCTCCCATGAATCGCGCCTAGTCATCCGCCGTGAATCTGACGTGGCGCCTAGTCATCCGCCACGTGTCGCGCTCTCGGTTGTCCTCACGTTCACAACCAAAAAGTGGTTCACATTTGAACCCACCCCTATATATATATATATATAAAATTAAAATTATATAAAAATTAAGGGTATTCGGACTTGTTGATAGTGGTGCTCCTATTGAGGGCTTGGTGATGGCTTGTGGGTAAAGCTGATGATGTGGCGTTGATGTGACAGTGAAAGCTTGTGGGCTTGTGGGTTGCGTTACCGAAGGCCTAAAGATAGTATTTAATGTATTGATTAACATATAATTATTTCACAATGTGATTATTTCACATTTATTTGGGTCACAATGTGAAGCTTTTATGTGTATTTTTTGTTTAACAGACAAATAAAAAATATGCACATTAGGATCCAAGCACATGTGAAGCAAACATAGTGTAAAACAAATATATGATAATCAATATTTTAAATTGTAGTTTTAGATACAAAAAAAATCATATGAATAGTTCTCAATGTTATTATTTCATAAGTTCTCAAAAAGCAAATCCATATATATAAAAAGATTCAAATGAGAAATAAAGAAGTGACCCTATGGACATATAGTTTATATATGAATCAATTAAACTAGTTAAGTGATGTACATATAATTTGTATGTGAATCACATAGGATCAGATATGAATCAATTTTTTACTTATTTGTAAAGTCATGAAATTGTCTCTCTAAATTTGACATAGTTTTAACCAATCAAAACCTTAATTCTTAGTTAATCAAATTGATTTTAACCAAGGACTAAAATCACTTTTTTACTTTCCATCTTTAACAATTTTTATTTGAATCTTTGTCTATATGTATTACAATAAAAAAAATACATAAATTCACATATAAATTCTCAAATAGATTTTTTTTTAAATTTTACCAATAACCGACATTAACAATTTTTTTACACATTGTCAACTTTCTTATCTCATTTATTTAAACTTTTCCATATATACATAATTAAAAAGAAATTACCATTAAAAAACTATATCTTTAGAGGAAAAATTACCTGACATTTAAGTACATTCAAATCTGGTGGTGGATTACCATGTTTCATATTTCAGAAAAAAGTAATGTAAAAACGAAATAAATTTGTTAAAAAAAAAAAAAAAAAAACCTCCATAGCCTTAGCCGAGCCAGAGCCACATTGATAAGCCAGCCAGCCGGCTTATAAAAATCCACTATAAATAAACCCACTGAAAAGAAAAAACCCAAATAAATAAACCAGAAAGAAAGAAAACCCACTCTGAGAGAAAGAAAAAAAGGCTTCATATCTCTCTCTCTCTCTTCTAAATAGCAGAGAGGTTTTTAATGTCTACCCACCGCCTCAGAAACCTTGTTGTTAAGCTTCTCTTTGCTGTTTCAAATCAGACCCTTTAAGCTCTTTTTGGGTTTTCTTGAAATCTTCCTCATTTCACTCTTAAAGAATCCTCTTAAAAATCCCATTTTTTTTTTGTTTTATAAATTTTCACAAACAGATTCTTGATTTTTGAGCTTCAGATCTGTAGAACCCACAACCTCATTGTTTCTTTCTTTAATTCCCTTTGTGGGTTTTCTTTGTTTTAAGTTGGAGGTATGAGTAAAGAAGAGTTCTTGAAGATTCAGGTGAGCTTTTTTTAATTGTTAGTAGTTTTAGTGTGTGAAAAATGAAGGTGTAGAAATGTGTGTAATTTGCTTCTTTCAATGCTTTGCGTGTTTTGAACTCCAAAAATCTTCAAACTTATTACCTTTTATTGTTACATTTTTGTTTGATTTTTTTTTATCTGTTTCTTTATCTGCCAAATTAACAGCCTGTGTGAACAATTAATTCATATTAAAGTGTAAAAAACAAAAATCTCACTTTTCCCTTTTTCTTTTGTTGAATTTCTTGTTCAATTGAATTTAATTCAATGGTGTTTGATTTTATTTCTTTTCAAGTCCTTTTCTTTTATGGTCATTGTTTGTTTGATTAATTTGTTGTGCATGCAGACTTGTTCTTTGAAGGTGAACATCCACTGTGATGGCTGTAAGCGGAAAGTGAAGAAAATCCTTCAGAAAATCGACGGTATTTTCTTCCCGTTTCTCGTTAATTTGAAAAAACATACCAACACTAATGCACCGGATCCCACCAGAACTCTGCAGTCAAGCAGTACTACTAGGATAGATGACCCTCTAAAAAAGTCCTCTTGTTGCACCCCAAAAATCTAAAATTTCATGTTTTTTGTTGTTAAATCTGAGTTGGGTTTTGATGTAATTTTACAGGGGTTTACACCATTAACATAGATCCAGAACAGGGGAAGGTGACAGTATCAGGAAATGTTGATCCAGACACACTCATCAAGAAGCTTGCGAAAAGCGGGAAACTTGCGGAGATTTGGGGCGCTCCAAAGGCGAATAATCCACAGATCAACAACAATCAGTTTAAGAACATGCAGATTGAAGGTGGAAAAGGGGCAGGAAATAACAAAAATCAGAAAGGGGGTGGAAATAATAATAGTAATAATAACAATAATAATAGCCAGCAGCAGCAGCAGAAGGGGAAAGGAGGACAGCAACCACCGCAGCAGGGCGGTGGGGGCGGTGGTGGTGGCGGTGGTGGACCGACCCCACAGCAGATTCAGCAGTTTCAGCAAATGAAAGAGTTGCAGCAAATGAAAGGGTTTCAAGATCTGAAAATGCACCCCCAATTTAAGGACATGAAAATGCCCCCTTTTGTTGGTGGTGGTGGTGGTGGTGGTGGTGGGAAGAATGTACAGAAGGGTGTGAAGGTGGTGGATGTGGATGATGGAAGTGAAGATGATTATGATGATGAGGATGATTTTGATGATGAGGATGATGAGTTTGATGATGAGTTTGGTGATGAGATGGATGATGTTCCGGTGAAGAAACCGGTGATGATGATGGGTGGTGCTGGTGCAGGTGCTGGTGCTAATATGATGATGAATGTGAATCCGCAGATGATGAAGAGTGGGCAGATTCCGCCGCAGATGATGATGAAGGGAGGGCAGATGCCGCCGCAGATGATGATGAAGGGCGGGCAGATTCCGCCGCAGATGATGAAGAGCGGGCAGATTCCGCCGCAGTTCATGAACGGCGGGCAGATGCCGCCGCAGCAAATGAAGGGGGCTCCCCAGATGGGGGGTAACGGCGGTGGAAATGGGGCCAAGAAAGGCGGTGGTGGTGGCGGTGGTAATGTTCCAGTACAGGTGAATGGTGGTGGGAAGAAAGGTGGAGGCGGCGGTGGGAATAATGGCGGTAATCCGAATCAAGGTGGGGGAGCAGGAAAGAACGGTGGCAAGAGTGGTGGGGGCGGTGGCCCGGGAGATGGTCAAAATAAGAACGGTGGCGGTGGTGGTCAAAATAAGAACGGTGGTGGTGGTGGTGGCGGCAGCAACGGTGGTGGTGGCAACATGAACATGAATGCAAATGGAGGTAAGAAAGGTGGGATGAATGATGGTGTCCATGGCATGCCAAATATGATGATGGCCATGAATGGTGGTGGTGGTGGTGGTGGGGGTAATGTGGGGCCCATGGCAAACATGCCTATGGCTATGGCAGCTCATCAAATGGGTCCAAGAATGGGTCCTCAAATGGGTCAAATGGGTCCTCAAATGGGTCAGATGGGTAATCCAGCAGCCATGGCTCATATGCAAGCTGTTCAAGGACTTCCGGCGGCGGCGGGGATGGGTGGCGGCGGCGGCGGTGGTGGATATTTCCAAGGTGCCGGACCAGAAGCCATGGCTGGTAACCCCTATTATCAACAGCAGATGGCGGCGGCCGCCATGATGAGCCAGCAGCAGCAACAGGGCAACGGTAACGAAAGATTTCACCCCATGATGTATGCGCGGCCACCACCAGCGGTCAACTACATGCAACCACCGCAGTATCAGCCGCCCTACCCACCCTACCCCTACCCACACCCACCACATGGTGACCCTATCACACACTACTTCAGTGATGAGAACACCTCAAGCTGCAACATCATGTGAGAGAATGAATATAAGAAAAGCAGTTGGAAAAAATGATGTCGCCCTGTGGCGGTCGTTGGCGGTTAGCGGTGGTGGCTCGGTGACCCAACCACTAGTCTCCATGAACAAGAAGAACCAAGAGATGTTTTTTTCTTTAGTTTTAGTTGTTTCCTTTTTTTTAGTTTTCTTTTTACTTGATCCTAAAGATGGATTAGGGTTTTTTCTTTTCTTAAATTATGATCATAGGGGAGTAATATATAGATGATAATATATTATCAAAGTTTTAGAGGAAGAATGAGATGCTAGTGACTAGTGAGTGGGATGATGATGGTCATGATGATGATGATGGTTTATGAGCTTGATGTTTATATGTGTTCATATGTTGGAGGAAACACAAATAATATAAAAAGAGATTGGGGTTTTTAAGAAAAGTTCCCCCCTATTTCTTCCCCCCTCAAATCTTCTCATCTCATTTAACAAACAATCTTGTTTTCTTGAAAAACAACCATTTCTTGAGCAAAAGGTTGATTACTGATAACGTAACTTGTCTCACTCAAAACATAGTCCTAAAGAAAATAAGAAATCGAGCACGAAGGTTAGATTACTGATAACGTAACCAGTCTCACTCAAAACATAGCCCTTAAAGAAATCGAGCACGAAGGGGTTGAGACTAGGACCCAAAACCGATGGCTTTTTGAGTAAACATCTTGTTATCGCTTGGACCAGTGAGAGGAATTATCTTATTCTTTTAGAAACCGATACATGTGTACATCATATTTATTAGACCTTCAGTTTTTTTAAATAGGATTCATTGGATTCATTTGGCTTATTTCTTTTAGAGTATATTCAAACACATATCTTTTGAATATGCACCAATATTGTTAGAGCCATATTGAGAGCTTCCCTAATCTTCAAAATGGAGAATAAAGTACTTTAGAGTTCCAACAATTTCATTAAAATAAAGGAAATAAGAAAGATGGTGGATTCTTTCTTCTAAATTTGTATTAGAAATTCTCCCAAAAATAATAGTCCGACCTAACAAATAATTTAATTAAATAAAATTACTATAAATATACATTTACCAGGCGCCCCGCCCCACTACACCGACCCGAACCGACCCGACCCGCAAACCGACCCGACCCGGCCATCCCTCTCACAAATTTTGACCCAGACCCGGTCAAGACCCGGTCTTCACCCGAGGAAAGATCCGCGCGTCCTCAATTCATACCCAACTCCATTTTTACACTTTTTCCCCCTCAATCTATAAGGTTTATTCATTTCATACCTTTTAGTTTCAATATTTCATTTTACGTTTTAGTCATATATCGTATATTGGCCAAAATACGTTAAAAAAATACGTTTCAATTTTAACGAATTATGCCAATATATCCGTATCTTCAATACGATCGAAATGAGCCTAATATTGAATATTTTTTGACGTATTCATTTTATTATATGCTATATATACGTTCAACTTCGAACCGACCCAAATCCTATATTTATTTTCAAATTTACATATTAACCCTCTAAACTTAGAACTTATAAGGTTTATTCACTTTACACATTTTACTTTTCAATATTTCATTTTACGTTTTAGTTATATATATCGTGTATTGGCAAAAAGACGTTAAAATATACGTTTTAATTTTAACGAATTACACCATTATGTTCGTATCGTCGATACGATCGAAATGAACCTAATATTGAATATTTTTTTATGTAGCTATTTTATTATATACTATATATAAGCTTCAACCGACCCGAATACTATACCCATTTTCAAATTCACATATTAACACCTTAAACTTATAATATTTATTCACTTTATACCTTTACTTTTCTATATTTCATTTTACGTTTTACTCATATATCGTATATTGGTTTGAATATTTTTAGAAAAAAATACATTTTAATTTTAACAAATTACGCCATTATAATCGTATCGTGGATACGATCTAAAATATGTTAAAAATACGTTTTAATGTTAACAAACCGCGTCATTATAATCGTATCGTTGATAAGATCGAAATGAGCCTAATATTGAATATTTTTTTCATGTATTTATTTTATTATATACGATATATATACGCTCCAACCGACCCGAATCCTATACCCACCTTTAAACTTACATATTAACCCGCTAAACTTATAATATTTATTCACTTTATATCTTTTAGTTTTCTATATTTCATTCTACGTTTTAGTCATGTATAGTATATTGATCGAAATATGTTAAAGTGTCAGTAGCTATTGTTCATGAACCCGGTGTAAAACCCGGGCTTCCCAACTAGTTTATAACAAAACCAATAAATAAATTGGTAAAAGAAAGAAAAAAACACTTTTTCTTTTTTAATATTGAATATGTTAATAATATAAATAATTTTGATGTCTTTATAATGAAAGTTTTTGAATTGAACTTTATTTATTTTTAAAACTTAATTTTTTTCCTTAATTTAAAAAATTTATATGTAAATTGGTTCGACATACTTTTAGACCCCTTTTACTTTTCTTAACACATCATTAAAAATGATTAAATTGCCGACTGGGGCTAGCCTGGTTGGTAGAAGGGTCATCCTTTTGGAGTATAAGTCTCATGTTCATTCAAACCAGGGTAAAAACGTTTCTAATCTAACTATAATGTTTACTAACAACTAATTAAGGGGGGAAGCTAAATACATCCATTAACTTGCTATATACACCAAGAAAGGGAATTGCGTCATACACACATACGTTAACATCAAATACCACTTTTTACATTTCCAATGCATTCATTTAAATTCCCGATACATTCACATGCTTTGCAAATTGGTGCATATAAGTATATAACAACCCCTAATTAAACTGTCATAAAAAATTAAATTAGATATAGTACAATTTATTTACTATGTACACAATCATGTTATTATGGGCATATATATTTTATTAAAGCTAGGGTCATAAAAAATGAAATGGTTAAAATGATGAAGGCGAATGTGGGTGGGGTCTAACAAAATTGGGATGGGAATAAATAGGGCCAATCGGTACACATGATTTGGGGCCCAGTGTCTTTAGTAATGTGTAAGTCTGGACCTACTTACATAGTGGTGTATATATATATATATACACACACATCACACATGTACTACGTGAATTTTGTAGTAGTAGTATGAAGAAGAGTGCAATAGGGGTGGGATTATTGGCTTTAGTGCTTTTGCTAAATTTAATAAGCTTAGTACAATTTTCAAAGGTTTTAAGGAAATAAACTGAATTAAAATATGTAATTTTGTAGTATTAGTTGAAAAAAAGTTTGTTTTATGTTGGATAAAATAGCTAATAGTTAGCTCGATAATAAATATCCATGTCTAATAAAAATTTAGTTGATAAAATATTTGAAAAATGTACAATAAGTAAAAATGACTTATCAAATTTTAATATTATATGTTTTTGGAAGGAAAATATATTAACCAAACCAAGAGCAACATATAAAAGATGAGCAGAGAAGATAATGGGGGTATGATGGCTCTGATACCAAATGGAATGGGGGTATGATGGCTCTCATATCAAATGGGGGAATGATGGCTCTGATACCAAATGGGGGTATGATGACTATATGCGGTAATGCATGAGAACTAAGAGGACTAAATGCATGAACTTAATAACTAAATGAAATGAAGACAACCATTGGAAACAGAAAGAAAACCTACTGCACAAAAATGCCACCGATTAATTGTTGCCACATTAGCTCTCAAACGCCTTTAAAAAACAACTAATGAACTATTCTTAACCAAAGGCCTTGGCCTCTACCGATCGGCCCCCACGAAGCTCATAACACTACTCCTTTTTTTTTTTGCCGTAACTCAGCCATCCAATCACTCCATTCACCACCGGAGAGCCGATGCAAGGACCGAGATAACAATCCACAGGAGCCCCTAAGCCGATCAACGACAGCTTAACAACAAAAGTTGTTGTCGTAAAACCCAACCGAGTGTCGGCGTTGATGGTCCTGCTGCACACTCCCTCTTTACCTCTATCGAACCATAGTTGAGCACACTCGTGTGTAACGTAGCAGTTGGACATACTATCCTCTTAACCTTTTACAAATAAAACAACTCAAATTATTATGCAACTATTAACCAGCTTTCATAGTTCTTCAGTGTTAGAGGAACGTTCCTCAGAGACTGGATTAAATCCTCTTTATGACCAGATTATCGGACCCTACTCCCCAATCGCTTAAACTTAGGTAGCTTGGCTGTCAGGTCACCGAAGTGAAAGACATAGGAAATTGATTAACCAGGGAGAATCTATCTACCTCTAGATACGACTAATTAATAGTTTCAAGTAGCAAAAGTTAAAATCATAAATAAAAGTTAATATAACAATCATTCAAAAACCATTTATCAATCATAAAATATTAGTCAAACTACCATCCAAGATCATCAAAACCATAATGAGTACTTAATGAAATTAACTACTAGACATAGTAAAATCCATGTTCATAAACAAACATAAACTCATTAGGAAGACCATGCAAATATTGAAAAGAAGGATCCAGTTATCCGACTACAGGTTTTAACAGTGAAGTTTCACTGCTTTTGATCATCTTCTTCAATTGCCAGTTCATGCAATACTCCTTCTCTCTGTGTCTCTCTGCGTTTGTATGCCAAGATCAGGTCCAATATGATCAGCTATTAATCCCTAGGATGAAAGTCAGTATAAATAAGGCCATCTCATATGTAGCTCGCATTGCGAGCCTTAAATCTCCCGACGTGAAGTCATGGTAATCTCCAAAAATACAGGATGTCGTACTAATCTCTTAAAACTGGAAGACTTTCGCGGCTTGAAATCCTCAACAGTGTAAAAGTCAGTTTAAGTATTGGCAATCTCGCGGCGCGAAATGGGAATTTCACGATCGCGAAAAGCCTACTGTCAAGGGTATTTTTGACTTTTCACATTTTTGGCCGTTTTTCAATACTTTTTGATCAAGTGACTTCCAAACCTGCAAAATGAAGAATGATAGCAATTAGGCTCTTAAACGCAGTGATTAGGATACATAATGAGGTAAAAACGATGATATTGGTATGTAAAAATGTATAATTTTGGTGATATCAAAGTCCCCACACTTAAGTTTTGATTGTCCTCAATCAAATATCCAAAGAAAGAATATGAAAGATAGAGACAAAATTATTCATCATCCACAATCATGCATATAAGAATTAGAAAAGTAGCAAGACATCGAACGTTATTCAGACACACATCAAATTTCACAAGTTATTAAAATCATGCTATGCCTTTTACCCTCACTTAAGATATGTGTATAATCAATCAAGTGGTAATATACTTATATATAGTGGTCACTCGAATACCTGATATCTCACCAAATGCATATGCTTGTCACCAATCCCGTCTCCACCACTGAAAAAGTTTCAACCGTCAAGAGGACTTAAGAGTTGTTACGTTAGGCTTTGGGTAAGGGTAGGAACGGTAAGGGAAAGGTAAGGGCTTTCAACCGTTAATCGATATTCACATGACTTCGCCCGTTACCTTACCGATTGAAACCCCCCCCCCCCCCAACACTTAAAGATTTGCATTGCCTTTAATGCAACAATTAAAATCAAGTGGAAAGGCAAAAAGGGAATCAGAAACTCCCTGGGTTACGAGACTCAGATCCGTAAAAATTACTTCTAAAATCGAATTGCCGGCTCATATCAACAAAGTTGTCACTTAAAAAAACACACTAATGAGTAATGAAATAAGTTTAAAATAAACCATTACTCAAATCCTAAAATAAACCAAAGCAAATAAAAATTGTTCACCAAACAAACCAAAAAACTAAATTGTCTTAAATAACCAAATCGAAGGATTAAAGTTAGAGATCAATCAATGGAACTGGCAACGCCAATCCTCAAAACTTGGGTAACTTGGTGGGTTCCATTTGGTGTCCGGCCAAACAACCAATGGAGCATACGAAGGTGATGGGATGAGGCCCTCATTGACGGCAAGCTAGTTCAAAGTGTGGCTTTGCCAATTTGCTTGCCTCATCGTCTTCGTGTCTCGATATTACGATCTTCAGTTGTGTTCTTCTGCATAATAGAAAAACTATGAAATTGGGTAATAAGACCTTGGAACGCCGTATATGGTTCCCATCCTGGGGTGGTTGGTTGGCTCAGGAAACTTCTCCTTGCTCTTGAGTGACTAGCGGTTCTTCCAAATCATCATGGCGGTCGAGACTACTTTTCCGTATATAATGGACACCACGATTATCTTCGATTCTTGTAGCCCTCCTAGCTGACTTGCATCAATATATCTTATATCTCCCACTTTGGTGAGAGACTCGGTAACTCTACGATCCAACACAACATAATGTTAAGCTAGGTGTGTGACATATTGACCACCCAACAACCCACTATTCGCCCGAAAACCCTTCCCTTTCGAGAAAAGCTTTGCGATGAGGAACGGGATATTGGTATATCCATCATCATGGATCATCTGATTGAGAAGCCATATATCATAACTACTGATCTTCTCAAGACTCGAGGTCTGCGTATTCACCGCGTGAACAAGCATACGATGCATCACCCGATACTCGAAGAAAGTATTTTATTTGCCTTGACATATCCGCCTTATCAAATGGTCCTTTTCCAATAATTGTCCAGATTGTCACCGGATTATATTTGTGGCCTGGACCTCAAGCACACAAAGCTAAGTACTCGTCAAAGGCTGGGATGTTGATTTCATGACTCGTGTACAACCCAGAGCCCCTACGAGGTCGACAAGTGAGAGGGTGTTTCCGTGTTCCTCTTAGTCTGAATTTCATGCAATCTTGCTGGCAATCACTTCGTGCCTTAGCAATCACTTCTTGCCTTGAACTCATCGAAGGTGAAGGTTGTGACAAGTTCCAACACCAACTCTCGGTAAATTGTTTCTTGGATGTCAAAAACTCTCTCCTAGGCTTCACATATGAAGTATACGTTACTGGATTCATCGAGTACCTTTTTGGATAGGTAGTGGTGGATGAGAGCATCGACATTCATACTTTCCATTAATGCGCGGTCGATGGTCCTTGGCACCTCAACGGATCATGTAAGGAGATTTGCCATCTCTTCTCTGGATGGATTTCTTCAATGGATGGAGTGCAGTGCTACAAGAAGAGAATTTCTACAATTGATGGTGAGAACGACGGATTTGTTTAATAGTGGGTAGTTGGAAAAAGGTTAGATATGGAAAATTAATAGTTGAAAACAAAGGAGTTATATTTTCTAGCTATCTGGTTCAGCCATGGGCTGGTCAATAAGCCCATATCGAACACCTGAATATGGCTGCTCGAATAAGCCATATCATTTTTCCAGCCCATTAAACTACTATCGAACAACCACTCAATCATTTTTTTTCTTTATTTCACCATTTTCAGACACAGGGACCAAATATGATATTTACTCTAAGTTATATACTACTGATTTTTGTATGTATATATATTTTATATATTTATGGACTATATACTATTGATAATTTAGATATTTAAATATTAGTATTTGAACTCTCCACCTCTATAATTTGTAGAGTGGTTTAATTTAGTCTTAGCAGCATAAATTTTATAATAAAATTGTACAAAACGATGCTTTTTTCCGACATATAAATTATAACACATTTTTTATACAGTTTTATAACAAAATATATGTTATTAACACTAAATCAAATTGTTATACAAATAATATAGATAAAGAATTAGGTTCAAACAAGAACAAAACCAATTTGCAAGAATGAAAGAACCATGTAAATCACAGGTGATTTTGTACTACGCTCGCCCACTCGCACCGACCCACGCGTCTTGTTGGCAAGTGTACTATACTCGCTTTTTATTGTTTAGTACAAAATCACATGTGATTTACATGGTTCATTTGTTCTTGCAAAATGGATTGTTCTTGTATGAACCTCCCTCTATAGATAAATGGTTCAAATACATAAAATATATAAATATATAACATATGAATATTGAATATAAATGATATATTAAACGTATGAACCATGAATGTAAATATAAATATAAACGTATGGTATAATAGAATATACACAATCTAAATACAATAAAATTATAATTTTATAAACTAAAATAATTTCAGATGTAAATATATTAAATATAAATCACAAGGGTTGTAGCGTATTGGTTGAAGCCCTTGGGGATGTGGTGTAATATTCCACCCACCTAGGATTTGATTCTAATCCATGCATACACAACAATTATGGTCACAGAGTTATCAGAGACTCAAGTTTTACGGTCGTAAATTGTCGGGATTAGTTTAGGCATAGTCTAAGATATCCTTCCAAAAAAATCTATGTATAATTTTATAAAATATATAAGAATATATTAGATATTAATACGTACAAGAACCTTTAATGGAACAATAGGATGATCATTAATATAATAAACTGTAACAACTCATTCTATATGGGTAGAATATAAGATTTGAAAACTCCTTGTAAACTTTAAGCCATAAGCTATCAATAACTTTTACCATGGTTTTAAGTTTGACTCGAAATTATTGGACCAACTTATAATTCGGGCTTTGGGGTGTTACAGAATGGTATCAGAGCCGATCCTTGTACCATCAAGATGGCGGGGCAAACCTCATCGGATATGATAAGTCATCGAGAGGGGATGTTGGTAACATCTTAGGCGAATCCCAAATCGTCGAGGACAATGAGAAAAGATTATGGATAGGCTTGACGAAGACGTCAAAAGTTCAAGTGAGGGAGTTTGTAACAACTCATCCCACATGAGTAGAACATGAGATTTGGAAGCTTTTATAAGCCTGAAGCCATAGCCTATCAATAACTTCCACCATGGTTTTTTTAGTTGGACTTGAAGTTATTGAACCAGCTTATAGCTTCGAGCTTTGGGGTCTTGTATTGACAAATAATATAACTAGATATTTTTTTAATTAGATAAAAATAAAAGTTCTTTTTTTATAATATACATATGATAACATTATTTATTTTCCACTCTTACTTAATAGAATACTTGATTGTTCCGCCGTTTCAAAAAACTAAATAAAATACTTGATCTGTTTTGTAATTTACTTTTGATATAATATTTATTAATTTTTCACTCTTAAATAACACAATATTTCGTCTTATTGCATCCCATATAAAGTAGGATTCACCCATTCCAATAAAGATAGCAATGATTTTGTTCTTAATTCTCTTATAGCACATTAAAATAAAATTTCAATGGTCAACAGTACCAACTTGCATGAGAATTTTGACTATTAACTCCACGAAAGTTCTATCGTTTTTAATCATATTTAAACTTACAATATTCATTTATTTTTGTTGATAGTTAACAATTCTACATTAAATACAGAACTTCACTCGGAAGTACATATTCTGTAATCTCATTTATTTCATGTAATTACATCACTTAAGATATTTAAATCTTTAACATTATAGTGTATTATTTTCACTCTAAAAAAACGTATTATCAACGGCCGAAACAATCGGAAAACAGTAGAAAATCGATTTTATCGACGGTTTTCCAACAAAATAAGTGTCGCTAAAAACCTGTAAAAGCTACCCACTTGGTTCCTATAGTACTTTTATGTTTACATAAAGGAACTAGAGACCATTACTTACTTCTTTTAAACTGGGCAAGTTCTTTTTGCATTGCATTGATCCAATTTGGGTCTAAAAGTACTTTAGAAGTTTTTTTGGATTCTACCATGCTCAAAGTTCATAAAGAAACATTCATTTGTAGTTGTCGGTATTGGAGGAGTTTGCGCTTCTTTTTCCATAGCATCAAGTATATTTGCATTACAATTTAGAATTGGTTATAGAGTCTCTACAATGCTCTTCATCATAGTGATGTCCTGATGAACTTGATTCTGGACCTATTGATATAGAAGTGGAAGGACGTAAAGTATTAAAGGGAAGGGATATATCTTTAGCTTATGGTTCCTCTGAGACATGTGCAGAGGTATCTCGTGTTGTAGACTTATTAAAGGTATCAGAAGTCACTAGGGGTGTGCATGGTTCGGTTTGGTTCGGTTTTGAGGTAAAACCGAAACCAAACCGAAAACTTCGGTTTTTAGAAAAACCAAAACCAAAACCAATCGGTTTTTCGGTTTTTGGTTTTCGGTTTTAAGGTCGGTTTTTGGTTCGGTTTTCGGTTTTTAATTCGGTTTTTGGTTTTTGGTTTTCGGATTTCAGTTTTTTGTCCAAAAATCAAAATCCAAGATCATCAATTCCTGTTTATAGCATCTGAATGTTTAAAAGATAGAGTTAGTGTTTTATAGAACTATGACTTCAATTTAATATTGACTAATTTACATTATTAATTGTTATCATCATCATAGAATGACTTCAATTTATTATTTGTTTCATTATTTTTTAAAATAAATGTTTTCTATGTGATGTCAAGTCATTCATGGACTTAAGTAATTATGAGAAGGAGAATGCAAAGGGTAAAATTATTAATTCGTCGAAAGCTAAAAGAAAATTAGCAGAGCACTAGAGATAAATAAGAACTCATAAACAAGAAAATTATCAGAGAACTGAAGATAAATAAGAACTCAACAAAATCTTCCAGTATTTACTAAATAACTAGGGTAAAACTAAAAGAAGTATTTATTCGGTTCGGTTCGGTTTTTTCGGTTTGGTTTTGAATCATAAAACCGAACCAAACCGAAAAAACCGGTTTTTGAAATTTTAAAAACCAAAACCAATGGTTTTGGTATTGGTTCGGTTTTTTCGGTTTGGTTTTTTCGGTTTTTTCGGTTTCGGTTCGGTTTCGGTTTTTTCCTGCTCACCCCTAGAAGTCACTTGATTAAGATTGAATCCTAATCTGGAGTACTCGAAACTCATATGTTCCTAGTCATCAAATGACACATTGATGCTTTCAGGAACCATCTTTGTCTTGGTGTTGAAGACTCTGTAGGCTTTGGAATTCAAGGAATATCCAAAAAATATTACGTTCATCTGCCTTCTTTTCAAACTTTCCTAGATGGTCTCTATCATTTAGGATGAAGTATCTGCAACTAAAGACATGAAATAACTTAACATTAGGCTTTCTTTGGTTGATGTGTTCACAAGGCATCTTATGATGCCTTTTCACAACAATACATCTATTGTGTGTAAAACAAGTGGTTGATATAGCATTTTGTATAAGTAGGAAGATAAGAGGTGTTGGCATTGTTCTACCAACTTCAACCAAGGTTTTGTTCCTTTATTTCACAACAATATTCTGTTGAGGGGTTTTGGTCATACAAAAGTTTTATAACATGTCCTCACTAATAAGGTATTCTACAACTTTGGCATTCTTCAACTTTGTGCCATTGTCATTTCTCAACTTCTGAACTTTGCTATGAAGAAATACCTAAGTCCTTCGTAATAGATTGATTTATGTGTCTACGACTTTAGACATTTTTCTTACAAAATCAATCCAACTAAGTCTAGAGAATTCATCAATTAAGACCAAGATATGATGTGTATAGAGATAGGACCAAGAGATCCACATGGCGCTTGTGTAAAGGTCTTCACCAAGTGGAATCAGTGATGTGATAGTTTCACCATATGAATTTACCCTTCAAACCTTAACCTTTTTTTTACACTTCTACTAAACTACCATAATACAGGCAACTCTAACCTGATCGTGAATAATAAAGTAATGGCAAGTCCAGACATCATTCTTACCACTGAGAATTGTTAAGCTACATATTTAATCCTACATTTAATCTAATTAATTTGATAAAAGACTTTTTTGATTTTTAAAAGTATTATAACTAAAATAATAAACTAGAAAACAATTAAACTAAAAAAACAAGAAAGATTAAGACTTTACTTTTATTAAACAAATGTACTCATTATGAATATAGAATCCCTTTATAGTAGCTTGATTTTGTTGGGTTTTTGTGTGTACCAAACTGAAATAAATTAACTCTGAATCTCAAACCTAACTGGAATGAGAAACACGAGACATAACCCAATAGATCAAAACTTGACCCAATGGTTATCAAAACCATACTAGGATCGAAATCCATGGTTTATACAATCAAACCTAACTAGTTTGATTAAGCGGAAGCGATTAACTGATAAAACCCGAAAATCACAGATCTTGTTTTATCTTAATTTAACAACATAATTATTGGGGTTAGATAATTACCTTGGAAGCTCAAGTTAGATCCACCCGTGATGAAGCCAAACGAAATCCTTCTAGCCGGAATAACCCCAAACGATCACGAACAAACTATACGCGAAGAATACTGATCGAATAAACACGAAACCAAAACTGGTTTCGAGTTTATGGTTGATATCGACCAAGGAGAGAGAGAGAGAGAGGGAGAGAGAGGGAGAGGGAGAGAGAGAGAGAGAGAGAGAGAGAGAGGGGAGTGGGATTGGGAGAATTTTCTAGGTTTCTTTTTTGGTTTTAATGATTGAATGGAATAATTGGTTAACCCTGACTATCCTTATATATGGTAAAACTTACTATATATTGGATAATACCAAAACCAACTGATATTTATCTCATTGGAAACTAAATATTTATTTCCTTAATATATATTGAAAAATATATTCGTTGTATATATATATGCGAAATCTTATATATTTATATATATATACATATCAATTTCCAATAATTCCAATATAAATATTTAACTGATTAATTAATCTTGTTATATATATTTATTTAACTAATAAATATATATAAACCCTATTAATTAATTCTCTTAGTAAGAAACCTTCAACTTTGGAGTTTTACAGGAAACACCCAACTGATTTATAATTTACTATTATAAATCAAACTCTTCGAACCGGGTTATTTTACTATTCGAATTACATGCCTTCACATGTGTGACCCTTGAGTGTCTTATAACGTTGGATGTGCGATAACTGGTTTGTCAACTTCTGCACATAATTACTAACAGACTCCCACTTGTGCAAGTTGGCAATACCACCTTGATGACATGGACTTAAGGAGGCCCCTAGACAGGCACTCAGGGTGACCAGGTTACATGACCTCTTATACCCAGCTAGGTGATATAAACATTCTTTAAGGAAACAACATTTATGAAACAACTGTCCATAAATCGGGTATAACTAGGCTTTTCATTTTGCAACGCGATATTTCATCTTTGAGTATGAGCAATAAAGTCAACTCTAAATACTCAAGATTATGTTTCTTGACTATCCGACCTTTACTGATTGGTAAACAACAAAGAACAAATCAGTTTGTTTGGGCATGGCCATGCACTTCATCAGTTCTTTTAGTCAGCCAAGGGGCCCAGAATTTCTCTCTTCATAGAAGAGCTACAAATTCCATCTTGCATATCTGCATTTGACACCACGACTTCCGCTAAATCTAGTTACGCCCCTTATGACCACCCTGTTACGGCGTGGCGTTAGAACACACTAAGTATCTAGTAGTCCCCGTAGTCCCAAACCAAATACCTCAGGTGCTAAGGACAACCACTATGAGATATACTTATGACAAAATCCATGAAGTATTCTTAAACGGCGGATCACATCCAGTATTTGCTTACTCTATCAAATATCCGTGCAGTTTTTGGTCTACATCGCTTGTAGCTGTTATTCAACGACTGCTCATAACTCACCAAAACTCACGATGACTTTATATCCTTATTAGGTTCCCACCATGATAAGTTGTCACAAATAAATTTCGAATAAAACTGAATTTAGTTTTATTACCGAATAAAAACATGCTAAGTATAAAAAGAAACAGTGAAACTAATCTTGTATAGTCCATATTCCACTCTGTAATCAATTACAAAATTAATAGCATTTCAAAGTTACTTTTCACATTGTTTATTCAAGATATACTTATATTGGTTTAACCGAAGCATCACCTTTCTTCGGTTTAAACCTTTCGATTAGTTGTTTACCATACTAATGTACAAATAACCATAACAACATAAGTTTAGTATTAAATGATACTTTTACTTGTTACTGCTAGGTGTCTGTTTTACAAACACTTAAAACAAACCTAGACTTCCCTTTACCATATTCCCTGATCTTGGAGATACTGGAACAACTCCTAGTTTCACTGAATATGTAAAGTCAACTCTCCTTCCTTAGTTGTTGTCTACATGAGTGATTTCTATCTGAAATCAGACAAAATTTCCATTTACTAAACTAGTAAATCCAGGAAATTTATTCTAGTGTTTTACAACACTTTATAATCCAAAGATATTTGATATCTTATTTATTACTCCAACATCTATAATTATTGATTTTCTTATCTAAAGTCAAAACTTTGACTTTATATTGTTTCAAAAACTTTGAAACTCTTGATCCCCTTTTGTAACTAAAAGATAGATCTTATATCTTATGAATTCTTATCTTATCTGGATTATGAATTCCGAGATATATGAATGAATAATCGACATATCTTTTATTCTTTATCAAAATCTTAGATAGAGAATAAACTGGGCTCCCACTAACCTATATGAAAACTAACATGTTGGTCCCAAGGGGTGACCTTCAAGTAATAAGGATTAGTGTATGGGATTGTAGGAGGGGAAGTTGAATATAATCACACAATTATTTCACTTTTAAATTCTTGTTTATATAAACACTTGAATTTACATATTGTTTGCAAAGAGATTAAGACTAAGCTTAATCTAAACAATCAAAGTTACAATTATTTCACTATGCACTTAAGTGAGAAGATAAGAAAAGAAAAGAACTAGAAGGGTTAAGAGAGAAAGGATTGAGGTATAAGATGGATGAAGAAGAAGTATGGAGAACATCTTCTTCACTCCATTTATACCCATTGCATTAAATCCATGCAGACCTACTATGTGCACGTGTTGCACTCTTAGTGGTCCTATTGTACTATTTACTATAAACAATTACTTTTGCATGTTGTCCAAAAGGGTGCTTATAATAAACAGTTGCCTTATGGGCTGATAAGTACGCAGGGAAAAGTAAAGTGACTGTCCTTTTGTACTATATGTCAAAAGGTGTGTAATCCTTTTGTGCATTAGGTAAAAGACATTTTTCGTCCTTCAGGATCAGGATACTGATCAGTGAGGAAAGCCCTAATACTGATGGTGATCAGGGGTCACTGTATCATGATATTCTTCAAGAGATCATACGATGTGAATAGCCTAGTATCATTGAGTTCCGTCTTCAGATCACGAGCATTCATGTTCCTATCATCAGCTATTTTTTCGACGTCGCTGATGGATCTTTGTGTATGACTTTGATGTCTTCAGGAGGTCCTTGCTTGAGGTCAGGATCAGTAGTTTCCAGAACAACTCTGTTAACTCCTGATCCTAATCCTGATACTTAAACAAATAAGTTAAAATATAAACAACATGGAATAACACTGAACAGACTCAGTGATAATTCATCAAGTTGTAATAAAAGCAAAGAACTCATTCAGTAAGTAAAGTTACAGGATCATTATCATTTCATCAGGTCTTAGGAGAGCTGGATCAACAATCTCCCCCTAAATGATAATGATTTAGACAATAAAGAAATTGCCTAAGTCTAGAAACTTCAAAAAAAATTCTAAGTCTAGAAATAACAGTAAGAAATAGAACTCATAAATAGGGATGCTAGTTTTCCCCGACCCGGTGGGAACTCGGTTCACCCGCCCCAAACGGGGCCGGAGATTTTCCAGAAAAAACGGGTTTCGGGGCCGGGGGCTGGTATACCCAGTTGGCAAAAAGCGAGGTCGGGGCCGGGGATGGGTGAAGGGTCCCCCGACCCGCCCGTACCCGGGATATATATAACCAATATTTTATTTATATAATATATATATATTATAATAAATGGGTTTTATGTTATTAAATCATATAGGGTTCTGATAAGGAAAATGAAGCATATGTCTGTTTCACACTTTCACTTTTCAATTAGAAATAAAATTTGAAAACCCTCGTCGCTCTTCTTCGAAGATAATCTTTAAGTTAGAATGTTATATATGATTTATATATGTTTTTTTGCAATATAATGTCAGTAGCAATAGTTGAGTAGTATACTTAGATGATAGATTGATAGATCTTTTAGTTGATTGCTTAAATTTTACAACTTATTGTTTCATTTTCTATAAAAACCGGGTCGGGGACCGGTATAAATCGGGGGAGTTGACCGGGGTTTAACCGGGGTTGACCAGGTAATTGACAAGGGGCGGGTATGAGATCCTTGTACCGGGGAAGGGGGCGGGGGCGGGGATGGGTTCGTGTATTAAAATGCGGGGGCGGGGGCGGGTAAGGAGGTCCCCGCCCAAACCCTGCCCGTTACCATCCCTACTCTTAAAGGTACGTGTCCCATTTATTGTTTTGAGGGATCTTTTTCAGTACTACGATGGAATGAAGTACAATGCACTTAGAAGCATTTTCATTAATCTCATACAATTACAATACAAGAGTAAGAAAAATACACAAGTACATATGTGAAATACTGAAAGATGATTACAAAATGAATCCTAACTATCAAGTTCCTCTTTTTTAATCGGTATTGTAAGTACAACTTCTCCCTTATCTATTCGCTCATCTAGAATGGATCTGACAGCACGAGCAAATACTTGAGCATCTTCATTGGATTTGTCTCTATTGGAGATGAGTAGAAGAGTGACCAAGTGTTCAGCAGGAGCTTTAGGTAGTTCACTGAATCTCTGAAGGCGCAAAAAGTTGAACCTATCAAGAAAGCATATCCTATGAACTGGTTCCTTGATGACTTGTCCTTCCAGGAGGGTTACTTCTGATGGAAAGGAAAGATCAAGCATGGAGAGGTCTGTAGGAGGAAAGTGAGAGGTTCCTGAAGTTGGGAGACAAGGAGTGTATCTCCTTGTTGAAGTACCACCTGAGCGTCTGGCAGGAGGTTGAACCGTGGAAGGAGGAGGCTGGAGCAGGGAATCAGGGACATGAATGGTTGTTCTGACTCGAGCAATTAGTCCACTGATGGTCTCTTCAACTTCATATCTGTACTTAGCATTTGCCTTGTGAAGTACACCTCTAATTTCATTTCATTCTGTCAAGTTGTATCTGTCCAACTTGTCCAGAGTGTGTTGAACGTCCTTAGCTCCCGATCTTCTAATGGTGATGAAGATTTCCTAGGATGTCCTCTTTTGTCTCTTGTTTTGGAGAGAGAGAGACTCCTGAGATTTGAGCATCGTGCTTCCTGAGGTGAAGTCGGTTTCTGCACCATTTTCTTTCTTCAATATCTTCCTCAGCATCCTGATCGGTTCTCCTGTTGAAGACTTTCAGTGCGACCTTCTGTGCAAGAACATGGTCTGCACTTATTTCATCATTTTCATGTACAAAATCCTCGGCAAGCATAATTGCTGTTTGGGCTGAAAGGAAGGCTTCCTTCTTTATTTGCTCCAACTATTGTTGGGCCTTTATTCCTTCTTCTATCTCTTCAGAAGATAGGTATGCGAACTCGGAGTCCCAAGAGGTACGAAGAGGAATTTTTATTTTTGTACTCTCGAGTCGCTCGATAACCTCCTTCAAGCGCCCATCCCTGTTGATATTAACATCAGGGTCAGGACCAAAGGAGTGTTAGCCTAGTGGTAAGGCTTGAGCACTACATAGTGGTGAACCCGAGTTCGAGCCCTGGGGGACGCATTTTGGAGGTACGGGGGCTTCGACCCCGGGCTGCATGCTTTAGCAGTCGAGCTTTGGCCCAAAATTGCCGAGGATTAGTCTGGGCCCAATGTGGTCTGGGATACCTCTTACAAAAAAACATCAGGGTCAGGGATGTCATAATAACTTTTTCCCTCTGATCTAGGGAGTTTGAAGGTGGGGATCTTGGAGAGGAAGGAGGGGTTGAAAAATCAACAGAGAGAAATTCTTCATCAGAAGAAAGATAAATCTGGTTTGAGGGTCTAGGTTAGTTTAAGGAGGATGGTTAAGAGGTTGAAGGGTTAAAAGAGTTTAGGGGAGTGGCTTCAAGGTTTATGGGGGTAACAGCAACAGTCATGGTGTTGACTTTGGCTCTAGTGCTTTCAGAAACACTATTTTCTATCAAGTGAATGATATCACTAGTGACAGAGCTGAAGTTATAAACTTGTTTGGTTTGGGGTTTAGGTGTTTGGTTTTGGGGTTGGTAAGGGACAATTTGTAGGTTTTGGTTTGGAGATGAGTATGAAGAAGTGTTGGATAAGGTTATGGTTTTAGGTTGAGGGGTTGGTTTAGGTTTAGAAAATAGGGAGGAGATATGCAGAGTATCAAAATCAGGACAGGAAGGAAGGGTTGTTTGAAACGTAGCAGAAATGGGGTCCTCCCCCTGAGATAATGCTACCCCTGATGCGTTATTAGTAACATCAGGAGCTACTTCTGAGGTGGACGCTTGGTTTGCCTTCGGAACCTTCACCACTCCAAAAAGATCCTCTTCTTCGAGGATCTCATCATCATCATCTTCTTCTTCGTCGTCTTTTTCGGCTTCTTAGTCCTCATCCCTCAGTTGCCAGTTAGTGGAGGGAGAATAGACGAAATGCTCGCCCTGTTGTTGATGATGAGATGGTGCTCTCTCCCCTTCAACAGGTGCATTTGGCCTTAAAATGACATTTGTTGATATACACCGCTGAAGAAGAAAGGCCATGTTCCGTTGGATGATGGCGTTTGAGATCATGGAGGCAGACAGGGACTCAAGCAGAGCCCTGTCATTGGAGGTGAAGGCAGGAGCAAGAGGAGCAATAGCAAGAGTATTCATGGAGTTGGCAAGCTCCGTGACCTTCTCCTTCAAGGCTTCGAGCCCTTTCTCCTGATCATCTAATCTCCCCATCACTTCATTTTAGAAGGAGGTGAGGGATGATGATCCAGTGGCAATGGCGGTGGAGATGGTAGGAAGAGTGGACACCTTCGGATTATTGATTGAATCTAAGAGGGTGTTGGAGGCTGAGGCGATATCAGTCACCTTCTCTTGTATGGTATCCAGGGAAGGGATGTTGATGAAGACGCTTGTGGAGAGTGTTCGTCAACTTCGCGGTGCTAAAGACATCATTCCCAACGCGAAGAGGGTGCAAAAGCTGGAACATTCTACAATATGCGCACTTCGCACCGCCAAACAAAAGCTTCACGATCGCCAAGTGGCTTCTGTTCACTTTTTCATCATTTTCCTTGCTTTTTCATCTCCTTTTGTACTTTTTCGCTCAAGGGCCTCCAAAACCTACAAAACTCAGAAACACAGACTTTCAGAGGTAAAATGCACGAGAAAAGGGTTAAAATGGGATAAAACCGTGTAAACAAGAACTACCAAAACATGTATAATTTTGGAGTTATCAGTGGTCCTATTGTATTATTTACTATAAACAATTACTTTTGCATGTTGTGCAAAAGGGTGCTTATAATAAACAGTTGCCTTATGGGCTGATAAAAACAGTAAAGTGATTGTCCTTTTGTACTATGTGTCAGAAAGGCGTGTAATCCTTTTGTGCATTAGGTAAAAGACATTCTTCATCCTTCAGGATTAGGATACTGATCAGTGAGGAAGGCCCTGATACTGATGGTGATCAGGGGTCACTGTATCATGATATTCTTCAGGAGATCATACGATGTGAGCAGCCTGCTATCACTGACTTCCGTCTTCAGATCACAAGCATTGTTGTTTCTATCATCAACTATTTCTTCGACGTCGCTGATGGATCTTTGTGTATGACTTTGATGTCTTCAGGAGGTCCTTGCTTGAGGTCAGGATCAGTAGTTTCCAAAATAGACTCTGTTAACCCCTAATCCTGATCCTGATACTTTAAACAAATAAGCTAAAATATAAACAACATGGAATAACACTGAACAGACTCAGTGATAATTCCTCAAGCTGTAATAAAAGCAAAGAACCTATTCAGTAAGTAAAGTTACAGGATCATTATCATTTTATCAGATCTTAGGAGAGCTGGATCAACATAACCATTACTTAAAATTTATACTTATTGACTTAGTAAAAGGCTTTGATTATCTAGTCAAGTTATTTTAAGTAATAAGTCTAAGACTTTAGACTTTCTTACTAGCATTTAATGTTTATAAAACTTGACTGGATTTTATTGAATCCTAATTCCAAAACTTGGAATTTCTAGTTTTATAAAATACTGATGTTATCATAAAAGATATCCGAGATAACACCCCAAATTCTTTCCAAAAACATATGAGTAATTAATTCTGACTATAAAATACTTTTATAATCCTTTTACTCATAAATGTTTTATTCCAAAACACATAGTACCTTTATGTGTTTTGACGGTTTTCATATATTACTTCAATTAAAAACTTTGACGTAGTTCTGTTAGTATAATAGACAATTTCTACAACAATATGTAAAAAAGATATTGGTTTCTTTAATCAATAAACAGAGAATATGAATGTAAAAACAGTTGTCATTGTATTCATTCCCCCTCTATCATCATCCTTGTAGAACCCATTCAGGACCAACAACAAATAATTGCTTCATGTTGAGAAGTCAGACAATGATACGTAGAGGTAGCCAAAGGCTCTGCCTCACTGTGATTGTCTTCTTAGGTGTGTTATGCTTGTTGCATGGTCTTTGTATAGGGATCTAGTTCAACAACTAGGCTTTCAAATGACAAGGCTTTTGGTCCTTGGTGACTTGACTTATTTTACAATACTATTACATTAGAAGATTAGGACTAACATCAGTATTTACATAGTATGACTAAGAAAAAACCTATGTATCTACGATCTCTAACCGAATATCAAAGACAAATACATACGAAGTATATGTTATATCTTCATAATTCCTTCCAATAGAGAATTCAATAGACCAGGTAAAGCTCAAAATCACATGCCAATAACCAAAAAAGATTAGAAATCTAGTTGTACTCATCAATATATTACTCATCATGATCAATGAAGGGCAACATATAAAACATCTAGAAAAATGACATTGTTAGGTTTTTAGAGAACTGTAAAGGCAGACTCTTGCAATCATAATCCATCTTGAAAACATATACCTAAAAAGTGAAGTGGGGGAAGGAGGATAGCAAGGGGAGAAACATAGAGGTTTATTGAGCCTATAACCCGACCTTGAAAACCTTTAGATTTTAAATTTTAATTTTGAATTGAAATTAGGAAAATAATTAAAAGTTGCAGGATATAATGTCTGAAAAGTGAAACTTGCAAATATAAGGTGGTATGGCTTCTTTACTTACATCATGCATAATAATATGTAAGTAATAGATTTCAAGACTTTTTGCATCAATGGGTTGTACATCATAAATAAAATATTGTCTTTAAAAATTGTTAGGACATAAAATGTCCTAATATGTGAAAGTTTTATAAAGAATCAATTTAGTGTAAATAATAGAAAGTGAGGGCTGAAAGTGTAAATTGTTGTATAGATAGAGGGGCTAATGTGTAGTGATATATATAGAGATGGAGTGGCATTTGAGAGAGTCATGACAGTCGTCTAGAGTGTTAAGTGTGTGTAATTCAAGGTGTTTTGTACTTTCCACCATTGATGAATAAGATGATGACTTCATGATCTCTCTCTCTCCTCTTAATTGCATTGATTTCTTGTTCTAACAAGTGGTATCAGAGCTGGAATGGATTGGATTATCCATTTCGATCCTTCGAAATCAAGCAATTGGAGGTTTCATTTTGGATTTTTTGAAGATTGGAGCAAAAATGGAGAAATTTGGATTGGAGCTTGAAGATATTGAAGATTTGATGTTATGGATCTGGATTGATGTTTGTATGTTGTTAGATTTGAGTTTTTGGTACTTAATTGTATAGATTTGATGATTTTTAAGCATAAATTGATGAATTTTCGAAGTGTTGTTCGAAGCTCATCAATGGAGGTTCGTTAATGGAGGTTTTGGGTGAAAGTTCTTATGTCTCGAGCCTCACATTCTTATGTCTCGAGCATAAAAAGACAAAAATAGTCATTTTGGGATAAAGGGTAAATGTCTCGAGCATAAAAAGACAAAAGTGTAAATGTCTCGAGCATAAAAAGACAAAAATTGGTGAAGTCTCGAGCATATTTTGTCATTTTTCGAGCACAAAAAGAGGTAAAAAGTGCATTTTTCGAGCCATATTAGCCATGTCTCGAGCCATTATACAAGAAATCAGCTTAGTCAGCAATTAAAATCCTCGGTCAGAGCAAGAATAGGCCGGTCAGAGCTCGAATTCTCAGTCAGAGACTCGATCAGGAGTTCGAGTCAGTAGCAAGTTCTCGGTCAGAGCTCAAATTGTGGGTCAGAACTCGAGCAGAGCTCGATCAGGGCTCGAATTGTCGGTCAGCAGCTACTATCTCGAGTCAGAGCTCGGTCAGCAGCATCTAACCGAGAATCTGACGTGGCTTGTCTCTCTCCTTCAGCGCTGAGTTGTCCTCCTTCGGTTGGTCCACGTGGTTTTTCGAGCTGACGTGTCTGATTTCGGTTGGTCCACGTGGTTTTTTTCTATCTGAGGTGTCATTTTCTAATTGCTGGCATATGGAAGAAATATATTTTTCTTTTATCTTTGACTGATTCTACAAGACTTCTTTGACCGAATTCATTTAAATGTCTCGAGAGTTCCTTGTAGATATCCAGTTCAGGTGGTTCAAGATTAAAAGAGCTTCCTTATCAGAACTTTTTGATGGGACGATTACTTGAAGAGCGGAAATGTCATATCCAGTTCAGAATTAATTTTTCTGAAGCGCGTTAATGATTAAAGGATCAATCGAGCTTTCGAGATTTATTCATTTGGGCCTCAATTTCTTGTTGGGCCGTGAAGTTCAGATTGGCCCAAGATCGATCATCAATTTTTTGTGTAACAATCCAGATCCAATCCAATCCAGTTCCAGTTAGCTTCAAAAATCCCTGTGCTTAATTGGCCAATTTTTCCATCTCTATATTTTTCAAAGCCCAATAAAAGCCCGAAAATTCAATTTTTCATTTCTTGAAAATTGAATTTATTTCATTCCCTCAAATGTTCCAAATCCTTTGAAGCCAAGCCAGATTTGTAACGATTTCGGGACGTCGGTGATTGAGTTTTGTATTCAGTTGGTTTATTCAGAAGGTTGATTTCCTGCTTTCTTTACTTCAGAATCTAATTCTCTCCCCCTCACCAGCTTCAATGAGTGTACGGTTTCTTGTGGGCGACATTGTTCTAACCACTCATTGTTGTCGTGGCTTTTGCGCTTATCGGCATTGAAGTTTTGATGGTGGTTCTTGTCATGTGACTGTTTAAGAAGATTGAATCAATTCTTGATTATTTTCTGTCTCTGAAGTTGTTTCGGAAATCGACTACAAGTAGAAAATTGAATTTCTTTCATTTCCCGCTGATCAGATTCTTTGAAGATAAGCCGGATTTGATATTGTTATTCAGACTGTGGATGATCAGATTTTGTTTTCGGTTGGATTGGTTAGACACTTGAGCTTCTGCAATCGTTTTTCTGGAGTTTTTCCTTGTGGGAGCTAGACCGTTGACTGGTTTTTATTAGTGTTCTGAACTGATCACTTAGAGCGTTGAGAGCTATCCGTCAGTGTTCTGGTTCTTGTGGATGCTAGCTCTTTGAGTGCTTTCTATCATTGTTCTGGCCTGATCAACTAGAACTTTGAAAGTTTGCAATCATTGATCTGGAGTTATGGTTGTGATCTAGGCGTTCGAGTGCCGATGATCATCTGTCTGATTGAGAAGGTTAAATCAGAGTTTGGTTGTGTTTCAGTTCTGAAGGTTTTCAGGAAATCGGCTAATTTCTTGATCAGTTGAGAGTTTAAAGAAGATGTGCGTCTCTTTTGGTATCTTCTCCATGCACTTTCATGATCATGGTGTCTCAGTGATCCAAGTTCCTTGAAGTTGTGCACTTGTCAGAATCAGAGTTCTTGAGCTGAATGTTTTCTGATGTCGAACAGACTCTTCGTTCTTTGATGTTATACGGATGAACATCAAAGTGACTCGCACTTGTCTCTATCCCACCGGGGGTTGCACCAATTTGCTTACGGAACAGCAATTGTGTTCAGAGGCTATCGGTTGTGCTTGAGTCCATTGAGTCTGATGATCGTTTGATATAGAAGTTTGAGAGCTTGTTTTGAGGGGGAGCTTGGAATATGCAATGTAGCTAAGCTCTACTAAAGTTTTCTTACAGAAGCAGGGGGAGAAGATCAGAGATGCTTCTTTATAAAACTTTAGGGGGAGATTGTTAGGACATAAAATGTCCTAATATGTGAAAGTTTTATAAAGAATCAATTTAGTGTAAATAATAGAAAGTGAGGGCTGAAAGTGTAAATTGTTGTATAGATAGAGGGGCTAATGTGTAGTGGTATATATAGAGATGGAGTGGCATTTGAGAGAGTCATGAGAGTCGTCTAGAGTGTTAAGTGTGTGTAATTCAAGGTGTTTTGTACTTTCCACCATTGATGAATAAGATGATGACTTCATGATCTCTCTCTCCTCTTAATTGCATTGATTTCATGTTCTAACAAAAATTTATGTTAAATACAATATAATGTAATATAGATAGACATGTATATATATAAGCACAAATAGATGAGAGTTCAACATCCACAATGTATGAGTTACAATTCCCAAATTACAATTTATATGGAATGGTTTCCTTAGGGACACTAGGCTCTCTTACTAGCCCACTTAAGAGAATGATATGTACTTAGGGCGTGTTTGAGATTGATTATTTTAAAAAACTTATGTTTATCTGTTTATTTGTTTATTACCGATTAGAAAAGTAAAATGGTTTTAACTTCTTAAAAAACTTTATTTGTTGGTTGTCTTCACTATAAGCTTTTTATCCAAACACTCAGAACTTCTTATTTGCTAGTTGGCTCCAATATAAGCAAACTTCTTAAGCCTTCGGTAGAGCAACCCACAAGCCCACATTGCCACATTAGCTTTACCCACAAGCCCTTAATAGGAGTACCACTGCCCAAAAGCCAGAATATACATATCGCAAGAGAGAAAGGAGTGTGAGAGAGAGATTCGAGTGAGTTCACCAGGCATATAAGCCTTCACTTGAGCCCGATCAACAAGCCTGCAATGGGGCCGTATCCCTGCCCGCAGCTAACTGTTGAGCCCGCACGGCATGACCGTGGCCAAACCCGCACCCACTAGTTAGGGCATTATGTGCTCGTTGACTACACTATTAGTCTTTTATTCAAACATTCAAAACTTCTTATTTACTAGTTAAATTTAATATAAGCAAATAACTAACAAATTAATAACGAGTTTTAATAAGGAATTCCAAACACAGTGTTAATATTGTCTCTAACACAGTACTTTTAATTATTTGAACAATGCGGACTCTAGGTTGAAAATTAGCGGTTACAAACCCTTTTACAAAAATACTAGATCTAAAAATTTAGTATCAGTTAATTAATTAGTCAAAGGAGGACAATTTCTATATGATATAACTCCACGTGCTTTTAAATATGTAGAATATAACTTGAGAGTATCAAGAGAACACGAATTACGACGTACTTTTATATTTTGTTAATCATTATTCTTTGTTTTAAACGGACAATTTATACAACTCATATAAAAAACGGAATACAGTAATTTATTAAACAAAGTATAACTTTCTAAAAACTAGCTTATCATTTTGTAAACAAAAATTTCACTTTTAAATTTTTATTTTTAAACTATTTGTTTCAATGTCTTTGTAAAAGTATTATAGAACTTTTTTTAATAAATTACAAATATAGTCTATATGATTATATGGAAATTCTAATTAGGTCCTTCACCTTTTTGTCTTATGTATTGGGCATTTGTGATTTTATTTTTGTTATAGATTAAGTTTCTTAACACTAACTTTAAAAAAAAAATTGTGTTGTTACGTTAGGAAGGAGGTACTTTCGTCTATTTATGCATTTCCTTAAGGTCCTATTTGGTTTATATGATTAGATTTTAAGGGATTTCGAGTGGAATCCATAAACATAGAATTTCGAAATCCTGAAGTGATAGTTGGCATTTCATAACATTTTCATAGGATTTACATGTAATAATGTTTCAAAATATGTTAATTACATTTATTTTATAATAGTCAATTTATAAAAAAGTTCATTACTTTTACGATTATTTAGAATATGTTTTTATAAATTATTAATAAAAAATTAAATTTGTTGTTCTTCCAAATTTTACAAATTAAGCACGTCGAAGATTTCAAATCTAAACCCCTTCAACTCCAAATCCTTCCACTAAATCAAAATCATTCCACCAAACCAAACACCCCTAAGTTTTTGAAAACATTATTATATTTGTTGTATATTGCATACTTATTATATATACACACATATACAACGATGGCGATTGAAACACCTCCCCCCGATCCGCACCTCCATCTTTGTGGTTTTTCCAACAACCCCTGCCCATTTCTCTTGCGAGCCATTTTCCTCACAGCACATCATCACCCCTCTTCTTTAGCAAGGAGCTCCTCCATCTCCAACAACGATCTTTGGCTATCTACAATCGTTACCTACACACATATTCATTTCTCCCCTTGATTTGTGACCTTCCCCCTTCTTCGGTCGATGACCAATCCATATGTTCAATACGAAAACGTTCTTATGGTACTCTCTCTCCTCTTGCTCACAATGGTGACACTTCATCCACCATTTCTTGGGAACAATGGCAACACCACCACATCATCCCTTTATCCCTAAGCCTCCCTCTTCCCGATGCAACCCAACTTTCCTTTAATCGTTCTTTATCATCCATGATAGCAACAGATATACCGATAGTTTGTTTTTAGGTTTTTCTCTAGTGGCTCTCATTTTTGTTTTTGGGGTCAGTTACATTTTGGTTATTAAATTTGGATTTCGGTGAATTAAAGTTGGATTTTGTTTTTACCAAGTTTTTATTTGGGTTGATTTTGGCGATCAAAGCGGGTTTTCGTTGTTGTTTTGTTATCGGTAACCAAAGATGGTGTCTGGCCGAATAGGAATCAAAACAAAATATATTTTTGTTAAACGCAACTATATTTGAGTTTATTTTAAAATCCTTTAAGAACTTGTATACTTCTATGACAAACATTATATAGAAAAAGTTAGTATTTTTAATAATTTTACAGAAAGGATATATAGTTTATTTATAAAAAGACTTTAGGAGCAAACACTGGAATAACATCAACCTCAATAAAAATCACATGCATAGGCTGATGAGTCAAAGGTTGTACAATTAAAATACAAAATAACAAACCTTTAAAAAATATATACAAAATAATAATAAATAAATAATTATGTAAGGTCTTTTCACAGACAAAATAAACACACATATATTGTCAGCTGGGGTCGATCCTCCTCATTATTGGTTTTTGCCCATGGAGGAATGGCCTGTAAGAAATGGATTATGGGAAGGTTATTTTTAAACATTATCATCTTCTATATATACGGTTATTTTTAAACATTATCATTTTTCGGTTTTAACTATAAAGTACTAGATAATTCCTTGCATAGGCATGTAGAATATAGAGTCATAGAGAAATGGTTTCATAATTTTTACAAGTAAAAGACAAACAAGTTCATACATCAACTCATTAGTTATTAATCACCGATTCATAAATAAGTTGAAAGTAGTTAATATGACAGATTGATATATATATATATATATATAGGTGAAAGTTCAATTGCAAACCACCTTTTCATTGTGAACGTGAGGACAAACGAGAGCGCGACACGTGGCAATTTGAAAAATTTCGACTTAGTTATTCAGACTGAATAACACTATATGCACTCTGATGCAATTGGACGCGGGCGGGTCAGCCGCGGGTCATCCGCGGGTCAAGGCTTATTCAGTCTGAATAACGCTTTATTCAGTCTGAATAACGCTTTATTCAGACTGAATAAATCTTGACCCGCCGATTCAATTGCCACGTGTCGCGCTCTGGGCTGTCCTCACGTTCACAACGAAAAAGTGGTTTGCAATTGAACCCGCCCCTATATATATATATATATATATGTGGGTTCAAATGTGAACCACTTTTTGGTTGTGAACATGAGGACAACCGAGAGCGCGACACGTGGCGGATGACTAGGCGCCACGTCAAATCCACGGCGGATGACTAGGCGCGATTCATAGGAGGGCATTGAATTAAAGAGGGGGACCACACTTAAAGTCGCCACGTGTCGCGCTCTCGGCTATCCTCACGTTCACAACCAAAAAGTGGTTTGTATTTGAAATTTCCTCTATATATATATATATATATGTATCTGTGTGTGTGTGTGTGTAGAGGTGGGTTCATACGAGAACGCTATCATTTTAAGGAAAAAAAATTGATGTACAAAATCATACATGATTCACATAGAAAAATCCACGTAAAAAAACATGTACAAAATCATATATGATTCACAACACAAATTCACATATGATTCGCGAACAAAATCATATATGATTAATAACGTAAGCGACTTGCCCGCGACTTTAAGTCGCGTGGAAGTCGCTCGCGTCCTCGTCAGTACAAAATCATAAAACTTTCGTAAAAAAAAGTTTTTCTTAAAAAACGATCATTCTCGTTTGAACCTCTTTCAATATATGTATGAGTCGTATCCATTACAAACCATTGGATTCTTACAAACTATACAAACCATTATATTGGAAAATAATAGAGCCATTTATGGACAATTATCATGGTTCATTAATTAAACTATGATATATATGGAATCTATTAATATTCATTCATTATATGATCAGGGTTTTATATTGGAAAACAAAATGGAATCAAATATTTTTTTAGGATAGATCAACGACTATGGTTAGTTTTATATAGAGGAAAGTTCAAATGTGAACCATTTTTTCATTCTGAATGTAATGACAGCCGTGCGCCACGCAGCAATCTAAAAAACACGCGACTAATCTTTATGCATACTACATAAAGCTATCATTCAGACTGAATAAAACTTTATGCAGTCTGAATAAAGCTTAGTCGCATTCTGACGTAGACAACTTAGCGTGCGGGTTAGCTTTATTTAGTTTGCATAATAGCTTTATGCAGTATGAATAAAACTTGAATGAAGTTAACCCGCGAGCTTTATGCAGACTGAATAAAGCTAAGCCGCGAAAGTCAGATTGCCAGGAGTCGCGCTCTGAGCTGTCCTCACATTCACAATGAAAAAGTGGTTCACATTTGAACCCACCCCTATATATATAATAATGGTTCACAAATGAAAATCTTTATATATATATATATATGTGTAAAAGATCACGCGAGAATAAAATCTATTTAAAAGAATAAGAGAATGATTCTTAGCCACCCATTTTTATACTTCAAATACATCACTCACACCACCTTAATGGCCACCACCACCACCGCCACCACCTCCACCACCTCCACCACCGCCACCATCGCCACCACCTCCACCACCTCCACCACCACCACACCACCACCACCACCTCCACCACACCACCACCGCCACATCCCACACCACCTCTGCCGCCACCACACACCACCACTAACACTACCCCATCACTACCACCACCCCACTACTCCTCCACCACCACTACCACCACTACCACACCCCTTGCAGCAGCACGACCACCACTCTACCACCACCACCCATACCACCTTTGCCGCCACCATTCAGCATTGATGATTACACATGATTTTGCATTTAAATCACATATGATCACATATGATTTCACATTAAAATCACATGTTAATCAATCAGATTATATTAAATCACATATGACTTTGTGCTGAAATCACATATGATTTTTCATTTAAATCACATATGATCTTTGTGATCACACATGATTATGCATTGAAATCACATGTTAACAAATCAGATTATATTAAATCATATATGATTTTGCATTGAAATCACATGTTAACCACCATAACTTCCTTTGCCGCCACCACCTACACCACCACTCATACCACCTCCATCACCACCCACACCACCATCGCCACCAACACCAACACCTCTGCCACCACCACCTACACCACCTCTGCCACCATCAACACCATCACCACTACTGCCACCACAACCAACGAAGGGTGTTGGGGGGTGTGCGGTGGTGCTGTGGTAGGGGCGGAAGTGTGTGGTGCTGGTGGTCGCTAGTGGTGGTAGTGGTGGTGGCAACTAGGTGTTGGTGTTGGTGGTGTGTGGGGCTTAGTGGTGTAGTGAGTGGTGGCAGGGTTGGTGATTGGTGGTGGGTGGGTTAGGTGGTGAAGTGGTATGGTGGTCTGTGGCGGGTGGTTAAGGTGTGTGTGTCAATGTATAAAAAGGTTTGGGTGGCTATACATGTCTTATGTCTGTAAATGATATTGTAACCTAAAATGAATTGGTGGCTAAGAATCATTTCTTATTCTTAATGATGTTGCTACCTAATATATAGACAGAGAGAGAGAGAGAGGAGAGAGCTAGGTTCATACGAGAACGATGTCAATTTAAGAAAACACGAGGACGATTCTCAGTCACACATTTTCGGTTATGGCAGACGCTATTCATGGAGGGTGGAGATGATTAAAGGAGGGTGACCGGTCAAAGCCGCTTTTATTGGCCGGATGAGTGGTTGAGAATCATCCCCGCATTATCTTAAAAAGTTATGTTTCTCGCAAGAAATATATATATATATATGTATATATATATATAGAGAGAGAGAGAGGGGATAGTTTAAATGTGAACCATTTTTTCGTTATGAACATGAGGACGAATTTCAGCCACTCATCCAGTCAATAAAGACGGCTTTGGTCGATCCCCCCCTTTAACAATATCTACCCTCGCATGAATCATGTCAATCCTCAGCAACCGCGTCCACCATAACCGAAGATGTGTGGCTGAGATTCGTTCTCATGTTCACAACCAAAGCTTAAATAAGCCACTTTGAGTATTAAAACATCATTTAAATGAAACATTATGGTTATTACATTTAAAAATAAACTTTGAGGGTTAAATCGTAAAACAAAGGAATATTTGAGAATTAAAACATCAATTAAATGAAACATTATGGTTATTACATTTAAAAATAACTTTGAGGGTTAAACTGTAAAACAAACGAAACTTTAAAGATTAGAACATCATTTTAAATGAAACAGTATGGTTATTCCATTTAAAAATAAACTTTGAGGGTTAAACCGTATAACAAACGAAACTTTGAGGATTATTCCATGTTTTACCCTAGAAATAACTAAACTACATATTTATTAATCGGTTATTAAAAAAAAGTTCTTTAACTTACTTTAAAGGGTTTACTTCATAAAAGTGTATCCAACTTGTCAAGAAAAGTTATTGTATGTATTGTACTTGTGTTTTTACCTTTTGACGTATCAATACTTTCAAAACTTACATTTTAATGCATCCAACCTATATAGCAGGTTAACGCTGATGTGGCACCGGTTTTAATGACGTGGCTGTTGATGTGGATGATGACATGTATATTTTATGTTTTAAATAATAATAAATGAAATAAAAGAAAAAAAACCAATCTCCTTCTTCCTGCGTTTCAGAAACCAAACCCTAACTCTAGTCCTAGCCCATATTGATTGCTTCTTCTTCATCGATAACCAGTGTCACCACTGTCACCGTTGGCCGCCGGTACCACCAGTGTCTCCATCACCGCCGGCCACCGCTACCACCACCTGAATCGTCGTCGTCACCACTTGAATCGTCATCGTCACCACCTGAATCGTCACCACCACCACTTGAATCGGCGTCTGAATTGGCGAATCCTTCATCTTCATCAGCGATTTCCAGAAGGGTTCATTGATTATGGGTTCTTGAACGAACTGTGAACCCCAAATCGTTTCACCAATTAGGGTTCTTGAACAAATTGTGAATCCCCAAATTGATTCAGCAATTAGGGTTTCGAATTCTATCGGCCTAATCGAACCACCAACATCGCTGCCACCACCAGGTTCATCTTCGTTTTGATCTTCATTTGTTCGATTTAGGGTTCATGGTTTTCAATCTGGTTTTCATTTGTGTCAAATTGTTTGGTTTTCAACTTGATACCTTGTATCAGATTGTTTGGTTTTGATTTAGGTATCAAATTGTCTTGTACCTTGGTATCAGATTGTTTGGTTTTAATGTATCCCAACAATTTATTTCTTAAGATGTCTTGTGAAAATCATAATCTGGGTTCATCATCATCTTCATAATCTAGGTTCATCATCATCATAATCTGGGTTCATCATGTTTAGTGATGTGTATTTTTAAAAATAAAAAATTATAAAGTTTACCGGTTACCTGTTGAACAGGTAACCGGATACATTAAAATGTCAATTTTGAAAGTATTGATACGTCAAAAGGTAAAAACGTAAGAACAGTACATACAATAACTTTTCTTGACAAGTTGGATACACTTTTATGAAGTAAACCCTACTTTAAAACGTTATTACAAACAAATCTGCGAAAAAACCAATATCCTTTGGAATTTGCACATCCCAAACATAAAATTAAAATGAAATTCAATTCTAAATCCCTCCCCATACTATTTGATCTCGGAGATGAAAAAGACCAAAAGGTTTGTTCGTTAATTTTAAGACCCCATAAAAGACCCCATAAAAAACCCCGGTTTCATGATTTATGACGTCTATATTTATAAAAAGTGAAAATGATCATAGCCATTTTGATACCTAAACGCAATTAAAGCAATTGCCATTTGCGGTGAAGAGTGTCACATGTACACAAGATGGTGAGGGGATGAATATTGTTATTTGTGTAATACATTTATTTGGCCTCAACACACAAATTAAATCGAGCATTAGCTTAACAAACTTGGTAAGACGTGTAACTTATTCGAGTAGCTATACATGAATTTTTGATAGCAACTTAATAATATTTAAAGTAGCCCATTCAATAACTTCTAAGCATGAGCTTTATGTAAAAGAAGTCAAGTTTTTTTGTTTCAAAACCATGCTCTCCCAATTAAAAAAAAGACTACTCGCTCTTGGCACTCAAGAAAAATCCTTCCAAACGAAAACATTTCCAATATCTACAGATGGATTAATCAACACAGACAACTTTATTCTTAAATGACTTAATGTAAAAACCAACCAAACAAACCGTAAACCATACATAACCTAGGGTTTAAAAAGGGTAAAATATATGCCCTCAACCAAGGTTTCCTTTACCACAAAGGGTAAAGATGTTTTAGTAAATACCCTTAACCTAGAAAGAAAAGAAACTAGCAGGTACAACTTCTAATGCATTATGTATAAGCTTGTGCAAACAGAATATCTAATTACCAACCCAATCGACTCATACAGTCCAACAACATATTGTGAGAAACAAATCCGATAAGGCCCAATGACGGATCCACCTTATAAAAGGTAGGAGGATGGGCCTCCACTAAATATGATTTAAAATACCTTGAAATCAACAAAAAAAATCTTCCAAAGTCAAGCAAAAAAGCCATAAAAATCTCAAAAATCGGCAAAAAAAAAACCTTATCATCGCTCGAAATCAACCAAAAAACTTTAAAAGCCTTCAAAACGGTAGAATTAAGCTAAAAACACATCGGACGACCTTACGGTTCCCGTAATCTACCTCAAAAGTGCCCCCCACTAGATTAAAATACTAGATCCGCCACGAAAAGGCCTACTAAGTGGCAGGTCTAAAAGCCCATTGCTAAAGGAGCCTAATCCTAAAAGAAGCTGCAACCCCAATACCTCAGCTATCAAACTCGAAACCCCATTTGTGCACACATGTATACCACTCCGAAACCAATATGTATACAAGTTATTACAACACAAAAACACGGGACAAACGTTTTTTTCAAGACTTAAGATCAAAGTCGACGCAGGATACACGTTGCGGTAACATGCAATAACATGATGGCGTTGAATTTGATGGGTTTGGGGTAAAATAATAATTGAAGTATTTAATAGAAAGTAAGAAAGTGTTAAGCTAAAATTGCATGAGGCAAGAATGAGACAAGTGCAGTGTAAGTGAGATGGTCCCCAATGTACAATTATATGTATAACATTGACAAGCATAGATAGATACAAGAAAGTCAATATTATTACTGCACCAATTTTGTTTCTTCTGCTGTCTACTACATCTCTGCAGATGCTCTCACCCTTTGTCTCTCTCCCACTGCTAACTTCCATGTCAAATATTCTTTCATCTGCCTCCTCCAAATTCAAACACCTATCCTACACTTTCTCTAAAACTAGTTGACAAGCCCGGGTTTCACACCGGGTTCATGAACAATAGCTACTGATACTTTAACATATTTCAGTTAATATATTATATATGACTAAAACGTAAAATAAAATATAGAAAACTAAAATATATAAAGTGAATAAATATTATAAGTTTAGGGGGCTGATATGTAAGTTTAAATGTGGGTATAAGATTCGGGTCAGTTGGAGCGTATATATATCGTATATAATAAAATAAATACATGAAAAAATATTCAATATTAGGCTCATTTCGATATTTTCGATGATACAATTATAATGGCGTAGTTTGTTAACATTAAAACGTATTTTTAAAAACATATTTTAGATCATATCGACGATACGATTATAATGACATAATTTGTTAAAATTAAAACGTATTTTTTTTAAATGTTCCAACCAATATACGATATATGAGTAAAACGTGAATTGAAATATGGAAAAGTGAAGATATAAAGTGAATAAATATTAGAAGTTTAAGGCGCTAATACGTGAATTTGAAAATGGGTATAGGATTCGGATCGGTTGGAGCTTATATATAGTATATAATAAAATAGCTACATCAAAAAATATTCAATATTAGGCTCATTTCGATCGTATCGACGATACGAAAATAATGGCGTAATTTGTTAAAATTAAAACATATTTTTTAACGTCTTTTTGCCAATACACGATATGTGGCTAAAACGTAAAATGAAATATTGAAAAGTAAAATGTGTAAAGTGAATAAATCTTATAAGTTCTAAGTTTAGAGGCTAATATGTAAACTTGAAAATAGATATAGGATTTGGGTCGGTTAGAAGTTGGAACGTATATAAAGTATATAATAAAATAACTACGTCAAAAAATATTCAATATTAGGCTCATTTTGATCGTATCGACGACACAAATGTAATGGCGTAACTTGTTAAAATTAAAACGTATTTTTTTAACGTTTTTTAGCCAATACACGATATATAACTAAAACGTAAAATGAAATATTGAAAAGTAAAAGATATAAAGTGAATAAACATTATATGTTCAGGGGCCAAAAATGTAAAATTCAAGGGCCAAAAATGAAAATTTGATGATGTGATTCCTGAGGAGGACGCGCGGGTCAAATGGGTTTATGGTGGGTAATAAGCGGGTCATGGGGCGGGTTTGGGTAAAAAAGGAGAGAGGAAAAGGTGGGTTTGGGTTGCGGGGCGGGTCGGAGCGGGTCGGGCTGTGTTTGGGTCGGGTGGCCTGATAATTGTA